>JAPDVU010000003.1:157693635-158899885 GCA_026230045.1 Corynorhinus townsendii
ACTTGAAACCTACCATTTATTTAGCTGTGCCATCTTAGGCAAGCTATCTAGCCCAGGTAAGCCTCAGTTCTTCTAATCTATAAAATGGAGAAAATAGCATTTACCTCACAAGGTTGCAATGATTAGATGAGATTATGCTTAGAAACCTGCATGATACTTAGGAAGAGCTCAATAAAATATCCATGACAACGATGGCGATTCTCATATAATCCTGATGTGTTATTTATATCACAATAATGTTGAGAATGCTGCTCTACATCACACAGATACCCAATGGGTTATCTCACTCTTACTGACAAATCGACTGCTCCCTCCCTTCAACCTGCTTCTCCCAGGGTCCCCATCTCAGTAAAAGTTACCATTAATTAACCTACCTACTCAGGACCTGAACCAGGGAGTCATGTTTACCCTCTGTTTCATTCATTATATCACATTCCTGTGAGCTCTCCTTCAGTATATTTGAATCCAATCACCTCTCACAGGTGCACCACTGCCACCCCAGTCTAAGGCAGCAGCCTCTCTGGCCTGGACTCTACATATTGCTCAATTTTCACTCTTGTCCTCCTTACTCGCTTCAGTCTATTTTCCACCCAGATGACAGAGTGAGTCTTTAAAATGTAAACCAGGTGATGTCACTTTCTGCTGAAAACCCCTCAATGGCTTCCCATCACACTTAGACCAAAATCTAAACCCCTTTCCCTGCTGAAAAGACCCTCAGTGACAGGGCTTCAGCTTACCTTCTCTCCTTACCTTTTCTCCTCACTCATTCAGCTCCTGCTGTATCGGCTCCTTTGCTATCCCTCGACATCTTGAACTGGCCCAAACACCTCTGCCTCTCCACCTGTAGCCCTGGCAGTCCTTCTGTTAATAGAGTCCTTCCCCAGAGAGCCACGTGGCTCTCCAGCTCAATTCTCAGCTCAAATATCAGGTTTTTCTTGACCATGACATCAAAAGCAGCACCCATATAGCTCTGTTTTATTTTTATTCATAACACTGTCACTACTATGTGTGTGTGTGTGTGCGCGCGCGCACGCAAATTCGTTTGATTCATTTATGAACTAGCAAAATAACTCCATGAAAATAGGGATTTTGTTTTGCACATTATTGGATACCCACTGTCAAGAATAGTACTAGGTTCTTTTCACTACATGGAGACTTCTACTCGTGTTAAGTTGAATTGGGGTTAGCCACATACTCTGACCACTACTTAGATAAGCCCTAAAAATAAAGCAAAGTAGTTACATATAATTAGTTCTACTCTATTCCATATACTTTGCAGAATCTGTACAGATCTAAGTCTGAAAATAAAAAAAAAACTCTTCACTTTTATTAGGAAATCTGGCTGCAGTCTAACAGGAAAAAAAATAATTTTATTTCATCAGTGTTAGAATAAATATTTTTTAAAAGTTTCTATACTGCCCGGCCAGTGTTGCTCAGTGGTTGAGCATTGACGTATGAAGCAGGAGGTCATGGTTCGATTCCTATTCAGGGCACATGCCTAGGTTGCAGACTTGATCCCCATTAGGAGGTAACTGATCAATGATTCTCTCTCATCACTGATGTTTCTCTCTCTCTTCCTCCTGAAATCAATAAATATATATATACTAGAGGCCCGGTGCACAAAATTCATGCACGGTGTGTGTGTGTGTGTGTGTGTGTGTGTGTGTGTGTGTATGCGCGCGTGCGTGTGTGTCCCTCAGCCCAGCCTGCACCCTCTCCAATCTGGGACCCCTTGAGGGATGTCCGACTGCTTGTTTAGGTCCAATCCCACTGATATCAGGCCTAAACAGGCAGTCGGACATCCCTCTCACAATACAGGACTGCTGGCTCCCAACTGCTCGCCTGCCTGCCTTCCTGATTGCCCCTAACTACTTCTGCCTGCCAGCCCGATCATCCCCTAACCACTCCCCTGCCAGCTTGATTGATGCCTAACTACTCCCCTGCCAGCCTGGTCACCCCTAACTGCCCTCCCCTCAGGCCCGGTCGCCCCCAACTTCCCTCCTCTGCTGTCCTGGTCCCCCCAACTGCTCTCCCCTGCAGGCCTGGGTCCCACCCAACTGCCCTTCCTTGCAGGCCTGGTCGCCCCCAACTGCCCTCCCTTGCAGACCTGGTCCCTCCCAACTGCCCTCTCCTGCTGGCCTGATCACCCACACCTGCCCTCCCTTGCAGACCTGGTCCCTCCCAACTGCCCTCCCCTGCTGGCCATCTTGTGGCGGCCATCTTGTGTCCACATGGGGGCAGGCATCTTGTGTGTTGGAGTGATGGTCAATTTGCATATTATTCTTTTATTAGATAGGATTAGATAGGATAGAGGCCAGGTGCATGGGTGGGGGCCAGCTGGTTTGCCCTGAAGGGTGTTTTGGATCAGGGTGGGGGTTCCCTTGGGGTGTGGGGTGGCCTGGGAGAGGGTCCTGTGCTGGTTTGCAGGCTGGCCACGCCTCCTGGCGACCCAAGTGGAGGCCCTGGTATCTGGGATTTATTTATCTTCTATAATTGAAACTTTGTAGCCTTGAGTGAAGGCCAGGGCTGTAGGAGCTTGGCTTCCTCCACTGCCAGGGGAAACTCAAGTCTCCTGCTCTCTCCAGCCGCATGGCTGCCGCCATTTTTGTTGGGATTTATTTATCTTCTATAATTGAAACTTTGTAGCCTTGAGCAGAGGGAGGCCTGGGCCGGCCAGGGTGTGAGGCAAGCTTGGCATCCTCCATTGCCGGGGAAACCCAAGCCTCCTGCTCACTCTGTGGCCACAGCCATATTGGTTGGGTTAATTTGCATACTCACTCCTGATTGGCTAGTGGGCGTGGCTTGTGGGTGTAGCAGAGGTATGGTCAATTTGCATATTACTCTTTTATTAGATAGGATGGTTCAGTATAAAGAAATTATGATATTGTGGGATAAAATTAGTTTCAAGACTCAAAAAAAAAAAAAGTCACATCAGAGTGTTAATGAATCAAAAAATAATTCCCTCCCTCAACAATTCCTTTGTAAAATTCCCAAACTATGGCTTGAAAATAATTGGTAAATACATGAGATTTAAATTCACCATAAAATAAAGTTGCTTTAACTTTACTGCATGTCTAAACTATGACACTTGTAAGCAAGGGGTGGGGAACCTTTTTTCTGCCAAGGGCCATTTGGATATTTATAACATCATTCGTGGGCCAGACAAAATTATCAACTTAAAAATTAGCCTGCAATATTTGGTCAAACATTTAATTAACTCACCCCAAATGCCTTGGCCCGATTTCTCGGGCCTTATACAGCCCTCAGGCTGGACGTTCCCCATCCCTTCTGTAAGCCATAGAACATAATTTCCTAATATCATTTGATGTTCAATCCAATCACTACAAAGCAATACATGAATAAAGTTGCTGTAGTTAACTCTCTGAACCTCTATTACTTTATCTGTGCTTTTCTTACGACACACCACTTTTTTATTTGCAAATATTGGCATTTTTGGACACAGGATTTTTGTCTGCTTCATCTTTGCAGTCTCCTCTACAGTGTCAGCACAATGACTGGCATACTCAGTACACATTTTCTGGATGAAAGAATAAATAATGCAGAAGGTTAAAGTTGGGGAATAATGGCAATAATCACTAACAGTGGGTATAGGCTCACAGAGTTCTGAATGAGCCCATTAGTGCTTTTCTGTATCAGATCCCATGAGTGAAAAGTATAGAGCGTTAGCTAAATCTATAAAAGTGGTTTACCCACACTATTTTGTTTCACAGTATCAATCACAACTATAATAAAGCAATCATTTATGTCATCATTTGCTTAATATCTGCCTTTCCACTTTAAATTCCAGAGGCTAAGAACTGTTCAAGGCTTCTCATAGCCTCAGCATCTCACAACAGTAGGGGCCCAATAAGTGTGTTTTGAATCAATGAATGAATACAGTGAGGGCTATGCCACTACATAATTTTAAAATGACTGGCTTCACTTCCTAGCTGAGTCGACCAAGCACTCAGCTTCACAGAACCTACTAATTTGTTTGTTGTTGTTGTTGTTTAATGTATTTTTATTGATTGCAGAGAGGACGGAAGAGGGAGAGAGAGATAGAAACATCAATGATGAGAGGGAATCATTGATCAGCTGCCTCCTGCACGCCCCCCCGACTGGGCATGTGCCCTTGACTGGAATAGAACCTGGGACTCTTCAGTCCACAGGCTGACACTACCCACTGACCCAAACCGGTAGGGCCTAATTTGTTCTTCATGGTTTTAGAATGCACCTTTTTTCACATTCATCTGACAATTGAGAGTGTCTTATTATCATGGATAGTTTAGTTAGCAATATATTTTTCTTTCTGACTATTTAATAAAATAAGTTTTAATACATGATGGTGTTTTAGAATCAATGAAATACAGTTATTGCTAATTTCATCTTAATGTGGAAAACATAAAAACTATAAGTACTCACATCAATTAAATCTGAAAGATCATGAATATAATACTTGAAAACAGAGGCATTGGTTGCTTCGAGGGTAAGGAGGTATTCATTCCGTGCCTTAATCGATTTTAGCTTATTTTCTGAATACTTGGCTTGTCTCTGGCAATGAAGATCCAGGCATTTGGGAAAAACAAGAAAGTCATTTTTAAACAAGACAGAGAAACACACATGAATTTTTATTAATTTAAACAATTTATTCTACATCTATAAATAACCTTCGAAGTCCTTTGAGTAAAGTACATTTCAAATCTGATTTAAATAACAAACTAAGATTACCCAGCTATGGGGAATAACAACAATGTATTTGGGCATTAGGCCCATTTGCAATGAAATCTCTTTGTTACTATTCAAGTTCTCTACATTGTGTATTGAATACTTGGCATTCACCACTAAATGATGTCCAGCTGTTATTACATGATTTTTATGTTCCTTAAACATTCTGCATTCCCATGGGAGGAAATTCATGTATTTCACGATAATTTACAATCTGTGTCTATCAGCTATTGCATCAATGTTCTTCAGTTTGTCACCTCAAATGAGGACAATAAGTCATCTCAAGTGAGGACAGAAAGACTTGGCAATCTGTTTTCACTTACCTTTTCTTTCATTTTTTCGATTTTCTTTACAGAGCTTCGCCGCTGATGTCTCTCTTCTAGTCTAATATGAAAGACTGGATCGCCAGATCTCCCAATTTGCTTTTCTTCTTGTTTCTCGGCCTCTTTCAGCTTGCTCTCTGCACTGATGCTCTCCGCATGATACATATGGTATGTTTTCATCACCTGCAAAAAACGTGACCCAAATTGTTAAAAGATGTCTGTTTGTAACTTAGTAAATAGAAACAATTATATGACACATACATTAAAAATATCACCTTCCAACTTTCAGATTATTAGTAACATAGATGAGTTATGGAATATTGTTTCTACCTACAGAAGACAGAAACATGCAAATTAAGTTCACCTGCCAGGAAGAGGCACTGAGGAGACAGGCCTTGATGAAAAAAGGATTTAGTCTTATGCAGGCTTTCAGTGTACTTGAGAAGTCCCTTAAGCTTACAAGTGTTGCTCTAAAATCTCCTCAGCATTATTAATTTGCACAATAAACCATTATTCATGAATAAATTTTAGCCTAACCTTGGGTTTATAAAAAAAACTCCAAATTAGTACAGACCTTACTAAATTTTATTGCTTAAAATCTACTTGTCAAAATACAAAACATAAATAATAAGGCTCAAACATAGTTTTAATTTAAAAATATCATTTTTCTTATCACAAAAGAATATGTTTAGTGTAGAAAACATATAATAAAAAAGAAGAAAAAAAAACAAGCAGAAATACTAGTAACCATTGTTACAATTTTGGTATATAGCCTTCCAGTCTACTACTACTACTACTACACACACACACACTTCATTTTAAAATGACATATATCATTTCTCCTTGAATAGTGAGTTGAAAAGCCTACAGGAGAAGAGGGGTTCCTGTTTTCATTTGAAAACTTTATGATTAAGAGAACCTTTAAAAACTAATCTCATACATTTTGGTGCCCAGGTGGCTGTAGTTTGCTGCTCTCCTTGATGGACAGTACTCTTACTGTTGTAACTAACATGCTCCTTTGCCCCTTAGCTAAGGCCATCCTTTCCCACAGGGATGGCTTTGGGATCGGATGATAAGACTTTGGCTTCTGTGTAGTATATCTGTATATACCTGTCTCAAGCAACCTTTCTTTAGTGTTTTTGATTGGTTTGTATCTAATGCCTTGGTAGCTGATAATAAAGTTAAAAATTCTAAAACAAAACAAAACAAAAAAAAACAAACAAAAAAAAACTGGGCTCATACTATATTTACCATTTTTAATGTCCTATGTCCCTTTTTCACTTAATGTATCAGAACATTTTCTTATGTCACTAAATAGTTTAGAAGAATATTTCTATATAATCTCTGTATTATTAGATACAGAAGAATAATAGTCACAGATTTTCAGAGATTTTACTTAAAGTCAGACTTTTCCAATATAATTTCAATCTGCTTTTATTTTCAGAGTTAGATCTCTGGACCAATTCTGAAACCTGTTTATTTTGAGCACAATTATACTCTTTAAAAAGAAGCAACATGCGTAAGGTGACACCAACACAACTGTATCAAGGAACATACCAGAATTTAGTACCCAATGAGCGTGGTGGCACTTTCTCTTAAATTATATCAAATTCTTATCCAGAGAAGATAGGTTTTATTTCATTTATAAATAACCAGAGACCATTTTATAGTTAAGGTACAGTTGTTAAGAAGTTGAGATTAATGTAATGTTTTGAAGTAAGGAACTTGAGTTTTCTCATTTAAAAATGAGTTATAAACTAGTTTGGTTACCAGAAGCACCGCTGGAATATATGCATTTACTTAGGTCGAACCATATGAAATTGCTGCCTTTGTAGGTTATATAAAAAAGGGAGAAAAATCAGCATTTTTAATGGCTTAACTTAATATACATTCTCAAGACGACCATTTTTAAGAGTGAAACATGGGGTTAATGAAGAACCTTTACTTCTTTTCATAAAATCTGGTGTGAGTGAATTCTGTGACAGGCACTGCTGGCCAAGAACAAAGTAAGTGCTCAGCTATAAACCGTGGCAGCTTGTTCTGAGCTGCGTGCAACTGCAAAGTGGTCTGTTTTTAGTAATTACCGAGCCTGTCGGGGGATGTGTGATTGGCTACTTCGGTTTAAAAGAAAAATAAAATAGTGTTAGGAAGCAGCTGGGCAGCTGAGGAATGCAAAGGGAGTCACCCTGCAGCTGGGCAAACAGCGAGGTCACTAAATGGGCTCCACACCTTGCATTTCTAGGCTCGGCTGTTTGTACTTCCTGACTGAAGCAAACCCACACACCACTGGGTGCTGATTCCAGTTACATCTTTAACTAAGAGGGTGAAAAAAACAATCTCTCTCTCTCTGGCACACCACATACACACACACACACACACACACACACACACACACACACACTCCACATTGCTCAGCTGTCTGTATTCTTCTTGCTCATAGACAGGAAAGAAGAAATGAGGACATGTGACTCCCATCACAGCTGGATGAAAAGGCATCCCAGACAGCTGTGGGTACCTGAGAAGTCTTTTTAAAAAATACATCACAAAGAAAAGAACTCATCTCCTGACTCTTGCTTTATTTAGATGCTGAGGACTAGTGTAAGCAGGTAATTTGCACAAATGAAACTGGCTGCCAACATGGCATTTCTTATTAACTAGCCTGGGTTAAAGGGGAAACATTGGAGTCTGACCTAACGGAGCAAGAAAAGGGTGTAACTAGCTCATCATTATGTGGTTCAGCATAATAGCTGAGGATTCTTTATGCAGTTCAATGGCAATGTACAGAAAGGAAGTTTCTTTGTTCCGTTTCCCAGTCTTAGGGTTTCCACTATTCTCTAAAATGTTAACAGTTACAATGAATGAATTTAAAAGTTGGGGAGAAAAACACTAAGAGCTTCTTTGAGAACTCTAATTGTAGATAATGAGTACAAATACAAACTGCATTATTTAAAAGGTGAACTGTTGACAGAAGTTAAATGTGTTTTGTATTTAAAATAAAATAACTGACAGTTCCCTTTTTCAGAGAAGTAAAAGAAAGCTTTTATTTTTTCAAAGATTCATTTTGAATTCATATGGCAAAGAAAACCACAGCTTCTCCATCAGCTTAATGCAAACACAAGCCTCTGCATACCAAATGGCACGATAGGCATAGCTCCATTTAAATGTGCTCCAATAGCATAGTTCCCTCTTTCAAACCTTGTCCACTAAAACTTCATGCATAATTCTCTGTTGAACACATTCAATTTATCCTTTTGCTCCATCTTTCCTTAAGTGCAGGAAGAATATAGCCAAGAAGAAGGTGACCATATCACGGATTTCTTTGTGAGGTTGCAAAATCCTGACAGACCAATATAATATATCTGACACTACTCTTATACTTTAAATCAGTATAATTAAAATATCCACAGTGAATTTCAATATTCAGCACCAAGAGATCATTATGTATTTGAAAAACATGTTGGCAAAGATCAGTGGATTAAAGCTATAAATTCTACTTTTTGACTTCTGGCTCGGAAGTTAGGAAGCGTGGCTCCAGCAATGGATCCATCAGTCACCAGGTGTGGTTTCAGAAATGGATCTACCAGTTACCAGGTGTGGGAAAGTTATTTAACACTTTGCTCATCTTACAAGGTTTTTGTGGATACCCAATTGTGCATCCCTGTGTGTGTATAACTTAAACTTTACTGAGTACTCACCATATATGTGTGTACATATGTATACTATCTATACCATTAATATATGTACATATATGGAATATATATATACTCAGCTAAACAAAAATTACATAATGCTCACTATGGTGCCAGAGCTTGTTTTAAGCATGTGTGTGTGTGTGTGTATATATATATATATATATATATATATATATATATATAAAATATATTTTAGAGAGGAAGGGAGAGGGAGAGAGTAAGAAACATTGATGAGAGAGAAACATCAATCAGTTGCCTCCTGCACACCCCCTACTGGGGATGTGCCCACAACCAAGGTACATGCCCTTGACCGGAATCAAACCTGGGACCCTTGAGTCTGCAGGCTGACACTCTATCCACTGAGCCAAATAGGTTAGGGTTACAAAAAAATATTTTATTTAATCCTTCTAAAGGTTCTTTATCAGGTAGGTACCTTTACCTTCTCATTTCACAGATGAGGTAAGTAACTTTCCCGAGGTCACATGGCTGGTAACTGGCAGAGCCATGGCTGGGACTCTGGCAGCCAGGCTCCAGGTTGGTTTGGACTGTTAGGCCATACATACCCCTTATTTATTCATTCAACATTTGCTTGGGCATAAAAATAAATAGTTGGTTTCCACCTGCTGTAAGTTTAAATTTGTGGAGATTAAAAAAATGGGTCTTGGACAGTGGTCGGCAAACTGCGGCTCACGAGACGCGCTTTGCCGCTCTGTTGACTAATGAGTTTGCCGACCACTGGCCTTCGAGATTCACATGGACACAGATGAAGGGCGTTCAGGCTGGAAGGATAGTATCGGCAAAGGTACAGTGGGGCCCATACAGGTGAGGCAGGCACGAGGAGACCAAGAGGCAGAGAAGGGGGTCCAAGGACGCGCTAAAAAGTGGATGGTTGGGTAATTGAGCTGAAGGATAAAACTGGGGTAACTGGCTTGGAGAAGATCAGGAGGGGCATGAAGCCCCAATTAAGAAGTGTTGAATTTACCCTACAGGGGTTTGTGAATACACAGAGGTGTAAACAGAATGGTCAAAGCAGTATCTTAGTGACGGTCTGGTGAAGATAGGCAGGATGGGTGTACAGTGGCCTCAGAGTGGAAGAAGAGGGGATGGGAAGTAAGAAAGAGGATCTAGAATGACAACTCCAGGGCCTGTTCTCTGTTCTCCCTCTCTCTGACCTTAAACTTGACGCTACTCCCTCTGCCTTGCGGCTTAGGCGCCCTCACAGTCTGGTCCCCACACCAGCCCAAGCAGCACTTTGTGTACTGCCTGAATCAATCGCTGGACGCTACTTCCTCAACATTTGCACTTTCCTGCTTCTGTGTCCTCTCCCAAGCCAATCCCACTGCCTGGGGTGCCCTCCCCTAGGACCTCCTCCTGGGAACATTGTGACTTACCCTCCAGGACAAGCTCAAATCTCACCTACTGCTAAGTGTTGTTCCCTGGTTCGTCAGCCAGCGTGACCTTGTTCTTCTGACTGCCAAGACCTACTTACAGATTGCACTGAGACTCTGTGCCCCGTGTCATAGATATTTGTGTAACATTCCATATTACAGATTGCAAACCCAGCTAGGGCACCAATAACATCTGAGGTGCCTTCAGAGCCTTAATATTCCCTTATATACAGTAGGAATATAATAGGCATTTGGTGAGCAACAAATGAAGGAGAGAAATCCATTGTACAGTCAGCTTGTCCTTTCATCTAACAAGTATCTACTAATATTACTAGCATGTACCTGGCATTGTTCTTCTCTACCACCAATGAATACCTGAGACTGGACTGATGGGATGATAAATAGTTCTAAATCATTTGTGAAATATAGTTAGTGCTGGAATTTATGGCCCTTTAGAAAACATGTGGTGAGGGTGGTGTGTGTCAGTGACAATATTTCCTAATTCCATACATAGCCTATTGTTTTACTAAATCCATCAATCACTAAAAGCTCTTCTGAGAAACTACATTCTTTGGGTTTCCTTAAATATCAACAACCTGGGATAAAGATCTCTTCTCTACAATCAATACATAAAGGGCTCTAATTGTAACTGAGCTTCTCCAAGTCCCAGACTCATAAAACCATCGGGTTGGGGCCAACAGCATTGGAAACCCATTCCTGCCCTTTCCCAGGAAACTCTCAGGTTCATGGTGAGAGCATGGTCCCACCCGCTGAGCCCCAGGGGGCTGTGCTGCAAGGAGCCTGGCTTCTCCAGGGGCCCACAACCCCAGCACCTCCCTCCAGGTTAGGGCCTCTGCTCTGCCACGCTGTGTCTCTGGGGGCTGAGACAGAGGTGGTGCGCAGCAGCTACCTTAGGAGAGCACTCAGCATGGTCTGCTGGGATCTTACACCTGCAATCTCGGGCCGTCTTGCTCTTCACTGTACTGAGCCAACCTTGGGGTTGAATTCTGGATTTGAGTTCTGATGCTACTGCTGACCTGATGCTACTGTTGGACACATTTCTTAATTTTCTTGAGCCCTAGTTCCTCTGAGCTAAAATCGGGATCAAATGATAGAATGCATGGAAGCACATCACAGGGTGGGTAACTATCGTTCTTGACAGTTTCTAAGGTACAATGGAGAAGTAAGCATTCAGGCTCTGGAGCCAGGCTTGCCGGCTTCATATCCAGGCTCTAAGCAAGGAGGCACAGGCCACGGTCTCCCAAAGCCAAAGCAGCTGGGAGAAAGAACCAAGGGACAGCGGAAGCGGAGGAGATGGAGGCCCTTCCTGCTATTTCATGTTGCAACACAGGCTAGCGAAACACTAATATACCAGGGAGGAGTGCCTAGGAGCTGGCTGCAGAGATACCTACATGTTCATAAACAAGACCTGAATTCACACTTTGAAAAGGCGTAGCTAACCTATCTGCCATGTACACCTCGTAATTAGCACCCTTTTGATGCCTACTGACAGTTACTGTAAAATTAAGTGGACATTAGCCCAGGTTTCAGGGAGCAGTTTATATTGATTTCATTTATTCATCAGCCCAACAGGAAGTGAGTACCCATAAGCCAGGCACTGCACTGGAGATGAAATCCCTACCCTGCTCTTCCTGTGAGACAAACAGGAGGTGGAAAGGGGCAGTCACTTACTTCAGGGAAGGCTGAATAGGAGGTAGGTGGAGAAGAATTCCTAGGCTTCTTTTCAATCAGCTTATATTTAAGTCTGGGAGCTTAGTTGGGGAGAAAATTTGCAGGGAGCCTGTTTTATTTATATAAAGACAGGAGAGGCCAACCTTCAACATTAATGTCACTTTGTCAAAACCTACAATGGATCTCTCAGTCCCCACCCCCACCCCTACCTCCCACTTTTATTCTCATTCGCAGCACCAGGGCTGGAAAAGCTGCTGATCCCTGAGGTGATGAGTGGTCAGTAGATGGTCATGATGATGAATTTTCGTAATCCACCTCCTTTCATTAGATTCATATGGCTCTCTGTAAGTCAATGAAAGCAGAACTTACAAAACTTAATTATATTTGCAAAGTAACATTTACAGGAAAATTCACTTTGAAAGGTAGTATACTGGTGGTTAAAAGCTCAGACTCACAGA
This sequence comes from Corynorhinus townsendii, assembly GCA_026230045.1. Lineage (NCBI taxonomy): Eukaryota > Metazoa > Chordata > Mammalia > Chiroptera > Vespertilionidae > Corynorhinus > Corynorhinus townsendii. The sequence continues at coordinate 157,705,914 of JAPDVU010000003.1, forward strand.
ACAGACTGCTTGGGTTCAAGTCCTATCTGTGTGGTTACTCGCTGTGTGATCTTAGGCAAGTAACTTGACCTTTCTGTGCTTCAATTTCCTCACTGTAAAGTCAGCATAACAATATTACCCACTGCATAGGGTAGTTGGGAAGATTAAATGTGTGTCAACATATATAAAGAACACAGAAAAAAGAGCTTGACAATAAGTGCATAGTAAATGTCTACTACTGATATTTGAAAAAAGTACCGTAAAATAATTCATTTTACTAATGGGTAATGATTTGTCCATGACTGGAAAGATGGTCATTTCTAACAGAGGTGAAGGGAAAGAAATTAGCAATATTTCCACTTAAGTGGATGCTAAGAATTTTAGCAAAGCTCTTGAGATTGAGCAAATAGACCAAGATGAACAAATAAATAGCATGAGATACTGTCTTTATAGCTAGTTTATCAAAGGAAACTTGAGGTATGTTGTGACTCCACTGAAATGAAATCAGTGTGACAGTCTGAATTTATCATCATTTATAATCCAAACAAATGCTCTGAACAAAAGGCATTGTCTGGGATTCTGGACCCTGCTGACTAGGGACTGCCAACTAACCAAATGACAGGGCAACAGAGATGCAGAGAATAAAGAAAACAAAGAGAAAAATAGAGAACACATATGCAAAGGGAGAAAATATGGTTAATGAAAATGTTTGGTGTAGGGCTAAAGATTTTGTTTCAGAATTGAACAGTACAGAACAACATTTTAATGGAAAGAGTTTAGGTCTATGAAATTCAATAAACCTGAATTTTGGTCGTAGTTTTGCTGCAAAATAGCTTTATAACCTCAGACTTTCTGACCCTCAGCATTGAGCCTCATCTATTAGAGGTACCATGACAACATAAGGTCTCCCTATAGGACCAAAATACAATCAAATCTAACTGTACACCTCAAATACCTTGAAAAGTATGGAACGAAAGAGAAAGTACAAACTAGAGGCCTGAGCATAGAAGGGAAAACTGATCGTGTAACTAGAAGGCTTCTTTTCTGGAGAATTTGAAGAGATCCCTCTGAAAAAAGAATATTTGCTTGGCCGATGTGGCTCAATAGTGGAGCATTGACTTATGAATCAGGAGGTCCTGGGTCGATTCCCTGTCAGGGCACGTGCCTGAATTGCGGGCTCGATCCCCAGTGGGGAGGGTGGGCAGGGTTGCGGGAGGCAGCTGACCAATGATTCTCTTTCATCATTGGTTTTTCTCCCTCTCCCTTTCTCTCTGAAATCAATAAAAATATATTTTTTAAAAAGAATATCTGATGAAGCTCAGATGAAATAAGGTAGGATGGCATTTAGTAGTCTATCTGAAAAAATAATCCATAGTATCATTCCGGTTTTTGTTTTCTGTTGGAAATTTACTGTTTTCTTCTTCCTCTTCAAGAGCCAGTGTTTGTGGAAGAAGCATCGTATCCTAGATATCCCAGGGTGAGATATCCCAGGGTGAGATATCCCAGGGTGAGAGCCTCAACTGGCCACTGCCCGACCCGGGACCTTGCAGCAAGGCTTCCTTGAACTCTGCTGGCCCACAGCTCTCTCACCTGTAAAGACTTCTCAGGCCTTTCCCACCTCTGAAAATCTGTGAGTCCATTATTTCAGGTAATAATCTGGAAACAACTAAATACCATAAGCATTTATTTTCTGGGGAAAAAGATGTAATGTACTTCTCAGTGACTAAAAGCGTTGATTTTTTTCAGTGTTAGGGTAAGTGGACGATAAAAATTTTTTTAAATATATATTTTTATTGATTTTAGAGAGGAAGGTATAGGGAGAGAGACAGACACATCAATGATGAGAGAGAATCATTGATCAGCTGCCTCCTGCACACCCTCCCCCCCCCACTGGGGATCGAGCACACAACTGGAACCGAACCCAGGACCCTTCAGTCCGCAGGCCAGCACTCTATCCACTGAGCCAAACCAGCTAGGACAAGTGGACAATAAATTTTAACCAAAAGGAAAAGCCAAAAATCATACTAATTCACTCCTGCTTCTGTGGATTAGAGGCAGCAAGGAGTACACAGCTTTATCCACGGTGAGGATATAAAGTTCCTCCTAGAATTCACTATGGGCTCCTAGGCCAGAGCTCATCTGCTTTGCTGCACAGAAAATATCTAGAAATGAACACAATGTTATGTTGATGAACCTGAAACTGGGGAGATCGATCACTTTAGTGACTTTAATTAGCTCCCAAACTGATCACTAATCAATCATCAAGTGCTCATTAGGAGGAGAATCCAGGAACGATTTGGTAGGTGCATGGTTGACACACCTATGGATTTGCTACACCTTTTATTTTTGACTGTTATATTTAAGTAAAAGCAGGGCATTAGTGTTCGTTTTCAAAATGCTGAATGGAGCAATAATTTTTAAATGGCAATGTAAATTGCAATTAGTTTCATAAGATTTTGTTACTATAATAAAATTATTTAACGAGAAATTAACTAATTTAGAGGATAAATTGTTTTATGCCTTATTCAAAATAAAATGTTTCTAATCTTAATCGGTGCTAGCTCTATTTCCAGCAGTGACTAGAGGCAATTTCTAAATGAAGTCTTTGAGTCATAGACAGGGGTTACTGGCTTTGTTTATCTCTATTGAACTCTCGACAAACATACATAATCAGAATTTCTGGAGCCCCCTACTATGTATTACAAATAGACCTTGTCCTACTTGATTCTATTACATTCTATTACTAGAAATCCAATTATATTTCATTCCTTATTGGTTTATACTAGTTCATTAGTTCCTAAGGGTAATGCCTAATGAGAGCAACTAACAATTTAGTATAATCTCTGCCCACTTCACAATTGTCAGATATTTCTGACATGAAATAAATATCATTTTACCTAGGAAATTCTGATTTGGCAAAAGATATTTTCCTTTTCTACCTCTTGAGTCCTTCACTTGCAGTTAGGGCAAAGAGAAAGTGGGCAGAGGCTTTTCAGAAAGTCTAGCTTGATACGCTCCCTATTTTCCTATCAACGATTTGCTGGTACTCTGACAATATCAAAGTGCATGGAGTTCCCTGCATAGGCATGCGGTTTCATGTAGCTGTGCTCTTCTCTTTTTGGAATGTCCTTCACCCTTCCTCTATCACTAATTTTACATGTCAGCTTCACCAGGGAGCCCCTACACCTAGCTTGCCTCCCGTCCCCTGGCCCCCGGCCCCAGGGTGGCTCTGTGCTTGCACAGAGTTGTGGAGATCTCTACCTGGCCCAGCACCCCACACCATCTGCAGAAATAGCTCACCAGTCACACTGATAGGACCTATACGTGTATCTGTTGAAAGGCACCTCCCACCATTCGGTGCATTACTTGGATGCAACAGAGATGACACCATAACAACTTTAAAGTGGAGGCAACAAAGCCTGTAGTGCTTTCCATTCACTGGACAGGGAACAGATTTGGAGATTTTGGACAAATGCCGAATAATTGAATTCCATAAATGCTAGCCCCTCACAAATCAAGCCCCTCTCCACGTACCTGCTGCACAGCCACCCTCTGAAGAAGGGGTGGGGGGTCGGGGAGAGACTGTCTTAAAATCATAACCTGTTCCATTTCTGAAAAGCTCTAACGCTTAAGCTCAGGAATCTTACTGCCTAGGTTCAAATCCTTGTTTTGCCTTTTAGCATGTCCCATTATTTTCTCACCTTTAATTAGAAATTCGAACAGTACTTACTAGTATGCATGTCAGTTACCTGCAGTGCTAACTGGCACACAACGAATGCCAGTACAATGACTAAAACACCCTTTCCTCCTATCATGTCTTTTAAGCCACAGTAAGCCTTAGCCCTGTTGTGCTCACTTGTTTATTCTCATACACCTGAAAGCCGAGAGCCAGGGATGGCTTTTGTCTTACGGATCAAAGAAACGGAGCTGCAAAGAGACTTAATCCTTGACCAACAAGTCAACAGTGAAAGTCAGTGAGAGAGAAGGTCATGCAGAAAGTCCCTATTTCCAAAAGGCTTTTCAGAAAAGTCTTCAGAGGCACTGAAATGCAAGTTTAATCTACTGAAAAAAATACCCGAGAGTTGGCACATGAATACATATTAACCAGGCCACACGGAACACGGCGGCTGCGGAAGTGGCAGAGTATCAAGGAGTTGGCAATGTTGAGGGGAAAGCACATGTATAATGAAAGGCCAATGAATTTACTAGAATTTCAGTCACCTGCGGTTTTAAATATTTACTTCTTTTCAGGGAAATCTGTCACATGTCCTCAATATTACATGTATGTATTAGATAAATGAGTTATAAGGTTCAGTATTTGAAATATTTAAGCAGAGGATGCAAGATGTTTGAAATCTTAAAAGCCCCACAATCCTTACAATTGCAGCATCAACTAAAATGAAAAATGTGATGTGGAATCCTTTTCTTTCAATGAACAATTATTTGGAATTTGACACATATACCCTAAGCCTCAAATCAAATACTTGTCACTGCATTTATGGAGGAGGAGGAGGGGGAGGAGGAGCTATTAAGCTGTGCAAGAAAACTTTTTGAGTTTTCAAACTGCTTTGGAGTAGATGTACAACCAATTTTTGATGCCTGTGTTCGTAACCATCTCATTTTGATATTCTTCTGAAATCTTTCAACTCCTGATTTTTCCTTTCTCTCTAGATATGGCTGCAGAGGGAAAGTCTATGAATATGCCTTGTGTTCTTCCTAATTGTATGACTTGGCTCACTTTGCTCCTTTATTCTCCAAAGCTTACCCCGTCCCCTCTCCATCTCTCCTATTACTGAAATCCTGTCCATTTTCAGACCCTTTCCTCTTAATTTTTCTCAATCCTCAATGTGGAATTAATTTGTCTCTTTGGATCTCCAAAGCCCTCTGCCTGGACCTCTCTGTTGGTACAAAATGGTTTGCCTTATATTATAATCACCTATAAAAAGAGAGTTCTGCCTAGTCTGAGACTTCCTAGCTGTGTGACCTCAGGCAAGGTACTCAACCTCTCTGTGTCTCAACTACCCCATAAGGGCTGTTAGAAGAACTTAAAGAATTATGTGCAAAGTACCTGAATATTAGAATAGTGCCTGACTATTTTAGTACCTAAATATTACCATATATATCTATACTAATAATAGCCTAGGTGGTCCTCGTGCCTTCGCTTGCGACATCATCACAAGATGGCCACCACAAGATGGATGCCACAAGATGGCCACGTGCACAGCAGAGATGGGGCCCGGCAGCTGCTCCGCATGGTAAGGCCTGGGAGGGTCCCACGGCTCTGTGCGGCACGGAGGAGGCCCGTCCCGGTGTCTCTGCTGTCTCGCGTGGAGAAGGTGGGTCGCAGCAGGGGAGGGCAGTTGTGGGTGAGCAGGCTGGCGGGGGGGGGGGGGGTAGTTGGGGGCAATCAGGCCGGCAGGGGAACGGTTACAGGGCGATCAGGCTGGCAGGCAGAAGCAGTAAGGGACAATCAGGCAGGCAGTTAGGCAAGTGGTTAGGAGCCAGTGGTCCCGGATTGTGAGAGGGATGTCAGACTGTCAGTTTAGGCCCAATCCCACAGGCAGACATCCTCTGAGGGGTCCCAGACTGGAAAGGGTGCAGGCTGGACTGAGGTGTCCCGCCCAACCCTGCCCCGCCCCTCTCCCTCCTCCCCCCCCCCCCCCCCCCCGCCCCGGCACCTGGCCTGTAATATATATATATATATATATATACACACACACACACACACACACACACACACACACACACACACGAAACAAAGCTAAGTCCTTTAATTATCCAATTAAAAAAAACATCCTGATTAAGATGTCTGTTATTAAAGCATTCTAATAATTTAAAAGTTCAGAATCTGTAGTTCAGAATCTAATAGTTTAGATAACATATCCTTTGAGAAGGACTCTTGATATGAAACATTCTATAGAATTTTTTGTTTTTACTAAACTATACTTTCTAACACTTGCTTTTTCATATCTAAACCAAATGAAAAATTTTCAGTACGTACTGTTCACTTCTTTTCAAAGACAGTCCTATTTGTAGTTCATAAGCACCAATCAGAGCTACTTCTCAAATCTCTGAGAGAAAATGAAAATTCCAAGCAGGAGCTGGGGGGGCAGTTGGCTTCATTAATGAGCAGGGTGTCCTACGAGACATCTACACATACAGTTTTTAATCAAACAGTTGTTCTCACAGATCCTTGCAATGGGAATTTTACTAATCCAAATCATTTTGGCAGGAAAATGAAGCCAGGATAAATGAGCTAACCTATTGTCAACACCAGGATCAGAACCCAGGAGTTGGCCGAGTTCTATGATCCCAACACCTCTCTTTCTTTCCATCTGAGTGTCTAGTGTTAAAGCCAGGGAAAGGCTATATGGAAACACTTCATCAGCCCGAGATCTCTAAATAGAGTACTTTTTAACAAAGCTTCCCGGGATGCATCACAGAGAACGAGGTATTCCAAAGAGGTTTTTAATTTGGGTGCTTTTTACATATCCTTTATGCCTTTTTTCTCTTTGCTCAGTGTTTTGTTCTACGACCCAGACCTCTTTGTAGTCCATCTCAAAGGAATGAATTTTCATTTTCACTACAGAAATATATACTTCAAATACTGAAAATGCCCTTGAGCTAAAATAACTACTTAACCAAAATATAAAAATAAAAAACCTCTTTGAGGCTCAGAGACAAATCTTCAGGTGGGGGTTGGGGGTGGGCAAGTACCTTGGGCTCTCTCGGAATGACTTCTCCACCTTGCCTTGGGCATGTTTCTGCCTTACGGAAGAATGCATTAACTCTCACAAAGCCAGCCAAAAAAGCTCTCTTCAGCAGTCCTCCAAGGCGGAGTTTGCAGGGAAGGGCTTGAAATAATAAACAGTGCCTTCCCTCCCATCTCCTCTAAAAATAATTAGCTTTTTATTTTATCATTTTTAAAGAGAAATGTGTTTCAAAGATACAGAAAGGCCCTCGGCAACCATGTTTTCCAAGTAACTCCTGTACAAGATGCTCGATCTTGGCTTTGTACTAGGAAAGCTTCCATTCTCTAGGTATAAACTTGGTTAGACAAATCGAAGCTAGAGCTCAGAAGGAAAAAAACAAGGGTGAATGGAGTATCCGGTAATGGAAGCTTAGCCGTGATCACTGTGCATGAACACACAGCTAAGCAGGTGGTGTTGACACACATAGCATTAGAGCTAAATGAAAGATTTTGTTTTAAAGAGGCAGCCCAAATGAACATATCCTAATATAAAAACCAAATGTGCAAAGCCTTTTGGGTTTGCCCTTTTTGTAACCCCTATCAATGGTCTGGAAAGGTCAATCAAGTTTTGACAAGTGTCAATCAGAACATGCAGTTTGAGTCTTATCTGTTAGATCAGGTTCTACCCTTCCTCCCCCCACTGGCCTTGCACATCCTTCCCTAAGGCAGCTGCCCAGTGGGGAGGTGATGGGCCTCAGGGCAGAAACTGGGTTTAGATTTTGGAGCATTTATTTACTGTCCCTGTGATCCTGAGCTAATTATTCTGAGTCCCAGGTCCCACTTGTTAATATTGGATTAGGAATACCTGCCTCATAGGGCTGCTGCAAGAAAGGAATGGGGATAATGTCTTGACTCCCTGTAAGGGTTGGATAATTCTTCATTCTCTCAGCTTTCTCCTCTTAATTTAACGGAACTTGAGAATGGATTAGGTCTTGACTGTAGCTTAGCCATGTGTGTCACTGATATATAGCAAGTGTGATAATCAATTACACATAATTAGCAATCAATTTCATGTGGATTTATCATGATGTCTATGTTCATCTCTATTAGAATTTGCTGGTTTTTTAAATGCCGAAATTAATGCTGCAAAACCTAGACAAAGGAAAGAAACATTAATATAGGTCAAATAACTACAAAAATCCACCATAACCTTTTGAGATTTTGGTATTAGGGGACAGGCTTAGCACTTTACACCACTGTTTTATGATGGGCCCTTTAAGACTGAGGAAAGCAAATTTTGTTTTGCCTCTTTCCTCTAACCTTTTGTGTCACCATATTTCTGTATTTACGTTTCCACTAACCCAATCACTGTTCACATTTACTATTGACTGAATTTGCTTAGGGCAGTGGTTCTCAACCTTTCTAATGCCGCGACCCTTTAATAACAGTTCCTCATGTTGTGGTGACCCCCAACCATAAAATTATTTCCGTTGCTACTTCATAACTGTAATTTCGCTATTGTTAATGAATCGTAATGTAAATACTGTGTTTTCCGATGGTCTTGGAAAACAGCGGTTCTCAACCTGTGGGTTGAGAACCGCTAGCAGGGTCGCCTAAGACGGAAAACACAGTATTTACATTACGATTCATTAACAGTAGCAAAATTACAGTTATGAAGTAGCAACGGAAATAATTTTATGGTTGGGGGTCACCACAACATGAGGAACTGTTATTAAAGGGTCGCGGCATTAGAAAGGTTGAGAACCACTGGCTTAGGGGAAGTTACTTTCGTTTTTCTTTCTGTACAAAAGTAATATACACCCACTGTAAGGAAAAGCCACACACACATATGTGATCACTGTCAGTATCATCCCTGATCTGAGGGGCACAGGAGCAGCTGCTACCACCCTACTCCCCTGATGACAAAGATGACACTGCCTCCTAACATTCATTAAGCTTCTATGTGCCTGGCACTGTTCTGACCGCTTTATCATCTATTAGAGGCCCAGTGCATGAATTTGTGCACAGGTGGGGTCCCTCTGGGTGGCCTGCAGGAATGGGGCTGAAACCCGCAGATCAACACTGCCTGCAGCTCCTATCGGCTGCTCCTGCTCATCCCGACCTCACTGTGCCTGCCGTGGGCTCGAGCCAAATCAGTTCCAATTGGAAGAGGCTTGCGCTGCCACAGCAGCACTTGTCAGCCATGAGCCCTGAGTCTGGCGCCCTCTCAAGGGGAGTGGCCTGCGGGTTCGGGCTGAAACCAGCTCTCTGACATCCCCTGAGCGGTCCTGGATTGCAAGAGGGAATAGGCCAGGCTGAGGGACCCCACCAGTGCACGACTGGGCTGGGGAGGGACTGCGGGAGGGCTCCAGGGCATGTCAGGCCCATCTTGCTCAGTCCCAATCGGCCAGACCCCAGCAGCAAGCTAACCTAGCAGTCGGAGCATCTGCCCCTGGTGGTCACTGCACGTCATAACTGGTTGACCAGTCGACTGGCCCCTGGTGGTCAGTGCACATCATAATGAGTCGGTTGAGCAGCCTTAGCATATCTTTAGCATATTATACTTTGATTGGTTGTTCGGTTGTTCTGCCATTTGGTCTTTTGCATATTACCCTTTTATTATATAGGATAGTAACTCAGCTTTCTTTTTCTTCTTAGCACTTATATCTGTTACACTATACATTTGTTTGTTCACTGTCTGTTTCTCCTCTCTAGAATATAAATGTCTTGAGAGGAAGTATACAGTCTGCTTTTATTCACAGCCTTATCCCCAGTACATCTCAAAGTGCCTGGCATAGTAGCAGGCATTAAAAAAATATTTGTTGAATAAATAGTCTTTGTAACAATGTGGACGAGCCTCTGTTGAGGCTGAAGTAACAATGTGGCCAATCTGTTGCGGGGCTGAAGAGAACAAAAGGGCTGAGAAGGAGAAATGTGCTCTCGCTGCCTGACTCTGTGCGAGGGGAGACCTGGACATCTCTTGCTTTGGATTTGCACTGATGCTCAAACTTACACCATCGGCTCTCCTGGTTCTTTTTTAGGCCTTTGAACTCGAATTGAAACTATAATCTGGCCCTCCAGCTGTTGACTGCATCTCTCTCTCTCTCTGTCTCCAGATAGGTATATAAATATAAGTATTTATATAAGACTAGAGGCCCGGTGCACAAAATTTGTGCACAGGGGTGTGTGTCCCTCAGCCCAGCCTGCACCCTCTCCAATCTGGCATCCCTCGAGGGATGTCCAACTGCCCGGGATTGGGCCTAAATGGGCAGTTGGACATCCCTCTCACAATCCAGGACTGCTGGCTCCCAACTGCTCGCCTGCCTGCCTTCCTGATTGCTCCTAACCACTTCTGCCTGCCAGCCTGATCACCCCTTAACCACTCCCCTGCCAGCCTGATTGATGCCTAACTGCTCCCCTGCCAGCCTGATTGCCCCTAACTGCCCTCCCCTGCAGGCCCGGGTCCCCCCCAATTGCCCTTCCCTGCAGGCATGATCGCCCCCAATTTCCCTCCTCTGCCATCCTGGTCACCCCTAACTGCCCTCCCCTACAGGCTTGATCGCCCCCAACTGCCCTCTCCTGCTGGCCTGATCACCCACAACTTGCAGGCCTGGTCCCTCCCCTGCTGGCCATCTTGCGGTGGCCATCTTGTGCCCACATGGGGGCAGAATCTTTGACCACATGGGGGCAGCCATCTTGTGTGTTGGAGTGATGGTCAATTTGCATATTACTCTTTTATTAGATAGGATAGAGGCCTGGTGCATGGGTGGGGGCCAGCTTGTTTGCCCTGAAGCGTGTCCCGGATCAGGGTAGGGGTTCCCTTGGGGTGTGGGGCGGCCTGGGCGAGGGTCCTGTGGTGGTTTGCAGGCCGGCCGCGCCCCCCTCCCCTCCCCAGGCGACCCAATCGGAGGTCCTGGTATCTGGGATTTATTTATCTTCTATAATTGAAACTTTGTAGCCTTGAGTGGAGGCCTAGGCCAACCAGGGTGTGTGGAAAGCTTGGCTTCCTCCATTGCTGGGGTAACCCAAGCCTCCTGCTCTCCCCATGGCTGTAGTCATCTTGGTTGGGTTTATTTGCATACGCACTCCTGATTTGCTGGTGGGTGTGGCTTGTGGGTATAGTGGAGTGATGGTTAATTTGCATATTACTCTTTTATTAGATAGGAGGATACTAGAAGCCCGGTGCACGAAGATTTGTGCAAGAATAGGCCTTCCTTCCCCTGGTTGCTGGCACGCAACAGGCTTGCTCCAGCAGCCTGTGTAGTGGTGGTGGCGGTGGCAAGCCTTGCATGCTCCGGTGCTGCTTCCTCCTCGCCCTCCTTCTCTGGAGAGATCCTCTGTGCAGCTCTGGCACTCCCGATGCACGGAAGGGAAGAGGTGGCGGGGGGTGCTAGGTAGGCAGGGAGGACTGGAAAGGTTGGGTGCGCTAGCGCATTTCACTTTCCCATTGTGAAAGTGGGATGCAACTGGCCCCCTTCCTCATCCTCTTCCTCCTCTGCCTCCTGCCCACCCACCCTCCCTCCACACCCATCGCCCCTCCCCTCTTGATTTGGTGAGATAGGGAGGAGGGAGATCTGATAATTTGGGTTACTGTGTAGGTGGTCTCTTTCACCTATTCAAAACAAAGCTAAGCTGCCTGCCGCTGCTGCCATGGCTGCCACCATCGCCTCTTGGCTGGCCTGGGGCTCCCAGGGTGCGCAAACTGTGCACCGAGCGAGCTCTCATGCATATCTGTGCCTGCGGGGCTGCTCCAACGCTAGGGTTTTGTTTACCAGAGCAGCGGGGCAGGGGTGGGGTAGAGGGAGACACCAGACACATGACCTCAGACACCAGAGGGTTGCCTCTGAGCCTGGGGGCTGGGCCGCAGGGAGGCTTCAAGGATGGTTGACAGGTGTGGAGTGCGGCAGGTAGGCCCTGAGGAGGTGTGCTGTCCAGAGGCCCAAGTGTCCGGGGGTGGGCCACCACCGCCATCTTTGTCAGGTTAATTTGCACACTCACTACAGATTGGCTGTGGGCGTTGCAAACTGACGGTCAATTTACATATTTCTTGTAGAGGGCTGCCTGGGAAGGCACATAGGCATTTCTTTAAATTGTTGTCAGCTGAGCCTGAGGCGATTGGCAGACCCCCGTCTCGGGTTACACCCTCCCCAAGAAGGTGGGGGGTGTTATCAGTACTGACTTTTTACCTTTGTCCAGGTGTCAGCCTAGCAGGCTTTGATATGTAAATCCAGGCAAGCACCAGGAATGCTAGGGATACTTCCTGGTATTTGGGGATATAAAATAAACTTGCTGCGTGGGCTCGTCCTCGTCGTTGTCCCTGCCTCTCCATCAGAGAGGATGGCGTCCCACCTGGCTCCCAGCTTTGTTTCTATCTTCGTGTCTGGTCTCTTTCTTTCTTTTATTTCTCAATCCCTGGCCGCCTCCACTTAGAACCGGTTCATTCATCTCTCTTTCCGTGCTGGACGTGGAAAAGAGAGATCCCCGCCATGTCTGGCCCCCGCCGCAGCTGGCCCCTGCAATTTCTCTTTTATTAGTATAGATAAATATGTTTCCATCCCCTTGATTATGGAGAAGACAGAGTGATACAACTCCCCAGGTTGGCTAAGTGATCTGAAATTCAAATACGAGTTTGCTGACTGCCAGTCCATTTACTTTTGTCTCTTATAGCACAGTGATCTCCCTATTTTCTTAACTCTACTTTGATTCTCTTTCAAAAGTTAAACCCAAAAGAAGTTAACTAGTGAATTAGACCCAGAAAGAGAATCTGAGGATCTTGGTTCACCCTTTGACTTTTTAGCCCAATGAGTCCCATCTGAGAGATCATTTAAAGCAACATTTCTAAGCAGTCAGGTTGCCAGTGAAGCACATATTCAATTTTTTTACCTATGCTTTTGTTAAAGCAACTAATGCATGGGCTCTGGACCTGGACTTGAGCTCCCACTCTACTACTTACTGTGCAACCTGGGTCAAGCCTCTCTGAGCCTTAGTTTCCTTTTCTGTACAATGGGAATAATGATAGTAACTACCTCACAGAGATACTGTGAGGATTGCATGAGATAAGGCAAACACAATAACTAGCACATACATAATAAGCATGCATAAACGTTAGTTTCACTGACAGGCGTGGCTCGTTACTTACAAATACCTCCCCTTCTCTCTCAAATGAACAGAATCCCCAATTTGTAACTAGTGAGTAATGATCTGGACAGCTAGCTAAAAGCCTGGTGGAATCATGTTTTAAGTTCCGGCCAATGAGACGTAGGTGAAAGTGTTACATGAGACTTTTAGTAAGTCCCCTTAAGAGACAGGGGCCCCGCCCTTCTTTCCTTTCTCCATTTCAGGCATGCAGATGTACTGGCTGGAGCTCTGAGAACGAAACTGAGTTATAAGGACAGAGGCTACAATTAGGTTTCTCTGAGCAGTGGATTTGGAGGAGCCTGATCTCGGATGGCTTTATGTAACCTCCTGACCAGCCTGGGGTGCGCCAGTCTCTGAACTTCTTTTATGTGAGAGACACTATAAACCTCTGTTTTGTTTATGCTGTTATTTTGAGTTCCTGTCACTCAAAGCCAAAAGAATCCTAATTGCTGTGGCTGACCCTTGCGGTCTACGAACTGAAATGGAGGCTTGAAACCATTCGGAGGCCCTGTTTCTGCAAATAAAGGCAAGATTGAGGCAAAAATACTGAAAACCTTTCTTCCTTTTCCAGATGGCACTCTGCTGCCACCACCCCATCTTCCCTTCTCAGAAGGCCACACCTTTCTGCCTGATGCGCACAACCTGTGCTCAGAGAATCTGAAAAATCTGGTCCACACTAAGGTACTAGTATAATGACCCTAAAGGGTCTCTTCCTGTTCTTCCTGGCCGTTTACATTTTACTTAAGACAAAGCTTTCTGGCATAATATACGGCATAATAAGCAGACCTCTGGGAGAAATATTTTGGGGTAAAGAAGTCCACACTAGGGTCAACTCTAATGTAGTACCAAGCTCTCCCCTGGTATAAGGAAGGTCAGACACTCAGAATGTTCACTGTCAACTTCCAAGGAGTATCCAGAATGAAAAGAAGGGAAGGAATGAATATCGGTCTGAAAAGACAAACAGCATCCACAATTCCCTGAGGCTACTTATTTACACCTGTCATTCAGAAATCATTATTACATCACTAGAGGCCCGATGCATGAAATTCATCAGGGCCAGTTGCTTTGGCCCTTGCAGCCCCGGCTTCGTCCACAAGGCCGTCTAGACCAGTGGTCGGCAAACCGCGGCTCGTGAGCCACATGCAGCTCACAAGCCACAGTTCACCGCTCTGTTGACTAATGAGTTTGCTGACCACTGGTCTAGATGGTCGTTCTGATGTTTGGCCATTAGGTCAATTTGCATATTACACTTTTATTATTAAAGACTTGAGGCCTGGTGCACAAAATTTGTGCACGGGTAGGGTCCTAGTCCTGGCCAGTGATCAGGGTCAATCAGGGCCTTCCAGCTGCCAGCTGGGGCCTCCCTTCTCTGGCTGCTGGCTGCCGACCAGAGCCTTCCTTCATTCTGTGCTGCCCCCTGGTGGTCAGTGCAGCCACCATAGTGAGCGATCGATCTACCGGTTGAACTCCCCTGGGGATAATTTGCAGATTAGGCATATAATTTGTGCGCGCGCTCGTGTGCGTGTGCGTGTGTGTGTGTGTATTTGTTATACAAAATTCTAGGTATGGTGCAAATCAGAAGGTTATTTGTTCATGGCCAGTCAGTGGTTGGATAAGGAACCTAAACTACATTTTCCCAACTCCTGGCTCACTGATCAAATACTCCTCACCTTTTCTCACATTCTGAATGCAAACTGAGTACGTATAATGGATAGATTTCATTTCAACAAGACAGTATTTGTATATCCAAACATAAAGTGTCAGAGAAACCAAGCATCATCTTTTTGAGTAAAAGATGTATATGTGTGTGTGTAATATGAAGGTCTTTCGCCTGCAAAAGATGACCTCCGACCTCAGCTGAGCATTCACTCTGGATAAAGTAAAATTTTTTTTAAGAACTGAAAGTGCTCTATAGTGTACCTAATTAAAAAGTCATTGCTGCCCTGGCCAGTGTGGCTAATGGTTAAGGGTGTCAGCCCTTGGACCAAGGAAATGGGTCAAGGGTTCGATTCCCGATCAAGGGTATCTACCTGGGTTACAGGTTTCGATTCACAGTCCAGTCTGGGCATGTACAGGAGGCAACCAGTCGATGTGTCTCTCTGGCATCAATGTTTCTCTCTCTCTTCACCCCCTTCCCTTCCACTCTCTCTAAAAATCAATGGGAAAAAATATCCTCGGATGAGGATTAAAAAAAGAAAACAACAGTAACAACTCATTGCTTGTCTCCTCTAACCTTTAATTCCTCAACTGATTCTGAGAGGTCAATGACTCTGACAAAGTCATTCGAACTCTGGTGGCTATTTCTAAGACCTGGCTTCCTCAGGCTTTCAGACTAAACCTAATGAGAGTTCTGAGGAGGTATCAGCTGACTTGATTCAACCACGCAGTTTGCTAAATTCCTGAGTCCACTTGATAGGCTGAATCCAGGAAAAATTTCACTATACACATCTTTCACTGAAATAAAGTTTTCATAACAGTTTACTGACTTCTCATATTCAACGATCAAGTTTATCTTTGCCACCACTGTTTTGACTAGTACTGCTTATTTCAGACCATAATCAACAGGCTCTTATCTCTGATTGCTATGACAACCACCACATTTTTTTTTTAAACAATGCCCAAACAAAGGGAGTCCTGAAAAAGTGCCACGAAATCCTCATCTTAAAATAGTTCAATGGAAGATGACATACGGTTTCTTTTCTGGAGGTCTCAGAGGCACAGTGCTCATTTAACTTTTAAATTCTATATCCAGAGTTTCTAGAAATGGTTGATGCCTTAGGTTGTCAGAAATTAGTAAGTCACAGGTTAATAAATGGCCTTTATAATAAACTCTACTTCATTAGGTATTTTTTAATATGGATATGACCTTATAACAAGAGGCTTTTGTATTTAAAGTTGAAAGTTTCTGAAGGAGGAACTAACACATAAAAAACTGTCAATTAAATTCATAACCACAGGTGTAGCAAACGTGCCACAAAAAATATAAATGTATCACACAAAAAATTGGAAAGAGAGTTTTATAAGCACAGCACTAATTTCATAAAAATTTAAAACTATGGGTTCTTTTAATTAGCAAGTATCAATGGAGCATTACAAACAATTTAATTCCCCAAACAGTATTTTACACACATGGCTTTTTAGGAACAAAAGAAATTGTAAATCAAGAAACATTTTAATACTAAGCTTCAGGTTTAATTTGCCTGTTAAGAAAAATTCAAATAATCTTTTGCAATGCAAATGCAAATATCTATAGTTAGAACAGATTATTATTGTTCATTTCTCATTAAGTTATTATGTGTTATAAAATAAAAACTCATCAAATTCCTCCAAAGGGAATTTGCATTTAATAGTATGATCATTAAATGTAAAACAAATTTACATAGGCATATGACTAATTCCAACTTGTAACCTCATTGATTTTGGTTTTCTTAAAATAATTTTGAGTTATGTAATTTATATACAGCAGCCCAAATAAAATTTAAATTCAGAAAAGCAAATTACTGACAAAAAAAAGAAACCTCCTGCCCTGGCTGGAGTAGCTCAGTTGGTTGGCGGCGTTCCATATACCAAAAGGTGGCAGGTTCAATTCCCAGTCAGGGTTACATACCCCGGTTTCCAGTTTGATTCCCAGTAAGGGCACATGCTGGAAGCAACCATCGATGTTTCTTTCACATCAATGTTCCTCTCTCTCTCTCTCCCTCTTCCTCTCTCTGAGATCAATTAAAAAAAGAGAGAGACCTCTCCCAAAACTAATTTTAATATAGTAAGTCCTAAACAATTTCACGGAAATGGAAAAAAAAAATTAAAGTACCAGAATAAAGCAACTCTAAATTTCTCAAATCCCAGAATGGCTAATTTAAGAATGGTAACAAAATGTAGGGAATTGAAAAAATGTACAGATCACATATGATCCAACCAATTAAAAACATGTCATATTGAAACACCTATAATCTAGTTTCTTAAAGTGTGATAACTGCATATACATATTTACCTGAATGCAGTCTCCCTACATTGGCAGGGAATGGGGAAATAATATAGTAGTGTGCATCTATCCACTTGGTTCACCATTTCAACCGGACAAGCATCCGTCAACACCCTAGCTTGGAATGCGTTCTAATAAAAGCAGTATTTCTGCAAACCATAATTCTAAACCAAAGAGTCTTGCAAAAGAAGAAAGATTATGTGCTTACCGTATACAGCTCATTAAGAACCTTCATTAAATCCTCATGAAGTTGAAATGCAATCTCTTTGCTCTGTAATTAAGAAGAAATTAAGAAAGAATATTTTAAAATGTAGTAAAAACTTGTTTCTAAATTATTTACATCTTAAAAAGTCCACTGACTAGAAATAGGAGACTGTATTATATAACACAACAGAAGGCCAGCACACCTAATAAAAGAAACATCTTTGACCAGAAGGACCTTTCTAAATACTAGATATATGCACCAAAAGGTCAACACAGGCTGGACAGAGGCAAACAAGTGATTGAACAGTCTGAATGGCTCTCCCAACGTCCAAATCAGACTTTATCAAGAAGAGAGAGAAAAGGTAAGCAGGGTGAAGAAGAATCATGCTTGCTCAGAAGTTGAGTTACAAAACTGGTCAATAAAAATGCATTCCTGCATCCTTTCTCCCATCTTGATATTGTCACAAAGGAGTTTTGCGGTGTGATTCCAAAAAAGCTAAGTTAGAAACCAAAAGGGAAATTCATTCTCCCTTTTCAAAATAACGATCTGACCGACTATAATTTTAAGAAAGCACTTTCAAAGCAATGAGATGGTATGACCACTTACAGTTGACTTACTTTCACCTCTGTGTTTATTATAATTATTTTCATTAAAGCAAAAAAGAAGAGTTTTACTCTTTTACTCAGTTGGTGAATAACAGCATTTAAACCAGTCTTCCCTAGGTTAATTCTGAGAGTTTGGTAAAGGTATATCTCAAATTTTTTTTCAGCCAAATCTGTAAGCAATTTTAAAGGAAATCATATATCCAAATTGTGTGTGTGTGTGTGTGTGTGTGTGTGTGTGTGTGTGTGTTCTTTTTCTTTTCTGTTTTGGGTTCACTATGTAAGTCAGCTACTGAAAGTGGGGGAAATGTGTACCTAATTTATAGTTTGAGACAGTAACAACAACATCCACTGGCTCATTTACGTGTCTGCCACTGGACTGCCGGGATGGGGGTAAAAGCCACGTCTCTACCAGCTCCGTGAGCCAGGTGCCCTACACCGTGCTTGGGCACAAGGCCAGGAGTAGGATGAGGCAAGTGAGACACGCAGGTATGGAATTTAAGGAGGCATTCACTCTCGCCCCGTCCAGGGCAGGCTCCAGCACGTAGGAAGCTTCCAATAAACACTGGCTAAGGGAATGCGTAAACGAGCTGAACTACTGTGTCTTCTAACAGCTGACGTAGTTCCTGTAATTGCTGAAAGCTGGCTCCCGGGGAGGGGGCAGAGAGAAAAGGCCCACAGACCACTCTTAGGGAACTGTGAGCCCAAGGCCACGGGGTCCGGCCCCCCTCGAAAGAGGCCAAATGTGATGAAGCGAAAATTCTTGGAAGATAAGGTGTGGGAAGATGACATCAGAGCAGTATCTGACTCTGAGAAACTCAATTTTGTTCGTGATGAGGAGTGCTGCTGTTTCTCAAGCTCCAGAAGCTCCTCCAAAATCTCTAGGTGGGAGCCAGAGGTTTTGTGCTGGCTGTGCCTCTGATATGTGAAGAGGTGAGTTAAGAATCACTCAAGAGTGAAAAGAAAGTCCCCAGTGAGCAAAGAAGCCAATTGAAACTCATTTTATTTTTCCTAAATCTTGTTTTTGTTTTACCATATATAGTACACTACACTCTTCTATGACTTGAACTTGGTGTTATTTTAATATCAGATTTCATTCAAGGATCCGGGCCACCAATTCAGAACTCTCTAACGGGATTCAAAGGCCATCCAGTAACTCTGCTCATCTGACCATATTTCAGGTAGCAAGTCCAGAAAGAAAATATTTCTGGGCTAAGTCTTTAGAACCCAAATAAAAATCATCCCTTAGGTCCACTTAGCCCCAAGTCAAGAATATTTAGGATCAGATTAAAGACAGGTTTGCATGACAAGAGCACTCCAAGCCATCCTAGGCCAAATATCTTAGAACAAGAAGATTCTCCGTATATTTCAAATTTTACAAGAGTGCAAGGGATCAGGTAGAAGGAATCTATCACAGACAAGCTGTGCTCTGCCCAGCATACTCTTACATTTTTCTTCCCCCTTTCCCCAGAGGTCCGGAAATATAAAAATTTGTGTGGGAGGCAATAGAGCATAATGCTTAAAAGGACTCTGGAGTCAGAATGCCTGGGTCTGAAGTCTCACAGACTCTGGATTCCCTTGGGCCTCAGTTCCCAGATCTAGAAAATAAACACAGTCCTTGTACCTGCCTGGTAGGGTTGGTGACAGCATTAACCAGATGACACGTACACAGCACACAGAATGGTACCTAACACACAGTAAACATTCCATAATGTTATCATGATTTATTCCTCCCCGCCCAGACACTGTTTATAACGGCAACTCCCTTGCGTGAAAAGGCCACATTGTGCTTTTCTTTTCTTTTGGTCTCTATGGACCCTTAATTCCATCGCCTTCCCAGTAGGAAGTGCTTGGCAGATACAGAGTGATTTGATTTTGAAGGCCCTTGCTCTGGCCTTTGGACCCCCCTCCGAGTGACTCCTGATTGGGAGGGGCACCGAACATCGTGTTCCAGTCCTTGGCATTTCTTATATCCCTACTTCCTTGCCATATCATACACTAAATTCACCTAAGTTCCACTTCGGTGGGGTCCTACTACTAGTGGTATTGGATGAACTAATCCAACGTCCACTAGGAAATGAATAAACCCAGAGCTGAATAAATAGTAAGCCTATTTCTAATTGCTGACTGTTTATTATCACTTTCACGTTTCAGATCCCTCAAGCCCGTGTGATACGATATACAGTATACGACTAGTGAAAGAGACCCCTGAGGAGCTGAGTGCTGGGTCATGGTTCCTGTCCTTATGGCAGAGAAACAACGAAAGGACCATCTCATGCTGCTCCCACCCCAGCTTAAAGCCTGTTTCCAACTTATTACAGTAACAGTGAAAAACAACCCTTTCTTCTAAATACTACTCTGCACCCCCAAAGAAGCAATCTTAAACCAACACACATCTGCCACAGTTAGTATGCTGGCATACCAGACTAATGGATGAAACCCTCTCATTAGAAAATATGTGGATAATCAAATGGTTCAAGAGTTCAAAATTCGTCAAAATTCAATAGGTTAAATATGCCTCTGGGTTCTATTTCATTGAATTTGAAAACAGTGGGAGCAGACCCTGGACCCTTGAGTAAGAACTGCTACAGAAGAAAAATGATACTGGCATTAAGGCAAGCGATCAATGTTCTCTTTGTGCAACATGAAAAAGTAACTTTATGAAATGATACATGTTTGAAATAAAGTATTTCTATGTTACTTGAGATTAGCCGATTAAATTCCCTTTTGCATGAAAGGAGATTCCCTTCAAGGGCTTCAGGTATGGAGTTGAAAAAGGGAAGAGTTCCCCCTCCTTGTTCTCCCCCAATTAATATAAGCCTTGTTCAAATGATGGTAAAACTTCTAATGCATTTTAATAAGATTTTGACCCAAAAGAAAAATGGTTAGAACTTCCATTCGGTTGACACTTACTGAATGTCTCCGATGTGTAAACTCAGAGTTGAATACCAAGCCTATTTCTGTTTACCATTTATTGTCACTTTGATCTATGCAAAATTAATAGTCCAAAAGTTTTACCTTTTCCTATTATACAAATGAATTAGATATATTGAAGAATACTGAGAAAATAGAGAACAGAAGGACAAAAACCCCATCATTATAATTTGCTGTAGGTTCTTCAAGTTTGTTATGTAAACATAGGTATGAGTTGGAATCATTCTATAATAATAAAGTATCTTTTCTACTTTTTTCCCAGTTACCATAAAAAATTCAAGACCATCATTATAACTGGATTCATAATAACTACCCAGTGAATATATATTAACCACTCTTCTATTATGGTTTCCAATATTCCTACTCTTGTCCGCCAATCATTCAATTATTTACCTGTTCATTCCATTTCATTAGTATGTTTTGACACTCTGAACTATGACCACCAATGCTGGTCTAAAGGCTTATCATGCATTCTGTGTTGTTTCCTTAACATAAATTCCCAGACATGAAATTACTAGGCTAAAAATACTGACTTTTTAAAGATGCTTAATACATAATACACGATTTTAAAACGAGTTACAGTAAGTTGATATTGCTCTAGGACAACAGTGTCACTGAAGTCATTATTGGGGGTTAACCCAAGGCTCTATTCTGTATGTCATTAGAATTTAATAAAGATCTAATTATGCCCTTCCTCTGATTAAAACCCATCAAACACTTGCTATATTTTTTCAGACTGGAGTTCATATTATTTATTTTTTTTTTGGTTAATTCTCACCTGAGGATATTTTTTTCCATTGATTTTTAGAGAGTGGAAGGAAAGGAGGGGAAGGGAGGGAGGGAAGGAGGGAGCGATATCAATTGGTTGACTCCTGCAGGTGTCCAGACAGGGGCTGGGGATCGAACCTGCAATAGAGGTACGCGTGCCTTTGAACGGGAATCGAACCCCTGACCCTGTAATGCATGGGTCGTGGCTCTAACCACCAAGCACACCGACTGGGGCTGGAGTTCAAATTTTTTGCATTACCCATCACTTCCTCTAACTACTGTGCTTTACATTGCACAAATCTCAAACCACATCCTTCAGCCTGGTCAGAACCTGGCAGGTCCCTGTGCTTTCCCCAAGCCGACCCCTCCGCCTGGGCTCTCCTTCTCTTGCCTGATTTTGTTACTCGGTGAAAACTTTCTTGTAACGTTGCCTTGAAACCCAAATAAAAAACATTATATCTTCCCTTCTCTGTGATGTCTTAATACCTTCATTCATCTATCACCACTCGTAGGCTATATAATTTAGTGGTTAAGAGTTTAAACTTTAAAATCGAACTGCCTGTTTTCAAATGATCTTGTTACAGTCTGTGTATCGGTTAAATGATTTTGCGAGACCTCAGTTATTTCAGTGGCAACATGGAGATGCCAATAGCGCCATGTCACAGCTTCACTGGGGTGGTCCTTATGAAACATCTAACACAAAACCTGGCACACGGTGAGTGTTAAACTGATGCTACCCATGATGATGATGCTCCCCACGTTTCCTTCTTCATAAACAGCGTTTCTTTGAGAGCCAGGAATACATGCCCCTCATCTTCCTATTCCCAGGGCCTGCTCTGGAGCCGGCACACCAGGTGTTCCACATGTGTCTGCTGAACGAATGGGACTCGGAGCTGAGGAAGGCGTGGCTTTTGCCTTCTAGGGTTCCCAGTCTCACAGAGGAGCCAGGCGTGCCCAAACAGCTCACTCCACAGAGCCCTGGCCAGGATCTCTATTCCTGGAGGCCTGGAACCTCCCAGCGAGGAGAGAAAGGAAGGCAGAACACAGAGCATAATAACACAACCACATGTGAATGCACTGAGCAATCAATCAAGCCATCTATGCGGTTGAATTAAATGACCAATTCAGAGGGTGCCTGGCCTCTGACAGAGTATTTTTTCAAAGTAAATCTATTGTGAGGACCAGTCAAGGAATCCTAACCTTCTGCTGAGTCAGAGTGGGAGTAGGAAGAAAAAGGAAAACCAGATTAAATATTTAATGAGAGGGTTTCAAATAATTTTAGTGTCTCACCCTTGGTCTGTTTCGGATTTAAGTTCTGGATAAAGGGGTCAGGCCACACTTCCCCAGTGTGTATGCTTTTAAGTACAAAGCTCATGTTCATGTATCTTTATAATAACAGCTCCTCTTAATTCATGTAAACTCTGAAGGCAGAGTCACCAGAGTCCTCCAAAACGCCTAACAGAGAAGGCTGGGCTGGGTTTCAATGGCCTGAACCACGCCTCTGGATACTATTTATAGTGTCCTACACACTTCCCTTCTATCTGTCCAGGGACAAGATTTTGTACATATTAAGAGACAACTAAATATCAGCCCATGGAATTAGCCTCATAATCTGCTTCATTCCCAAGAAGAAAAATAATCAATATACCTTCAGGCAAAACCCAACGCCACTAGAAAACGCGGGAAAATTATAAAGAACCATACACACAAGGGAACCAGAACTTCATTTTTTAAATGAGACAAAACTTAATCTTAAAGGAAATAGCTGGGGCATCTCCTAGAATATTCACTAAAGGAACAGCTAGGCAGATGTGGCGGGTGGCGTCCCGGTGTAAAGGCCTGCCGCGGACGTGTGCAGCCGCGAGCAGACAATTTGAAAGGTGCAAAGTCACACATACCAAAGTCACTCAGAACCTCCCAGGGACAAACAGCACTGGACAGACAGGTTACGAAACCCAAGAGTGAACTTTAAAATCCTACAGGGAATAAAGCATGTGACACCACTATTTTCATTTCCAGTTTACATTTCCTTAACTCTTTAAGGAACACAATTCATACTACAGTTATGTCTCTACTCAAAATGGCGGTAAGTTAGGAAATACCTTTTCAGTATCACTAAATGGATAATCACTTAGGCTTACGAAGTGGCTGATGTACATCACCTACCCAATTAAACTCAGCATGTGTTATGAAACTCTGGTTCAGACTGTAATATAATTAAAAATATCAGAAATACACTGAGTGGCCAGATCATTATGATCTCTGAACACATAATAATCTGGCCACTCAGTGTATATCCTACACAATAAAAGGCTAATATGCAAACTGTCCCCTCGACCAGGAGTTCAACCAGCAGGCAGGACAGCCAACCGCCCATGTCCCCTCTCCCTAGCCAGGCTGGCTGGACCCCACCCATGCACGAATTCATGCACTGGGCCTCTAATATATATATTGAGTGGCCAGATTATTATGCATTCAGAGATCATAATAATCTGGCCACTCAGTGTATATTTTTAGATCATTTTTCAGTATGCTAAACTTTACAAAATTTTGACAACTCACCTTTATTGACAATTTCTTAATATTACCATAACAACATGTTTTCTTTAGTACAGAGTTTTCAACTGGTGTGCCACAAGGATTTTTAAAACATGTAATCCCTGCCTATTTAGTCAGGGGCACTGACCTCTTTTTCCCTTAGATTATGAAATTAAAAAATGACAACAGGAAAGCCTTAGCTAGGACAACAACAGCTGTCGAGTGCGAATGAATGAAAATTATTATACCTTTCTTGTTTGTTTGTTTTTGGCAGATGGGTAAAAAAATATATTTTTGGTGTGCTGCAGAAATTTAGTAATTAGTTTATGTGTGCCTCGAGATGAAAAAGGTTGAGAATCGCTGCTTTAGTAGATGAACCTGAGTTTAGTATTTTTTCACTAAAGACTTTGTCTCCTCTGAGGGCCGTAGCTATACTGCTCCCCAGGGTGACCACAAGGTTACATCTATGGCACAGTTAGCTGGGGCCATGAGTATAGTCTGTGGTGAAGCAAACTAGACCACATTGTGTAGAAACCCATGACTTCAGTCTTTATAGCACAATGGTAACAAAAATCCAGGAACTATTTACAAAAACAAATCAATAAGTCAGAGGTTTGCTCATTTATAAATCATCCATTGAATTAGTAAGCAAAAGGCAAAGAGTCTTTCAGATACTGATAAAAGTTCATTCATTCACGCACTCATTCATGCATTTCCTCATTCATACTACTGGTTTTTATGATTACCTTCTAGGTGCCAAAGATAGAAAAGTGGCCTTATAGTATAGTGGGAGAAGTAAACAAAACAATTTCAATACAGTCAAAAGTTGATTTAAGCTTATTCAATTTAATCCAAGTAAAATTTCTATATATAACTTGTGAGTCAAATCTGAAAATTAATAAACTAATCAATAGGTTAGTTTATTAACCTAAATCAGAAACTTCCTTTAAAGATCTATATTTAGCCTAATACTAATAATACCATTTCAGAACTGGTTAATTGGTCTATAGAATTAACAATGGATTTAAGTAAAGGTAGCCTAAGGAATAGAAAAAATATTTCCCGTAAGTCATACTTTGTTTCATCACATGAAGTCACCCTTCGGTTTTCTAAATACTGATGCAATAGTCTATTCGTATCAACTTTCAAGTCAGTATGTCTGAGATAGTCACTTCATCATAATTCAAGACAATTTATGGAATACTTAATTGTGTTTGAAGAGGTACTATACCAAGGAGGGTCATGTGATGTCCATTCTAGAGAACACTGCAAAGATACAACCAAGCAGAACTCTAATTCTGAGCTGGCCCTAACTGACTTGAGACTACAGTAAATGTTAGGTCTTCCTAATTGGGCTTACCTCCTGTAGACTCACAGAGCTAGTTAATAAGCCATCTACTCTATGACAGGTGTTCAAATACTTGAGGCAGCTATTGTGTCCTAGCTAAGGCTTTCCTTCTCTGTCCTAAAGATTCCCAGAAACTTCAACTATTCCTTATATGACAGTTTAAAGAAATGAGAGAGAATTCTCCTTGCTCCCCAGATAATTGTTGTCTTGTAGCTAGTGATATTAAAAGGGCACTTTATACTTCAGGGGGTGGGGGCTAATATCTTGGGAGGATCAGGAGGCAAGACACACCTGCGAGCGACTTTCGGTCACTTACAATTGCCCTGTTTTGTGGAGGCAGCCAAACCTGTCTGTATAGTCACTGCAAACCCGGGAATCTTGGAATTATTACATTCTTCTTCTTTTTCCATTAAGCTAAAGAGCCATCAGCTAAAGGAGTAGAAGCCTTAAGAAAATCTGATTAGGATGGACTGACTAGCAATGTTCTAGGTATTAAACTGCCAAAGACCTTTTATAAAAGAGCAACAACATTCGATTCATCCTTAATTTACATGGATGAAAATTTTTAAGATGGTATCACTGCAAGTATGGATCTGCTCTCCAGCCATAATTCACGATAGAGCAAAAAGAAACAGATTATTATGCAACAGCTTCCTCACCAGGTTCCCTAAGACCAATTTCTTCCAATTCCAATTTACTCTTTTTTAAAATATATCTTTATTGTTGAAAGTATTATAGATGCCCCCCCACCACTCTTTTTCCCCACTGACTCCCTCCTCCCTGCTCCTGCCCCCTCCCCAGGCCTTCCCTGAACTACTGTTCGTCCATTGGCTATGCGTATGCATATAAATTCTTTGGTTAATCTCTTCCCACCTCCCAACCCCTTCCCTTTGAACCATTTACTCTTCACAATGCTTTAGAAAAGCAAGGCTGATTATACCATATCCTGGCTTAAAAATCTCCCTTGGCTTCCTTTGTTGATTATATCCTCAAACTGATCATCATAATTCTTGCTGCACCTTCCCAACCTGGATCCATCCTTTCTGGATCTCAGAGAGCGGTTATCCCACATGTACATTTATTTCCCCATGCTACAGGCTACACTCCTAACCCCAGCCAGCTGTGTAACTGAGTGAGCTTTCAGTCCAGGCAACATATCTCTACAACTCAATACTGTTACCAGTTCAATACATGGGGCCACCAAGAGCCCCACCCATACCCACCTTCTTAGAACTCCAAGATCGTCTCTTTGCTGTTCTTTCTGTATAGAAAATGCACTTCCCCGAATTCCTCTGCAAATCTCACCAAATTTTAAGATTTTAATCAAATGCTCCTCTCTCTGTGAAGCCTATCTCCATTTTCCCAGGAGTACCTTACTCCCTTCTCTGTGCTCCAGTGGTCTTGGGTCCTATCTCTGTAAGAGCAGTTAGCAATTTATAATGCAAAATTTACCTCAGCAGTTCTTTTCTTTTAACCACCAACTTAATTATAAACTCCTTTGGATGCCAATTAAGAATTTGCATTTACTTGTGTGATATTAGCACTCATCATTGCATGTGCCTGCCACATAATGATAATAAAGATTTGTTGAATGAATAATGAAATGGAAAGGAAAGCTGGTCTCAGTAAGGTACAGGGGAAAAAAGTGAAAAGGGAAGGAAAAGAAGTTACAGTGGATTTGTCGTGACTCTTCAATGGAAATATAAGATACTAGAGGCCCAATGCACAAAATTCATGCATGGGTAGGGTCTGTAGGCCTGGCCGGCAATCAGGGCCAATCTGTGGGGCAACTGGTGGGTGATGGGGCAGGGGAGCGCCCCCGCTGGCACCCGCCTTGGCTGGCCTGGGGCCTGCGAGCTGCGGGCAGCTCCTGCATTGAGCGTCTGCTCCCTGGTGGTCAGTGCACGTCATAGCAACTGGTCAACTGTCTGTCCACTGGTGGTCAGTGCACATCATAACGAGTGATTGAGCAGCCTTAACATATCATTAGCATATTACGCTTTGATTGGTTGAATGGATGACTAGATGTCCAGACACTTAGCATATTAGGATTGCCAAATAATAAAAGATAATTATTTTAGTCAATCCTTCCAATCTCCATCTTTAGACCTAAAGAGATGAAATTTTTATGGGCATGTTTATTCAAGCCTGTGCATTAGCCAATTATGAGTCTCTGTTCCATTGAAATGATCAAATTTTAAAAAGTAAAAACGGTACATGTACTTATTTACTATCAATTTTTAAACATCACTGGTTTTTCTCAGTCTAAATAGTTCATACATACTGTGTCAAAATTTTTTATTCTTAGAAGTTCCTATGTTAATCTCACAAAGTATTTACTTGGTAAAATATCTATTTGTTTCTATTTACTTATCTAATAATGAGAAAATATTTTTTCCTTTGAGATGTAAAAGGTACTAGAGTCAATCTGACAGCCATATTTGGTATCTCCTTATAATTGCATATTTTTGGGCTGCTATAATTCAAGATATCGCACATGTTCCTTAACTCAAATATTGTTTTATGTGCAGTATCTCTTAATATGGTATTTATTGCAGCTGCTGAAAATCTTTTAGAATCCTACCATGTGGAAGCAAACAGTCTTCAACTGGTAAGAAACCTTGTCTAGCAACCCGAATACTGTTCTCAGGTTGCTGTAAGCTCCGTTCTCAAGTGCAGACACCTAGACACATGGTTGGAATGTTCTCTCCTCATCAGTTCTTTCCTTAAGACTGCAATTTCCTCCTTGGATGAGGACAGTGGGTGAGGATTCAGTGTCTATGGCTCTTTGAAAAGGAACTTTACTAAGTCCTGATCTTTTATAAATAACTGACCCTAAATAAACCTGGTGCTGAACGGTACGTTTTTACTCCTCTTTATGGCAAATAAGGAACTGGCCTTTTGACCTGCTCCATTAGTAAACTAAAGTTTGTTAGTGTACTCTAGAATTGTAAACCAGGTGACTTAAAAAATCAAATTAGAAAATCAAATCTTTTAAAAAATCTGTTTAGGAGAATAGAGGATCAATTTGAATCAATAGTTTTCAACGAGGTCCAATTCCGTCTACAACTCCCAGGGATATTTGTTAATATCTTAAAGATGTTTTTGGTTGGCACAATCAGGAAGGTGCTACTGGCATTTAGTGCATAGAGAAATCCACATTCATCTAATTGTTGTTCTCTCACAATTAATGTATCAATTTTCCTCTGGCTCATTTCAATATATTTTTATGTTTAATTTTTGATGTGATTATAATGTGTCTAGGTATGGACTTCTTTGGATTCATTTAGTTTGGGTTTTGCTGACATTCTTGAATATGTAGGTTTATCTTATGTGGCAAATTTGGGAAGTTTTCTTGCAATTACTTTTTCAAATATTTTTTTTCTGCACTCACTCTTTCTCCTCTCCTTCAGGAACTCTGCTGACATAAATGTCAGACCTTTGGGATTGTCTCAAAGGTTACTGAGGCACTAATTATTATTATTTTCAAACTTTTTTTTCCCTCTGTTGTTCAGTTTGGATAATTTCTACCTTCAAGATTAACAGAATTTCATCTGACTCTTCCTTTTGTTATCTCCATTCTGCTATTGAACCCATTTGATGTTTTTTTTTTTTTTCCTTTTCATTTTGATTACTGTATTTTCCAGTTCTAAAATTTCCATTTGTTTATATCTTCTATTTATTTGATGAGACTTTCTATCTTTCCATTCATTTGAAGAGTGCTGGCCCTTACTTCTTGGAACATTTTTATCATGGTTGCTATAAAGGTCCTTGTTAGATAATTCCAGCGTTTATGTCATTCAGAATTGGTGTCTGTTGCTCGTCTTCTCCCATGTGAGTTAAAGTTTTCCTGGTTCTTTGTATACTCAGTACTCTTGGATTGTATTCAGATATTTTGAATATTATGTTTTGAGAATCTGGGTCTTGTTTAAACCTTATGTAGAATGTTGATATTTTTGTTTTATCAGGAAATCGACCTGGTTGGATTCAGGTTGCAAATTCTGACCAGCCTTTAATGGGTTGTGGTTTTTATGTCAGTTCTGTTTCCAACACTATTATGGCACTATTTGGATCTGTCTTGCATATGTACCATCCAGTGGCCAGATTAAAACCCATGCAATGTTCTATCCCTTAGTTCAGTTCTCAAAGTCATGGGTAGGTATACTGCTAACGATCAGACCCAACCTGCACAGCTCAGGGGTGAGCCCAGGAGTTAGAAAGAACTTTATGGACTTGCTTTTTAAATCTTCGCCCTCTCTGTAATTTCCCTAGTACTTTTGGGTTTCCTGGGATAACCCTTTTCTGACTTCTCTCTTTTTTAGGAAGTAGACAGCACGTGACAGTGTTGCTTAAATCCAGACCTGTCAGCACTGGGCCTTGCTAAAATGCCTTGAACTTTCCGTTATGTGGATCATCTCTGATTTCTAATATAGTTGTAAGTGTTCACTATTTATTCATTCGATAAATATTTACTGAGCATCGCTATGTGCCAGTCACTATTTCAGTGCACAAGACGAGGTCCCTTCCCTCAGGAACTTACATCTAATTTGAGGGGAAATAGCAAGAGAACAAACACTACATAAATATACAATATGTTAGAAAGGAATAAGTGCTATAGAGGAAACTAAAGATAGAAAAAGGAGACAGGGTTATAGACTTCAACTCAGAGTGACGTGGGATCCAATAGAGTGAGCAAAGGAGTATTGGGATCTGCTTGAAGTTAAAGGGACTGCTCCAACTTTTCCTATTTATATATTTGATTAGTCATTTCAAAGACATCTTGGGAGGAAAGGCAGCCGGAGCCCATGTGCAAACTGCCACCTTGCTCAGAAGCTCCCTGATATGATGTTTTTTCCCCTTCATTTTAATCATCCTAACACTACATACACAATGTATATTTTTCAAGTGTGCCTGGAGAATAGGCTACTTCTCCATTAATAAAAAGCATTTGGGGCTGAATCAGTTAATGGGTATAGTTTCCCCACTTCTTTACAGTAAACGCTGACTAGCATACTCAGCCAAGATTTTAGTTTACAATAAATAATTATTTTCTTGTATGTCTTATATAATATGTTCAAGGTAAAACATCAGATAAACAAGCAGAAGAAAATTAAAATAACAGAGATGCCCATTTAAAATAGTTTTGGCCTATATACTACTAGATTTTTTTTTTTTTACCATAAATAAGTTTCAAGTGCTTTTAGACAACTATTCTCAATGTAATTATGAATTCAACTACTAACATGCATGCCAGTACTACCACATTATGCTGCAGGACAAAATGTCGACTTAGCTGACATCAGGTTTTTAAAAATGATAGCACTTTCCAAGGCGATACACATGTATCATCTGCTTAGTGTCCCCTTTAAGTCTTTAATAACACTTCCGAACCAACAGTGCATGCTCTTAGCTAGTTGCCCACCAGCTCATTTATACCCAGGTAAGTCACACATGTCCTGCTGTCACTAAGCAATAAAGGTAACAATGCAAATGTAAGAACAGCAGTACCAACAACTGCTATTTATTAAGCACTTACTATGTGCCAGCCATACTGATAAGCAATTCATAAATACAAAGTAAAAATATTTGCTAAAATATTTCAGAAACCTACAACATTGTAAGACATGAGTGTGGTTTTGATTTATTTCTAGAAAAATGAGTTAGTCATGGAATCAATAAAACTCAAAAGCACCGGCTAGTAGTGTTAGCTCAAACTATTCTCACTTATTTTTCCAGGCCCCATCAATAATTAAGCTGTCTTTGGAGGCCACCAACATACCATTTAATTCTTCTGCTACACTGCACTAAAATGCTTTGGAAAAGTTCCTCCTGTTATATTATTTACTACTATTGCATCAGCATACTAAATCACATGGGCTAGTTCTCTGCTAAAATAATAAAATAGTCACTTGATTTGTTCAGGGGATAGATACTCATTGGTAAATCACAGCCATGACCAAATTTATTCCAGAGAGGCAAAGGTAAGAATTTCATCAAAAGCATGAAATTCTAATGCTACCCTCTGACCTAATAATTCTACTTCAAGCGATGTAGCATAAAAATAAGAAAATCACAGATGTGTGAAAGATTTAGATGTCCAAACAACAGGAAAATAACTTGGCTGTGCAGATATTAAAACATTATATAGGGATGAAGTATCCCATTTTAAAAGACTGTTTCCAGACATGGGAACACTAACAATATTTTACATGAAAAGGACTGGTTCCCAAGTTATATGCAATGAAATCTCAATTTTGTAAGGTACCTATATATGTCATGTTTGTATACTATACATGTTTATTATATAAACTGGAGGCCTGGTATACGAAATTTGTGCACGGGGGTGGGGGTGGAGGTGGGGGTGGGGATGTGTCCCTCAGCCCAGCCTGTACCCACTCCAATATGGGACCCCTTGAGGGATGTCCGACTGCCCGTTTGGGCCCGATCCTACCAGGAGAATTGGGCCTAAATGGGCAGTCAGACATCCCTCTCACAATCCAGGACTGCTGGCTCCCAACTGCTCGCCTGCCTCCCTTCCTGATTGCCCCTAACTGCTTCTGCCTGCCAGCCTGATCACCCCCTAACCACTCCCCTGCCAGCCTGATTGATGCCTAACTGCTCTCCTGCCAGCCTGATTGCCCTAACTGCCCTCCCCTGCAGGCCTGGTATCCCCCCAACTGCTCTCCCCTGCAGGCCTGGGTCCCCCCCCAACTGCCCTTCCCTGCAGACCCAGTTGCCCCCAACTTCCCTCCTCTGCCATCCTGGTCACCCCTAACTGCCCTCCCCTGCAGGCTTGATTGCCCCCAACTGCCCTCCCTTGGTCCCTCTCAACTGCCTGGTCCCTCTCAACTGCCCTCCCCTGCTGGCCATCTTGTGTCCACATGGGGGCAATCATCTTGTGTGTTGGAGTGATGGTCAATTTGCATATTACTCTTTTATTAGATAGGCTAGAGGCCTGGTGCATGGGTGGGGGCCAGCTGGTTTGCCCTGAAGGGTGTCCTGGATCAGGGTGGGGGTTCCCTTGGGGCGTGGGGCGACCTGGGCAAGGGGCCGGTGGTTTGCAGGCCGATCACACCCCCCGGCAACCCAAGGGGAGGCCCTGGTATCTGGGATTTATTTATCTTCTATAATTGAAACTTTGTAGCCTTTGAGCGGAGAGAGGCCTGGGCCGGCCAGGGTGTGCGGGAAGCTGAGCTTCCTCCATTGGCGGGGAAACCCAAGCCTCCTGCTAACTCTGTGGCTGCAGCCACCTTGGTTGGGTTAATTTGCATACTCACTCCTGATTAGCTGGTGGGTGTGGCTTTGGGTGTAGCGGAGGTGTGGTCAATTTGCATATTACTCTTTTATTAGATAGGCTATTGAAAATAGATAGCCCAAAATATTTATAGTAGATAGTGCTAATGTGGGTAATTCTTATTTCCATTTTTACGTTTTTTAGTATTTTCTATGTTTGTACAATGACTATAAATTTATATATTAAAGAAGAAATAGGCTCTTTTTCTTTCACATATAGATTAGTAGTTTTCAAAACATATGGATCTTTCCTTCAAAATAGGTCAGACTTAGAGATCTCAAATAGACTGGTATCTTTTACTAACTTACATTAAAGCATCTTTCTAAATATTAATTTATTTTAAATGATCTAATTGGAAACATAGCATTTGCCCCCCAAGAAATGTCTTTGTTTTCTTTCTTATTGGGGTGTTTAAGTAAAATATGATTGACTTTGAGCAAAATAAAAGGTGACTACAAATTTCCAAATCTCACTAGTAATCTGTCATCCTTCCTTTCAAATTAGGCCACATAATCATCAAGACGAAAGTAGGTTAATTTAATTCCTGTGAGTCTGAATCTGATAACCTATGGCATTTACGCCTAAGTGGAGTAATTCTCAGTGGCGTGGGCCAGTCTCTGCTGCTTCGAATCCCCATCTACAACTCAGATGACTGACAGAGTTTGCTGCCTTATCCAGACCTATCATTCTTCAGGATTTTCGTAAGAAATAAATAGGGCCAAGAACCACAGTGCCCCAATTCTCTGAAATCCCGACTTACACATTGAGTAACATCTCTAGTTACCATAAAAAAACACCAAGAATCATAGTAACTATCTAAGTCATGTCTAAGACATATGCGCAAAGACAAGAATATATACCAGTTAGCCTGGCTATCTCTCTGAGCCTTTTGCTTCCTTGTCCCTGATAGTTGGATTATAATGTCTGTTCATTAGGGAGCTATGAGATGCATGACACAATGTGTAAAAAATGCAGAGCACAGCCAATCAGAGAAAGACAAATATCACATGATCTCACTTATCTGTGGAATCTAATGAACAAAATGAATTGACTCACAAAATAAGACCCAAGACACTGATATAGCTCGGTGTGTGTGTGGTGGCAGGGTGGAGGGGATGAGAAGAGAAGAGATAAATCAAAGAACTTTTATACTTATATGCATTGCTCATGGGCATGGACAGTAGGGTGGTAAAGGCCTGGGGGCAGGGGGCTGGGGCTTGGCAGAGGGAGATAAAGGGGGGGAAATGGGGGACATCTGTAATACTGTCAACAATAAAAATATCTATATATATATTTAAAAGTGCACAGCACAGTGGTTGGTGTACAGTTAAAATTCAGTAAGTGGTAGCATGCAGATAGCATTGTTATTGGTGAAAAGCAAAATAAATTATACTTGTACACATATTTATGCAAACCAAGGAAAGATAAAAACATTAATAATCTGAAAACAATCCACAGGGAAATGACAGGCTGCAGGATAATTGAAAACACACAGACAGAGATAATGTAACATTCAAACATTCAAATACTACCACTTTATGTTGCTCCCTCTAAACGACATACTTCTATTAACATTCGTAAAATCGGTAAATGAGATCATGTATGAGGTGCTTAAATAAAGTGATTACTGCAAGCTGGCTGCAGTCTTTCTTGCAACTGTAACTGCTGACATGAATTACTTCGTGTGTGTGTAGCACATGAACTGCACATTTTCTGGCCGTGGCACCAAACCAGATGCAGAACACTCTCTTTTCTTCAGCATGAGTCATGGAAAGAAGGCAGCAAAGTCTCATCACGCCAGGAGGCAGGGCTGGAAAACTGGGCAGGAGGCACCCCATTAATCCTGGTTCTTTGGGAGAGAAGAGAGAGCTGATAATGAAACAAACCCCTGTGTACAAAGAGTCTCCAATTTCTGACCTTCTCCTAAAATGGCAAAGCAGAACCTGAGAGTATAAAGGCAGAATCCCACTCTTTCCATATATAATGAAGGGTCTGGAACTGAATAATTATTATTGTTGAACAAATCGAGAAATCAATGAAGCCTCAAAGTTAATTTCCCCCTGTGAAATAGCTTTGGGGGAAACTGAGAGGCACTGGGGGTTGTTGACCAACAGGTTTTCATTAGGTTATTCTCGGATTTCCCACTAATAGTTGAAATGTGAGGCCCAAAATTTTAATTCATCTACAAGCAAGGAAGTTGTGAGGGTAGTTCTCAGAGTCCAATTACAAATATGGTTTGGGATGTCATAATATAAGTGATATACCAATACCCTGTGATGATCTGAATGTGATTATCACAGGGGGTTGTCCTCTCCTTAGAATGAGGACACACTTAGTATAATGTCTAGTGTAATCTCACATTACATAGTTATTGCTGGTGTGTGGACATGTGCACAATAGAGATAATAATAGAGATAATAGCTAGAAATTAGTTAGGACATATTAAGCCCAGACACTGGGCTAGTGGCTTCTCATGTATGATCCATAAGTCTTCCATACAATTACCTGAAATAAGTTATTATATCTACTTTATACTTGTGGAAAGCGAGGCTTAAGAGGTTTACAAATACTTCCAAGTCCACATAGCTACTAACCAGCAAAGCTAAGACTCACACCCACAATATCTGACTTCAGAGTCTAAAAGATGAATCGCTATGTTATTCTGACCAACAAGCTTTACGTATAACTCTACAGGTCTAAATCTGAAATAATCGATATTTAAATAACTGGTATTGGTTTTGTTTTTAAAAAGCTTAACTTTTGCCCTAGCCAGTTTGGCTCAATGGATAGAGCACTGGCCTGCGGACTGAAGGGTCCCAGGTTCAATTCCAGCCAAGGACACATGCCCGGGTTACGGGCTCAATCCCCAGTAGGGGGGGTGCAGGAGGCAGCCAATCAATGTTATCTCTCATCATTGATGTTTCTCTCTCTCTCTTCCTCTCCCTCTCCCTCTCCTTTCCTCTCTGAAATCAATAAAGAAATACTATATAATAAAAGCCTAATATGCAAATCGACTGAATGGTGGAATGACTAGTCGCTATGACGTGCATTAACCATCAGGGGGTAGATGCTCAACACAGAAGCTGCCCCCAGCCCACAGGCCCCAGGCCAGCCAAGGCGGGTGCCAGTGGGGGGCCCCCCGATCACTCCACAAATTGGCCCTGATCGCTGGCCAGGCCTAGGGACCCTACCCATGCAAGAATTTTGTGTACCAGGCCTCTAATGTACACGAAGACACTGAGACACCGAGTGACCAGATTATTATGACCACCTGACGTTTGTAGGCAAATTAGCTATAATTTTGTGATGAAGTTGCTAGAGGGCCAGACCATTATAAACAGGGAAGCAGGTTGTTTACCACAACAGTAGAAGTGATTTTTTTCTGAAGATATGAGTAAACAACGTGATTTAACAGCCTTTGAATGTGGGATGATTGTTGGCGCTTGGAGCCACAAACAGCTAAATTTGTTAAATGTTCAAGAGCAGCTGTTGTTAAAGTGTTTAAAGACTGGACTGTCAGCCGAAAATCTGCGTCTGAACATGTGAATTGTGGTCGTCAGCAACTAGTCAATGTTAGGGCCGAACGGAGAGTGGCAAGACTGGTACAAGACACAGAAGGGCAACAGCGCATCAAATTACTGCAGATCGTAATCAGGGATCCTCTCAAATGATCTCTGAACATACTGCATCATATGGGATATGGAAGCCGAAGGCCTGTTCAAACACCTTTGCTGTCTGCAGTTACCAAGATAAAACATCTCTAATTCGCACAGGAACACAAAGATTGGACAGTCAAGCATTGGAAAAAACTCACATGGTCCAATGAATCACATTTCCAGTTGCATCATGCAGTTGGCAGAGTGAGAATTTCGTGGAAACAGCATGAAAGATGCACCCTATATGCATGAGTACAACCCTTCAAGCTGGTGGGGGCAGTGTTATGGTTTGGGGTATGTTTTCCTGGCATGATTTGGGCCCTTTAATTCATATGGAACAATGTCTGAATAGCACAACATACCTAAGTATCCTTGCTGATCAAGTTCATCCTATCATGTTGATGGCGTATCCCAATGGAGATGGCTTTTGCCAACAAGACAATGCGCCATGCCACAGTGCTCGTATTGTGCAGGAGTGGTTCCAAGAACATGAGGGAGACTTTACCTTGCTTAGGTGGCCCCCACAATCACCAGATCTCAATCTAATTGAGCATTTGTGGGACGAAGTTAAAAGAGCCATCAGGCAGCTGGTTCTACAACCATCAAATCTCATAGAACTGGACACTGCTATTGATCAGGCATGGTGTCAGATTCCTCACATCACCTTTCAACATCTTGTGGAGTCAATGCCAAGAAGAATCACCGCAGTATTGAAGGCAAAAGGTGGCCCAACGAAGTACTGATGGGGTGGTCATAATAATGTGGTGCACACACACACACACACACACACACACTAGAGGCCTGTTGCACGAAGAGATTCGTGCAATAGGCCTTCCTTCCCTTGGCTTCCAGCACCAGTTTTCCTCTGGCACCTGGGACCAAAACCTTCGCTCCAGACAGAATCTGCAGCCTTTGCTGCAGACTCCAGCTACAGTTTGCCTTCTTTATCTTTGGTGCAGGCTCTGGCAAGAGTCTGCCGCCTTCGTCTTCGCTGCAGGCTCCGGCCAGAGTTTGCCATTTTCATCTTCACTGCAGACTCCGGTCAGAGTCTGCTGTCTTCCCTGCAGACTCAGGCTGGACTCTGCCATCTTCGTCTTTGCTGCAGACTCTGGCCGGAATCTGCCATCTTCATCTTTGCTGCAGACTCCCATCTTCGTCTTTGCTGCAGACTCGGGCCAGAGTCTGCCATCTTTGCTGCAGACTCCAGCTAGATACTGCTGTCTTCATCTTCACTGCAGGCTCCGGCCGGAGTCTGCCATCTTCGTCTTCACTGAAGACTCCGGAGTCTGCAATCTTCATCTTTGCTGTGGTAGGAGTGCCGCTCCTGTAGATCCCTTCACCCCCGTCCCTCCCTCTCATAGCAGGCAGGAGTCCTGCCCCACCCTGCCACTCCGCACCTGGAGCAGCTGGACGGCTGCTATCTTTGTCCTTCTAATTTGCATATTCCCTCCTGATTGGCTGGTGGGCGTAGTGGAGTGATGGTCAATTTGTATGTTTCTCTTTTATTGGTGTAGATATCTCCCATCTAATAAAGAGGTAATATGCTAACTGATTGTCAAGACCTTACAAAGATGGTGGCGCCCACAGCCAATAAGGAGGGGATATGCTAATTGACTGTCACGCCCTCAAAGATGGTGGTGCCCACAGCCACAAGATGGCAGCACCCAGTCCCCTCAGTCCTGCCTCCTCCAGGTGGGTCGGGCCGCTCTGTGTGCCTGCCTCCAGAGTCCCCCAGTCCCGTCAGCCCGCTCCCCAGCCCTCTAGGGCCGGCCTGAAGCTGAAGCAAGCCTTGGATGGCAGCTGCCCAGCTGCTCAGGGCCACCTGAGGCTCAGGTAACGAGGGCCAGCTGAGGCTTGTGCTGCCAGCAGTGGCAGCAGCGATGTGATGGGAGTGTCACCTTCCCTTGAACGCCGGGTCGCCTCCTGCCTCTGAGGGCTCCTGGCCTGTGAGAGGGGGCAGACTGAGCTGAGGGACCCCCTCCAGTGCATGAATTTTCATGCACCGGGCCTCTAGTGTGTGTATGTATGTGTGTGTGTGTGTGTGTATTTTTACTTTATTTTATTTATTTTATTTTTTAAAATATATCTTATTGATATTTTACAGAGAGGAAGGAAGAGGAATAGAGAGCTAGAAACATCGATGAGAGAGAAACATCGATCAGCTGCTTCCTGCACACCCCCTACTGGGGATGTGCCCGCAACCAAGGTACATGCCCTTGATTGGAATCGAACTCAGGACCCTTCAGTCTGCAGGCCGATGCTCTATCCACTGAGCCAAACCGGTTTCGGCTTACTTTATTTTTTTTTTTAAAGCTTCACTTTTTCTTATCTGTTGAAAACCTTCTGGCAAGTGGAGGCAACTATTAAACTTATGTGTGATTAAACTTTAAGTCTTGAAGCTGTTCCCTATACCTATGCATAGAATTAGGTATTCCTATCTGTGCCTTCTTGATTATTATACTCATTTGGTCCCTAAAACACTCCAAGAAAGATGTGCTCCGAACTCTTATTTGACTCTACAGTTTGGTAAATGATTCTCTCTGACTGAACTGAATAAGATATAGCTGTGTAAGAGGCTGAACCCAGCATCTAGCCAGAGATCCATAAAGACTTTTGGGAAATGAGGAAGTCTTAAATCCTTTCCCAAGAAGAACAGCATTGTGCTCACTAAGGACTCCATAGCAGTTCTAAAGGTCACTTCCGACAGGATCTGACAAGTTCTCTCTGTCTGACAGAACCACATGCTGGAAGAAGAACTGGAAAAGGGGAAGGTTGGTGATGAGTTTGCTTTTTAACCTAAAGGGACCTGAAGATCTGGTGACTTGATAGGTAGGGTTCTGGCTTCCTGCTCTTCCAGAAGACAGATGTGTCCTCAGGGGCTGACCTGGCTCTTCAGTGACCTCCAGTCTTTCCCTTTTGCCCTCTGCCTCCCTTTCTTCATTTTCCATTAGTAATATACATGGGAAGGTGGGTGTGTAGTCGCTGGGTTTAGCTGAGGAAGGTAGAATTTGATATCTGTAATTGTAATGACTGTTAACTGCCCAGTGGTCAGCAATGGTCAGGAGAAGGCCATTCACCCACTAAATGCCAAAGGAACTGGGAGTCTATAAATCCGCAGCTCCAAGGACTGTAATTCTTTTGACTCCCAGAGGATCTGGATAAGAAGAAATTTCTAGGTAGCAAACAAGCGTGCGTGCGTGTGTGTGTGTGTGTGTGTGTGTGTGTGTGTGTGTGTGTGTTGATTATATATCCTTCAGTCCTTTTCTTCAAGAGCCAGAAACTGATTCTCACAACTACTGGGAATACTAGCTCCTGGCTGTTGAGACTCACAGCTGATTCCTCTCTAGGACTTACCCTCTACAAAAGGGAACTCCTCACCCCAAGATTACTTAGCCCTTCCCAATCCAATGATGCAAAACAAAGATGAGGCCCTTTGCCTGGATATGGGACAAAAAATGAGACAACCCCCAAGGGCCACCCCAGCTCCGGCACTTCCACAGGCTCAGCCTCTCTGCCCAGTCCTCCCTCCCAGGTCCCTCAGAGAGTGGGCCTCTGGAATCACCTCCAGAGCTCATACGGCAAGTATGCAGAAGAGCTGACATTCACATCCAAATCCATTCGACTCTCGGCTCTAGGTTTCTACCGACTTTATCAAGGCCTTGACTTTGATTTTCAAAATACAAATCCTAACACCTAGCAAGACATACAAAGTCCCTTTTTATATGACCGTCCTTTCTAGCCTCACATCCCATCACTCATGTCCATACAACCCCTGATCCAGTCACATCACACTCCTTTCCCAGGACATGCCACGCTCTTGCTTCCCCGGAACAGGTCACTGTTCTTGTCTGCTTGACCACCACCTCCTTCTCCTACAGACCTCACCACAAGCGTGTCCTTCCCTGTGAAGAACTTCCAGCTCCACAGGGGAACTGTCCACGATGGAAATGGGTTCCCTGCAGGCAGGGACATGTCTTTTAACTCTGCTTCCCCAGCCAGACCTTTTAAAGATGTTTAGTTAAACGGATAAATAAATGGACTCCATTGAGGGGCGGGTTCCAGAGGCCCTGGCTGAATGGTTGCCAACACCCCCATGGCTGCAACGCATATAGCGCCACCCAAAATTGGACAAACTGTGACCTCCTTGAATGCGAGGACTAGTTTTTTCTTCATCTATAGAGCCTCTCCAAGACCTAATGCCATCTCCTGCTCCTAGAAGATGCTCAAAAACAAAAACAGAAACCAAAAATTGACCACATGAGGTCTTGGCTGAAAGGGCTGAGCAGGAGAAATGTCCTTCCCTCTCATGGCTCAGTCTATACTATCTGTTTTAGATCTCAACTTTTAAAGATGCAGGGAATATTCTTGCATTTATTGTCTTGTTAATTAATATGCTCTTAGTTCTAAATTTTTCACATTTCTCCTTTGTTTGAAACATCTCCCCCCAACCCCCAAATTACTAGAGCAAAAGAGGACTTGGAGTTTGCTAAGTTATATTTCTAGGTCAGAACTGAAATCTACTATGGATACATCAAACACGACTAAGAAGTTTTCCAGCTGGCCTGCCTAACACTGCATCTTTGTTCTACGGGGCCCCTTTGAAACATAAATATGCCATTAATCCACAAGTTGGTTCTTTCCCCCACTTTCTGAAACTAATAATTACTTACTGAATAGAGGTACAGATATTGGTATAGGCAGCCGCACCCCTAGTACAAAGCTGAGGTGGGGGCGGGGGCGAACCTTGTCTTAAAAACATACAAACTGAAAGCTAGTCTAACTGGGCAAGTGGCTGCATTCTCTACAAAAGAAATAGTCCAATTTTGTTATTGTTCTCAACAAAAATGTCCAAATTAAAAAAAAAATTGCTGAGATCTGGCTGAGACTAGTAGTAATGATAAGAAGACTTAAAAGTGCAGTTTCTTCTTCTTTTTTAATGGATTTGGGAAGGAGGAAGCTCGCTGGCATGCAAGGGACAGAATTTTCTGTGCCCTGTGGAATTTTTTTCATGTCACTCCATCACCGCCTCCGCTGCTGGCCTGGTGGGAGTAAGAAACTGTGATAACATTTTCCCGAGAGAGCAGCACATCTGGTTATCTCGTTCTTCACAAGTGTCTGATCAGGAGTGAGCCCAAAACACCGAATCGGAAGCTCTTCCTCTCTGGTTTGGTTTTTCATAACTGCAGGCAGCCCGTCTCTAAGGGCAGAGGTGCAACTGGCAGACACACCTCATTTCAAAAATTTGCTCACATTGTTTAGGCACAGATTCAGTGATTTAACTCTGCAAGTATGCTTGCTCAGGTTTCACTTTTAATTAGAATATGAACACATTTATTTTTTTTACCTAATATTTATGGAGCCCAGTTAAGGAATCAAGGCACCATCCCCTTCTCAGTTGTGGCTACAGGCAGAGTGGTTATGGGAAAGCACAGTATGGCAGGATTGACGGAGGGTACCTTTTTAAACATCCTAGTGGAATCCTCGCTGATCTGCATGAAGCGCATAATCACGTTATTCAGGTAGATGTCACTCAAGGTTGCGTGGTCTTTGCTTTCTCTCCTCACTTGGTTCAGGAGCAAATACCAGCAGTTCACTGGAGACAACAAATTCTGGTCTTTCCTACAAAGTGAAGAAAGACAGGATTACCATCCATTTCAAAGCTGCCCCAGTCAGCTGAGGGAAGACCCGAAGGCAAACCAGGAGCCATGAGAGAGACAGGTTTGGTCACTGTTCTTTTACGCTGGGTATTGCTCATACCAGGACACTCCACAGCCAGCAGAGCAGCCTCCCGGGCTGTGATGGCACAGAGCCAGCGATTTCCTAGACTGGAAGAAAAAACTTGGACCAAGATCATGGGTCAAAACGTACTCTCCCAACGAGGGCCATGGGACCCTACCATACAGGGCACACAGGCAGGCCTCTGGCTTTAAACCCTCCACTGAAGAAAGCAGTTCATGTTTACATAAAAATCTATAGAGTACTGTCTCCCAGACAGACTGTGGTTTGCCCCTGCACACAAAGTCTGCTTTGAATGTTCAGGCTGTTGTTGGAAAAGCGATTTGGCTAGGTATGCTTTCCATGGAACATAAATGTGAGGGTGATTGATTAATCCCCTGATACATAACCTCCAGCCTCCCCAAAAGAGCCAGAACTTTACAGCATTGTCTCAAGGTTTGTGAACAGACCCACGAAGTTTGCTGGCTTATAACTTGTCACACGTCCTGTTTAAACAGTTTCAGATTTCTAACTCCTCCTTGTTTATTCTAGATAATAAAGCTAAAAGTAAAACATAACCCACGAAAGAAGACTTGTAAAAAATCTTAAAGAAAAACTCTGAACAAAAAGAGGAACCTACTAGGATGTTACTGCTTAAAAAAAAAAAAATCAAAGTACCACGTTTATGTGTTTGTTTGTTTTTTTTGCTTTGTTTTGTTTTGACATTAAATTCTAACTGTAAAATGGAATAGAATGTTTACCTTAACTCAGAGACTTAAGTGCTATTTTATCAGACATGTTATCCTCCTATCATTCATGATCATTTATAACTCTGAATATTAGGAAAGAAATCATTAAGTCAGCTCTTTCTGTCAATAAGCCCCTCAGATTCAGGACTGTACACTGCATTAATTCAAAACCATCTCTAGAAAAAAGACGAAGTAGAAGATAGAGGTAAGAATGTGGGTGTAGGGGAAGAAACCCCTGATCTAGGGTCTTAGCACTTACACCCCCGAGAGCGGCCACCCATTCTCCCAGTTGGCACACTGAGAGTTGCTCCCCACCTAGAGAACCCCGATTTTTCCTCAAGTGCTCAGGCAAAGGGCAGTGGTCCAATGGCAGACAAGGAGAGCCATTCTACCAACAATCTCTATATGTTCCCTCATTATATTAACTTCTATGTATATTCTTTATGTTGAAGAACATTTGCGGACATTTCATACTTTTCTTTTGTTTCCTCAATGCCCTGCCTATAGTAAGCTTTAAATATTACTTCATTCATTGAATAAACACTTGGCATTCCCTTAATAATAACAGTAGTAGTAATAACAATAGCAGCTATCATTCACTAAGCACCTACTGTAAGAAGCAGTGCACACGTCAAGAGCATGGAATATGGTTCTGGCTGGTTTGCTCAGTGGTTAGAGCGTCTGCCTACACATGGAAGGGTTGCCAGCTTGATTCCCGGTCAAGAGCATGTACCTGGGTTGCAGGTTTGAACCCCTGTCCCAGTCAGGGTGCGTGCCAGAGGAAACCAATCAGTGTGTCTCTCTCTCATCAATGTTTCTCTCTTTTTTTCTCCCTGCCTTCCTCTCTCTCTAAAAACCAATGGAAAAAATACCCTCTGCCGAGGATTAACAACAAAACAAAAAAAAAGAAAGCATGAAATATGGATCTACACTATCCAGGTCAGCGGTCGCGCACCGGTGGTCCGCAGACCACAGGTGGTCCGTGAGGTCTGAAAGGTTGGCGACCGCTGGTCTAGGTTCAGGTCCCAGAACTACCACTTCCTAGCTATATGATCTTGGCCAAAATATGTAACATGTCACCAGTACTTCATTTGCAGAATGGATAAAATAACAGGACTTATTTTGGGGATTATTTGCTTACTAAAATGCCTTAGTTCTATAGTAAGTGCTATATGAAGCTAGCTCTTTTTATCCAGGGGCTGATCTGAAGGCTTTACACAGACTAACTCTACTGAATCCTTACACTACCATTTAAGGCAGAGATTCTTTATTCCCCCTCTATCAATGACAGAACTGGAGTTCAGCAAGGTGCAGGGATGTGCTGAAGACCAAAGCTGGTGTCCGAGAAACTTTGAACCAGGAAGACTGATCCAACTCATGGTCTTTGCACTCTACAGGGGCAAAGTTAGGCCAAGGACTGTGCTACACCAGCGGTTTTCAACCTTTTTCATCTCATGGCACACATAAACTAGTGACTAAAACTCTGCGGCACACCAAAAAAAATAGGTATCATTTTGATTCATTCACATAGGACAGCTATTGTGGTGTTGGTTGTTGTCATTTTTTTTAAATTTGACAACCTAAGATCAATGTCCCTGACTAAACAGTCAGGTATTGCATGTTTTTAAATTCTTCTGGCATACCGGTTAAAAAATCTCTATCCTACACTATAAACATCCCCAAACTGAATAGGAGCTAGACTCTGAAGTCCAGCTTAAAGGATGGGTCAAATTACAGTGCTAAATATTTAATGTTTGCTTGGTGAAGAGGAGAAAAAAATTGTGTGTAGACCCCATGCCAGCTATCAACCATATCAAGAACTTTGTGTCTCATTTAATGGTCCTAAGTTAGGAAAAAAAGGCTCAGAGAAGTTAAGCTACTTTACCAAAGGCACACAGTAGAGTCAGCATATCAAATGAGGCCTCTATGACTACCTACCCCAAGTTTTATTGACATATAATTACCATACACCACTGTATAAGTTTAAGGTGTACAGCACAGTGGCTCGACTTACATATATTGTAAAATGATTACCTATCTTGACTCTTTCATAAAGACTGTCTCAGTTTTTCCTAATCCTGGTTCATCCTTTCTGTAGACATTATCCATCTATCTTTAGTCCCATATTTATTCAAAAATAAATGTACTCAAGTCAAAGAAAATTCCAATTTGCTTACCTTTTGAAGAAAACTAGTGAACAAACTAGGAGAAACAAAAAGTGACAGCTCTCTACTACGGTACCAGACTAAGGTGCCTGTTTTCACTTGACAACTAATAAC
Source organism: Corynorhinus townsendii (assembly GCA_026230045.1). Classification (NCBI taxonomy): domain Eukaryota; kingdom Metazoa; phylum Chordata; class Mammalia; order Chiroptera; family Vespertilionidae; genus Corynorhinus; species Corynorhinus townsendii. The sequence goes on from JAPDVU010000003.1 coordinate 157,750,792, forward strand.
CCAGGACAGCACACAGAAGATGTCATTCAAAAGTATTTGCTGAGCCCTTGCTGGTGTGGCTCAGCTGGTTGGAGGTTGCTGGTTCAATTCCCGGTCAGGGCACATGCCGGGGTTTAGGGCTTGATCCCTGGTAGGGGTGTGCAGAAGGCAGCTGATGGATGTTTCCCTCTCACATCGATGCTTCTCTCTCTCTCCCTGTCTCTCTTCCTCTCTCTCTAAAAATCAATTTAAAAATTTTACTGAATGGATGAACGAGCTGTCGTCTTCTTTACATTCACTTCAAAAAAGGACAGTTACTATAAATGTGAATGCAGTACTGGCTCCAGTCTCCTCTTTCTAGCTCTAGTCTCTGTCAGATACATTTGACATTTGTTTGCCCTGGAAACCATCACTAAAATGTATTTCTATTCTAGCCCAACACATCCAAAGGGGGGAAAAAAAAGGTATTCCCTATGTGGAGTAGTTTTTCATTTGCTTCTGCAAAAATAGCCCAGGGACAGTTTCTGCCGAACTTTTCATGTAGGATCCAAAGCCACAGAGGGGTGTAAAATGGAACTGCAAAGCCCACGGTGAAGGCAAAGACAGGCATCTCTGAATCACCCTCCAATCCGGAGCGAGCTGAGCAGACAGGCCTTGTTGTTGCCTTGTGTGTGTGTTGGGGAGGAAGTGGGGATTTGTGGTTTTCTGTTTTATCATTTCATTGAGACAGTTTTACTGGTCCTGATTTTAGGCTGGGATACGATGTGATAAGCTTGGTGGTGGGAAAGCCCTCAGTTCCAACTCTTTACCTTGTTTGGCCTTATCGTCTATCCCCATGTGGGACTCAAGAGTGGATACAGCCCGACCTGTGTGGCTCAGTGGTTGAGCATTGACCCATGAACCAGGGGGTCATGATTCAATTTCCGGTCAAGGCAGATGCCCAGGTTGCAGGCTCGATTCCTGGTGTGGGGTATGCAGGAGGCAGCCGCTCGATGATTCTCTCCCATCATTGTTTGTATCTCTCTCCCTCTCCCTTCTTCTCTGAAATCCATAAAAATATATTTAAAAAAAGAGTGGATACAACTGCCAATTTGGTTTTTAGTTCCCTTTTCTTTTTCTGGCTCCTGGAAATTTCCCTTACTTTCCTATGTTTCCTATGTTCTGGTTATACATTTAAAAGAGTGTCTATTATATTTTAAGCAGAATTTCTGGGAGTTTTGTGGCAGAAGTATTTGTCAGATTACCTAGTCCCTGCATTTCCAGAAATGAAAGGCTGTGCGTCCTGCTTTGCGCCTCCTAAACAAGTCTGCTTCTTCCTGCAGGGCTGCTCATTCACGCCCCTGCTGCGAGGCCCCCTACACAGTCTCCCTCTCTCCACCACAGCGTCCTCCATTGCACAATCCCATCTCGGTCCTTGGCATCATTTAAAAAGCAGGTCTGAGCTGGTCATCCTGCTTCTTAAAACTGCCCAAAGGCTTCTCGTGCCCTCAGGATGAAATCCAAACTGTCGAGTATGATCTACTCCACGATCTGGCACAATGTACACTTGTAGCCACTGGGTTACTTTCTGTTCTCAAAGTTGTCCTTCCCCTCATCACCCCCACCCCCACCCCATCCCTTATACATGACGTTCCTCTTGCCTGGAACATCCTGCTCCAGTCTCTTACATGCCTCCTAGTCCCTCAGGTCCTCACTTAGGTATTACTTCTTCCGGGACCTTTCCTTGACCTTCCCTTCCACCTTCACTACGGGATGGATTCCCACCAGGTGGGCCCATGCCATCCTGTGATTACCCTGTCATAGCACTTACATACTCTACTGTAGTTGTCTGCATACTTATCTCGTTTTGTCTCTAGGATTTATTAGGAAGTAAATTCCATGACCAGAAAAACCGGTAGGTATTCTTTAAACAAATGAAGCATAATTATGATGAAGTTTCATCATACTCAACCATAGCATATTTACAAGACCCTTGTTTTAAGGCGGTCTCAATTGCAATGACCATAAACATGATGGGGGAGAGGGAAAGGACTAAATTTAAGCAACCCTTATTGCTTTTTTAAAATAAAATAAAAATATTTTTATTGTTTTCAGAGAGGAAGGGAGGGGGAGAGAGAGATAGAAACATCAGTGATGACAGAGAATCACCGAATGACTGCCTCCTGCATGCTCCCCCCACTGGGGACCAAGCCCACAACCTGGGCATGTGTCCTGACTGGGAATTGAACCCTGACCTCCTGATTCACAGGTTGATGTTCCACCACTGAACCACACTGGCTGGGCATTATTGCTCATTTTCATATAAAATCACTGCAGAAATGCTGAAGTCTCTGCTTGAACAATCAGCTGTTTAAAATTTGCCCATCCAAATATCCACCTGTGGTAGATATCAACTCCTAGTTTCCTGTAATCGAGGTGTTTATAAAAAATATGAACTTTACGTTCTTCTTGAATATATAGTTATCCAAAAATTTATATTTATTGGAAAGAGAAAACTGTGAAGAGAATACTATTAATTTAAAACGTGATAAACTAATCCTCATAAATGCAGACGGTTGCTTTAATCTATGGGGTTATGCCAATCAATAGCTTATCAGACAAAAAGGGAAAATCCTAAAACCAACAAGGGTATTAAAAAGGTAGGCTATGACCTTGGAAAGGTGAATCTGAGTCAAGTCTCTCTTACTTGTACTGCTGATGATCCTTAGTACTTCTTGTTTTTGCCATGAACCTTTCTGCTAACTTCTCTAGGTTCCGAGAATATTCCGTCTCGATTTCGGCTTTTTTCCGGAAGAAATCTTGCAGATCCTGGAGAAGCTGAACTCGCATCTCCGTTTGCTGCTCCAGGCATTTTTGTTGTTCTACCAGTTGAGCTCGAATCTCTAAAGAGAGAAGAGAATCCATTTGATGATGTCACGAATATTACTGAGGTATGCTGGTATGTGCAAGATAAAAGTAATTAATCCTATTATGCATTTAGCTCTGAATTGGACCTCTATGAGACTTGCTGTGTCCAGGTCAGTTCTTTAAATAAGGTATCTGCTGACCCTTTAAGAGAATGAGGCAAGCCTCTGGAAAGAATGTAATAAAATTAGAACAGAAACATGGGTTACATTTGCAATGCCACAAACACGCATGGAGTCATGAGGGGGAAAAATTAAAGCCTTTCAGATAACAATGCGTAACATGTGACATCTTTGGGTAGCTGAGCACATTGTCATTTTTTCAGCAACATTTTACCTCAACTACCCCTTCTGAGTTTGACTGGCAAAGAAGTGAGCATCATTTCTCGCAGACGCTGAACCACCACACATTTGCCAGTTGGCACGTACAGACACTGACATCTGGTAATTTTTATTTAGTGCATAAATTTCTAGTTTGTAAAACACATAGCTTCAGGGTTTGTGGGGATGCTGTGCCTAAAAATAATTTCTTTCTATATCCAAATCATTCATAATGGGGCAATCCTCGGATTCCGCTTTATTACTGCATTCATCAAGGGCTCTTCACTGTTACACAGTGTTCAGACTGACAGCCTTCTCGACACATAATCCTAAAATGAATCTTTTGACAATTTTAATACGTCAGGCACCCGAAGGTTGGTCATTTAGTGATTTAGCAAGAAGACAAAAGCAGAAGTGTGTCATGTAAAACTATCTGTAAATGACTGCAACAATGAAGCATGTGTTTTGGAAAATGAGATACAGTAACTAATAACGACTGATTTGTTTTTGTTCTAAGATCCAGGGCTGGCCTCCAAAGACAAGAATATTCATATTGGAAAAACTTTATTTCATCTTTCCCAGTGAGAGCTGAATCTAATTCAGTGGAGTTAATAAAAATCAGTGTCCAAATAACACCTCCTCGATTTCTATCATTTTTTAACAGAGAATGACTGAGCTGATGGTATATATGAACCCACTTGCCCATGTTTAATCAATCTCATTAATAGCAGGGCAGTCAAGTTCTGAATAGGGAGTTGGAAAATTTGCCCAACTTATTAATAACTAATATTAATGAAATACTATTCTACACTTTATTGAAGCTCAGTACTCGTCTATCCCCATTTTACAAATACTAGACACTGACATTTAGGGAGACTAACTATACTATCTAGGCACTTCAGCTAGTAAGGGGCACCCCCAGGACCTCTAACCTAGTCTGTCAGTCCGATTAATAGAACATTTCTGCCCGCCTTCCATCCATGCAACCTGCTTGGAGCAACTGTAGTGTGCCAGGCCAAAATCCTGGCAAAGAAGACACAATAACTATGAAACAAGTTCTCTACCCCTAATCAGGTTATGTTCCAGGCAAAACTGTTTCATGGGAACCTTGGCAGAAGATAGGGGGGTATTTCTCAAGTGTCCTCTCTTAGCTTCTCCACTTCTAGCTTGGGGGATCCTATTAGTCATCTCATGGAAGTGTGGTGAACACAAGAGTGAAGACATTATTATAGGCTTTTAACTACTGTGAACAGCATCTAGCTTTTAGTCAATCAAAGTAAGTGTTTTTCAATACATTATTATAATCATGTCTGCCAAACTCTTTTACCCACGGATACAGAACTATTTTTGTTTCATAAAGAAAAAGAAAAAAATCAAAGATAGGAGAATTTCTCATTTAGGAATCTCAGCAAGTCTCTCAAGATTTAGTAATTTTAGCACATCTTGCTGTGCTAAGAGGAAATAAATCCATTGGCTTAGGCTGTCAACTAGTTCTGTGTGTGTGTGTCTGTGTGTGTTTAAGCTGACTTAGTGCCAAATAAGAAATAACAGGGGCTGAGAGGTCAGATCGCAGCAGAAGTACACAAAAACTAAATGGCTTCCCTTTTCCGTCTTAAATTCCTAGAGAGTCTCTTACGTGCTGCCTTCGGGGTTCAAAATCAAGAACTAGGGAGCTTTGAGAAGGAAGAATGTCTACAAGCAGGTAAAACCTCACCCTCATTCCGCAGGGAGTACCTTTTTACTTCATGGTATCTGTACTTTTCCAATGAAAATAGGACCCTGGGAGCATCTGCAATAGTGAAAATGTGGAGGGACAGGACCCAGAGGCATGTTGAGAGAAAATAAAATATGCTCCCAAACTGGAGAAAGAGAATGGGTTTGAGTACATCTTTAATTTAGAAACGTTCAGGACAAGTGAAGAGAAGATCATAAGGAAAAATAATCAATATAAAAGTACTGCCATAAAAATGTCTTGTTAGGAAGAGAAAAACTTTGGATTCCTTATACCACATCAGAGCCATGAGGCAGCGCAATATAGTAGGTCATCTCCCTGCAAATACGGTGCGGCTTTATTAGTATGACCTCACTAGATTTGAGCTAACCTAATTACAGTACTAAAGAATTTAAAAGATTTAAAAATAAATGAGTAAAATTCATCAATGGTCATGGAAATGTCAGTCCACTGCTCAGCACATACCAAAACAGCCGTGGTGCGTTATGGATCCCTGTGATGGGACCACAGGTGGCCACAGAGCATAGCACCACTGTCAGCCCAGGGACCACAGAATCATTAGTGTTAGAATGGAAGAAAGCATCGCAGTAAGGGGTGATTTCTGGAAAAACCTGTGAGCCTATTTCTGTAGAAGAAACTGCAGTTTTCCTCCCTCCAATAGATTCAAGGACACTCTTTCAGGGCCTATTCTATTAGCATTCTTGGATTCATATTGACCTGCATCCGTTTTTCTGACTCAAGCTTCGAATTAATTTAGTTGACCAAGCCCTTGTTGCACTCCTATTTTGTGTTAGGCAGAGCCCTAGGCACTGGAGTTACAAAAATTTGTAAGATGCAGCTTCCTTCAGTAGGGAAGGCAAATCCTAAACTGATAGTATCAACACGCTGAGCTCAGTGCTGTGATAAAGGGATGCACCAGGAAGTTATGGAAAGAGGAGCTGCCCCAGACAGTGGATGAGCTTGAGAGACATGATGGCCTGGGAGATAAGTTACAAATTATACAGCTGTAACCACCAAGAAAGTGAAATACAACCCATAGCGCGGAGAAGATACTTGCAAATCATGTATCTAATAAGCAACATGTACCCAGAATAAGAAAAAATTTTGATTAATCTGAAATAAGGTGTTGGAGAAGAGCTCTGCGGATCCTGTGGACCGCCAGAAAGATAAACAAGTGGGCCCTGGAGCAAGCGAAGCCTGAGGCGTGGCTGGAGGCAAACACAACAAAACTGAAGCTGTTCTGCTCCAGACATATCAGGAGAAGGCAGGATTCTTTAGGAAAGACAATGCTGGGAAAAACACAAGGAAAAGAGGAAGATCAATTCTGAGATGGACTGACTCCATAAAAGAAGCCACAGGCGTAAGTGTACAGGAGCTGGGCAGGGCCAGTGAGGACAGGACGTTATGGGCATCTCTCACCAGCAGAGGCAGAACGGACTCAACGGCATGTGACACATAGGATATATAAAGAGCTCTTACATAATACAAATGACCCCACTTAAAAAGTGGGCAAAGGCTCTCAACAGCCATTTCTCCCAAGAAGACATACAGCTGGCCAACAGCACCTGAAAAGTGGCTAAACAACACTGCCATTGGGAAGATGCAAATCAAAAGCACAATGAGGTAGCCTATCACCTCCACTAGGATGGCCATCATCAACAAGACAGACGGTAACAAGGGTGGGCGAGGATGCAAAAACATTGGAACCCACATTCATTTACGGCTGGTGGGAATGTAAACCGGTGCAGCCACTTTGGAAAACAATCTGGCAGTTCCTTAAAAGGCGAAATGACGGGTTATTATAGACTCAGCAAATCTATGAAAAATAAAACCGTATCTTCTCACAAAAACGTGTATACAAACATTTACAGCAGCATTATTCATACTAGCTGAGAAGTGGAAACAAACTAACTGTCCATCAACTAGTGAAGAGATAAAAAAAAAATGTGGCTATAAAAAGGAATGAAGTACGGATTCATGGTACAGCACGAATTACCTTTGAAAATATAAGCACAGTGAATGAAGCTAGTCATAAAAGACAACAGTGATTCCCTTAATGCGAAATGTCCAGAATGGACTAATCCAGAGAAACAGAAAGCAGATTAGCTGTTGACCAGAGCTGAAGGAACTCGGGGAGATGGGAGGTGATTGCTAAGGGTGCAGGGTTTCTTTTTGGGGTGATGAAAATGTTCTCAAATTGACTGTGGTGGTGGCTACCAATCCAGGGAACTGCACACATTACATGGGCAAGTTGGAAGATATGTATTATATCTCAATACAGAAGTAATATGAAGAAATACTGTAGTATCACAATTCCATGAAATTTCGGCTGTTGGGACACTTCTGAGAATGATAATAGTAACCACAAAATAACTCCTCATATTTCCATGCCTAGTACTTTTCAGTCTTTTATCAAATTGGACAATGCATGAGGCAAGCACTTTAAAACGATGTCTTCATAAAATGGCTCTTGCATCATCATCATTATTATTTAACCCTCACCCGAGGACATGTTTTTATTGATTTTTAGAGAGAAGAAGGGAGAAAGAAAGACAGAAACATCAATGTGAGAGGAAAACATCAATCGGTTGACTTCCGTACACATCTGAGCAGGGATTGAACCCGCAACCTAGGTATGTGCCCTGACTGGGAGTCGAACCCACAACCTTTTGTTATATGGGGATGACACTCCAACCTGGCCAGGATACTTGATTATTTTTATTGCTTCCTGAATTTATCTATAAGCTAGAACAGTATATTTATTTATTGGCCAGCATCATTTGTACATTACTCATTACAATTTCTAACGCTACATAGAAAAGATTTACCGAATAAAACATTAGGAGGGACTTATCACCATGATTCCCAACTGCAAAAAACCAGGGCAATCTCTTTTATGAAGAAAAACGGCATCTCTGAGTAGGCTTTAATCAGTCATTACTTAAATCTAGGGCAGGATCTACTAAACAATAATAATAATAATGGTCTTTTTAACAAGGCTAAAATTTAATGTTTTTTAATGACTATTATTTCATTTCTGTTCTACCAGAACATCACCACAGAATAAATCAACATCAATAATCCAACAAGAATAATACACAAAAAGTGTGCTTTCAAACTACTCAATTAATTTGTGAAAAAAAAAAAAGGAAGTAGTTCCTCTAAGGCTTAGGGGCTTAATCATAAGGAACAACAACAGCCTGTAATTATTGGAATCAAGAATCATAAAACCCACTGACTAATACTTACCAAACAAAATGGAAGTGACTAGGAAAGGAAGAAATGAAGGCATTTCTTGCTATTGCTCTTATGAGGAGTAGTCCTAACTCTTAAAATAAACTTCTGTGAGACCACAGAATGATGCATATTTCATGGAAAGACCGAGTCCAGCCCTAGCCAGTTTGGCTCAGTAGAAAGAGCCTCCACCCCCGACTGAGGGGTCCCAGGTTTGATTCTAGTCAAGGGCACATGCCCAGGTTGCGGGCCAGATCCCCAGTAGGCAGCCAATCAATGATTTTCTCTCATCATTGATGTTTCTATCTCTCTCCCTCTCTGCAATCAATTAGAAAAGAGAGAGAGCAGGGGAGAGAGAGAGAGAGATTGAGTCCAGACTGGGCTGTTTCTCTAAACATTACTGAATGCCCAGGACCGGGACATAAAATTGATAGATTGGGTGCGACACTCATGATTATCTACCAAATAAAAACATTTTTAAAGTATTACAAACCATCTCAATTATCTCATAGTCTTGTTTAGTCAGATGTCCCTTATGATATTAGCAAAGTCTACATTCTGTTTGGATGCATCAGTACCTTTATCCATAGGCTATAAGGAATTTTTCCCAACAGACAGATGAGAACCACTGGAATGTTTTTAAGAGAAAAAGAACCCAATGAGACTCTTAACTGGTTCAATCAATTGTTCACATACTCTTTGCTCCTGTGAAACCACATACAACCTAACACCCACTAATTAGCTAAACACCAGGTGCAGACTTTAATGACATATTCTCCATAAAAGTGAGCTCTGACTATTTTTTAGTGAACGGACTGAATAAGCAAAGGCCAAGTCTTCATTTCTTTAGAAGTCTGAACCCAACAGACCCAGGTTAGAGTTATAATGGCACCTATTACAAGTCATGGGATGTGGAAAGTCACTTAACCTCTCCACATTTCATCTTATAAACGCACAAGGACTGCTGAGAGGTACACGTGAAAAGCATGCTGTAATCTGCAAACCACTGGGAAACAGATGGAGAAGGTGTTATTGCTAGTATCAGTAGGCTTTCATATGAAAAATATTTATTGGGTATTTCCTTGTGCCAGACTGCTACCTAGCAGCTATAAATAACAGACTGAACGTCATGAGCCTCATCCTCAGTGAAGGGACAGGCAATGGAAACAGGTAGTGAGAGCTAGTGATGTGCAGGGTATCTATAACAATAAAAGTGTAATATGCTAATTAGACAGGACATCCTTCCAGATGACCTTCCGGACGAAGCCGGGGCTGTGAGGGAAGCCCGGGTCCCGGGTGCCTGCCAGTGACCAGAGGGAAGCCTGGGTCCTGGGTGCCGGAGGGAAGCCTGGTTGCCAGAGGGAAGCTGGTGCCAGCAGCTGGGGGAAGGAAGGCTTACTCTCGTACCAATTTCATGCATCGGGCCTCTAGTTAAGGTATGAAAGTCAAGGAGCAATGAGAAGTACGGGGTAGGGGAGGACGTAGGTGGCGGGGGGGGGGGGTGAGGGGGGGGGACCATGGACAATTAATATTGGATTAAAAATTTTAGACATATTGTATTATGTAAAATATATTATTGAAATTCATTTCACCTGTGCAACAGTTTCTTTTTACTTTTTTCAATGACCATTTAAAAATCTAAAATTGGAAATGTGAATGAAACAATAATAACTAACAAACAAAACAGAAAACAGAATCATAGATTCATAGATACAGAGAACAGGCTGACATCTGTCAAAGAGGAGGGGGTAAGGGGACTAGGTGGAAAAGGCGAAGAGATTAAGCAAAAAAAAAACAACAACAAAAACCCAACATATACACCCCTCATGGACAACAGTGTGGTGATTCCAGATGGAAAGGGGGGTGGGGGAGGAAAGGATAAAGGGGGGATAAATGGTGATTGAAGGAGACTTGACTTTGGGTGGTAAACACACAATATACAATGATGTATTATAGAATTGTACCCCTGAAACCTATATAATTCTATTAACTAATGTCACCCCAATAAAGACAATAAAGGGAAGGGAGGGAGGGAGGGAGGAAGGAAGGAAGATTCATCTATAGGATAATGCCCTTCCAGGATATGGGTGACCTGGCATTTCAGTTCCTCCTAAGTGGAATCTGAAATGTGGAGTTCCATCAGAAAAGGTCTTGAAGAGTTAGCAGGCTTGATCAGAAGACAAGACTTTTGCACAAAGTAAGCAAGGGACAGAATACAGAGTATCAAGACACCAGTTTCAGTTAGAAGCGTGACCTTGGAGGAGCAAGTACCGCTGCGGAACTCATGTTGCTAAACTGCAAAATGGTCACTAATCATGGCTGCCACGTTCCCCTTCCAAAGGCAATGAGATGAGATACGAAAAGGCTTCCCTCTCGGGCAAGCACGGTATTTTGGTCAATTACCATAGAAGGTGCAATGAAAAAAAGAAAACAGTTCTTTTTTTGTGTATTAACTATACACGCGAAAGGACTTTCAGAAAAGGAAAGATCCCAGGCCAACTGGGGTCATCATCAGTAATAGCTTTCGAGGGATTGGCCCTGCACTGCCTTTAAAAGACAAGATTTGGAAGGCTGTGCCAATTTGGGGAATGAAAATGTAGTTCCTTAAATAAACTAAAATTGATATTTTTGATACCTTGGCCCCAAAGAGTTAGGTCCTGGGGAAGGGAGTTTAGGATGGCTAGACATGGTGTAACCTTTCAGGTAGTGCCTCGTGGAAAATATAAACCCTGAAAGTCTTTCTCTGCTATTGAACTAGGAAATCACCAATAACTTAAGCAGACTATATAGCACAGACATGTATGAAACCAGGTTGTTTCCATCCTAAGCTCAAAAGCATGGCCTCATCCTAGAACGCTAGGGACGATTAACCTATTTGTGGGGAGCATCGTTAAAATAAGTTAAGAAACTGTGCTCTCAGCACCGTTAATCCTCATTGTTTCAGAAATGAAAGCAAAGGCACTTGCACATTCCTGACATTTAAAGAGAGGTTGTATCCATTTTTCTATCTAAGTTTTCATTATAACATCTTCATTTGAAATGACGTTAACCTTGGTGTTATTTTAGAATTAAAAGCTTACTACAAAAGCATCAGTTTTCATAGCTTTTATGGGGGGGGGAAGGGGGAGAGGAACAAGTGTAATAATCTTAACAATAAAGATTTATTAAATTTTTAAAAAAGCCAATTATTATATTTTGGCCTAGACAACAAGTTCAGGAAAACAAATGTGCACTTTTTTTTTTTTTTTTCAGATGAAAGCTAGCCAGGATAAAAGACAATAAATTAAGGTGATCAATTATTGCAGTTTATCTACATCGCAGGAAAGGCCAGTTTAAGAAAGTACAGATCTGAAAGATTCACTAAACTGCTTTTATTTAGAATCCACAAGAGGTAGGATGTCATTAACTTCCCCGTAATTAAGCAAGGACATTTAAGACCATATTAGTAGATTGATTTTTACTAAAGGAAAAGGACAGTGTGTGGAAGTCATTGATCTATACAGAGTAGAAAGATTTACATTTTAGAATGGCTGTATTACTGACAACGGTTCCAGGCATTCTCTAAACATTGACCTTCTGTCCTGATCTAATTCGACACCAGAGTCTCATGGAGTAAATACAAAATCTAGCATGTTTTTCTCTGAATAAGTTTTAAGAATGAAAAGCTTTTAAACTAGTTTAAATCTTTTGACCTGAAGTAATTGCAACTTGAAGCTTTTTCAAATAAAGGCTGTTCCCTTTGTTGCAGTAATTACAATTTGAAAGTGTGTACTGGAATACAGTTTAACCTCACAAGCAATTTACCATTGGCATATAACAGGAGAATATTTACAGAGTTCCTACTGGGTTCCAGATCCTGGGATAAGCACTTGATACATCTTAGTTCATTTCATTCCTATAGCAAACCAATCCTATTTCGCAGTGTCTCCATAACATAGATGAGAAAACTGAAGCACAGAGAGATTATTTTGTCCAAAGTTATACAACTAATAAGTACTAAAGTTTGAATTCTTATTTAGGTGTATCTGACTCCAAAGTCCATGAGACAAAAATTATAATGCTCAACAATTACAAAGAGTAACAACAGAAAGCAAGCCAAGGGATCCAGGCCCAGACTTCTAGTAATTTGTTAGAATGCTATATATTGTATAACTACTAATGTACCAAATAAAAGTTTAAGTGCTAAATGTCTAGCATCATTTAGAAAAGCAATGATTGTATTTCTACCATTTAACGTAAAAAAAAAAAAGAAGCCGAAAGAATCACCATCCCCCCCAAAAAAAGATTCAAAAATAATTTTTTTTTAACTAGCTAAATGCTAATGTCAATTCCCTAGAATTTCCTGAATGTCATGATGCTATGGCTTTAAGGGAAACTACAATTAGGTCAACTGCTTTTGTTTTAAAAATAATTATTGTACTATTGCTATTATGTTATAATTACTGTAACACTTGGAACTATACAGGTTACAAATTAGTGCCTCAAAAACAAAGATCATGTCTCTAAATTTTCACATAGCACATGATACTCAATAGCTATCTCTGATAAATGTTTGCTTCGTAAAGATACTGAGTTATCAAAATGCTTAGTTGTGCAAATATGGACTTAGGACCCAAATTTGCTATACCATAAAATGCTTTTCCTTTCCCCTCTCCCTGCAGCCCGCTGTCCCATCACTACCTCTTCATCCTCTGCTCCATGTGGTCCTTGGGCATCCAGCCCTACAAGGTTTCTCCCATACACAATGTCCTATTTGGTCAACAGTGGAAAAAGAACTCCAGTTACGTGCATTGAATATCATAATGTTTTAAACATCTCTCAATCAAAGGTATATTTTATATGTCTATTTCTACCATAAAAGAAGACCTTCATCTAGGAAAACAACAAAGGAAACACCAATTATTTCACTTCACTTTCTTTAGACTTCTATTATAGACTTTGGCAACTTCATATCTTATTTGATTTAACTTCATACAGTTTAATAAATGAGAGCTCCAATAACCTCTGGCTCCAAGTGAACTAAAACCCTGGCTCAGGAACGGACAGAAGGATCCCAGAAAGTAGTCTAGTTAGCCACGTTTCCTCAGCATCCACCGCACAACGGAAAATCACAATACAGTCTACAGCACAGAACACATACCTCCTAGGCTTTAGCCCACAGAATCCTTGACAAGATGGCAATTTAAAAAAATCAACCATGTATATAATATATATACAAGCTATGTATTTAACCAATTTATATGTAATCAATTTTTATATATATAAGTAATGTATATCTATATTTTAAGATTTTTTTCAGACCTAAGCAAATACTGAACATCAACCAGCTTTGTTTAAATGTCAAAAATATTAATTCTCTTCTTTATTATTTTATCTTTTCAAAGTACAAAAGAAAAATGTTCAATTTGATACACATCCATGTATTAATAATAATATCCTATGTATTCTTCTATTTTATCCTCGGGTCTGGGCCAAACTCTATAATAAAAGTGTATTTCTAGCCCTGCATCCGACTTTTACCCACATAATCTGAAAAAAATTGAATTTCACAATGTTCATTCAATAATGTCCACTCAGCAAGTGAACAATGGGGACCAAAATGTTTACACTACGCATCTGACAAACATTTACTGAGCATCTTCCAGGTGTTGGGCTCTGGACAGGCAAAAATAATCACATTGTCTTTTTGCCCTCAGAGCCTCCTGGTCTACAGAGGCATGAAGACAAGTAACTGTTATTTTTTTAAATGATCATCATTTACAATGGCATGTATAAGTCCCATAATTGAAGCATGAAGAAAGTGCTGTGAGAATAACACATAAGAAGGAACAACAAATTCTGCCCAGGTAAATCAGGGAAGACTCTGAGGGACACTGGAGGGAGCAGCTAAGCAGGAATACGCCAAGTTGGGCAAAAAAGGTAGTTTGTGCAAAGGCCCGGGGGTATGATTCTCTGGAGAGTTCAGGGCATTACAATGATTTCTGCAGGGCGATAAATTAAGCAGGGGATGGGCCAATTATTAGAAAATTTTAAATTAAACATTCTATAAGATAAGGATACTATCTTTTTTTTTTTTACCTTTTTTTTATTGTTTTAAGTATTACAAATAATAGTAGTACATATGTCTCCTTTTTTCCCCCCATTGATCTCCCCCCAACCTCCCCTATCCCCCAGTACATGCCTTCACCTGCCCCCCCTCCCCCCGCCCCAGTGTCTTGTATCCATTGGTTGTGCTTATATGCATGCGTACAAGTCCTTCGGTTGGTCTCTTACAGCCCCCCTCGCCCAACCTCCCGTCTTCCCAATGTAGTTTGACAGTCTGTTCAATGCTTCTTTGCCTCTGTATCTTTTTCCCACCATTTCTTTCCTTTAAAAAGTTTTGCCTTTGCAGACTAGAAATAAACATATAATAACAAAACAAAACATGTTTGAGTCCCAATTTCAATGTCCAACAGTTCTGAGTCCCCGTTTCAATGTCTAAAAGTTCCTTATGTGTACATGTCAGCAATGATATCTGGATGGTGGGCACATGGTGGCAATGCAGGTCCGACCATCTCTGGTTTGGTCCTAGGTAACCTGCAGCGGTGCACAGCTGCTGACTGCTCACGTGGCAAGGCGTTGTCAGCGTCTTCCATCTCTGGACTGTTTTTTATCTTTATTCAGCTCTCTATTTCATTATTATAAGGAATGTTTCAATTTATTTAATAAGTTAAAAACAAAAGCATATTATCCACAGAAAAGATAGCTGTAGACCTATGTTCTAACTGATGACATTATCAGGAAATGACATTTCCTGCCAAATTTGACAATAGATTAAAAAACAAACACAGTTTTATGCTAATTTAGATAAGAGAAGGCAGAGTCAGCTATATTTAAGAGAATACTGAGGATATGAGATGGAAGTACCACGATGTCATCAACCACCTTTTATTTTACTATAATTAGAAGTAACTATTAAAGTGGCTTAAAATTACAAATCATTTAAAACACCTACCTTGTACCATTCTTATTTACTTTGGTCTCTTCATCTTGCAATTTACTTTGAAAAGCTACACTTCTTTAAAGATAGATATCTTTTAATCTTTACAACAAAGTGGTTCAAATATAATCAGGTGAAAATGCTAGCATTTTCTAATCTTATACTTCATTACAAACTCTTTTTAAAAAAATATATTTTCATTGATTTCAGAGAGGAAAGGAGAGAGGGTGAAAGAAACGTCAATGATGACAGAGACTCATTGATTGGCTGCCTCCTGCACAACACACACTGGGCATGCAACCTGACTGCAACCTGGGCATGTGCCCTGACTGGGAATGGAACCGTGACCTCCTAGTTCATAAGTTGATGCTCAACCACTGAGCCAGCTGGGCCATTATAAACTCTTTATGGGACCTAAATACAAGATCAGCTTTATTTCCTGGCCAGTGTTGCTCAGTGGTTGAGTGTCAACCAATGAACCAGGAAGTCCCTTCCCCATCAGGGCACATGCCGTGGTTTTGGGCTCAATCCCCAGTAGGGGGCATGCAGAAGACATGTAATGATTCTCTCCCATCAATATTTCTATCTCTCTCCCTCTTCCTTCCTCTCTAAAATCAATAAAAACATATTAAAAAAACAATTATCTGCTTTATTGCCTCTGCCACGCCTACTCCTATACCTAGCTGCTCTTATCTGGAAGAGATTCTTTTTTGCACATGATCAGATGCACAAACAGCTCTAGTACATGGTTGAGAACCAGATCTTAGCTTTCCCCCTCCCCTAATTATGCATCCACAACCGGAATGCGGACTTTTTATTTTTTATTTTATTAATTCTAACCCAAGGAGTGAAGATATTTTTTTCCATTGATTATTTTAAGGAGAGTGGAAGGCAGGGGGAGGGAGGAAGGGAAGAAGGGAAAAAGGAAGAGAGAAAGAGAGAGAGAGAGAGAGAGAGAGGGAGGGAGAGACATACACATTGACTGGTTGCCTCCTGCAGGAACACCAACTGGGGGGGGGGCGGCGGGCGGGGGAGGGAGGAATCCAACCTACAACCCAGGTATGTGCCCTTGACCAGGAATCCAACCCGAGACCCTCTAGTTCACAGGCTGACACTTTAACCACTGAACCACGCAGGCCAGGGCTGAACATTGGCTTTTAATTGAATCTTTTTCCCCTAGCTCTCTGCCCACATTGTGTACCCACTCTGTTAAGAAGGCGATGGGCCCATAGACTGTGGCAAACAGGGAAGGTGGGAGCAAGAATAGGGTAAAGGGAAATACAGCTTGATGAGAAAACAGAGAAAAGAATCAAGGAAAGCAAGAGCAATAAGAAAAGAAAAAGGAGGGATATGTGAGAAAAGGGGGCAGGTGAAGGAACTAAAACCCATGTAAGTGACGAAGGTCTTCAGGAAGCCACTGGATCAGACCTGGGCGCCGGGGGGTGTGGGAATGCTTTGGCCTACTCGCACTTGTCTTCAGGCTCTTAGATTGTTGAAGGGCACATTCTGCTTTTTAACAAAGTCCAGACACCAGCCTTCAGGCCTGGGCCAGCATGAAAATAAAATGTCAAGAACAACAGAAAGCACAATTTCTTTTTCCTATTAGAACCAAAGTATAGGCTGCTCAGAATTATAAAATTCCCCCACCTCCCACCCCACCCTTTAGAAATCAAAATTGGTCATAAATGTGTAAATTCCATTTTAATGGAATTTGCTTCTTTCGCAGTAGTCTGATTCTATGTAGCTCTGAGACCAAACAGTAGAAATCCTGTTTTCCGTCTATTTTCATGGTTAGATGTTGCAGCTCCTGGAGCATTTTAATTATTTTGGCACCTCAGGGGTCGAGTGGAAAGGTTACTAAAAAACAGGTAGAGTCCCCCAAAATTCTTTGCACCATCTTCCTTCTTTGTAAAAATGAGCCCAATTCAACAGGACCAAAAGCTTTCCACTTCAGCCCACAGTACAATTTTTCCCCTTTGAAGTTTTGATGTTCCTGGCGGGCACCCACACTCCTCGCAGGCACAGCTGACGGTCTCTTGGCTGCCGGCATTCAGAAAGCTGCTGAATGGATGCCATTGAGCCTCTGCCACTCCACTGGCTCCTTCTCCAGCACAGGTGCCAAGTAACCCTGAGCCTAGGCAGGCGACTGTGCACAGGGCATGCCGGCCCGCTCCTGGACCAGAGCTCTCCTGAACGCTGGGAAGCACAGGAGGAGTGCATTGTTTTCTTCTTCACTCTGGTTACAGGGTTGGCTAGCTGGGATCATCCCAACGGCAGAACACTGTGCCCGAATCCAATGAAGCTGTTATTCAACAGTCCCCTCCTGAGGCTGCCATAATAGCTACTTAGAGTCTTATCTTCAGACCTGCATATGAGCCTTACATCGAGAGTAAACTCAAATGGCCTCCGAGGCCAGACAAGCTCCATGAATGAATGAAGCAGGGAAGAAAAGAACAATAATGCCTGTACTTAAGTCAATGACTTCCAGCCACCAAGCTCCAGATCACGGTTACTATGTAGGAAGCCTGGTGTAATTATGCCACAACTGATTTTTTTTTTTTTTTAAATAGACAAGTCAGAAATCTGGATAATTTGGGTTATCTCCAATTTTTTTTTTTTTAACTATCAGCAACTAACTAAGATAAAACACTAAAACAAGATTGAGATTGATGACAATTTGGGGGAGCTCATGAATGAGGCAGCAATATAAATAGTGTGTGGGAAACCAATCAAAATTACTTAAGGAGACATTATTTAGTGAGCAATATTATTTCCTGGCTTTTTAAAAAAAATCCTCACCCAAGGATATGTTTTTATTGATTTTCAGAAAGAGAGAAAGAGGATGGCGTAGAGAAACATCGATCAGCTGCTTCCTGTATACACCCTGATTGTGAATCAAACACACAACCTGGATATGTGCCTGACCGGGAATCTAAAGAGCAATCTTGTGGTGTGACATTCCAACCAACTGAGGCGCCCAGCCAGGGCTAGTTCCTGGCTTTTAAGTGAACTTATTTGTAACCTGGATGCCAATGGCTTGACTTATTCTAAACTTCTCCTACTACTCAGTAACTTTCTCAGAATTGAAAATACTAGAATAGTTTCACCTCCTCACCATTCCCTCCTGGACTCACACTAAACCTGGAAGATGATCTGAAGCCCAATTTCATTGGAACTATTTCTCAAAATGAGAACTGTTCATGCTGACTCGAGGAATCAGAAAAGCACTCTGCTCCCAGTGCTGTCCAAGTCCCGTCAGCCAGCACTGCTACCAACACCTCCATGGCCTAGTATGTGGTTCCATTTTCCCTTCCTAGCTCTCCTGTTGGGACACATGTTAGAGAAACAGACGAGTCACAGAATCTCACATTTACCATAAGCCTTAGGCATCATTTAGTCCTATCTGCTGTCTGGTCATCACACTGCCCAAACCCATGCCTGCCCAGAGTTTACTATCTCTCTCCCAAGAGCAGCCTCTGCTCCCATCAGGCAACTCCAACCCTTAAAAAAGTCTCCTTGAACTGAAAAAAGAACTTACCCATTGGTTCAACAAAAATGCATCAAATGCCAACACTATGACAAATGCTAATTGCTTTTCTATAAAGGTGAATAAACAGGAATATCCCTCCCCCTCTGCAAAGAAGTCACAAATACTTTTTAAATTAAATAGCAAAGTTCCAAAAGAGTACTTTGTATGACTAAGTGCACTCAAGAGATTGAACAAAGCCAACCAATCAGAAGCCCAGTATATACGGCAACTCATGAGAAGTAAACACAGAATTACTTCACAGTTATGGGAAAGCAGTTATGAATACTCAAATATGAAACTTCCTTCAAAACTAACCTAAGAACATTTCTTAATCACTATGGGAACCAAAGGCCAGAAGGAAAGCAGTTGCCAAGTCCATTACCCACTACAAAAGGAACAGGCTTACCCACCCATAACCTCCATACTTGGAGTGGTACAAAACCAGGGTTCAGTATCACCACCTGTTTTCATTCAATAACTGTATTGATAACTGTACCCTAAGCATAGAGCAAGAAAAAGATATTCAACCAAAACCATCCCCATTTCCCCCCACCCCCAAGTTTGCCCAATTAAGAGAGATTTGAGAAAAAACAAACAAAAAGGCAGTATATAGCAATTAAGGTTTGCATGGCAGCTAATAGATTATAAGCCTTGGGCCAATGCCAACGTGGGCATAAATTTTGTGAATAGCTTTGTTTCCTCAGTTCAGCATAGGTGACAATTTCCTCTGTTGCTATGATCAGATTTTGTTTTCCACTGAAAAAGCTAATCCTCACTCAGTTGTTATGAGGATTAAATTAGATAATATACTTAAGAGATTTAAACAGACCCTCACATAGAAAATGGAATCTATTGTTATTTGTATTATTATTACATCTATTGGTCCTAAAACATCTTCACACATTTCTCAAGAATCCATACTTTGTGAGTTCTAATGCACTGTAGATTCCACTTGGGGGTGGTGATTATGCCTATTAAAAATGCACTTTTATTCTCTCCATCATTCAGGCAAACACTCATTTTAGAAGATTAGAAAAGTAGAAAGAAGGGGGGAAAATACAACCATCTTAGGAACACATCTATTAATATGGTGCAATTCCCTCTTTTAAAAAACATGAATGATTTTTTAAATTTAAAAATAACGATTTATTGCTATAAAAACAGACATGTAAATGACAAAATGTTAGAAAATGTAATAAAAAAACACGCTTGACTTTCTATCACCAAATGAGTAATATTAATAACATTTTGTTGTATATCCTTCCAAATATTTCATTAATAGGTAAGTAAAGCTCTCTAGGTTATCTCCATTTCGATTTTCCAACCCCTATTGCCTTATTCACATGCTGTTTTGGGTATAGAGCATTCAACTCTACCTGTGTACAGGCAGACATTCAAGAGCATCAATAACCACCATCATTGGTCCTAAGGGCCAACCTCTTTATTAGATTATCTGTAATCTTTACGACAGTCCAAAATTTACATTCCAACATCCCTACTTTGCAAATGAGAAAACTAAGATTCAAAAAGACTTGGTGACTAATTCAAGGCCACAAAGCACTAACAGCACTAGGTCTCAATCCACCTTTGTTGTTTGCCTTTTTGACTTTGCCGAAACCTATACTGTCTCCCTTTGTACCAGTCTGAAGCGAGATTATAGCTTCTATAGATGAAAACAATTCAACGAGCTCAGTCGATCCAAAATAGTATGATTTTCATTTTACAAAAGGACCAAGTACTCCAAGTTAAACAGTGAAGAAGGATAGAGTTGGGCCTTGAACACAGTTATGTTAGATGAGAGAACACCAGCATTTTTAAAAACTCAGGGATAACCCACTCTCTGCTAGGAAATGTTTAAATTTAGAATTTGCTGGATTTCAGGTAAAATAAACACAAGTCATCAAGCCATCCACAAGTAATCATCAGTAAGCTGTGCTGGGGTGTAATTCAAAGAGGAAAAACCACAGTGTAACTTTCCCTAGGGTTTTACAAGCCTGTTTATCGGGCTAGTGGGAAGGATACACTGGGAAGCCATAGCCCTGGATGCGATTCCCAGCTCGGTCACTAAATACCTACGTGACCCTGGGCAACTTACTGACCCTCTTCTGGGCTCAAGTGACTTCCTCATTAAAACAGGTGTAATAAATACCTGCCCTCAGGACTTGACTCACACTATTGTCAGAAGGGTGAAGGGATGAGTGACGAAGGGCTTAGAAAATTAAATTTTCCATTCACAGGTAAGAGAGCTAATAAAAGTAATGACATCTATAATAATAATGTTTCCCTACAGCTAAATCTGATTGTGTATGATGTCAGGTACTATTCTGTTGTATATGAATTAACTCATTTAATTCTCATACTGATTCTGTTACGTATAATTATTATTACCTCAATTTTAGAGATGAGTAAACTGAGGCAAAAACAGGGTAAGAACTAGTCCATGGCCACTTGGCCAGTAAGTGAAGCTAGGTTCTGAACCTACGCAATCTGGCTCCAGTCCATGAAAGAAGGTTCCTGGAATTCTTTAGTTCCTCTTCTATCAGTTCCGACTGCCTCTTTGCCTGTCCCTCCAGGGGGGAAAACATACCAAAATATATATTCTGTTGTGTCAGCAACTTTTGCTGAAAATCAATTATATGACTTTCTTTATAAAACAAGAAAATAATCTTGAAGCTATTCTGACAAACCTGTTGATTTTTTTAAATTGCACAATTTGGTCTTTTTCTGCAATGTTATTTTAGGCATACCAGGTAATTTCACACGAAAAAAATTTTTTTAAATATGTTTTTTAAATTGATTTCAGAGAGGGAGAGTGAGGGGGAGAGGGAGAGAGATAGAAACATCAATGATGAAAGAGAATCATCAATCGGTTGCCTCCTGTACGCCCACCACTGGGGATGGAGCCCGAAACCCAGGTATGTGCCCTGACCAGGAATAGAACTCTGAACTCCTGGTTCATGGGTTGATGCTCAACCACTGAGCCACAGTGATCAGGCCATAAGAAAAATTTGGAAAGGTTTACAATTGTTTCAAATACCCACTACTATTTTAAAGATAGTTCTCATTAAAACTTTCCCCAGTAGACCTGAAAAATTATTCTACCTTGCTCTAAAAGGGATGACTCTTGCTACCTTAAATGTTCACTTTTGGGGAAAACCTAAAAAGAAAAAAGTATACAATGGAGATAAAATTCTACAGTAGATAACAGTCATCTTTCAAATAATTTCATTAATCTACTAAACAGTACAATGTCTGGTTAACCCTCTATACTACTGGTTCCTATGAAGTTGAATATCATCTAAGACAGGCATTGGTCTGTGGCTGTTGGTGAACATAGTCCTCCCACACATTTTTTTTTCCTCTTTAAGGTATCTCACACAAATGGTATGCCCAAACTGTCAGAAAGCAAGCAGGTGGAAACAGATTATGAACCACAAGAGTAGGCCACATATGTATTTTTAAATTTTCTCGTAGTTACATTAAAGAAACAGAAACAGATAAAATTAACTTTAAAATATATTTATTTAACCCAACGTGTCAACATATTGTAATTTCAACATGTAATCAATATTTAAAAGTTATAATAATGAGTATGTTTGCAATTGTTTGTAATAAGTCTTTCAATCTGGTGGGCATTATACCCTGATAGCATATTGCAACTTGGACTCCTTTCAACCTACCACGGGATATTATGTGCTATAGGGACAGAGAGACCGAGAGAGCGAAAGAGAGAGCCATAGAAGGGCTTACATCAGGAAGGGATATGAAGAAGATCACTCTGGTAGCAGAAGACTGGAAAGAAGTCTGACTCTGCAGGAGGACTAAGGAAGCTGCTCACGGGAAGGAAAGAGTAGAGTGAAAAGATAGAAGCCTAAAACCAGTTGGTGGTGGTGGGCAAGGAGAAAGGATGAGGGTAAGTTTTCAGGAGGTAGATAGAATACACAGAACCTACAGCGGGAACCTTGCCTCAGGAGATGCTGGTGGGAAGGACAAGGGGAGTGAGAACTTGAGTGCTCACCTTGTGGATGATTTAGAGTATCAGTGTCATGTTCCTGTTTGTCAGTTACCTTAAACTGATTCCACTAATGGACCACATCATGAGGGCATTTTTGACAATCTGAGATGTTATACAAAAGCTAACCCAGCAGACACAATCGCACTGTGGAGAACTTTCATTAGTTGATTAAAGGTGAAGCTGTAAACATTGTTCAAGAAGGCAAGAGGGTCAGTCTGGCTGCCAGAGTTAGTTTTGTGTGTGTGTGTGTGTGTGTGTGTGTGTGTGTGTGTGTGTGTGTGTGTGTTGTCATTTTAGCCTAATGCCCCGGTATGTTCATCAGGGTTCTGAAGTTTTTAAAAGATGTAGCTTCTAAGTTTCAAAGCCAGAAGGTAAATCTAGTGGATTCATCTGAATACATATAGTGATTAAGCCTGTGTGGGCTTTGATATCTCACAGACCTGGGTTCAAATACTGCCTTTGCCATGAAATACTAATATAAATAATACCCCATTTTTATGTCCAGTATAATATAGCTAGTCAATAAAGATAATTATTGTTAACTGAAAGCCTTGTTTGAAAGAATCATAATCAGAAAAACATACTGTTTATTATTAATAAATCTAATAAGGCTCCCCTCACCATTCAAACATACACCCCTACACAAAAGTAGAAATTTCATATGTGGATAGAAACACATCATCAGCAAATCCTCCTAAAATGACTATGGATAATCTAATGGCATGGATTTAAATCTTCAGGATAAATGCCAACTGAACTGAACGTCCTTAGTTTCCATCCCAGCTTTAAATGATCCATCAGTTTTCACTACTAGTTAAGGAACATAGTAAAATTCACACCAAGCTTTATCAATTATCCTGGCATCAGTACCAAAGGAATACATATGTAGCAAATTAGATTTTGGTAATCAGAACTTATTTGCCCAATCATAATTTCAGAAACTTGTTTCTCTGGAAATATGCAGTAACAATTTTCTGGAACCAGCCATGGGATTACTTTAGGATGGATGGTATTTGGTATTCTGGCACAGATGAAATTAAACGGGTTGCTTCACATTAAATTTTGGGTTTGCTAGGGTCATGTTTTGCAAAGTAATCCCCATTCTCCGGTAATGAAAAATATTCAGTCTTATAACTGACAGATGTCTTGTAATTGAAGATGGTCCACCTAAAATATAATACACTTATTTACATTACCTTCCTGGGGCAAGACATTTCGCTTACATCAAGACAGCAATTACCCACCTTCAAAAAATGTTGTAGATAAGTGGACAACTTCATGAATAGATACCCCATTAATCTGATACACAGGGAAAGAAAGAGGAGACTAGGGACAGAAAGTCAGAGCTTAGATATACAAAATTATTTAAAAAAATCAACATTCTCTTGATAAGGCCTATCTATAGTAAGGTGTGGTGTGTGATGTTGAGGAGTAGATTCAAATTCCTAGTTGTGTTTTTCAAAAAGGTAACACATGCAGAAATCAGGTAAGCAACTTGCAATACAGGTTACCGAGGTAACACAATTGGGCCAATCAGCCTCCTATGTGCAAACTCTACTTACCAAGGAAAGCAATTAAATGCTGATCTTCACTGTCCATCAACAGTATTTTAAAAATGATATCCTCTGGACTCTACTTCACCTTATTAAGCACGCAGTGAAGTTGCTCATAAAGTCAAGTCATTCAACAAGGACTATCAATCATAGTTAATGGGTACTGCAAAGCCCAGCCTGCAGTGCTTAACAGACGATCTCATCATCAAGACAGAGTGTGGGATGCAGCCTTCTGGTGAGGAGGGCTCCAATTCCCTAGCCTTCAGGGGAGTGAGAAGGGAGTGAGAGGGGAGTGAGAGGGGAGTGATGGGGAGTGGACCCAGGCACCCATCAAAACAGTGGAGCATGTCTGCACAGAGGAAGGTGGCACTGAGCACTGGGGACAGGGCAAGCATAGCTTTCTGGGGCTTTTCAAAGCTTCTGAGAAGGAATCTAAGGGCTGTACTAGTTTAAGCTGCCACTCACCTTACCTCTACCGAGCATGTTCTGAACCCCCATAGTGACATTTTGGGAAAACTTAGTCCCCATACTGTCCTGGCATAAATTTGGAGCTATTAAGGAAGGCAGGCTCTAAAGACTTCAAGCAGGTACTCAGAGACTGCTGCTCGGCATCCTCCCTCCCCGAGGCGGCACCCTCATTGCTGTTGGGGTACCGTCTGTTGGTGCCATCCTCTTTGTCCTCTTGGGGGTTCACACTGGCCCCTGTGTTTATTATTTTCCAAGAATCAGTGTCTGCTGAGTCACGTAGAATGGAGACGCAATTCCAACTAAGAAACCATTTCTGGAGATTTTGTTACATCACATGTCTCATTCAAGATTAAATCCTGCATAGCTCCCCCAGTAAACCTTCCAGAAGAAAAGTGATGTGAGGAAAAAGAACACATGAAAAAGCCAGCAGACAAGCAACAAAGACAGGCCCATGGCACTGCAGCCCCGTTCCTCCCCGCCCGTTTGTTTTACCTCACACCCATATGCTCACTCTCAGTTCCCATATGGCTTTCCTTTCTCAACATGAGACTGGGGGTGGGGTGGAGGCAGGAATGAGCACAAATCTACTTTGTTTCTACACAAGTTACCACAGACTCTCAGTATCCTAGAACACAGTCGAGAGAGAAGCCAGGAGAGGTGTGGGCCCCTGCCTGGCTGTGCTATGCCCTAGGTCTGCCTCCTTCTTCACCTGAGGGTCAGGTACTTCTGGACATTCTTTCACAGCCACCGTGACGGGCTCTCCGTGGGCATTTTCTCCTGTGCACGTGCTTTCCTGCCTGAGGTCTACACCTGAGCAGCCGGCTGACACGCTTGAGTTTGCCAACAAGAAAGAAGCCCAGAGAAGCCACCAGAGCCTGCTCCTTACCTAGACCAGTTAGGGGCACAGTGGTGGCCCCTAGCCTACCGCTCCTTTTTCATCTGGCTGCTTCTGCTTAGCATGTTTTCCAAGTTCATCCATGTGATTGCATGTACTAATACTTCATTCCTTTTTATTTCCAGTAATATTTCATAGTATGAATACACATTTTATTTGTCCATTCATCAGTTGGTGGATATTTGCATTGCTTTTACTTTTGGGTTATTCTGAATACTGCTGCTACGAACAGCTGAAGGCACAATATTTTGCCAGATCCCATTATCATTGAGGATTTGAACTCCAGGCAGCTGGCTACCTGCTGAACAAGAGGTAGGCCGTGGGCTCCTACCATTACCTAACTGGTCCAGGTACGGAGCAGGCCTCGGTGACTTTTCTGGGCAAAAGTAGATTTACAGTTTTGAGTATGCAAACACAGAGTTTATTCTTGTATTATTATTTATTAATTATTATATTATTTATTTCTATTATTTGAATTCATAGTATTATTATTTTATAACCTTACTTATGATTTATCCTTTAGGTAATAATGGCTGGTAATTTAAACAATGACCAAAGAGAGTGAAAAATCTGCTTTTGCCCACCCTTGTATTATATGATTTCATTCATATAATTCCATTCATGAATTGTCCAATATAGGCAAATCTATGAGACAGAGTAGATTAATGGTTACTTGGGGCTACCAGCGGCGGCAGTAGGAATCAGAAATAATGACAAATGGGTACAGGCTTTCTTTTAGGGATGATGAAAATGTGTAGTGATGGTTACATAACTCCAAATATACTAAAAACCAATGAGTTACACAGTGTAAATGGTGAAGTGTATGGTATGGAAATTATATCTCAAATCAACTGTTATTTTAAAAAAGTATGCTTTGTTAATGGATCCTCAAAAGGCAAATTTATATTCTATCAATTGAGGGAGACTCCCCATAACCTGGGGTAGATGGTGGGAGCTCTCTTACATTTTTGCACTTTCAGGAAAAAATTTTTAACTTTACTTTTTAGAGCAGTTTTAAGTTCACAGCAAAATTGAACAGAAGGAAGAGACATTTCCTATATCCCCTGGCCCTCATGCATGCCCAGCCTCCCCCAGTATCAACTTCACTCATCAGAGTGGTACAGTGGTTAGAATCGATGACCCTACACTGACATAATTATGCAAAGTCCATAGTTTACAATAGGGTTCACTCTTAGCGTGTACATTCTATGGGTTTGACAAATGTGTAGTGGCATGTATCCACCATTATACTATCATACAGAGTATTTTCACTGCCCTAAAAATCCTCTGTGCTCTGCCTATTCACCCTTCTCCTGACTCAACCCCTGATCACCACTGATTTTTTCTTACCTCCATAGTTTTGCCTTTTCTAGAATGTTATAGTTGAATTCATACAGTACATAGCCTTTTTTAGATTGGCTTCTTCACTTAGCAATATGCATTTAAGGTTCCTTCATGTCTTTACACAGCTTGATAGCTCATTTCTTTTTAGTGCTGAGTAATAAACATTCCATTGTCTGGATGTGCCATAGTTTATTTATCCATGAATTTTAACAACTGAATTTTCTGGTATTCAGGAGTGATTTCTGGTTAACTTTCTTGTTTACAGTTAAACATTTATTATCAAACACTTCAAAGCATATTGCATGTTTGCAAAATATACTATTTTTAGTGGTTCCCATTTCTTACAAACCTAGGTTGCCTAAGAATATGAATCATTCCTGTGTCATGCAAATGGGGCTAACAGACATCAGTAACTTGTCATAGTCAGGCCACACCATCAAAGACTCAGTCGTAACAAGCCCCAAGGCACACGTTCACTTTTGGGGAGAGTTTTTCAAGAAGCTCACTATCTTAGCTTGTCCTCTGCCTTCTTTAGATGGAGAATAAAAAGTTCTTTCAGGGCAGTGATTTGTCACTAGCACTGCACATCTTCAAAGAATTTTAAATAAATGGATCCAGGTAAACTGTCACCAAAAGAAATGAATTTGCTAGTATTCTATTCTTGTTTTTTTTCTCTCTTACCCCAACTCAAATGACCATGAGTAGCTCATTATTTTAACACCAATACTCAGTTTCAGGTATCTCTTCAACAACAACAAGGAAACCAACATACAGAACTGACATCCTTTCTACCAACTGACCTGATTTTCCTTCTCAAGTTTTTCTTAAAGTTACATTTTAACTTATTCAATTCAGTAAGCATTCATTAAGTCCCTTAGAGCTGAATTATGGGCATTAAAGTCTAGCTAAAGCAGGTATTTAGAAAGAAGGGAAAAAGGAAGGAAGAAAAAGTACTAACATTTGTAGACACTTGACATATAACACCTCACGTATTAAAACAACCCTGAAGGTAGTTACTATACTCACTGTAGAGATAAAAAGAATCAAGGCACCAAGAGGAACAGAAGCCAGATCATTTTCTGCACGAGACACATGGGTTAGCAGCCCCCTCACCACTCCCAGTTGCATGTGATGTAGTTGGCTAAATCACACATAACCTACCAAAAAAAAAAAAAAAAAATCTGGATCCACTGAATGAAGGTATATTCTATTTCTAAAACCTAAAATGTTGTCATAATTTCTATAAATAGTTACACAACTTACCAGTTACTGAGTCCAACAAAGAGACCCCCCCCACCCCCCAAAGCCTTTAAATGAGAAAATTAGTAGCTAAAGTGTCTGTAATATTAAGGAAGTTCATCTTCATACCATCAGTATAAACATTCTGAAAGTCAGGCTCAAAAAAAAAAACAAAAAACTTAAATCCCAATAAAATGAAGAGGCATGGTGGAGAAGCTTTCTTTTTAAGTTTAATCTGGTTTTGTAAATAAAATGTACAAATGGTCTTAAAAATATCTGCCCAAATTGGAGCAAAATGACTATATGGATTCTGACAAACAGAACTGTTTTTCAGGTCAGGTTCACTGCTGTGGCTGCTGGGGCGTATTATTAACCCAGCGCACAAGGTGAGGGCAGCGGTTAAACTAGCTCTAAATGGTATGGACTGGTCCATTCACAAACATGAATTAAATACTGTGTGTCAGGTACTCCGACAACACACCTGAGATAAAAATAAGAATGGGGTTATTCCGGGCTCCTCCCTGATCTCTAGGGGCTCACCTACTTAAAAACAAACAAACAAAAAAAGAAAAACAAAACAGATCATTGTCGTACAGTTGGGTTAAGTAGGTGACAACAACAAATAGGAAGGGTAAGAAAACACAGATGTGAGGCACCTACTGTGGACTCAGGTGATAGGGACGCAGGATAAGCAGGTAGGTCATTCCAGAGGAGATGATACTGTGTAAAGAATATTCAGGAGTGGTGTTGTGTAGGGAATAGGGGCGGGAAGGGGTTTTGAGCAGAATCTCTGGTCAGTGGGCGAGACTTGTGGCTCACAGTGCTGGGCTGGAGGTCAAGGATTCATTAGAAGAAAATACTAAAAATATTCACCAGCCCCAACATGATAGTTGACCTAGCCATGGAAACCTCGTTGGAGCCTCACTAAGTCAGACGATAACTGGCACTCTTAAAAACTCTCCCCATGAGCCCTGGCCAGGTGGCTCAATTGGTTGAAGCATCATCCCATACACCAAAAGGATGTGGGTTCGATCCCCCATTGGGGTGCCTACGGCAGGCAACCGATGGATGTTTCTCTCTCTCTCCCTCTCCCTCTGTTTCAAATCAGTAAGCAGGTCCTTGGTTTTTTTAAAAAAAAACCCAAACCCCTCCCCCATGAAAAAAAATCAGGAATGACAATCTAAGATATGTATCCACCACTTCAAGAAAGTGCCTGTACCAGTGAACAGTCTAACACATCAGCTAGTTTATCTGGTCATCAAGCAGACGTCCTCATGCTAACAACACAACAGTGGAACATGCCTCTATATCAATGCTTCACACATTACACGTGTAACCCATTAGTAGGTCATGAAATCAGTTCTGTGAGTCATGATGAAAATTTTTAAGACAAAAAAAGTATATAAAATAGCCAAAAAATATTCAGAAATGGTCACTATTTGAAATGATAAATCCCGGGTAAGGCTTCCAACACATTTTAAATGTTTCTACTACATTCAGAGAATGTCAAATAATTCTAGAGAATGTGAAGGTTTGTGCCGCTTTTATCTCCCTGGCAAACTCAAAGACTGGCAAAGATGGTGAGCCTTGGGCTGAAGGAAGGACACTGGAGGGTTTCAAAAGGAGAAACCGTTTTGAGACTAATAGGAGGCTGCTCCAAAGTACCGCCTGCTGTGAGTTGGTGGCAGGGGCACCCGAGGAAGCATGAGCTGTGCATGAAAGCCATTATCATGCAAGGAAACAACGATGGGACTCAACGAAAGTCAAGAAGAAATAGTTGAGTTCCACAAAGCACAAAGGCTGCAGTATTTGCACAATTCCTTGAAGAGGGAGAAGTCAGAGAGAAAACTACATTCTTGATACAGGGTTTCACAAAGAATAAATCTTTCAGCCCTCGCTGGTTTGGCTCAGTGGATAGAGCATCGGCCTGTGGACTGAGTCCTGGGTTCGATTCCAGTCAGGGGCACATGCCCGAGTTGTGGGCTTGATCCCCAGTTGGGGGGAGGTAGCAACCAGTCAAT
Source organism: Corynorhinus townsendii (assembly GCA_026230045.1). NCBI lineage: Eukaryota > Metazoa > Chordata > Mammalia > Chiroptera > Vespertilionidae > Corynorhinus > Corynorhinus townsendii. Next base: position 157,781,004 of record JAPDVU010000003.1, read on the forward strand.
GATTCTCTCTCATTACTGATGTTTCCATCTCTCTTTCCTATTCCTTCCTCTCTGAAATCAATAAAAATATATTTGAGGGGAAAAAAACATTAAAAAAAAAAAGAATAAATCTTTCAGGATGAGGATTACAAGGTAGAAATAACTGTTTCGTTCTTTTCTAAGTTTTTGAGGACCTAAAAACATCTCTCTCTGGTACCTGAAGATGCTTTCAAAAAAGGTAAGTAGGGGCTCAGGGCAGGCAGACAGAAGGGGGAAAGGTAGGTTGAGAGCTTTATTCCTTTCCTCCTTTGAGAAGACATGCCTCTCTCTCATAGAAAGTTTATTCACATTCTAGCCAGCTGCAAAACAGGGTTGAGAGCCAAGTTCCTATTGCCAAAGTTCACTCTTCAAACCGGCAGCCTGAGGTCTGATAACCAGTTAAAATGCTCAACACAATCACTGCCTTTTGGTGGGAAACAGAGGCTCCATTGTTTAAAGATACATTTTCAAGTTTAACTCTTCTAGAATTATGAAATTCAAAACAAGAGCTATTAGGTGCAATCAGTATCAGAGTGAAGGGGATTTTTTTTGGTGAGTGTTAGTTTGGATTCCTTTCTTCTTTTTTCCCCCAAAGGATAATTGGATTACTCTGGTAATGGTCAGAAAAATAAACTATGAGTAACTATGAGTTCTTTACACACTGTAAACTGTTTCAAAGTCATAAAATTCCATGTATGTGCCCCATCATATTTCTAAAATATGTTATACCCTTTCAAATGAAAATATCTGATCCAAGATGCTAGGTTTCCTAAAAACCAATGGCAAAAACCACCGACCCAGAAAATATCATAGAATTATTATTTACGAAAGTGGAAATGAAAAAAATTCTCCTTTGTACCAAATATATATTCTCTTAGTTGGTATTAAATATGTATTTGTGGAAATTGCATAAATTATGTTCATTTATTCATTCAATAAACACATGCAAAATGCCTGCCATACACAAGGCACTATATCAGGGAGGTACTATGGGCATACAAAAATAAACACAACATAGCTTGTATATTCAGTGGCTACAATCTTGTGGGAAATATGAAACAGAAACAGATACGAAAAAAATAAAACACAGTGTAATGAGTGTCCTAAGGTATAAAATCACAGATGTGGGAAGTGAAGGCATTTAGATTGGATCAAGAAGGCTAGGAATGGACTGCCCCTAGAGGGTGATGATCTTTGGGAGACAATGACCTACCTGCGGAGGGCAATGAGGAGCCAGTGATAGTTTTTGTCATGAGAACAACTAACACCATGACTAGAGATGTCCTTTAGGAAAATTTTTCTCAGTTAGTGACATAAAGAGGAAGAGACAGGGAGAAAAGAACAGTTAAGAAACTAGTCTACTCAGAGAGGAGGAGGTAGGGGGCTGAGTGAAAAAGGTGGAGGGAATAAGCATAAAACAAAACAAACAAACAAACAAAAAAAAACAGCCCAGCCAGCATGGCTTAGTGGTTGAGTGTCGACCTAGGAACCAGGAGGTCACGGTTCGATTCCTGGTCAGGACACATGCCCGGGTTGCGGGTTTGATCCCCAGTGTGGGGCGTGCAGGAAGCAGGCAATCAATGATTCTTTCTCATCACTGATGTTTCTTTCTCTCTCTCCCTTCCTCTCTGAAATCAATAAAAATATATTTAAAAAACAAACAAAGAAAACCTCATAGACAGATAACAGTATGGTCATTACCAGAGGGAAATGGGGGTAGGGGAGGCAGGAGATGGTAAAGAGTGGATAAATGGTGGTGGAAAGAGACTTGGGGTAGTGAACACACAATACAATATATGGATAATGTATTACAGAATTGTACACCTTAAACCTATATAATTTTATTAACCAATGTCACTCCAATAAAGTCTATTAAAAAAAGAAAAAGAAGCTAATCCACTCATCTGAACTAGAGGTGATTAAGGGCCAAAATTAGGATGGTGCCCTGGCTGGGTGACTTAGTTGGCTGGAGCATCGTCCTGTGCACCAAAAGATTTGCAGGTTTGATTCCTGGTCAGGGCACATACCTAGGTTGTGGGTTTGATCCCCCGTCAGGGTGTGTGCAGGAGGCAACCGGATGGATGGAGATAATGGTACCTAAAGGAGAAGGTAGTATCCAGGTCGTCTTCGTTGTGCTAGTAGTTCTTGGTTTCACATTAGGAAGACCTCCATCTCATTATGCAATTTAGGGCAAAATGAACCAAGTAGTACTTTCAGTTGAAATGACTCCTTATATTGCTAAGGTGACATCTAGAGAATCAAGTAGAAAAACCATTATCATCTTAATAGGTGCAGGAAAAAAATCATTTGACAAAATTCAAAGCCATTCATTATAAAACTCTCAGCAACTCGTTTTTTGAAAAAATCTTCAATGGGTAAAGAAAAATCTTTTCAACAAATACTGCTGGAACAACAAGTATCTACATATAAAAAAAAAAACAAAAAAAACTTAAGCCCTTAACACCATAAACCAAATTAAGTCACAACAGGCCCGAGGCTTCAATGTGAGAGCTAAAAACATACAACTTTTAAAAGAAAACAAGAGAAAAACTTTAGTGACCCTGGGTTAAAGAAATGCAAACTAAAACCACAATTAAATACCACTGCATGCTTGACTGGCTAAAACTGAAAAGACCCACAATACCAAGTGTCAGTGATGATGTAGAGCAAATGCAACTCTTGTAAACTGCTGGTAAGATTGTACAGTGGTGCCATGATTTTGGAAAATAGTTTGGTGGTTTCTTATAAAGTCAAACACAGACCTACCATGTGATCCAGCCATTCCATTCCTAAGTACCCAAGACAAGTGAAAGTGGTTGTCCACATAACGTGTACACAAATGTTCATGGCATCTTTATTTGTAGTAGTCAAAAGTGGAAACAATTAAATGTCCATCAACTAGGTCAGTGGAAGAACAAAGGAATACTACTCAACAATAAGAAGAAAGTAACTACTGATATATACATAAATAGCATGGATGAATCTCAAAATGATTATGCCAAGAGAAAAAAGTCAGACACCCCTCAAAAAAAAAAAAAAAGACTGCATGATTTCATTTATAGAAAATTCAAACTAATCTAGTGACAGAAAGCAGATCAGTGGTTTCCTGGAGCAGGTGGAGCTAGGAGGGATACCAAAGGAAGAATTACAACGGGGCATGACAAAATTTAGGGGTGGTTCACTATCTTAATAATGTCATAAGCATGCAAGAACTCATCAAGTTATATATTTTAAATATGTGCAGTTTATTGTATGTCAATTATATGTCAATAAAACTGTAAAAAAAATTTTTTTTAAAGAAGCTATTCCATGAATCCAAATAGAAGTAATTAAGGCCAAAATGAGGATGGTGACAATAACAGTATCAAGGAGAAAATGAAAATGAGACATTCCCCATCATTATGCTGGCTTGTTTTTATTGTTCATTACAAAAACCTTTAGTTCTTAATGCAGTTTAGGGCAAAAGAAGAGAGGAGGTATTTTTTGTTGGAAAGGCTTTTATCACCCAGATGACTTCTTGCCTCGAAGAGACCACGTTGCGGTGACCAGACAGAAAGGCTGTTGCAGAGGATGCTGTGAGTCTGCTCAGGTTCCTGCTCCGGAACTGAAGTGCTCACTCCCCCACTTGCCAGGAGTGTTGGCTGTGGATGGCTCACAGCTGATTTCCTCCCCAGTCCTTGTGGTTGGCTGAAGGGAGCCACCTTACCCAAGATCCAGCCCCCTCCCTCAGGCCACCCCAGCTCCAGAGCTCCCTGTGGGATCCCTGCAAGCTTCTTAAGAGGGGCTGTTCCCAAAGCACTGCCCAATAAACTCCACCTGTTTCCCAGTGAGCGAGAACTGAGACAGCTCCCCAAAGCAGCATAATAAGAAAGCTGAAAAAACGGTTCAAGATTGAAAGGAAAGATTTTTAAGTTGGTCAGAGAAAAGGAAAAGCAATCCAGAAAGCACCATTTCAACGGAAAAAAGAAACGATCATTATATTGACAGACAATAACAGCAAAGCCCACAAAGCTAAGAGTGTGCATACTACATAGTGACAACATGCAGACACCCCTGGAGTAATAATGAGGACAAGGACACTTTGAAGCTGTTGGGTCCATAGCTGAGCCAGCTGAGATGTGGAGCAGGAAAAGCAGTGGGGAGAAGCCAACTATTAGGAAATTAGCTGGACACAGAAACGACAAAGGGGAAAGGAGGAGAGGCATTTGTCCCTCAAGAATCATCCATGAATATTAATGGCAATAAAGAGTTAAACGTAAAAGTGCTGAATCCAAATTTCTGCTGTCCTTCTTGGGATTGGGGGGGTGGAGGCAGAAAGAGGATGTCAAAATAGGGGAATAGGAAGGGCTCTGTTTGCTTTGTTTCCTGGGGTGGGGGTGGGGGGCCTTCCTGAGGGCTCTGCCAGGAAGTCATCGTTTGTGCCTGAGTAACTGAGATGTGGATCAGTGGCCCGGCCACGTCACTGCACAGTCAGGGAGGATGATGCAGCCTACCTGGGAGACTGCTCAGTGCCTGGGTAGGACCACAGCTGGGGGGCAGGAGAAGGAGCTGCGGATACTGGGTGGCTCACTCACCCAGCATGCACCTGCTTCAGAGCAAATTTTCCATTGCTATAGCTGTTCTAGGGTTCCCTTACATGATGAGTGATGGAACACTAGTGCTCAAAATCTTTTTGGATTGGGTTATTTCGTCCATGCACTATCAGAAGCAACTTGAGGCCCTCGACTGTGCTGTGAGACCAGTCCAACTGTCTTCCTAGCAAAGCTTCACACCCCTGCCTGTTCCTGTGGCCCAACTCCATGCATCAGGGTCAGTCACAGAGCTCTGGCTTTCAACCCGAGCTCTGCCACTTACACTGTGCAACCTTGGCACGCTACTTAATTTTCTGGCCTGTTTCCTCAGCTGTAAGATGGGAATAAGAGCACCTTCTTGGAAAGAATTGCAAGACCTGAGGTATACGCATCTCAAACATGGCCGGCTATTACAAAATGAGAAAAGTGCTTACCACTCCTTCCTGTTTATGAGCTGAGCTTAACCCTAGCACCTAACATGTATATGCCCATCCAATATGTAATCCAGAGGGTTACATATCTTTATATTATATTACGTTAAGTCCCGGTAGTTATACCTTTACTGAACTATAATTTATGTTCTCTGACCTTTGTTTCTAGGAGTAGATTTTTAAAATGTGTTCATCTCATACATTTCATAGACATTCTCCTTATGGCTTCATATACCAACCATGTGCGGTTGGCACCTAAGAATCACTTAAATGTTGGCCCAGATCTCTCTGCCCAGCTGCAGATCTGGATACTCCATAGCCCATGGACATCCACATTTCTGATACTTTCAGACAACTCAAATTCACATATTCCAAGCCAATCATCTCTATCTTCTTCCAGCCTCCACAAATCTGTTTCTCTTCCTTTCCTTATACCTCTAGAGAAGTCAGACAGAATAATGGCTAAAAACGTGGGCTCAGGAGCCAGTCAGTCTTACTTCGGTACAAACTCCACCTATTGCCAGGCACAGGCTATTGAATCTGGGACAAATTATTTAACCTCCCTTCTCCCCAGTTTCTTTAACTGTAAAATAGAGAAATAACAGTACAATAGGATGTTCTAAGAATGAATGTTAATACATGTATACACTTAGGAGCCAGACACATACCAGCAGGTCAATGAATGTTAATTATTATTACTATTAACTCACTTCACAGGATATAATAAAAGATGGCAGAGCCCGTGTATTTCTTACTCATCTTTGTATGATCAGTTTTGGTATAGTGCCTTGCACATACAGGATGCTCAATACTTTTTTTTTAACTGAGAAAAACTTCGGCAGCTTATTGTAAAATTACTATGAGAATGTCAATTATTTTGTTGAATGAACAACCATATAGATAGAAGTAAGTGCTTAGAAAAAAACTGTTCCTCCTGATGCCTTGGCATGCTTCCTTCCACCAGACAATGAGTGATGCATAACTCATTGCGCTTCCCTTTCTGAAAACTTCAAGAAACCACAGAATTAAATTTGAGACTCAATGTAGTGACTAGAGTTAGCCTAGATTTTCTGGTACCTATAATTCCCCCAGTTACTTTGAAGGGCTCTTTTTCCCCCCTCTTTCTTATTGTAATGCTTTTATTGGAAGCTGGCTAAAATAATTTTTAGATGTATTCAAAAAAAAAACAATCTATCTATCTAATGAGTTCTTTTATATGCTGGGCATTGTGCTAAGAACAATAACAAATGGATGGGCAATGGAAAGAGTGCATGCTGGGAGATGAAAGAAATAAGATGAAGAAATAGATGGAAGGCAATGTGGGGAGGTTCAGAGGACAGGAAAGAAGACAGGCTCAGAGGAAAAGAAAAAAGCAAGAACAACGTGGACTGATAATGCTCACTGGCAAGTTTCAATCCTGCTAATAATGGCTCATTAAGATGTTTGCTGAGGCAGCTAGTGAGTAACTGTGACACTCTTTGTGAGAAAACCTCTTCTGCAGATCCAGCCCAGTTGAGCCAACTGGCAAAATCACCAACGGTCCCGTTAGGACTAAAATAACACGTCTAGAATTTTGAAGCAATGAGCAAGAAAAAAGAATGCCATCTTACCCATCAAACTATTACCAAATCTCCCAAATAATTTGAGATGGCTTGGAATAAAAGGTAATAAAAATGTAACTCACAATGATATACTTTATTTAGACATCTATGTCATTCAGTCATTCAATTGCTTAGGAAGTCTACCTGTAACTGGTAACTTATTCTCAAGTTTGTCCTTTCTATTAACTTAAGAGCTACAATAGGTGTTTTTCTTACAGTGTAAAGGCCTGCTAGAATTATCTGGTCATTATACCATGGAGAAGGGCCATAGAGGATCTTTTCAACAAGGCTCCCTTCAGTTTTTTCTTACTGGAGTGCAAATATAGAGGGCTGAAAGAGGGAAAAGGCCTGCAGAATTGATGGAGTGGTTATAAATGTACAGAATGTCATGTTCTTTATTCGAAGAATTTCCCCTAAGGCCATTATTAAGATATACTTACTCTTATTTTACACAGAATTCTAATACACTGTAATGGAAGCAATAGGAGTCAAGAAGTGCCAACTAGGAAAGATAACATAATAAGAAAATATTACATAACATTCCTATGAAAAGCAGACAGAAAAGCTCAGAAATCACAACCAGGTGCGGTCATTCAGTCAATGGAATCCACACTCATTTGCATCAATACCCCAGGGAATAACACTCAATTATTTCCAGCAAAATGTAAGATATTAGGCAAAAAAAAAAAAAAAAGACTAATATGGCACAAAAGAGCTTTCCACTCAGAGGAATCAACTCTTTTGCTTTTTTGTTGAACTGGTATGTTGGGAGGAAGGGCTGTAAGTCCTTCTCTATGAAAAAACTGGGCCACATGGAGGATTTTGCAAAGGATGTTCACACATTTGACTGTCAAGGGCCAGATTTGATGAAATCTAGGTAAAATTCTGAAGTAAAATCCCAGTTATAATTTTAAAGAAAACCACGAGTTTCACCCCTTAATTATTTAGCTTGTTGTGTTAGCTACAGATTAGCACAGACGTTCTCAAGATAAGTTACTAGCCCAGCTGACAGTCAAACCCAATGGGCTTGACTAATTTATTTTAACCACTAACGCCCTATCATCTAGGTCTCCAATTTAAAAAGAATAATTACTGTGCTCACTTTGACAGCACATATACTAAAATTGGAATGATACAGAGAAGATTAGCATGGCCCCTGTGCGAGGATGACACGCAAATTTGTGAAGCATTCCATATTAAAAAAAAAAAAAAAAGAATAATTACTTCATGTTTGGGCATGGTGACAAGAGCTAACAGCCATTCCTTTTTTTTCCATCCAACCAGAAGGATAAGAAATTATAGTTAATCTCAGCAGATGAACCAAGCAACAAAACTGCAAACAGTAGGTGAAAAGGTGTTCGAAGGAAAGAAAGCTGGGTAATTCCATGTGTATTTATCAGGCCGCACCAGTATCTTATTTGCCACAATGAACTTAACTTTCATAGAAAAGCAACACTAAACGATTTCAAAGTGTATCACTCCCATTCAGAATCCATTAAGCTTCTGACAGTCTCTGGAGAACATCTGGAAAAAACAACCCCAGCCCACATCTAGGGGAAAACTGCCTCTTCTCGGGTCACTGAAGGTGGGGGACAACTATTGCAATGATGATGGGTTCTGCAGCCTCCACTCTCCATATGTCGACTGTGCATAATTCATAGGGGCTGCCACATGCCAGCCAAACTAGATGCCCATGTGGGCTTCATGGTGACACTTGGAGGCATGTTGCCTCCAACGATGAAAACACTGGTATGTAAGAAACAAGCGGAGGCACAAACAATTTCCCTAAACACTGTGTTTAAGCTGATACTGTAGTTAGTGGTCGGCTGAGCATAGAAGAATACAATTAAGAACAATTAGCCATTCAGTTGCACTACCAAAGGCAGTTTTCCTTGTGGCCTACATTTTAAACAAAAAGCCCAGCTTCCAAGCAGAATCCTCAACCATCCTGGAAGGGAAGGAAATGTAAAAACTGCCTTCTGTTTCCTGACAGACCTCAATTCCAGACTGTGCTCCCCACCCCATGACACATGGCCCACCCCCTCTCCTTCCTCCCTTCCTCCGGGACACACAACACTCTTTGGCTCTAGCTCTTGGGCTCAGCTTTTTTTTGGTTTTGTTTTTAGTAGAAAAAATAGATAAGCAAACTGTCTGAGAAAGACAAGTTTGACCGTATCAGGTTGGGCAACAGCAAAAAGGCAGGTTGGAAAGCAGGGTGGAAGGAGAGTGTACATTCATAGGAAGAAATAAGGGAAGAGAGAAAAAATGAAAGTTTCGTTTTCTAGACAAAAAAGTGATTAGGAGGGAAAAGAACACACTCATTGGACTTGAGAGTTGCAGGGCCTTAACAGATCTTCTAAAAAGTTCATTCTCTCCACTTCACGGGAAGGAAATAAAAGTGTAGAGCCATTAAGCTACCTTCCCAGGTCATAATGTCAGGCAGTTAACATAATTAGAGTTTCTCTGTGAGCACTCTTGGGAGAAAATGCTATCTCAACACTAAGAACAATTATTCTGCTGAGAAACAACATGTTTTCACTTCACGGTGTTGTGAATAAAGGGTTCAGCATTCCAGGCAGTATGGGGTACATTTTCCTTCACTCATTTCTAGCTCCCTTTTATGCCTTCTTTTCTCCACCTTTCTTCTAGGTCTTCCATTTAATCTTTGTTCTGTTGTACTTATGGATTCTTGCAAACTCCCTTAAACCCTTTCTGGAACAAAAAGAGATTACAAATACTCATACTCACAGCTGCCCTCCCAAGGAGCATGCTGCTGCACACGTGTGCGTTCGGGTATTCTCATGGGAACTCCTGGAGGAGGGAAGGCAAGTATTATATTATAGCTCTACTTTACATGGTCATCCCGAGAGTCGGAGATCAGTCTTGGGACTGGCCCTCTCATACTGATTCCCTGAGACTATACTTCCTCCTGAGTGAAAATTAATTGAAAGCTCAGTTCAGAAGATTTTTTACATTTTAAAAAGAATTGTATTTTACTCAGATTAAAGTGAGAGGTACATTCACAAATGTATGCCTTTAAGGAACATTTTCATTCACAAGCAAAACAGGGCAAGCTGAGAAAAACACAATACATTTCTAAAGGAATTTTCACAAACAGAAGCAGAAAGTGCCAATGTGGTAAAAAAAAAAATTATTGTTTCACTCTATTTCCATACGTTCACAAATAACATAATAATTAACACCACCCTCTGGCTGTTCAACTGCCTAAGTCATCATTTTTATTTTGACAACATAATCCAGAAAGGGAAGAAAAGGAGGAATAGAGAAGGCCATCAAGTACTCTTCTACTCCATTTCTCATGAGGATGGGATGGAGGGTGTAAGAGTATTCAAGCTTCAGGACACAGAAACCAGGAAGTAAGAACACACTCTGGCTCAGCCCGTAACAGGTGACAGGTGAATACAACCTGACCCCTCTTAAAGCCTGGCAGATTCCACCGCAAACCAGGGTGGCACCTGCTAGTCCCCATCTGCAAGGGCTCTTAAAGGTTCCTACATAATTTATGTGACTCGAAGAGAAGTGAAATGTGAACCGACTAAAATGTAAGCATTTAAATTCCGACTAAAATGTAAGCATTTAAATTTAGAAGCAGAGATAAAATGTAAGCATTTAAATTTAGAAGCAGAGAAGGCACCGAGCCGGGCTTAGGCATCCAAATACTTGTTAAAATAAAAGACAGGCTTTCCCCGAGGCCCTGCAGCTTCACCTCTAATCTCCTGTGCATTGCCTCTGCTCTGGTTCCTTTAAGAAGTGGTCTTCCCAGGCCACTCGGCCAGCTTTCGGTCCGCCGAGTGCACTCGTCTCAATAGGAAGCATTTGGTGTCCCCTCTGGAAACTGTTACATGTTGCTCAGTCCACATGTGTGCTAATGTGCTCATGTGCAGAACACTCAGCTTACTTTTTGGCTGACCTGGTAGCCCCGGGCTGCCTGCTGCTGTGTGGCAAGGTCCTGCATATTCCAGGCTCACTGTGCCTAGGGGTGCTTCCAGAACTTGGATGAAGAGCATATAGAAAAAGAAAGCGCTGTGGCTTTCCATTTAGAGTGCACTCATTTTATTAGTTACTAGAGGCCCGGTGCACAAAATTGGGGGGGGGGGGCAGAGAGGGGGGAAGAGAGGGATCTCTAAGCACGGCCTACACCCTCTCCAATCCAGGACCCCTCGGGGGATGTCCAACTGCCTCTTGCAATCCGGGACCGCTGGCTCCTAACCGCTCGCCTGCCTGCCGACCTGATCTCCCCTTAACTACTTCCCTCTGCCGGCCTGATCATCTCTAACCGCCTCTTCCTTGGCCCCTGCCACCACGGCTTTGCCCAGAAGATGTCCAGTCTAATTAGCATTTTACCCTTTTATTAGTATAGATTAGTGAGGGAGACCGGTTTTAGGCCAGCTCCCTACACATCTCATTAAGAATCTTCAAAAGGTTGTTTATTGTTCTCATGCCAAAGGTCCCTATACACAGAGTAATCAAAATATCAGGACTTTGCTGTCCTTTTTTAAAAAAATATTTTATTGATTTTTTACAGAGAGGCAGGGAGAGGGAGAGGGATAGAGAGTTAGAAACATCAATCGGCTGCCTCCTGCACACCTCCTACTGGGGATGTGCCCGCAAACAAGGTACATGTGCCCTTGACCGGAATTGAACCTCGGACCTCTCAGTCTGCAGGCTGACGCTCTATCCACTGAGCCAAACTGGTTAGGGCAGGACTTTCCTGTCTTAATCCTAAGGGAGATCAGTATTTGAAGAGCATAGCAAACTATTCAAATTCAGCATCCCAGCTTTAATTAATCGACCATATGGGGCCCTGATGTCATGGATAAGTTTGATTTACACTATGTAATTCATAAAATAATGATAAATTTATTTTGAAGTGTGATAATACTAACTTACCCACACTAAAGATAAGTTCTTGATGGTGTCTGGATTCCTTTATTTTAAGCTGTGATAGATTATATGCAAATTATATGTAACAACTGAGAAACTGTCACGAAGATGAAAGGACTTTTAAAGATCCTCCTCCTTTCTTTGTTCTATATGATTCTGGACTTTGGGACGTTGTCATCAACATCACAGCTTTTTCCACTTATATAAGAATTAACTCCTTAGCCTGATGGTTAGTGATGAACTTTCCGACCAAGTAATCACTAACCATCTACACTAATAAAAGAGAAACATGCAAATTACCATCACTCCGCTACGCCCAACAGCCAATCAGAGTGAGTATGCAAATTAACCTGAAACCATGGCACCAGCCCTGCCCCCGCTGCTCCAGGCCTGTGGGAGTTGGAAAAGTCAGGCGCCAGCACCTGAGGCTGGCTGCAGCTTGGAAGACAAAGAAGCCGCCTGGCCCGTGATCCCAGGCCACAGACAGCAGCAGAAGCCTCACGTCCGCCTGCCCCACATCCTGGGGGAGAAGGGGAAACTGGGCACCAGCGCCTGAGGCTGGCTGCAGCCCAGGAGAGGAAGAAGCCGCCTGCCCTATGATCCCAGGCTACAGCCAGCCGGAAAAGTCTCCCATACTGCATCCCAGGAAAGACAGAGAAGCTGCCCACCTGCGGTCCAGGTGCCAACACCTGCGGCTGGCTACAGCCTGACAGATGGAGAAGTTGCCCAACCCGCAGTCCTGGGCACCAGCACCTGCAGCCCAGACGAAGCCACCTGCCCACCATCTCCTGCGGCTGCAGCCGGTCTGGGCACCTATGGCTGAGAGGGAGGGAAGCCTAGATCCCAGGTGCCTGTGGTTGGCTGGAGGAGGAAATCCTGGGTCCCAGATGCAGGGCTGAGGCAGAGGTGGTTAGGGGCAATCAAGCCAGCAGGGGAGCAGTTAGGGACAATCAGGCTGGCAGGCAGAAAAAGTTAGGGCAATCAGGCAGGTGAGCGGTTAGGAGCCAGCAGTTCTGGATTGTGAGAGGGATGTCCAACTGCCGATTATCCCCTGAGGGGTTCCAGATTGGAAAGAGTGCAGGCCAGGCTGAGGGACACCCTTCCCCCCCGAAGCCCCGTGCGCAAATTTTGTGCACTGGGCCACTAGTCAATGAGTATCATCCACTAAAGCCAATACGAGACTTCCTAAACCAGATCCAACCACATTCTCACTCTCCCCTGGTTGTCTTTTCCTCCTCCATCTCCACTTTGGATCCCTGGATCCTACGTTGCTTGGCAAGAGCAGACACTTAATTCAGAACTGAAGGACTGGTTATAATCACCACATCCCTTCATTTGCATGAAGATGTATTTCCACTTGAAAGAGCACAGAGAAGGTAGAAAGATTTAAAATTAGTTAACTTGGATTTGAAATCTTAGGCAAGTTATAGCCACTTAACTTTAGTTACATCATCTGTATATGGGAATAATTATGATTAATTGTCTGTTTCAGTTTGGCTAGGCCACGGTACCCAACCAAATACCTGGTCAAACATTATTCTGGATGTTTTTGTGAGGTATTCCTTGGATGAGATTAACATTTAAATTAGTGAACTCTGCATAAATCAGATTATCCTCCATAGTGTGGGTGGGCCTCATACAATCAGTTGAAGGCCTTAAAAAAAACAAAGTCCAATCTCCTCTGAGCAAGAAGGAATTATGCCATTTTGGACTCACCAAGCCTCTACAATCATGTGAGCCAATTCCTTAAATCAATTGATATCCCTCTCCACCCCCCCCCACACACACACACACCCTCTTGGTTCTGTTTATCTGGAGAACACTGACTAATACTGTCTTATCTTCTTCACAGAGTTCATGTTAAAATCAATATTGGATCTGAACAGGGTTGCAAAATTGGACAATTGTTGTAACAGTGAGAATGCTTTTAGCCCGATTCATACTGGCTTTAAACAACAGGAAATTAATTAAGGTACATACCTATAAATAGAGAAGAAGAAACCAGTTCACCAGAAGCACAGCAGCTGAATAATGGTGCTGATGAACCTGGTCCTCCTACCCCTACATTCTACTATCCTGAGTGTGTTCCCCTTGTGGTTACAGGAGGTTCCTCTTCCTCAGTAGCTACAGGTGCCAGATGAGACCAGACAAAGTGCACAGGCCATAAAGGATCTTCTCTTCTAGTGTCTAAAAAAACGTTCCTTTCCCCATCTCCCTGGCTAACACTGGGCCACAGGTCCAACCCTGAACCAGTCCCTGACCACTGGAAAGGAACCACGATAACTGAACAAAACTGGGCCTCTTCCAACAGAGAAAGGAAAATACGGACTGAGGAGACAGCCTGCTGCAAAAGTAACATATAAGTTGAAGAAACCATCATTGTTATTGTACTACCTACTCTTCAAGACCTGGCTCAGAGCCCATTCTGCTGTGTATACTGGCTGCCCAAGCCCATGTGAGTTTATTCCCCTACGCAGAGAGCCCTTTCTCTCCGCATCTCATCTGGTACTCACTGCACACTGTCACACAGTTTCTTTTCTAAAACTATTTTTAATAAAGTTATGCCCGTTATACATGTTCATGGGAGAAACTTCAGATAGATATAAATAAAAATCACTTCTAGTTTCAGCATGAGAGGTAACCATTATTAATAGATCAGAATATCTTCCACCCTTTTCTCCTTTTTTCTATTTATGTGTTTACACATGAGAAGAATGTCTGCTTTTTGGTATACATTTTCCTGGCTTTTCAAATTAAAATTTAAACTCCCATATAGTTAAGGGATCTCAAAAGACACTTGCTAGTTCAATCACACACAAAATGTTTAGATAAGCTGTTCATTTTCTTTGGGGAATTAAGAAGGAAGATTTAATAAAACAGCATTCCAAAACATGTATAGTAACTTTTCAGATGCTTTTTTTTTTTTTTTAACCAAGACTTATAAGAAAGATCACTAAATTTTCTGGCAATAAGATATACTGTTTTCTGTGAGTTAATGTTGTGTTTAGATCAGAAAGTATTGCGTAATTTCCCTTATGTTTAGCAATTTCTTTTATATTAATAATTAAGCTATTTTTTCCACTTAAAGATATGACATGAATTAGGTAGAATAAATATAATTTTAGGAAGCATGATTCTCAGATAATTCACTTCAAAAGAGATAAGTGCACTGACACTTCTGTGTAAAGCAGTGTTTGTATACACTTAAATCACGTTTTCAAAACATTGGAATAAGTGGCTATTTTAAGGAAATATAGCATAAGTCTTATAAAAATAAATAATCTAAAGTATCTGCTTTTTGGCCTCTGATTTTGCTGACAGGGTTTTCTTGATTTAAGGCACAATTCTATGTGGCATAAGATCCATATGATAAGTCTTCCATTGCTCAAAACTTCCATAGGAGTTCATGGGCTTGTTTTTACTTAAATAATAAGTTACTGAACACCTACTATGTGCCAGACTGTATGCCAGCCACCAGTGACTGACTGGTGTGCAAAACAAAGGCACACCTGGCTTTCGTGTTGCTCAAGGCTGGTGCAGAGCCAAGGACACTGCTGAGAGGGCTCATAGGGAATTTAAGGCTTTTGTCCCAATAACAATTCCAGGTTCAATTCCCAGTTAGGGTGGGTTCGATCCCCAGTCAGTAAACAAATCCTGGGGTGAAGATAAAATAAAAATGATGGGGTAAGGTGGAGACACACTGGCTATACAAGTGCATAAGTGGATTAAGTTGTTTTATGCATGTGACCATAAACAAAAATAGTCATATAAAGAGAAACAAATTAGACATTTGTGCAAAAACTCTGGCTATATTCTTCTTCAGATATAAAAATAGCATTATAATACTACCCGAAATTGCTTGTCTGTGCCATATGTGGCTTTCCGTGACACTCGACATTTGAATTTTCCCTTCTTATCCCAAGGACTATGATTATCTTTTCCATTAATACAATCCCAAACAATTCACTCCCAACAAAAGTGAGGTACTTTGATTCCTTTCTTCAGAGATACTAAAATGTTGATATAATTTATTTCCTCAAATTAATCTGGTTCCCCCAGCACTGCCTGCATTCACAACTAAAACAAGAGAAGAGTGACACCTAACATTTATAGAGCTCTGCTGAATAGAGGGGCCAAGTTCCTCACAATTTGCATTCTGGGTGTTTTAAAGTTTCTATGCTTTATCATATTAACTTTGAATAGAGCTTTCCTTCCTCATGCACTTTAGATATATAAAATTTTCACTCTCAGAAAGAAAAAACATGATTTGAAAAAAAAAGAGGTGGTCTCAGGGCTCCCTTTGAATGTTAGAATTTTCTGTTATTTCTCCTTGGCAATATAATAAAGTGAAAATTCAATCATTCTTATGAAAGTTCATTATTAAACTGATCTTTTTCATTTTCTCTGAGAAGGTTTTTCAATGCTATTGGAAATGAAGCAAATAGAGTCTCCCTGTCACATGGTGCCATAATTATTGGAAATTCAGAATACTATTATAACGCATAGCACTGCTCATCAAAATCTACTGTGTTTTTTTAAACTAACATATTGCTGTAGTTTTTAACTTTAGCTACATATCAGAACCCCTGGAACACAGCCCAGATATTGTTATTTTTAGAAATCTCCCCAGGTGGTTCTCAGGTGCAGCTAGGGATGAGAAGCTTGAGGTATTATCATAAAGAGTAGAGTGTTTTATTTTTTAATTTTATTTAACAAGAACTCAAGAGCACTAACAATCTAATTCATTTAGTTCTCAAAACAACCTTATAAGGTAAATTCTAGTTTCAGTCACATTTGACAGACAAGGAAACTGAATTCCCCAAAGGTCCCAGAGACTATGAATGGGGAGAGCCAGGATTTGCTTCTAGGCAATCTAGCTCCAAACCCCAGGCTCTTAACAGTTGAGCTGGCCTGATTCTCCCAGAGATAATTCATCTACAATAAAACACACAGTGCAGATATATCTTCCTAATTGGTGTAATTTTAACAATACAGATTTTTAATGGATGAAATATTAGCCATTTTTCTTCTTCTAATGTAACTTAAAACTCATCAAAATTCAGATGCTCTATATCTCAAATTTTTCCAAATGACCATGAAATAAAAATGTAAAGACCTAGCATTCAACTGCCTAGATGAGAGCCTAAGTCGTGATGTTAGAAGCAAATAGTTCATGACAGAGTGAAGTCAGCACCGGATTCACCTTGGATATGAATGCTGGTGTGCCACATATCTAAGGCAGACTATCTCTGATCCTAGGCTAGAGAAGGCAGGCCACTCATTCTAAAAAAGAGCATCTGCTGCTAAATCAAGATCCAGGCAACAAATCACACCTACTTTAAAGCATCTGCTCTTTTAAGCATTATGGACACATAATTATGGATAACATCAAGTGCAGTGACAGTCACCCTCCTGTACCATGCTAAAATGACACCACTTAGAAACTATAAATAGCCTTAGACCAGATGGCATGACTTGGCTCAAGTTGTGAACTCATTTTTTAAACAAAAGTTATAAAATAGTTCATTCTTATTCCAATCATTCACTTGGCAAATATTTATCATCTCATCACGACTAGTATATGCCAAGCACTGGGAAGACAGTGCATAAAGGTGAGAAGTCTCTTAGAGACATTCACACATTTTATAAGGTTCACATCCTCAAACAAGTTGGTTCTCAGGGACCAAGTCAGAAAGCAACCAAATAACATCAAAGAAGATGTCCCCACTGGGAGTTCCCCGAAGGGCTCCCTCCTGGATCCTCAGTAAGAGGTCACACAGGCAGAAAGGATACAGTCAAGAACCCCACTCTTCATTAAAGGTATAAATTTACTCAGTCCTGTACTCTTGTTATCAGAATGACTACACATATTCAGTTTTAAAGTCATACAATAAACTGGCTACTATTGGCATTTTTTAAAACCTGGCACTTCTTAGAAAAAAAAAATTTGCTTGTGTAATGCCTAAATTAGAAGATTTATTAAAATATGGAATCAGAGAACACAGTATAACCATGAACAGTTAATAGAAAATTTGGAATCCGCTTAACTCTTGGTCAAAGGTTGGGGTGGGGGATTGCCATTTAGAAACCCAATTCATTTGTAACTCAGACCAAAAGAAGAAAGACACCCACTTTCTCTCAGGTGCAATCAGAATAATGTAATAAATCAAAGACTCTCAGAAGTAAAATTACATGGCAATAAAAAGGTTTGGTAGAGTTCATACCTCTTTTTACACATATCAAATTTTATAAATGTCTTATGTAGTTCGAGTACTCAAGTTACCAATTAATTAAATTCCTTAAGAGCCATGTAGTCTTTTCTCAAGTGACTTCCTCCTGAAGTTAACAAATCTTGACAATCTTGTATACTATCTAATAAAAGAGTAATATTCAAATTAACCATCACTCCGCTATACTCACAAGCCATGCCCACCAGCCAATCAGGAGCGAGTATGCAAATTAACCCAACCAAGATGGCTGGGGCCACAGAGCGAACAGGAGGCTTGGGTTGCCCCTGGCGATGGAGGAAGCCAAGCTTAAGCCAAGCTTTCCGCACACCCTGGCCAGCCCAGGCTTCCACTCAAGGCTACAAAGTTTCAATTATAGAAGATAAATAAAACCCAACAAAAATGGGTGCGGCCACAGAGAGATCAGGAAGCTTGGGTTTCCCTGGCGATGGAGAAAACCAAGCTTTCCACACACCTTGGCCAGCCAAGGCCTCCACTCAAGGCTACAAAGTTTCAATTATAGAAGATAAATAAACCCCAGATACCAGTGCCTCTGTTTGGGTTGCCGGAGGGCGTGGCCGGCCTGAAAATGACCATAGACCCCTCGCCCAGGCCGCCCCACACCCCAAGGGAACCCCCACCCTGATCCGGGCCACCCTTCAGAGCAAACCAGCTGGCCCCCACCCGTGCACCAGGCCTCTATCCTATCTAATAAAAGAGTAATATGCAGATTGACCATCACTCCAACACCCAAGATAGCTGCCCCCATGTGGTCAAAGATGGATGCCCCCATGTGGACACAAGATGGCCAGCAGTGGAGGGCAGCTGAGAGGGACTAGGCCTACAAGGGAGGGCAGTTGGGGGCGATCAAGCCTGCAGGAAAGGGCAGTTAGGGGTGACCAGGCCAGCAGAGGAGGGAAGTTGGGGACAACTGAGCCTGCAGGGAAGGGCAGTTGTGGGGGATCCAGGCCTGCAGGGGAGGGCAGTTAGGGGTGATCAGGCCTGTAGGGGAGGGCAGCAAACAGGCTGGCAGGGGAGCAGTTAGGCATCAAGCAGGCTGGCAGGGGAGTGGTTAGGGGATGATCAGGCTGGCTGGCAGAAGCAGTTAGGGGCAATCAGGAAGGCAGACAGGCGAACAGTTGGGAGCCAGCAGTCCTGGATTGTGAGAGGGATGTCCGAGTGCCCATTTAGGTAGGATCGGGCCTAAATGGGCAGCTGGACATCCCTTGAGGGGTCCCAGGTTGGAGATTGGAGAGGGTGCAGGCTGGGCTGAGGGACACCCCCCCCCCCCCGTGCACAAATTTTGTGCACCAGGCCTCTAGTACTTATATAAAACTAAGAAACTCAAAGGAGACTCTTATTATAGTGTCTTACTTAGTCTAATGAGAGAGAAAATGATCTTGATTTTATTATGCAATGAAGAAATTTAAAATGGGCATTTGGAAGTAGATAATTTTGATTAGAGAGACAGATTGAGGCCATTAAATATCACCTTTTTTATGTACCCAAGTAGCAATAACCTCAAAATTTTATTTCCTTAGTATAAAATTATGTGAAATTTCTTTAAGACTGGTTAAAAATACTGAGAGAGCCCTAGCTGGTTTGGCTCAGTGATTAGAGCGTCAGCCCTCAGACTGAAGAGTTGCTGGTTCAATTCTGGTCAAGGTCACGAACCTCGGTTACAGGCTCCATCTGGGGCACATACGGGAGGCAACCAATTGCTATTTCTCTCTCTCTGTCACTCACCCTCCTTTCACTCTCTAAAAAAGTAATGATGCCCAGCCATGGCTCGATGGTTGACTGTCGTCCACCTATAAACCAGGAGGTCACAGTTCGATTCCCAGTTGGGGTGCGGGCTCAATCCCCAGTGTGGGGCGCGTGGGAAGCAGCCAATCAATGATTCTCTCTCATCATTTATATTTTTATCTCTTTCTTCCTCTCCCTTCCTCTCTGAAATCAATAAAAATATCTATATTATAAACACTAACATGCAAATAGATCAAATGGCTGAACAACTGAACAACCAGTAGCTAAGACGTGCACTGACCACCAAGGGGTGGGTGTGGAACATGATGGGCATCAGCAGCAGGCAGCAGAGCGCAGAATATGGCAGGCGTTGGCCACGGCAGGATGGTGGAGCAAGTGAGCAGAGGTGCCAGACCAAGGCACCTGGAGCGCCGGTTGCTGTCATCGGGGCGAGCCTCTGGTGGTTACTGAAAATTCTTTGCTCCCGTGCACCACAGTCCCACCTGGTGCTCGCACCTGCTGCTGGTGCTGGAGCCACTGTTCACACCCACTGCCAGTGCTGGAGCCACCACTTGCACTTACAGCGGGTCCCAATCACTCAGCACCGTCAGTGGGTACGAGCAGTGGCTGTTGGCCTCAATTGCCCCTGAGGGCTTCTCCACCTTCCCCTGCTCCTGAGGAGCAATTGGGGCAGCAGCCACCACTTGCATACGCTGCTGGCATCAGCCTCAATCACTCTGCGCCATTAGCAGGTGCGAGTGGGGCCGGCACCATGAGTGTGTGGGAGTGGTGGTGGCAGGAGCGGGGCTGCTGGCAGACAGGGAACCGGGGGCCGTTGCAGGAGGGGCCAGGCAAGGGTGCGGAGGATGGGCTGAGACCCACCCCCGTGCCCACCACAGCCTCGTGGCCCACAGTTCCTTTCAAGGTACACGAATTCGTGCACTGGGCCCCTAGTATTTTTAATAAAATAAAAAATAAATGAAAAAAATATCCTTGGGTGAGGATTAACAAAAAAAAAATTTTTTTTAAATACTGAGAGAGAATCCAAGATGGCGGCGTAGGTAAACACCTAAACTGCTGCCTCGTGCAACAATTTCAAAAATTCAACTAAAAGACAAAACGTCTAACACCCAGAACCACGGGAAAGCTGGCTGAGTGGAAGTTCTACAACTAGAAGGAAAGAGAAAGCATCGAGACGTGCACGAGCGCTGAAAAGCTGAGGTACGGAGGCGAGTGATCCGGGCTGGCTGGCTGCGGGCGTTGCTTTTTTCAACCCAAAGGGAGACAAGCCCCCGATTACTCTGAAATCCAGTTTCTGGGGAGACACGGGGGACCCAAACTCCTACGGGGAGAAGCTGGACTGTCTGCCAGTGAGGGGGGCTTACTTGCAGAGCTGCGCGCAGGAATAATTGTTTACGGCACTGGGGCACGGGACTCCGGGACGCCCTTGGGGACACAGAGCCGGCTAACTAGCAGCCATTGCTGTTTGCCACGCCCTAACCTAGTGACGCCCTGAGGCCCCGCCCTGCACAACCTACAAACCCACCCAAGCTCCAAGCAGCAGCCAGAAGAAAGCCCCGCCCTATTGCAGCTTAACCTAGCAAACTTGCAGCCTGGGTCAGACAGCTCCAAAACCTCCAAACCCCAAGCAAAGAGGAGAAAACTGTAGCTCTCACTGTAGCTACTGCTGGATGGCCTCAGACAGTAGCTGACCTGCACCCCATTGGAGATCCAGAAGCCAGTATACCTAGTGGTCAGAGTGAGACACCAGATTTCAACTCCTCACATCCATAAGTGACACATTCAAAGGCAGACTCAGTGAGCACCAAAGCCCCACTGAAACAAGTCCTGCCCCTAAGTGTGTCTTCAGCGCAGCAGTTCTTCCATTATAGACACAGTGAGTGCTCACAGCTAATTGGCCTGGAGGTCAATTCCTCCCAGTATACCAATAGCAATTAAGGCTTTAACTGCACCAAGTCTTTGCACTCAGTCCACAAAGGGGTGTACCAAGAGTGTCCACATCAGGTGATTGGGGAGGCTGAGCTACTGCCCCCTATAGGTCACCTACCACACAAAGCCACTCCATCAACACAGGGAAGCAGCCAAAATGAGGAGACAAAGAAACATGTCACGAATGAAAGAAACGGAGGAAAGCAAACTACTGGATGACATAGAGTTCAGAACCACATTTATAAGGTTACTCAAGAATCTTCTTAAAACCGCTGAGAAACTTGATGAGACCTTCAAGGAGCTTAATGAGAATGCCCAAAAAATGGAAAAGGATCAGTCAGAAATGAAGCATACACTGTCTGAAATAAAGAATATACAGAAACTCAACTGTAGATCAACGTACCCCAAGAATCAAACCAAAGATCTGAAATATGTGGAAACAAAAAACATCCAACCAGAAAAACAAAAAGAAAAAAGAATCCAAAAATATGAAGATAGTGTAAGGAGCCTCTGGGACAACTTCAAGCGAACCAACATCCGAATTTTTGGGGTGCCAGAAGAAGGGAGAGAGCAAAATATTGAAAACCTATTAGAAGAAATAATGACAGAAAACTTTCCCTGCCTGGTGAAAGAAATAGATGTACAAGTCCAGGAAGCGCACAGAACCCCATACAAGAGGAATCCAAAGAGGACCACACCAAGACACATCATAATTAAAATGCCAAGGGCAAAAGACAAAGAGAGAATATTAAAAGCAGCAAGAGAAAAACAGTTAATTACCTACAAGGGAGTACCCATACGACTGTCAGCTGATTTCTCAACAGAAACTATGCAGGCCAGAAGGGAGTGGCAAGAAATATTCAAAGTGATGAACAGCAAGAACCTACAACCAAGATTACTCTACCCAGCAAAGCTATCATTCAGAGTTGAAGGTCAGATAAAGAGCTTCACAGACAAGAAAAAGCTAAAGGAGTTCATCACCACCAAACCAGGATTACATGAAATGCTGAAGGGTATTCTTTAAGGAGAGGAAGAAGAAGAAAAAGGTAAAGATAAAAATTATGAACAACAAAATGACATCAAATACATACCTACCAACAAGTGAATCTAAAAATCAAGTGAATAAAAAATCTGAAGAACAGAATGGACTGGTGAATATAATAGAATCAGGGACATAGAAAGGGAGTGAACTGATGATTCTCAGGGGAAGCAGGTGTGAGGGGTGCGGGAAGAGCTTGGACAAAAATCTTACTCCTATGGATGAAGACAGTGGCGGGGGTAAGGGCATGGGTTGGGGTGGGGAATCAGGTGGAGGGGAGCTATGGGGGAAAAAATAGAGGAACACCTGTAATAATCTGAACAATAAAGATTTATTTAAAAAAAAATAAAATAAAATAAATAAATACTGAGAGAACTATTTCCTTATCATCTTTACCCCTTAAATTAAAAACACACCATACTTAGCTACAAAAGCATGAAAAAATATCTAGAAGACTTTGTAAAATGATATTGTCAGCATGGAAGGATATATCCTAATATATAAAAACCCAGGGTCTGTAACATCCAAATCGACTGAAGGCTCGACTAATCGGAAGTGCCATGACCCAGCACTGACTGCCGAGGGGGCTGCGGATCAAGCCCGAAGAGAGTCCTGGAGAGAGAAGCAGGGTTTGATCCGTAGCCTCTGTGGCACCTGTTGGTCAGCCCTTGCCTCTCTCTTTCTCTTGGGGCCTGGCCAGCAGCCGCGCCTCTCTTTATCTCGGGCCTCCACTGAGGCTGCTAATCAGCCCCACCTCTTTGATCGGGTATGTTGACAGGCCCGGAGATGCTGATTGGCATTGAAACCAACCAACCAACCAATCAGAACCAAATCTAGGTGAAGTGTGAGGAGCCAATGGCTGCATAGGAGGTGGAGCTTTTGACACTGACAGGCATAGAAACCGACCAATCAGAACCCAATCTGGGCGAAGTGCGAGGAGCTAATGGCTGCCTAGGAGGCAGAGCTTTTGACGCTGACGGGCATAGAAACCAACCAATCAGGACCAAATCTGGGTGAAGTGCAAGGAGCCAATGGCTGCCTAGGAGGTGGAGCTTTTGACGCTGACTGGCATAGAAACCGACCAATCAGAACCTAACCTGGGTGAACTGCGAAGGCAGAACCTAAGTGGGGGCTGAAGAGGGTTTTTAAGGGCAACAGCTGTATGGTGTAAGGTGTAAGAAAGCGGTTCAATTTTTTAATGACTGGTTTGGCAGTATAGTGCATATGGCTGGCTATCAGTCCAGATATAGGGATTATGTATTTTTGTTTGCCAAGAGCATCTCCTCCTGCTGAAAAAGGCTTTCCACACCCCTTCATTTAAGCAATCCTATCCTATATAATCTATCTATACTACTAAAAGGTAATATGTTAATTAGACTGGGTCGACCGGCCATCTTCTGGATGTCTGATTTCCTTTCGGACAAAGCCATGGTGGTGGGGGCCAAGGTAGAGGCCATTAGGGGTGATCAGGCCAGCAGGGCAGGGCAGTTGGGGGCAACCAGGCCTGCAGGGGAGGGCAGTTCAGGGCAAGATCAGGCTGGCAAGGGAGGGCAGTTGGGATTGAGATCAGGCTGGCAGGGGAGGGCCATTGGGGGTGAGATCAGGCTGGTAGGGGAGGGCAGTTGGGGGCGAGACCAGGCCTGCAGGGGAGGGCAGTTGGGGGCGAGACCAGGCCTGCAGGGAAGGGCAGTTAGGGGCGATCAGGCAGGCCAAAGCAGTTAGGAGCAATCAGGATGGCTGGGGAGAGCAGTTGGGGGCGAGATCAGGCTGGCAGGGGAGGGCAGTTAGGGGTGATCAGGCAAGCAGAGGCAGTAATATGGATAAGGGAAAAAAATACATGTAGGCACAGATAAAAGGCTGGGAGAGCATTATAAAATATTAACAGAGTTAACCTGTAAATGACAGGATTAGCATGTTGATTTCTGGATTGGCCAATATATAATTTCAGACTTAGCTGGGTGAGACGTACAAAGGAAAGGTGACAAACTTCTTTTCCTGTAGGCCACTAGTGAGTCTTCAGGAAGGGTAGTGGCAAACACAGAGCAGACGTCTCAGAGCGTATGCCATCAAATGCTCTGCGGCTCTCCAGTTATCCTATGGGTTAGCCTAGTCCCATCGTGGGCAAACTGCAGCTCAGGAGCCACATCTGGCTCTTTGGCCCCTTGAGTGTGGCTCTTCCACAAAATACCATGGCCTAGGCGAGTCTATTTTGAAGAAGTGGCGTTAGAAGAAGTTAAAGTTAAAAAAATTTGGCTCTCAAAAGAAATTTCAATCGTTGTACTGTTGATATTTGGCTCTACTGACTAATGAGTTTGCTGACCACTGGCCTAGTCCATCTGCTTTCTAAATAGGAACTCACTGAAGTTTAGTCCCACAGCCCAGAGCAAAGGAAATCTCCAGGACATAAAGAAGGAGTACATACAAACAGAATAGAATACAGAGGAAGTTCTTGATTATCACATAAGTCTTTAGGGAAGTATAGATCAAACGGCCAGTCTAGAGTATATGCCCCCTTTTAGTAACCAAACAGGCCTACTCCTATGGTTGACTACAAGTTCATTCATTCATTCACTCATTCATCAGCATTGGACTGAGTCTCTATTCTGTACCAAGGTCTATACTACTGGGAGTGAGTATAAAAAAAGAAATGACAGCCCTAGCTGGTTTGGCTCCATGGATAGAGCATCGGCCTGCAGACTGCATGCACTGTATGTCCAGAATGTTACAGAAGCACAGAGCAGGGTCACTTGATCTAACTTGTGGCAACTGCAAACAGCTGGTAATGCTGGAATAGGATGGATAACTTAAGGCATGGTGGGAATGGATGCTGGAAAAGTAAGTCTGGGGTATAATCCTGGAGGCATAGTCTACCTTGACAAGGAACTAAGAATTAAGATGTCTCCTAATAACCAGTGGCTCAATCAGAACGCTTAATCACTTCTGGGTGGCAATGTAAATTGGTAGCACCCCTTTGGAAAACAAATTGGTATTATCATGTGAAGTTGAACATTGATCTAGCAATTCCATTCCCGGGAATGTCCTGGAGAAACTTATGTACATGTGCATCAAGAGGCACACACAAGAATGTTTAGCAGCACTGTTCAAAGAACAAAAGGCTGGAAAACGGAGCAATGAATTGATTGGTTTTGCACATTTATCCAACAGACCATAAATCAGCTGTTAAAATGAATGAACTACAGATACATACAAAATGTGGGACAATGCTACTGTTTTTATAGGGCAAAATAAACAATATATTTAGTACTCATGAATATATTCATAGGTGATAAACACTTTTTTCCCCTAATAAAAGACAAGAGAATTAACAAAAAATTTAAGTGATCACTGCACAAGATAGGCAGGTGGGTGAGATAGGACAAGGCACTAGAAGTTGAAACAAAATTGGTAATGCTCAGTTCTCAGATGGCGAATTCACAGGTCATTATGGCTCATAATTTATAAACATGTTAGCATGCATACAGTAAATATTAGGTAATACACATTAAAATTAAAAGTAACATTGAACCAAGATGAGGGATATTTTTGGTAACATTTCACTTTTCCCCTGACTACATAAAATAACAACTGTACCTCTTCTCAGGACTTTCTCTTCATAGCATACATTACTCCCAAAGGTATATGTGTACATATGCACACATAACACACACATTCATTTCCTTGTTTAAGTCTCTCCCACCAGAATGTAAACTCCATAACTGTGGAGTCTTTGACATTCTTGTCCACCACAGTATCCCCAGGGCCTAGAAGAATACCTGGCACACACAGTGAATATTTACGGAATAAATGAATAAATGGATGAATAGATGGCCCAGACAGCACAACCAAAGCAACAGAATAGAAAAGGTTTAGTGCATGGACTCTGGAGTCAATACCTCTGGGTTCAAATCTAGATTCCAGTCAGTCTTCTTAGGTGGGTGACCTTGAGTGAGTTACTTAACTTCATTGGGTATCAATTTCCTTCTCTATCCTACAGGGTAATGAGGTGTTTATGATAACTAAAGAAAAAAGTGAGCACTTCCTTCAGCACATTATGATGATGATGCAATATAACAACATAATTTCCCCCATAAAGGACTTTTTTTTTTTTTTTTGGATGGCTGTGAACAATTCGAATTCTTTAGGCAGTTTTTCTTTTCTTATTCTCACCTGAGGGTATGTTTTTATTGATTTTAGAGAGAGAAGAAGGGAAAGAGAGGAAACATCCATCGGCTGCCTCTGGTATATACTCCAACCGGAGATTGAACCCGCAACCTAGGTGTGTGCTCTGACTGGAAATGGAAACGGCGACCTTTTGGTGTATGGGACAACTCTCCAACCAACCGAGCCACCTGATTGGGGCTGTAGGCAGTTTTTCTAGGACCGCTCTCCTCCACACCCAATTTTAAAACATGGACCAATTTGGAATCTTACACGTATTTCTGCAGTTTGGTCAAACTAAAGAGGTATGCTAGGGAAATCGTGTAACCACTGAACTTCCAATGAAGATGGCATAATATAATTTGCATCTGCCCTCGCCACCAGTTTAGGAGACCAGCCAGATAAGAAGAGTAAAAATAGCACCTGCCATTTATTGACGGTTTTCTCTATGACAAAAAACTGTAGACACATCATCCTGTTAATTCTTCACAACTACCTCGGAAGCCTGAATGTCTGAGAATTCTAAAAAGCAGGCTTATTGTAAACTGTTTTCAACTTGGGACTGAGCAGGTTCTGTAGTGGAGGTGATATGCAAACAGTAACTAGCAATTCTTGAGAAGAGACTTGCACTATCAGCCGTAATACATCCCTTCAAAACCAAACCAAACCAAACCAAAACCAAAACCAAAAAGCAAAATCTGTCCTTCACATCGTAAATGATACCATTATTTTATAGTATCAAAACCCAGGGGCCTTTATTGCTGTGAAACCCATGTGGTCCCTTCTGAAAATTACCACAGCAACACCTCTACCTCAGAAGGACCAAGCTCTGCAGTGCTGTGGGCTCCCAGTGTTCCCAGCACACTCCCAATAAAGATGAACCTTTCAGTTAAGTCACCCACGTTTTCTGTCTGGACTATAGCCAAGGGTCCAGGACAGCCCTCCCTCCAGACACACCATTCCCTCTGGAGAGCTCTGGGTCCTTCAGCGCCAGCTCTGTTCAGGCTACAATACACAGGGCATCCCAGAGGTTCCAGTAACTTGGAAGAATCTGAGATTAATCCTGATAATGACCCCTAACAACAGTAACAAATCTGTATGTAGTGCATACTATGTATTAGGCAGTATTTATTCTAAGTGTTTTACACATATTTGCTCATTGAATCTGCAGAACTATTCCATGGGATAAATATGAAGCTTACAATTTGACTAAATCCCGTAAGTGAGAGCCCTGACAATGAACATGTGACTTCTATATGTAAACTGACCTTGCAGAGCAAGTGAGACCAGAGCAGAAATCCCAAGGGAGTCAGCGGCTCCCAATGGCCTGGCCTCGTTTTGATCAAGCACCTCCCTCTCCAGTTCAAACGGCTATATCTCCAGAATTTACCAAGTGGGACTAAAGGAGGAGGAAGGTAGGGAAGGAGCAGAGGAAGAGGTACTTAATTATTGTCACATCCCACATCCTACATCCTGACTACTTCTCATTAAGTCTACTGGCCTGCTTACAATTCCCAGACTTGTTTTATGTCCCAAGACTTTTGTATCATCCAAACTGCATACACACACACACACACACACACACACACACACACACACACGTATATATGTACATATGTGTATGTATATATGCATCACTGTATATTATTGATTTCACAGAGAGGAAGGAAGAGGGAGAGACAGAAACATCAAGGATGAGAGAGAATCATTGATCAGCTGCCTTCTGCAAGTCCTACTGGGGATCAAGCCTGCAACCCCAGCATGTACCCTGACAGGGAATCAAACCAGTAACCTCTGGGTTCATGCTCAAGCCCTGAGCTACACTAATGGGGCCATTCAGGGCACCTTATCCTCTTCTCTGCTTTCAACAAAGCCACTACTTACTCTTGGAATTTCTTCCTGAGTAACACGTCTCCTGTCATCTCCTTCTAGCCCCTCTATGCTCAGTACACCCTGAGTACGTTCCCTATACCCTGTAATCACTGGTCTCCTTTTTATTTTACTTTGCCCATCTCCCCTTTAAACATTTAGCATCTTGACACCACGGTGACATTTGCTTTCCCAGTGTCTGACATAAAGCTGGCCAGGCTGCTGCCGACAAACGATAAATGTCTTCTGACTGAAGGAACCAAGTAAGGAAAACATTGCTCCTGGTGGGCGGCACATCCTCTCTCACCATCCGCCTTGGCAGAGCCCACGGGATGGGAGGGTTAGGAAAGGGAGTGGACCCTGCCTGGTTAGTAATGAAGGACTCACAGAGAACCACTTGGGAGCTTTGCTTCCAGCCCTAGGATCTACACTTGCATCTTTTTCAATAAAACAATAACCATCACCACCACCTAGGACCAAAGCCTGCATTTAATCCTTGGGACTTCTGGCTTCATTAATATCCAAGTTTCTGAACAGCTTCTTTTACGTTTAGTGAAAGGCTGCTCACATGTTTTGAGCAGAGTTTCTGTGCTGAGAGTTACTTTTTCTCTTCAGGGCAAATCACATTTAATTTTCCTTTCTTCTTCTAATGCTGTTTAAAAAGGTGGGAGGCATTGAAGGCGAAGAGAGAAAGATCCCTCCAGAAGTTGTTCATCAATATGGAATTTCCCTGGGCGCCTGTGTGACCTCAGCATTTTTCACATTTCCACAGGTCTCCTTGGAGATGGTTGCTATGCCCACTCAGTGTCCCCGGCTGAAATCTTCAAAATGTGGATCACTGCCTTTATTCTCTGTCCTCCTCTTTATTAGCTGGTTTCCTCTCACAAAGTTTCTTTCTTTATGAATGCAATCTGCTCATAATTTTTGGTATCGCATAATACCCCATACTAACAGAACATCCCGATTCTTTCAGTTCCTCTGGAAATGGGTTTACTTGGATTACAGCATTTGACAGTGCATTTATGTTTTCGTTTCCCGGTTCCCTGAAAGGAAATGGCAGCCCACCCTGCCCACCTCCTCTTCTTCAAAAATACTAATCTGCAGGGGGAGAAACTGAACCCTGACCGTAAAAATACCCAACCTGGTTGATTCTTCTTAATAAGCTATTGGCTTGGAGTATCTCAAGATTAATTTTTAGATGGCTGCAACTTTTCTATTTCTCCTTTTGACTAGTTAATGTAAATATACTTTAAAAAAAATATTTATTGCTGAAAGTATTACATAGGTCCTCCTTTCTCTCCCCCCCTGCCCCATTAACCTCTTCCAGTCCTCTCCCGTCCTTCCCCCTCCCCCCTGCCCCAGGCCCTCACCACCCGTAAATATACGTTTATTTTATTCTACATGAATTACTCATATTTCAAATACCTCAAATTTTTGTTTCATGATGTCTATTTCTTATAAATGTATCAGAGGAAAAAGAACATGACATGCTGTAAACTAAAACAAAATCTAAGTAGGGGCTGCCTAACAACCAGGGAAAAGTTCAAGTGCAACATCCAAAAACAATCCCAGCAAGGTTAAATGCTTTCCTGAAAGCTAGAATTCAAATGCCAATTAAAAAAATAGATCCTTCAGGGCATTTTCACAGCCCCAATTAAGTAAATCTGCAGAATAGGAAACACATCTAGAAGAAAAAAATAGTGAATGGATCATAGGAAATCGTTTTTTAGACAGAAATTTGTAGGGTTTTCTTTAGCTACCATATTTTTGAAAAGAGGAGCAACTCAAGGACAAAAAACTAAAATTTAAATCTTCCAAGGAAGGAATGCCTAAGCAACAGGATTATAATCATGTGAATCAGTGGCAACAGAATACAAAGACCTTTTATTAGTGCAAGTTATACATAAAAGAATGCAAATCTCAGTTTGTTCATGTGGAAAAAAATAGCACTACCTAAATTTAGGCTAGTAGTTTTTATTTATAGCAATGTTGAACTGTCATCGACTTCATAAGTAGTTATACGTTAGAAATAAATTCTTCTGGACCTGTTTTAAACGTTGCCTAACATTTTGGGTTAAAGCATCAGGAATCTGTGGAGCCTGCAAACTGATGAATCACGTTAGGTCACCAAAACCATAAAAATAAACAGCTAGAACTCACTCATTCATGTGTTCATTAAATCAACAACACTTAATGAACACTCATTCTGTATTGGGCACTATGGTTGGCATTTGGGATATATGTGATTAAGACCCATCTTAACCACCCTTAAGGATTTAGTGGAAAACACAGAACCATAAACAGACAACTACAGTCTGACAGAAGTACAATGACAAAGGCATGGAACAGCATAATTAAGACTTTACAAAGGGACAAGTGCCGGTACGAAGGACAGTCCCATGAGAACTGCAGTTTCATTGTTCTTCCTGCCAAATTCATTAGTGTTGACAGGAAAATATTGTTCATAGAAAGATGAACCTTGCCCTGAAGGTGCTGATAGCCTAGCACAGGGACAGGGAAGAAAAATGACTTCTCTGATGAAGAGCCAGTTTTTAAAAAAATTTAAATCCTTCACAGACTCATACTTTTGTAAAATATGTTTTTGAACATAAGAAAATGAAAAAAAAGAAATAAAAATTCTAAATGCTTACCTTCGATTTTTGTATTTATTTTACAGAGAACCAGCAATATACATTGCAGTCCATGGACAAGCACTGCCATAATGAATTACAAGTGCTAACATGAAAGTATATAAGCTGCTATCAGATAGGAAGAAGTGACCCGTTTATGGGGAGAGGGGTAGTCAATCTAAGGAAACACTTTCTAGAAAATGTGACCCTTGAACTGTGCTTTAAAAAAAGTAGGATTTGCCAAAAAAAAAAATATATATATATATATATATATTTTTTTTTTGGCAAATCCTACTTTTATATATATATATTTATGTAGAAAGAATAGAGATAAGAAAAGCAAGAACTTCTATATAATTAAGTAATGAGGGAAGGGAAGAGGCCAGTTAGGGAGGGTCTTAAAAGTATAACATGCACCCCATTTGGTGAAATTTCATACAGAGGAATGAAAAAAGAAAGCAGCTGATACCCTTGCTGAGTATTTAAAATAGTATTACAAAAACAACTCCAGTGACAATCACCAGTGAGCTTAATCCCTCTGGGTGGAGCTCATTAAATACCCCTTTATAGTTATACTAGAGGCCTGGTGCATGGATTCATGCACCCATCGGGTCCCTCAGCCTTGCCTGCAGAGATCAGGCTGAAACCTGCTCTCCAACATCCCCGAGGGGTCCCAGATTGTGAGAGGGCAGTTCTCCGGTGATGCACCCCAGAATCGGGCTCCCTCCTCTCTGGTTCTGGGTGCATCACCCAAGAACTGCAGCTGCCAAGTCAGGACAGCTCGGCAGCTCCTGCGTTGACTGTGCGTCACAGCTACCAGTTGGATGGTCAATTGGTCGGAAGGTCGCTTAGGCTTTTATATATATAGACTAGAGGCCTGGTGCACAGGGGGGGTGTGTCCCTCAGCCCAGCCTGCACCCTCTCCAATCTGGGACCCCTCAAGGGATGTCCGACTGCCCGTTTAGGCCCAATCCAGGTACGACTGGGCCTAAACGGGCAGTCGGACATCCCTCTCACAATCCAGGACTGCTGGCTCCCAAATGCTCGCCTCCTTGCCTTCCTGATTGACCCTAACCGCTTCTGCCTCCCAGCCTGATCACTCCCTAACCATTCCCCTGGCAGCGTGATTGATGCCTAACTGCTCCCCTGCCAGCCTGATTGCCCTAACTGCCCTCCCCTGCAGGCCTGGTCACCCCTAACTGCCCTCCCCTGCAGGCCTTGTCTCCCCCAAATGCTCTCCCCTGCAGGCCTGGGTCCCCCCCAACTGCCTGCCCTTCCCTGAAGACCCGGTCACCCTCAACTTCCCTCCTCTGCCAGCCTGGTCACTCCTAACTGCCCTCCCCTGCAGGCTTGGACCCTCCCAACTGCCCTCCCTTGCAGAGCTGGTCCCTCCCAACTGCCCTCCCCTGCTGGCCTGATCGCCCACAACTGCCCTCCCCTGCTGGCCATCTTGTGGTGGCCATCTTGTGCCCACATGGGGGCAGCCATCTTTGACCACATGGGGGCAGCCATCTTGTGTGCTGGAGTGATGGTCAATTTGCATATTATTCTTTTATTAGATAGGATAGAGGCCTGGTGCACAGGTGGGGGCCAGCTGGTTTGCCCTGAAGGGTGGCCCGGATCAGGGTTGGGGTTCCCTTGGGGAGGGGGGTGGCCTGGGTGAGGGGCCTGTGGTGGTTTTCAGGCTGGCCACGCCCTCCGGCGACCCAAGCAGAGGCACTGGTATCTGGGATTTATTTATCTTCTATAATTGAAACTTTGTAGCCTTGAGCGGAGGCCAAGGCAGGCCAGGAAGCTTGGCTTCCTCCATCACTGGGGGCAACCCAACCCTCCTGCTCTCTCCAGATCGCTGGCTGCCGCCATTTTTGTTGGGATTTATTTGTCTATTATAATTAAAACTTTGTAGCCTTGAGTGTAGGCCTGGGCCAGCCAGGGCTGCAGAGAAGCTTGGCTTCCTTCATCTCCGGGGAAACCCAAGCCTCCTGCTCGCAGCAGCTCCGTGGCCACAGCCATCTTGGTTGGGTTAATTTGCATACTCGCTCCTGATTGGCTGATGGGCGTGGCTTGTGGTGTAGCAAAGGTATGTCAATTTGCATATTACTCTTTTATTAGATAGGATGAGTTCCTTTTTCTTTAGAGCTGGCATTATAGGGTTGGGCTAACTCTAAAACACTGGAGAAAAATTCCCATTGTGCCAGGCGTAGAGAGAGTTTTCAGATGTGAAGGGGGTAGGGTTTATAGTCCTCCTTGTATTTCTTTGTTTTTATTTTTCTCTCTCTCCTTGCATATGGGCACAGCAGTAAAGAGTGTGGGCTCTCTCTAGTGCTGCTTTTACTTGCTCATGGCCTTGGATAATTTACTTACCTCACCAGTTTCCTCCGCTCTAAAAGAGAAACAATGGCAGTTCTGCCTCATATGGTTACCATAATGTGAACTTAAGTGAATCAATTACAAGTCGAGCACTCATAACAGTACCTGAAAAATTGTAAGTGATTGACAAGTGTCACAGAGTTATTAATATCATTAAAAGTAAAAGGAAATAAAATTGGGTGGATGGATAATATTCCTCTTCTCCCCCACCCCCGGAGTCATTCACATAAGTTTCTAAAAGTAGGACGAAGTAGGTTCCCTAATTCTAACCATGTGCATCACCCACTATTTCTCCAACATCACTGTACACCTAAACATGTATTACAGGTGGAGAAAATAGAGCTAATGATAGGTCTCTGGAGTAAAATGACTGAGGAAAATCAATAGAGAAGAGCTTATTTTCTGTCCGGATCCTACCTTAGTTCTTCCTAAAATTAGAAGCCAGTAGTTTTGGGTTATTGAGAGGAAACCGGAATGAGACAAGACTATTTAGGCAGGCGTTATTTAAAACATGTAGCACCTCCGAGAAATGTAAAGTAATCAGGGTGATGCTCCAAGATTGTAAAGGCTGGGATGGTTGTCTGGAGTTCACGGAGAGCTGGACAACAACTGGGGATCCTAGAATAAGCCTCATGGTGCCACTTCACACAGAGGCTTACCCAAGGGGATGTAGTAATTTGGGGTCAGGAATGTAAGAGTTTATCTTAATTTAGCAGCTGTGGAGCCTGCAGCAGCCAAGTCTAGTGGTCTTTTCAAAGAGATCAGCCTAAGGCACCAGCGTCTAGACAAAACACCACCTCTACACACTCCATCACAGAGGCTCCCAGTATCAGCACAAATTCCAGAGATAGAACCAAGGCCACCTTAGATGTTGCTGGCACATCAGCAGAAATAAGAAAAAAACTTAGAGGCCGCAGTGTTCTAGGGGCCACTTTAAGGATGACATAGGCATTCAATAGGCATTTAGTATCTTGGATAATATCAGAAAGCTTTTCTTTTCTTTTCCTTTTTTTAAACTTAGGCCTCAATTGATGACTGCCATTCATTTCCATTAATATTTTTTATCAATTTCAGAGAGTAAGGGAAGGGAGAGAGAGATGGAAACATCAATGATGAGAGAGAATTGCTGATTGCCTGCTTCCTGCATGCCCCACACTGGGATGGAGCCTGCAACCCAGGCACATGCCCTTGACTGGAATCAAACCCAGGACCCTTCAGTCTGCAGGCCGATGCTCTATCTACTTAGCCAAGTCAGCTAAGGCAAAGCTTTTTTTTCCTTATACTTTAACTTTGTCAAGTGTATTGTTTCTGAGATCTACTCCTCTCTCCTCTGTTCTCTGAAGACTTCTATAGTACTAGTACATCTTCACCCTGTAGCTTCAGGACAAATATTACATCTCTTCAACCATGGAGGCGGCCTTGAAAACCAGGATGGGCTGACCTCACCACTGCTCCCACTGGCCAAAGGGCTGACCTACAAGAAGTTAGTACAAGCACTGTCCCCTAAAAGCAAAAAATTACATTGGTTTTATCGTTCCTTACAGAGAGAATATAAAGGACAAGAGAGAGCTCTCAGTCCACCCACTTGCAGCCTGGGTGCCTCGCTCAGCTCTGCCAGGAGGCATGCTGGACAGGACAGTACCAGTGCACTTCCTCTAAAAATGAAGTCCAGGCCCTCATGAAGGCAGAACTGCTGCCTTCACAAAGAACCAGAGGACCCCGGTGTCCTTGACTGCATGTAGAAGAAGCTGGACATCAACTGTGATAGACAGCTAGATTTCCAAGAATTTCTTAGTCTTATTGTCGGCATGGCATTAGCCTGCCATGAGTCCTTTAGCCATTCCCCGAAGTACTAGTATATGCGAGGGGCCCTTGGAGCTGGCCTCCAGACCCACCCCTTTCCTGCCAGCTTCCCTGCCACCATCAACTCCTCACAGACCACACAGATCCTGAGTTCAGCATTGGGTGGGACCACCACCCCATGCAGGCTCTTCCTGCTGGTAGTAATAAACATATTTAAACACACACACACACACACATGCAAACAAAAAAGCGAAAATATTACTGTGGTATCTATAATCATGACCAACAACCTCTCCATTTTGGGGGGAGAGGGGGTGGTTAATCCTCACCTGAGGATATTTTTTTCCATTGATTTTTAGAGAATGGAAGGGAGGGAGGGAGAGGAGAGAGAGGGAGAGAGAAACGTATATGTGAGAGAGACACCTCAATTAGTTGCCTCCCACATGTGCCCTGACTGGTGCTGGGGATCGAACCTGCAATCCAGGTAGGTGCCCCTGACTGGGAATTGAAACCTCAACCCTTTGGTGTGCAGGCTGATGCTCTAATCACTGAGCACACCAGCCAGGCAGGACACTTTCATTTTGTTTTAGGCTCTTAACTTTGCTTTGCTATCATGTCTTATAGATATTACTAAAATATTTCTGTAAGGTTCCAGGTTTTTTTTTTTTCTTAACAACAGTGTAGCATGACTTCAATGTGTTTCATAATGCCCCATGTTACTCTACCTGTAGAGAGAGGAATACAAGGAGTGGCATGTCAATGCTTGCAAGTTCAAATGGGGCAGGAGAAGATGGGCAAGGAATTGTGCGGTACTATGTTAATCTGAATACGAAGTTCAATAGTCACATACAGATAGAAGGATAGTCAACCAAAGAATAAAAAAAAATAGTTTATATTTCAGTGACCTTGAGGTAGGAAAGAGCACAGAACAGAAGGCACAAATATATTTAGTTAAAATAATTGGTCTGCAAGAGATCGAAGAAAACAATTTCGTGTTAACACTATAAGACAATACCAAACACCTGCCAAGCAGCACTAATCTTGCCAAAATTACCTGTCTCAAGTCTGCAAGCTGGATTTTGGACTTAACCTTGTTCAGGTCATTCAATCATGCAATCAAGCATTTATAAAACATCTATTAATTATTAGCATTGCATTTGACTCCCCAGAATAAATAAAAGATAAACAGAAGACACAAATCCTTTTCCACAGAAATTTATACTCTGATGGCTAATTTTGTGTCAACTCGGATAGGCTCTGTACCCCAGGAACTTAATCAAACACTAATCTCATTGTTGCTGTGAATGTCTTTTATTGATGTGGTTAATATCTATACTTAGTTGGCTTTAAGTAAAGGAGATTACCCTCCATAATGTAGATGGGCCTCAATCACATCAGCCTTAGATGCAAAAACTAAGGTTTCCCAGAGAGAAGGAATTCTGCCTCAGGACTGCAGCACCAATTCCTTCCTAAGTTTCCAGCCCGCTGGCCTGCTCTATATCCTATTGGTTCTGTTTCTCTAGAGAACCCTGCCTTATACACACTCTTATAAGCAAATAGTAAATGGGAAGAACAAAGGCCATGTCCAAGAGCACACAGACACCCAGATAATTCCAGGAGAATAGCAGAATTTCTGTAATGGAGCCAAGTACAAACGATAGTAGGAACACAGGAGTGCTATATTTGACTGGGGCAGTCACAGAGTCAAAAATATATCGGATCTAAAAGAAGGATACATATGGAATTTATTGTAGGAAAAGGAAAAACACACACAATTAAGACAGGATGAAGGTCAGGGGATAAGGTGGCCTGCAAATGGAGGGCTATGTCTGCCTGTAAGAAAGTTAAGATCCTGGAGGACAAGGCTCAAATCCACTTATACCCTCATAAATTTCACAGCAGTTCAATTAATTGTGGTTAATATTATAAATGCACAAATGAATGCTATTGGGTTATATTAGATTGTTATTGTAGAGGTAATGTAGTTAAAAAGAGAAGTAGAATAATTTCAGCTATGTGGCAGGATAAAAGATCAATATATACAAGAATCAATTTTAATTCTATACATTTACAATGAACAATCGGAAAACAAAATCCCATTCACAATATTATGGCGTATAAAGAATAAAATATTTAGGAAAAATGATTAAACAAAACAAGTACAACACTTGCACACTGAAAACTATAAAACACTGCTGAACATTATTAAAGATCCAAATTAGTGAGAAGACATCTCATGTTCATAGATACAAAGACTTAATATTGTTAAGAAGGAAACAGTCTCCAAATTGACCTACAGATTCAAAGTAATCCTCATCAAAGTCTCTGCTAGTTTAATTTTTTGCAAAAATTGACAATCCTAAAATTCATATGGGAATGGAAGCTATGCAGGGTGGCAATCAAACAAACAAACATAAAAAAAAAGTTGGAGAACTTATGCTTCAAAACTTACTACAAAGCTGGCATAAGGAGAAATGTATACATCAATGAATGGAATGGAAGTAAGAATCCAAATATAAACCCCTTTGTATACACCTCATTGAATTTCAAAAGGGGTGACAAGAAAATTCAATGTTATACTATTCTCCTGGAATCATCTGGGTGTCTGTGCGCTCTTGGACATGGCCTTTGTTCTGCCCATTTACTATTTGCTTATAAGAATGTGTATACGGCAGGAGAAAAAACAGTTTTCAACCAATGTGCTGGACAACTGAATATGTACATTCAAAAGAATAAATTTGGACTTCTGCCTCACATCTTAAAAAAATTAACACAAAATAGATCATAGGCCTAAACATAAGAGCTAAAACCATAAAACTTTTAAAAGGGAAAATACAAATAAATATTTATTACTTTTGGTGATGGTTTCTTGGATATGACACCATAACCAAAGTGACAATAGAAAAAATAGGTAAATTGGACTTCATAAAAAATTAAAAACTTTTATGTCTCACAGAACGCCATCAAGAAAATGAAAAGATGCTCTGGCTGGTTTTTCTCAGTGGATAGAACGTCAGCCTGAGGACTGAAAGGTTACAGGTTCAATTCTGGTCAAGGGCACGTGCCCTGGTTGCAGGCTCAATCCCAGTAGGGGGCATGCAGGAGGCAGCTGATCAATGATTCTCTCTCATCATTGATGTTTCTATCTCTCTCTCTCCTCTCCCTTCCTCTCTGAAATCAATAAAAATATATTAAAAAAATAATAAAATGAAAAGACAACCCACACAATGGGAGAAAATATTTGTAAGTCATTTATCTTTTACAAGAGATTTGTATACAGAATATATAAAGAGCTTACAATTCAATAATAAAGACAAATAGCTCAATTTAAAAACAGGCAGAGAATTGAATAGATACACTAATAGTCATTAAGCATAGGAACGATGCTTAACATCATTAGATATCAGAGAGAGGCAAATCAAAGCCAAAAAGTCAGATAACAACACGTGTTAGTGAGAATGTGAAGAAAATTAGCACCCTTATATACTGCTATTGGGAACATAGTAAAATGGTGCATCCACTTTGGAAAACAATATGGCAATTTCTCAAAATGCTAACCACAGATTAACCACATGACTCAGTAATTCCATTCCTAGGTATATGCCTAAGGGAGCTAAAAACATATGTCCATGCAAAAACTTATATACAAATGTTCATAGCAGCATCATTCATGATAGTTTTTTTTTAACCTTAATGTCCATCAACTGACGAATGGATAAACAAAATCGGTACAGACATATAATGGAATATTACTCAGTCATAAAAAGTAATGAAGTACTGATACATTCTATAGTACAGCTGAATCTTGAAAAGATGGTTAATCAGGCTATAGTACAGATGAATCTTGAAAAGATGGTTAATCAGTGAAGCCAGTCACAAGAGACAATATATTGCATGATTCCCTTTATATGAAATGTCCAGAATAGACGAATCCACGGAGACAGAAAGTAGAAGAGTGACTGCCTGAGGTGGGGGTAGGGTGTGGCAGAGAGGAGAGCAGTAACTGGGGTGCTGATAATGAATGGTTCAGGAGTTTCTTTGGGGGTGTGGAAAATGTTCTCACCATAGACTGTGACTATATGAAGGATCACTGAATCACTATAACGTGTGAATGCTATGTTATGTGAAATATAGCTCAATAAAGCTGTAAAAAGGGGGGCAGGAAGTAGTTAGATAATCAAGGTAGATTAACAGAGAACCTTTTTTTAAAAAAATACTTTATTGTTTAAAGTATTATATGAGTCTCCTTTCCCCCATGACCTCTCCCTGGCCACCCCCACCCCCAAGCACAAGCCCTCACCCCCCTACTATCTTGTCCATTGGTTATGCTAGTATGCATGCATACAAGTCCTTTGGTTGATCTCTTACCCCCCCCCCCCCACCGCATCCCCCGCCTTCCCTCATAGGTTATACAGTCTGTTCGATGCTTCTACATCTCTGGTTCTATTTTTGTTCATCAGTTTCTGTAGTTCATTATATTCCACAAATGAATGATATCATGAAGTACCATCTCATACCTCTCAGAATGGCTATCAGCAACAAATCAACAAAGGACAAGTCCTGGTGAGGATGTGGAGAAAAGGGAACCCTCTTGCACTGCTGGTGGGAATGCAGACTGGTGCAGCCACTGTGGAGAACAGTATGGCGTTTCCTCAAAAAACTAAAAATGGAACTTCCATTTGACCCAGTAATCCCACTTCTAGGTCTATATCCCAAGAAACTAGAAACACGAATCAGGAAGGATATATGCACCCCTATGTTCATAGCAGCACAATTCACCACAGCTAAGCTTTGAAAACAGCCTAAGTGCCCATCAGCAGATGAGTGGATTAGAAAGCTGTGGTACAGCTACACAATGGAATTCTACACTGCAGTAAAAAAGAAATTCTTACCATTTGCAACAGCATGGATGGAACTGGAGAGCATTATGCTAAGCGAAATAAGCCAGTCAGAGAAAGATAAATATAACAGAGAACCTTTTAAAAATAGTGAAGATGTGTCCAAGGTAAGGTCCTAGAAAAGAAGAGAAAAAAAGGAAAAGTGTGGGAGCTTGGTGTTTCCTCAAAACGGATCTCTTGTGGCTGCTCTCCATGCTCAACCCCTCAGGGATAAACAGACAGCCCAGCCTCCGAGGAATATGATTTGAGCAGAGTCACACTAGGACTGAAGCATTTGGAGTTGAATTATTTGAATTTCAGCATCCCAGAGACAGTATCCTTGAATTCTTATAACTTTCTTCCACAGAGCTACCCTGGATCCTGGTTGCTCAACTCTCTGCAATTCTGTCTCCCATTATTAGAATTCCAATAAATTCCCCCAAAGCTTATTATGTTATCCCAAGTCAGTTTGTTGGGAGGAGATTGCTTTTTTTAGATATTCAGGGAATATTGGAGGATAGATACAAGCACCCTGAGATTTACTGAGGTAAAGTGCAATATATAAAGTAATTTCATTTGAAGAACGGATACAGAATAAATATTCCTTGAAGGACCCACTTAATGATACTGATAGGTTACTGTAACAACTTGTTCTAACTTTACTAGGCTGAACCCAAGACATAGTGTTCACGATGAATTTAAGCAAACCATGCAAAGAGATATAAATATGGTTTTATCTAACACTTTGGGGTGGGGGGCTCCAGTCACTAAGATACTAAGATGCTGCTTATAAATATTATATAGTTAAACTATGTTTCTTAAATTTGAATAATGGATGGACCCTTTTAATACTAAGAAATCCTGGGAAATAATTCTAAAAACCTCAAATTGAGAAACTGTGTCATAACTTTAGCCTTATGATGGTTATTAGTACCAATTTGATTGTAAACACAAAAAGTAAATGTGATGGAAACAGTCCAATGCCCATGAAAAGCTGACTAGGTAACAAAATGTAAAACCCATACAATTGAACACTACTCGGCAATGAAAAGAAATGAACCACTGACCTATACTACAAAAGCATTATGTGAAAGAAGCCAGCTGTAAAATAACACATGCTGTTTGATTCCATGTACAGTAAATGTCTAGAAAAGGCAAATTTATACAGACAGACAGCAGATCAGTGGGTTGCATAAGGCTGGGGGTGGGACCAAGGATTAACTATACAAAAATATAAGGGAACAGCTTTGGGGGTAATGGACATATTTTAAACCTAGACTGGAGTGATGGTTGTACAACTATATTAATTTACAAAAGTCACAGAAACATACACTTATAATGGGTGAATTTTATGGTGACATATCTAAATAAAGTTGTTTTTTAAAAAAGTAAATATGAAGTAACAATCTGTCAGGGGTCTTCATCATATAATCCAAAATACAGCATTTTAATATCAGAGATAAAATGTCTAAAGTATTTAAATTAAAATTTCCACAGAATTTGGGGCCTTGGAGAATGCTCTCACAAATCCTACAGGGTTATTGAGAAAAATTGCCCCAATGGTATACGATGGTCTTCGCAACGTTTCCTAGGGACCTAAATATTTTTATCCCTTTGGCATGTACACAAAAAGACAAAACAAACAAAGAATCAGAAATGTCACATACTCATTTAGCTGACAATCTTTCTAGAATGTACAAAAAAAGTACAAAAAGTTCTAAACCTTTCTGTTATATTTTAATTTATCCTCATATGTGCTTAATATATGTGAGGATGATAAAAAAAATTTTTAGTTTTTATTATCCTCACCTGATGACATGTTTTCATTGAGTTTTAGAGAGAGAGGAAGGGGAGGGGGGCAGAGAGAGATCGATGTGAGGGAGAAACATCAACTGGCTGTCTCCCACATGCAGCCTGAGTAGGAATGGAACCTGCAACCCTTCAGTATACGGGATGACACTCCAACTAGCTGAGCCTTCTGGCCAGGGCTTATTATCATACTTAAATGTAAAAGTACATGTTTTTGAAAGT
The DNA here is from genome assembly GCA_026230045.1 of Corynorhinus townsendii. Lineage (NCBI taxonomy): Eukaryota > Metazoa > Chordata > Mammalia > Chiroptera > Vespertilionidae > Corynorhinus > Corynorhinus townsendii. The sequence goes on from JAPDVU010000003.1 coordinate 157,823,230, forward strand.
AACATAGTTCTACTACCTTTGTACAAACTTTTTATTTTTAAATTTTTAAAACTTATCAGCTGCATGGTTTCTCCCCTCTTCTAGTGAAAACTCTGGACCCCTCTCCAGGTTATAATATTAACCGTTTGCCTGTCACAAATAGTAGAACTAGTTTTCCCAGTTTGTTGTTGGCCTTGTTCTCTTTTGCTTGCTTTCTTCTGCGTGTAGGAGTTACTCATGTGGACACAGTTGAATCTGTCAGTCTTCCCTATAGTTTCAGGGCAAGTCATCATTCTTCCATGCATCGGGACTGATTCTCACCTTTTAAAACATGATGTACTGAGCACACAAGGTTGATAACTCATGCTCATCTCCATAAACACTAAGTATTACATTTTGCTGTGCTATAGTTCCAATACAGCAAAAGGGCTTAAGAAGTTATGTGGGAGTGTCTATCCCAGGCTGCTGTGGCTTAAGTCCTTCCTGTGTTGTCTTCCTGTCTGCTGTTACTTCTCACTTCTGTCCCTGGGCCTGCTTATATAGCAAAGCACCCTTTCCCTTTCCCATATACTCACTCCATTGTCCTATGAATTAGGAAGCAGACTTACTAGACTTACTAGTTTAGAGCTGTGTATAAATCAAAGCTGGCATTTGAGTAGAGCTTTTAGACTCCTCCTATTGAAAACTGCATGAGCTTTTTTGGTACATCTATTTAGCTTTTTCTAAAGATGCTGGTCCTTTACTGAGATAGTTGACCACCTACTATTCCCTAGTTGGGACTCCTCTTTGCTCAGCTCTCATCAACTCAATGAGAATGACAGCTCAGTTATCAGATAAGCTGGACTCTAATAAAGGATCATACAACTTTGTTTTGTAATTGAACATAGCATGCTTCAGAATTCTTTTTTAAATTGAGATAAAACTGGCATATATTAGCTTCACTAGTTTAAAACAATAATTTGATATTTGTATATACAGTATTGAAAAATGATCAACACAATAAGTCTAGTTAAATCCATCATTATACACAGTTACAATTTTTTTCTTGTGATGAGAACTTTTATATCTAGTCTCTTAGCAACTTTCAAAGATATGATACAGTATCAGAATTCTTTGGACAATCCCTTAGTAAGACACTAACAATATCAGAATTGTCACTTAAGTTAAAACCCAGAACCAGGGGCAAAAGCAGGGACCCTCAGATCCTCAAGCGGTGCATGACTGCACATGTAACTGTATGACTTTGTCAAAAATAGATATTTTAGAAAACTTACCAGGATCTATTAGCCAAATGATTAGAGAAGTGCCAGGCACTTCCTGCTAACCTGGGCTGCAGCAAACAAAACCTACTTCTTCAATCTTTCTCCTTTCTAGTCTCACTACCTGGCTTCTGGCTCATGGTCCCTAAGACACTGCTTCAGTTCATGCCATTATATCTGCATCCCAACTAGTAGAAAGGGAAAAGAGGAGAGTACAGTCCTTCTAAGGACCCAGCACAGAAGTTGCACACATCATTTCTGTTCACATCACAACTGTCAGAACTTAGTCACACGACACGTGTACTAGTAACTGCAAGGGGACGTGTGAAACAGTCCTCAGAAGGCATGAGTCCAGCAGGAACTTGGGAAATTGTATTATTATAGAAGAAAGGAGCATAGGTGCTGGCAAACAAAAAAAAAAAATGTGGCAAATGATTAACACAAAATTCAGGGTAGGAGTTGTCTCTGGTGGGAGAGAAGAGAACTCATTCCAGGGGCTTTAGGAGTTTTAATAACATTTTTTTCTTTTTTTAAAAAATATGTTTTTATTTATTTTTTTAGAGAGAAAGGAAGGGAGAAGGATAGATAGAAACATCGATGAGAGAGAAACATTGATTGGCTGCCTTCTGCATGCTACGTACTGGGGATCCAGCTAGAAACCCAGGCATGTGTCCTGATTGGGAATCGAACCCATGACCTCTTGGTTCAGGGGTGGATGCTTAACCACTGAACCACACCAGCCAGGCAATAATATTTATTTCTTAAGCCAGATAATTACAACATGTGGTTTAATTTTTCACTGTTCTTCCTTTAAATGTATGTCTACCTACCTACTGAAGCTGGGTATTGGTGCATGGGATTTATTATACTACTAGAGCCCCGGTGCACAAAATTTGTGCATTGGGGTGTGTGTCCTCAGCCCAGCCTGCACCCTCTCCAATCTGGGACCCCTCAAGGGATGTCTGACTGCCATTTAGGCCCGATCCTAAGGCCCGATCCCATTAGGACCGGGCCTAAGTGGGCAGCCGGACATCCCTCTCACAATCCAGGACTGCTGGCTCCCAACTGCTTGCCTGCCTGCCTTCCTGATTGCCCCTAACCGCTTCTGCCTGCCAGCCTGATCACCTCCTAACCACTTCCCTGCTGGCCATCTTGTGGCAGCCATTTGTGTTCACATGGGGGCAACCATCTTTGACCACATGGGGGCAGCCATCTTGTGTGTTGGAGTGATGGTCAATCTGCATATTACTTTTATTAGATAGGATAGAGGCCTCGTGCACGGGTGGGGGCCAGCTGGTTTGCCCTGAAGGGTGTCCCGGATCAGGGTCGGGGTTTCCTTGGGATGTGGGGCGGCCTGGGCGAGGGGCCTGTGGTGGTTTCAGGCTGGCCACGCCCCCCGGCGACCCAAGTGGAGGCCCTGGTATCTGGGATTTATTTATCTTCTATAATTAAAACTTTGTAGCCTTGAGCAGAGGTCAGGGCAGGCCAGGGGGGGAGGAAAGCTTGGCTTCCTCCGTGGCCAGGGAAACCCAAGCATCCTGTTCTCTCCGTGGCTGCAGCCATTTTTGTTGGGATTTATTTATCTTCTATAATTGAAACTTTGTAGCCTTGAGCGGAGGCCAAGGCAGACCAGGAAGCTTGGCTTCCTCCATCACGGGGGCAACCCAAGCCTCCTGTTCTCTCTAGCTCCGTGGCTGCCACCATTTTTGTTAGGATTTATTTATCTTCTATAATTGAAACTTTGTAGTCTTGAGTGGAGTCCAGGGCCAGCCAGGGTGTGCGGGAAGCTTGGCTTCCTCCATTGCCGGAGAAACCCAAGCCTCCTGCTTGCTCCATGGCTGCAGCCATCTTGGTTGGGTTACTTTGCATGCTTGCTCCTGATTGGCTGGTGGGCGTGGCTTGTGGGTGTAGCAGAGGTACAGTCAATTTGCATATTGCTCTTTTATTAGATAGGATTCTCTCTACTTCTGAGTACATGTGATAAATTCTATAATAAAATGTTTACATATACACACTTTATATACATTTACATCCTTTCAGCTGAATGCCCTTGAAGACTCACAATACTTTTTTTTAACTGAAATAATACCACTTAATAATATTATATTAGTTTATATTATATAAGATATTACATTATAATGCAATATCTGTATACACTATAGCATGTCTACCACCAAAAGTCTAGTTTCCATCCATCCCAATAACAATTGACCCTCTTACCCATTTGCCCTCCCAAATCCGTCTTCCCCTCTGGTAAACAACAATTTCTGAGCATATCTGTAAGTTTGTTTTTGTTTTATTTTGTTTGTCCTTTTTTTTACATTTCACATGCGTGTAATCATATGGTCTTTGTCCTTTTCCGTCTGACTTATTTCACTAAGCATAATACCCGCAAGGTCCAACCATGTTATTGCAAATGACAATATTTCATCTTCTTTATGGCTCAACAGTATTCTATCACACAATACTTAATAAAAACCTACTTTGTAAAAAGTACTGTCCTAAATGTTGTTACATACATAATCTAATGTTCATGTTAAAATGTTCATAATCTAATTGTGAGCTCAAGACTAAAATAATACTGTATACTATGGAGGAACCAAATGAGAAACAGATAGAATCCAGAAAAAGGAAAGATCAGTTTGGTGTAGAATTAGGTAGCCATGATCCTTGGAAATAAATGTGACAAATATAGTAAAAGCAATTAGCAAAAATAATAATACACATGCAAACTAATTTTAAGCAACAAGATTTGTGCAGGCCTCATCATGTGGCTATCATTTGTTTCAAAGTTTAGAAACAAGTAAAATGCAATTTAAGGGAATAGAAAATAACTATTGTTCCACTTTCACAGGTTAAAATTAACTGTTACTGTATAACAGGGGTGGGGAACCTTTTTTCTGCCAAGGGCCATTTGGATATTTATAACATCATTCGAGGGCCATACAAAATTATCAACTTAAAAATTAGCCTGCTATATTTGGTCAAACATTTAATTAACGCACCCCTAATGCCTTGGCAGGGCCAGACCAAATGATCTCCTGGGCCTTATATACGGCCCAAGAGCCAGGCATTTCCCACCCCTCTTTATAACCAAATCTGGTCCATCATTTTAGGGAAGACTTTTGAGCAGGTGCATTCAGTCCCTCTGAAGAGGCTGTAAAGCATGACTAAAGTATCTATAATTAGCCCACCTAGGTTTGGATCTCCAGTTCACCATTTGCCTATACAATTGCAATGCATGTTTTTATTACATATATCAAGAATCTTCCAACCAATGTGAAGCAAAAGAATCAAGTGGTGAGGGTTACTTAGCATTCCTTTTGCCAAAAAGCATACCTGAATTCAAACTTATATGTTTTTCCTCTTTAAAAAAAATTTTTTAAACAATATCTAACAATGGTTAATATGAAGATTCCGAAAAACTTAATATATCAATATACATTTATCAGCTCCTAACTGCTGTTTTGAGTTTTATTTCAAATTATTCTTATTGAATTAGAATTTTTAGTGTCTACTTCAGTTCTATAACATTGATGTAATGTAAATATTTTCAAAGTCTTAGCAACATATCCAGTTTAAAAGTCAACATGATTTAAATTTTAATTTGAGGAAGTGTCCCATACTGGCATAGAGACTAAAGTGTCCAATGAAAAGTCCATTTTAGGTGGCAGAATTACATTTTTAAGTTACGAGAAAAAATACATGAAATGTTCCCATTCAAGATCATACATACTATGTTTAGAATGAACACAGAATGCATCATTTTCTTGTACATTAGAAATAGCACGTACCAAGCTGACTATAGCAGATTAGATTTCATAACTGCAAAACGAAGCTCTTAACAGCCATATTGGTCTCCACTTGTGTGAATGAATTAAAAGACTTCCAACAAGCTTCATTTCCAGCACAGGAAATCCTGTTAGATTCCCCCCTGCAAGGATGCATCACAGCTTTTCAGGTTGCAACCCTTTAAAGGCCAACACCAGCTGTATTTTGCAGGAAGTTCTTCCTTTGGTCCCTCAATAGTCTGCAGGATAAACTTTGGTTGGCTCAGCACATACTGAGCTCTGCTCCCTTATCACAGCGGAGCAGCTGTGCTGAGGATGAGACACCACCACCCCACATACCCAAACCTTCCTTTTTCTTAGTGTTTGAAATACATTCAGCTTCGGTGAGTAGGCCTTCTGTGCCCTATTGTTCTCTGATTTCTATATTAATTAATCTAGAAATACCTTTGAAAAATATCAAGGGGGAAAAAAAATCTAAAATCCAAATGCTAACCCAAATGAAATCCCCAGGAAGGTTTGTCTGAGTTAACTGTATTCCCAAGTTGAATTTGAGGCTCAGAATTTTAAAAACCCATGAAAATGCAATTAAATGAAATGTAAAGCAGAAACGTTTTACTAAGTGGAGAAGCACCACCATTTCAATAAGACGGGGAAATCGTGCTATTTTAAGGCATCTGAAAGAGCAGGCAAGGTAAATTGGGGTTATTAGCAAAGGAATTCTTGAGAGCATGCTCAAGAGTTACTGCCTAAATAGAAGGCTCACTGACTTCCTCTTAATTGTTTTCACCTCGTACCATAGACAGTACACAGATTTCATTGATAAGAATGAAACGATCCCTTTGTTCCAAATAACCAAGGCATAAATCATACAGCAATAGTTAACGTTGAGACCACAGTTTGCATGTCCAAACATTATTCTCCTAAACACTGCTCTAGTAGCCTTGGTCCTCATACTATTATCCCCCCTAAATCTGGCTATACATATTGTTAGGGAACATAGTATCCTAATTCCTATGGACAAAAAAAAAAAAAAAAAGGGGTGTGTGTGTGTTTCTGTAATAAATCTAACCCAAAGTAGATGGTGATCTGATTATAAATTCCTAACTGGCAGGTTATGGATGGTAAAAGGTTTATCTTCACCTTAAGCTTAAGGCCTGTCCATTGTTGATGTGCATCTAGGTAAACCCTTGCGACGCCTCTTTTCAGACCCCTCCTTCTAAAGCGTGACCGCCCTCGAGAGAGCAGCTCATCTCATTAACTATCCTGTGCATAAAATCCCTCCCTAATTTCAAATGCATAAAAGAAACTGAAGCATTTGAGATCTTGCTTCCTTCCCAGATATTGTTATGACTTTTGGCTTAAGTAAACTCTTATAAAAATTCTTTATAGGTTTTGGATGTTTCTTACCTCGACAGAAATAGTCTATCTAGTGTGTATAGAGTTTGAAATAAAACGTGAGCCCATACTGGGAATATGGAGATTTCATAGCCACATCTAGATTTCCTAACACTCCATTCCTTCACTGTAGTAGCGAGCTGAAGCTTAGCAGTGGATTTAAGCCACTCGGACAGGTACATAAACATTCTCCAGTTTGGTGCAGTCCTTTCCTTTCTCTACAGTCTCTAACTCAGTAGGTTTTATGCATTGGCATTGCCTGCTTATTTCTCTTAGGCATTTATTTGCCTTTGAGACTGTGCAGAGGAAAGAGGAACATGGAAAAGGAAGCAGAAACCTGTTGCCCTCATTTGATCAATTATAGGGATAGTGAGAAATCCCATCTCTTATAAATCCCAAAACTTCTAATGTCACATCTTCTCTCCTTGAGTGCTAAATATCTGTATCTAGGCAGACTTTGTACTCTTACCAGATAATTCAAGTAGAATATTCTGCAATGTGTTCTCTCTATTAAGTTCTCAATGTCATCATCCTATTATTTATAACAAGTTAGTGAGCATTAACTAAGTTCTGAGCACTAAAATAAGTCCATGGGTACTATATCATTTAACTCCCTCAGTAACTCTATGGCATATGTCCTTTTATTGTCCCGTTTATTGAAGAGAAAACAGGTTATAATTGTCAATGTCACTCAGTATGTTTGGCAGAGCTGGCAGGGTTTGCAGAGCAAACAGAGCCTTACCCATTATACTGGGATACCATCCAGACCCTGAATTCCCCATGAAGCAAGCAAAGAGGCAAAGACCTTCCAGTGCTAATATTTTTCAATTACAACCAAGTTAACCCCCCAAATCCTGCCTTTACGTAGGCACATTGGGTGTAACATGAAGCATTTCACAGACATTGTGGGATATGTCACCTCCTTTTACCTTACAGCTTATGAAACAGGGTGAACAGTGAATGTGGAGTTCAGAGTCAGCTCTTTGAAGTCCACATCCAGATTCATAGTAAATAACTCTGGCATGGAAAGGGCCAGGACAGTGCTGGCCAATCCGATCTAAATGTGGCTGTATGATTGAGGAACTGAATTTTTAAGTATACTTATTTTAAAATAATTTTTATTTATATTTAAATAATCAACTATCTACCTAGAGACAGCACCAGATCCCACAGGTTAAGGGTTCAGTCCTACAAGAAGCCAACTGCAAATCCAGGTTGTCATCAGGGCTTCTGGCCAACTGGATGTAAATGGGAGGTTCCCTGGACTCCTGTGACATTTAAATAGGTAGTGACTTGTGGCTACTTGCGGTGTTGTGATTTATGATAAGAATCTGTTTTGGTCTTTGTCCATAGTTCCTGGAACAAAGCTTCTAAAACTCTTGGAGATTCTGAAGTGATAAGAGAAAGAAAAAAAAAGGTGAAAGAAGTGTCTTTTGTTATTCAAAACAAGTCCCTTTCAACCACACCTGGGATTATGTTCAGGAGGTGACTTTATTGGTTATCAGGGAATCAACTTTCAACCGCAACCCCACACCCCTGGGGACCAGAGAGGGGCTGGAGTTTAATTAATCACCGATGGCCAGTGATGTAATCAATTGTGCCTATGTGATGAAGCCTCCATGAAAACCCAAGAAGAAAGGGTTTGAAGAGATTCCGAGTTGGAGAAGACTTAGAGGTACTGAGAGGGTGGCACACCTGCAGAGCGTGTATGAGCTCCTCTCCCTTTTCCTCACACCTTGCCCTAAGCATCTCTTCCATCGGGTATTCCTGAGTTGTATCCTTTTACAATAAACTGGTAATCTAGTTAGTAAACTGTTTTCCCGAGAGCCATCTAGCAAATGATTGAGCCTGAGGTGAGGGATGTGGGAACTTCAAATGTGTAGCTGGTTGATCAGAAGCCCAGATGACCCCCTAAGACGCACAGTTGGCATCTGAAGTGGGGTCAGGCTTGGAGGACTGAACCCTGAACGTGAGGCAAGTCAATTGGCCTCTGTTTCAGTTTTCTCTCTGTAGAATGAAGGAGTTGGCCCATTGATTCCTAGTCATTTTTAGCTGTCATCAAATAGGTCCTGGGCACTCAACAAACCTATTTAATAAGTGTAGCTGAGTACAGCTTAAAATGACAACATCAGATCTAGAACCTTATTGTATTCTTTTCACCGAAACCTTTGACAACTTGCAGAGCTATTATTACAGAAAAGTACATTTTGATCTCAGCTTAGCCAGAACCTCCCCAGCCCTTGCTGCTCACCACACATACAGTAATTTATAAGCCCTATGTTCACCAAGCCTGGTTTTCTTATGATAATGGACTCAGCACTGTTCTCAAATCTTCAATCTCCTTATTCATTCATTTCATCTTAAACACTTCTCCCTTTAAGCCCAGAAATGACATCCTGTTTTTAGCTGATATACACAACATGTATTTTCCAATAAGCGAAACAATGCCTGATTGGGGAGTGGGCAGGGAAAGCAGTATAACACAGTCAAAATAACCACAGCAGCAGCAGCAGATTCGCTCAGCAATAGCTTGGATAGACAGCGCAGCATTCCAAAGGTCCTAGTTTTGTACTTGGGCTTACTGTGTTGCTCATTTTCTACGTGCCTTCTACATAACCAAACAGCCCAGCTCAATCTCGGTGGCATGTAGTCAAGGAAAATAATGGGCCATAGCAGACAACTTCAAAGCCTTGGCACCACTTAGGTTAATAATATATAATTGCTACAATTTCTTTAGCACAGTACTTTTAATTAAATGCGCTAAGGTCTCTACCTACCAACTTAGTTTCAACCACAGCAGCCATTCTGCAGTGAAATGAGGCACCTGAGTGTGTCTGTTTTCAAAGAGTCTGCCTCTCCTCAGTAACACTTCCCGTAATACCAGCTTGGAACAGACGCACCGCCTCTTTCCAAGCCCACCTTCGAGATAGGATTCAAAGATAGAGTAAGCTGTAGCTTTAAAGAGCTAAACAAAGCACTTATCACTGTTTTGAAAATCAGGTGCTATACCCTTTCCATAATGTATGCCCAGGAATGAAAAAACAAAACACACACACACACACACACACACACACACACACACACACACGGCACTTCAATGTCACCAAGGCTGCCAGCACCAAGAAGCAATTCCAGAAGTTCTGAGACTAGATACCTGCCCACTCCCCCAGACAAAATAGTTATTTTCTCAGTCAAAAAGAACTTCAAGAAAAGGAAAATGAAATGACTGAACTTTGTCAAGAAGTAGAGCTTCTCAGGCTACTACCTTAGAGACCCACAGATCACGACTTGGGAGCAAGAGGGGGATAGTCCTAAAGCAGGTGACAAGAAGCATGTCTTCCTCTGAAAACAGCCTGTGTTCAGTGAACTAAAAGTTCATGATGACTGGGTGAGGGCAGTGGGAGGCTGAACAAACCTTCTCATCTCAGTGCAGGAGGCTGCAGACCTGAGACAACTCGAGTGATGACACTCGCGCTCCAAAAGTGGATCCTCCTGCACCTGAGGATCCAGGTGGCACACCCGCTCGCATCCCTGGGCACTGCCTGCTACTCCTTGTCAGGCAGGAGGGTCTCACACCTTTCCCCTCAGAGTTTCTCCTGCGCTGCCAAGCCTTTTCCTTCCCCCTCCATTGTCAACGTCGACATCCAAGGGATCCAAATGGCTCATTTATGGCAAAAGGGTTTCCTCTTGTTCTCTCTCCTCCAAAAAGCATGGATAACCCTTGCCTGTCACCTCCACCACATGCTGGCTTCCCATTAAGGCGTTCCTAGTCCCCCTTCATAGGCTTTCCCCCCGCCCTCCCCCGGACACCCCCATGCAGAAAAAGTGAGCTTCTTTTTGGAGAGTCAATGGGCCTTCATGTGACCCCACTGGTTAAAATCCTAACATATGGAAAGGCCCTTGATGTCATTTGGCATCTTTCTCTTCTAAGTATTTTTGAATTATTTATATTAGTAAAAAAAAAAAAACCCTCTTATGGACGTGTTTTTACTTCCGTTCAAATTGCAACGTGATATAAATTTTAGACAGTTTTTAATGAAAGGTAGTTTAAATTATTCTCATGACATACATTCTAGAAAATGTAAGCAGCAAATTTGAATCTGATGAGCCAGACACTATTCCCTCAACAATGCATTATCCACGAGCAGTTCAGGAACCAGGAACATCTGAAACAGCAGCAGGACAAAGGTGAACGGTCCCTGTTGATTTCCATAAACAGTAGTTGATTTTAAAAATCTACTCAAATAATTTGGGAATCAAAATGAACAATGAACAACTATTACATGTGAAAATCTCAGTGACTAATGCTCTCCATAATTCTTACTGTATATATTCAAAAATATTTCCCTCTATAGGAAATGTCAAAATAGAGGCATGTCTTGTTGAATGATGAGCAAGCCCTGGGTAGGGCTGTCAGCCTCCAGGCATATTCTGGTATTAGAGGCATTTTTACCAAGTTCAACAATTTTGTATATGCAAAATGTCATCTACTTTTAGTCAGTGTGTGTATGCCTGTGTGTGTGTATCAAACCTTTCCATTTAGGAAGACATCATAAGAATAAAAGCATTTGCAGTGAGATATATGTCAGAATCTACCACATAGGACACTTCATCAAAAAATAAAATAACCCAGCCAGTGTGGCTCAGTGGTTGACCATTGACCTATGAACCAGGGAGGTCACAGTTCAATTCCTAGTCAAGGCACATGCCTGGATTGCGGGCTCAATCCCAAGTGTGGGGCATGCAGGAGGCAGCCAATCAATGATCCTCTCTCATCACTGATGTTTCTATTTCTCTCTCCCTTTCCCTTCCTCTCTGAAATCAATAAAAAATATATTCTAAAAAAATAAAGTAAAATAAAATAAAAACTAAATGTATAGCTGAAATTCACCCAGGTGTTTCAGATTAAGGCAGATCCTAGCTTTTTCAATATGTTTATTGATTTTTATTATTTGCCTTACCTGTCCTAGAGAATGTTTGAATTTATCAAGTGAGAAAGAAGCTTACCTGGCTACCCAAGAACTCTTAGGCAGTCATTCCATATTAAGTACAACAGATATTGAAGATACTGCAATGAACTTTGGGGGGAAAAAAACCCCAAACTATTTTAAATGAGAAGGTTTGTTTCCAAGGGAAACAGAAGACAATTTCCTGAGAAAATATTTGACAGATAGATAGCTTTTAACCTATTATGTGTGCACATATATTCTACAGTATTTGGAAACTAAAGCATACTCAGTTTTTAGCGAATGAGGTATTGCTCATAGCATAGATATGGTTCTCTAAGTATGTACCACCTGTGTTGGCCCTGTTTAGTTCTGTTTACTTTAAAACATTTTTTATTGATTGATTTGAGAGAGACAACGATTTGTTGTCCCACTTATTCATGCATTCACTTGTTGCTTCTTGTATGTGCCCTGACCAGGATCAAGCCTGCTACTAGGACAACGTGTTCTGCTTCAAGAGAAGCTCTGGGAATAGCCTCAGATGGACAAAGGGCAGCCCCATCTGTAACCAAGAAACAGTCCTGCAATTGAAGACACTGACCTGGGTTCAATCACACCACCATTTCCCTGCTGAGTCTTTCATTCTGCTTTGAAAACTTCACGAAAATGAAGACATTCAGGGTTAAATGACAAAGGTCCCTGTTGGCCTGCCCCGAACCACATGGGAATAATGGCGATGGCAGGTGGGTCCGCACGGCCTGTGAGGCAGATGTCGCCTGGCAGGCTGGCAGGCTGCCTGTGAAGGATCACATGATGAACCAGATCTGCACTTTCCCGGGTGGAAACTGGATATCTCCTCACCCGATTCAGGAACCAGCGATGATCTCTGGAGATCCCCTGAATGCATCACAGAGGAAGTTTCTGGTGCTGACTTCCCACTGGCCTTGAAAAGTTCCTTTATGAAATGTCTACAAAATGCCATGGATTAAGGGTTTTAAAGGAACTGTCTGGGATCCGTATAGCTATCTAATTGACATGGGGGTACCTAAACATAAACCCAAGAGACTTTGTTTGTTCTGAGCCAACTAGGAAGTTACATAATTTACAAAGCAGTTTCTTGATTTTAACAAACATTTTGTAAGTTAGTTCAATAAATTTGTTAGCTATAATAAAAGACTTACTGAGATCCAATATAATTTTTTTAATGTCTATCATTTTGAGCAATTAGAGTGAATAATAGATGTTTGGTCTTTAAAATTATAAAAACCTTACAGCAACATAAACTTTGGAAAGTGGAAAGGAAAAAAGAGCCATCCTTAATCCTAATACCATACTATAGCTATTACTTATCTATTCATCTTAAAATACAAAATTTAGTTATGTTCATGCTGTATATACAACTCAGTGTTCAATTTTTCATTTCTTTTCTATACTGCTAGTTTTCATATTTTCTCATATTATATTCCACTGAATTACAACTTTGTTTAATACGGTTTGCTTACTGTTTTTGCTAGGGTTTCAGTAATTTATTTTAATAAGCTTAAATACTTTGATGTTAAATGTACAAAAGTTAAAAGTAACTTTTATTTCAAAAAGGATTCCAGAAGAATAAATTGCTGTATATAAGATGGTTAAATGTTGAATTAGCACTCTGCACATAAAAGTAGTTTTCAAAGACAACTGCTATGGGTACCCCAAGGGCTATTTCTTTTCAAATGTGTTTCCACACCAACAAATAACCTACACACATTAAGTGGTAATAATGAGTGCTAAAGAAATATTGGCACCACTAAGTGCTTTACATGATTAACGCATTTAATCTTCACAATAACCTATGCCTCAGTACTATTATTATCCCCATTTTACAAATAAGGGAAGTGAGGCGCAAAGAGGTCACAGAACTTGAACACGGTCAGACAGCTGGGATGAAAACCCAAACATCCTGATCCAAAGCCAGCCTCTAGTCAATATGCTATGAACTTCACTGGTCCACCAAATAAAAACATAACTGCCAAAACCTTAATCTAATACTATAGGCTAGCAACTTATTTTTGGTTAAGTTCTTTTTCCTCGAAAATGATTATAACCATGCAAATGAAATCCTAATACCCTTTTCCAGCCCCATCATAAAGTGACGGTATTCCATATACGTAAAAGAAAATATCCATAAATGGCTTGTTATGTGTCAATGATCCTTAATATCACACACAATCACTTGTGATACATTCCAGCCCAGTCATATGTTCACACACCATTGTGTCTACTCCAAAAAATGACTATCTATAATCTCAAGAGCTCAATGTCATTGAATTTCAGCTAAGGTAAGGTGTGCCCTTGACAGTTTCCAGAGAGTCCATGTGACAGCTTCGAAGTGGAAGCCCTGCTGTTAGCTGTCTTGCCAAAATGCTATTACACAATCAGCACCAAAAAAAAATGAGGGATGAGAAAAAGTCGACTTCCCAAAACACACGGTACATGCTCTTTTGGAATACGGGCATTGCAGAAGTGTTGACAGCAATGTGTTGTTCGGGAGTGAACCCCTTCTCCTCCCTCGCCCCTCCCAACCTGGTTAGGTTTCTGAGAGGGACCCTAGCAAAGTGAAGAGCATGGAGATAAAGGATGTCAGGCTGGTGAGAGGCCTGGACAGCATCACCCACTCGTTCATTCACACATCAATACTTTTTCAAGATGCATCTAGGGCAGTAGTTGGCAAACTCATTAGTCAACAGAGTCAAATATCAACAGTACAACGATTGAAATTTCTTCTGAGAGCCAAATTTTTTAAACTTAAACTTCTTCTAACGCCACTTCTTCAAAATAGACTCGCCCAGGCCATGGTATTTTGTGCAAGAGCCACACTCAAGGGGCCAAAGAGCTGCATGTGTCTCGCAAGCCGCAGTTTGCCGACCACGGATCAAGGGTGTGCCAAGAGCCAGGGAGCCAAAAGAATAAAATAATCCCTATCCTTGTAAAGCCCACAATTTTGGGGGGGGGGGGGATGGGAGAGTCAGGAAAACAATGGCAATATAATATATGGTTTAATAGAGGCAATGGGAGGTGCGGTTAGATCACAGAGAATGGAGGGGAAGGTGGAGGACCTGAGGTTCCTACATCCACACTCTGTGAGGGCTGCACTCAGGGTCAGCACTCCAGCCACTGGGACTCCCAGCCCAGGGTTATCCTGTTCTATAGCAGACGATCAAGGCCTACTCCTTATGAGCTACCTTATGCCAAACCATCTGGTATTAGCAGGGGAGTGGGGTTGGGTTGAAGATGAATTTGATTAAGTAAATAATTCACTTGCAGTTGGTGACTAACTTTTAAGAAGGGGCAGCCTTCTACTTAGTGGCTAAGTCTATTCAAGAGGTGACTGAGGTGGGTACTTTAAAAGAACTCCCATTAACTGGCTTCCCCCTAAACCAGTGCTCCTGAAAGTGTGGCTGGTGGACCAGCAGCAGTCAGCCAACTGTTTACCACTGGTCCCCAAAGAAATAAGCAGGGACATTAGAGTAAGCATTTAGAAGCTTTATGTGTTTGCTGGGTCCCATAAAAAGGAAATGGGGCTTTGTGTGTTCTGTTTGTCTTTATTTCATTTTTGTAATAAATTCATTTACAGTAGTTCCCCCATTATCCAAGGTTTCACTTTCTGCAGTTACCTGTAATGTGTGATCCAAAAATATTAAATGAAAAATTCCAGAAATTAACAACTTTCAAATCGCGTGCCATCCTGAGCAGTGTGATCAAACCTCACGTTGTCCTGCTCCGTGCAGCCTAGAAGGGATTCATCTCTTTGTTCAGCACGTCCACACTGAATAGGCTCCTCGCCCCTTAATCACTCAGTAGCTGTCTTAGTTATCAGATCAGTTAGTAGGGAGAGAGACCGCATACACATGACTTCTATTACAGTGTATTGTTATAATTGTTCTATTTATTCTTAGTTATTATTAATCTTACTAAATTAAACTTGGTCATAGGTCTGTATGTATAGCAGTAAGCAGTGCTATCCATGGTTTCAGGCCTCCATGTGGGGGGTCTTGGGACATACACCCCGTGGATAAGTGGAGACTATTGTATTATATATTTAAAAAGCATTAGTCCATGACAGATTAGAAAAAAAAAAGTAGTCTTCCAGCACAAATTGTTGGAGAGGCATAGCTCCAAATAATTTTGGGTACGAACAAAAAAACACGAAATAACAAAACAGTTTTTTAAAAAGCCTGTAGCCTTGTCTGGCTGGTGTGGCACAGTGGTTGAGCATTCATTCACCCATGAACCAAGAGGTCACTGGTTCAATTCCAGGTCAGGGCACATGCTCAGGTTGTGGGCTCATTCCTGGTAGGGGGTGTGCAGGAGGCAGCCAATCAATGTTTCTCTCACTCTATCCCTCTCACTTCCTCTCTCTCTAAATTCAAATACCCTATGTGTTGTGCCAGCACAGCCAAGGGGTCAGTGAGCCTGAGGAAGGGTGGGCGAAGGATTAAAAAAAGACAGAAAAAGAGAATAAGCGGGGTCTAGGTGGATCTTCTGTGCGTGACTGAGGCCACAGAACAGATCCAGACTGCAAGCTGATGCTTTATTTTGTAGTCAGAGGTAAACAAGGTAATTTACAATGTTCTTGGAACTTTCACTTGTTTTGGCAGCACTTGCTGCACCTCCCACAGCCCATTCGCTACCCAGGAAAGATCTAGGGAGCAGTCACAAGATCAAGCTTAATTATGCTAAGAGGGCTGTGACCTCTAAGCTGGGACTTGTTTGCGGCTTTGCCAGCAGGTCAGTCCGAGGCTTAACCCTATAACCGCTCCCTACAATCCTATATAATAAAAGCCTAATATGCAAATTGTCCCCTTGACTGGGAGTTCGACCTAGAGTTCAACCCGCTGGCTATGATGTATGCTGACCACCAGGGAGTGGCACAGAACATGGCGAAGGTTGGTGACACAGCACCAACAGTGGGCAGCAGTGCAGGCACTGCTGACCCCGATGGGCCCCAACGAGAGTGGGACCGTGGCAGGATGGTGGAGCAGGTGAACGGGTGCAAGCGGGGCCCGATCGCCCCGCAGGCTGTGACCAGCAGCGACAGCGGGGTCAGGGCTGCCACCTGGCTTCCGGGCACTGAGGAAGCCAGGCGGGGGCCCGATGACTCAGGCGGAGGGGGCTGTGTGGGGGGCCCGGGGCCCAGGTGCTGCCCAGGGCCCAGAGGTTAGCTGGGACCTGCCTTTCCACACCAGACGCTCATGCTTCAATTGCCTGCCAGGCCTAGGGACCACACCTGAGCACGAATTTTGTGCACCGGGTCTCTAGTACATTTATAAAACCAAAAAGAATAGAAAATTATAATATTGATTTAGATTTGGATAAACTAAATAATGAATTACTACAACTTTGAAGGCAAAACTTGATCTCTACTTATAAAAAGAAAACACCAAAGTCTCAATCATCTGCATCAGGGTTGGCAAACTACAGTCCATGGGCCAAATCCAGCTTACAGCCAGTTTTCATAAATACAGCTTCACTAAAGGAAGCCATGCCCATGAAGGTACATCTTGTCTGTGGCTGGGCTTAGTGGCTCTGACAGAGCAGAGTAGCTGTGAAAGAGACCTACAAAGGCTAAAGTCTTTACTTCCTGGACCTTAGCAAAAAAAGAGTTTGTCGACCCCTGTTCTATACTGATAAGGCGGACAACAGCACAGATGATGAATCAGTAATATGAGCCCCAATCTCATTTTAGGCATTAGGGCTCAAGCATCTTATTTATCAAAACCCCTCTAACATTGGTTTTTGTTTTTTGTTTTATATATTTTATTGGTTTTTTACAGAGAGGAAGAGAGAGGGATAGAGAGTTAGAAACATCGATGAGAGAGAGACATTGATCAGCTGCCTCCTGCACGCCCCCTACTGGGGATGTGCCCGCAACCCAGGTAAATGCCCTTGACTGAAATTGAACCTGGGACCCTTCAGTCCGCAGGCCGACACTCTATCCACTGAGCCAAACCGGTTAGGGCTAACATTGTTATTAGACAAAGAGAGCTGACTTGCCTTCTGGATTTATATTTCTTTGTCAACTTTTTAAAGGAGAGGGTACCAACTAGCTAGTTCTCCCAAGAGGGATGGTGGAAAGGCAAAGGGTTTTAAAAAAAGTAACTCACAACATAAAGGGGCTCGATCATCAACTGTGTGATAGCAGTGTATGAGAACCATCAACGACTCCAGGCATACAGTCTTAGCACTTGCCACATATGTGTGAGGATTTCAGCTAATCCTTCCAGCAACCCCATGAAAGTGAGGCCACTGATTAGAATGATGGTGACTAAGCTAAGGGAGTGCTAGATCTAGAATTTATTTTCGTCACTCTCACCCTCCTAATCACTTCTCTCCAGTGTCCACAAAGGACAGCAACATGCAAATTAACTGAAATTAATCCAAATTAATCTCAAAATGAAAAGTAACCAGATATACCCAAATTTTAAAAAAGGAGAATTTGTTAATATTTTAGAGAATCAAAATGAAGAAACCAGATATTTGTAACATTACTATAACCTCCAAAACAGTGTTTCACCCCTTGAAAATTTTATTTACTTAAATGAATCTATGTTTCTGTTTCAACAAAAGACAGGAAAAAAATATGACTGAAACACATCTTAATTATAGGCTTTTTTTTGTTGCTGTTGTTGTTCTAATATGAACTGTATTTTCCTATTAGATTATACTTTCCAGAAGAACAATGGGCGTTTAAATCCTACCGAAGGGAAGAATACTTTTATTATGGGTTGATGTTTGCAAAGAAGCAAGCAAGCATTGGCACAGATTCAAGCTTTCCCAAAACACACGCACACGAAATAAGCAGAGATTACGAAATTAAAGAGGCATTCCCATCCATTATTTTCATTTTCAATATTACTGCTCCTTTAGGATGAGCTGTTCAATGGCAAAGCTGGGTTCATATATATTATTTAAAAAAAGGTTCATTACTAATTTCTAAGCAGATAGGGACACAGACAACCAAAATGATGTAAACTCTAGTGAGAAAATATAGTAAACCGTATTTGCTCCTAAGTGAAATTGGTTATCCATTTTTGCATAAACAATAAATTAACTGAATCACATTTGTCTTCATAGTCCATTTTGACATACATCATTCATTCTGTTTGTCACAGCATTTTAACCAGAAATATTTGTCCCATAGGATACAGACAACTGCTAAATGGTAGAAACATCTTGAAGTTTGTAGTATTTAAACATAATTCTTCTACATCAAAGGGTTGTATGCTTTTTAGAATCTGAGTTCCATAAACGCTGTAATTTCACTATTAAATATATTTATAGGATCATAAATATTCAAATTATGTAATAAGTATAATACAAGCAGCTGATAAAATGAGATTAACATTCATTTACAGTAGCTTCGTAGGCTTTGCCAAATGCTACTTCCCATAACAGGCTATGAGGTTCTGATTGCATTAAACTTCATGATTATTCTTTTCTTTTTTTATTCCTTTTAACTTATGAGTGTTCCCCACTCCAAGTCAAGTCTCCTTCCGTCACCATTTATCCCCAAATTACCTCCTTCTACCTCCCCTGATTATTCTTTCCTATCTTATGGTATTTCAACATTATTTCTGAGATTCCAAAAATCATTAAGATTTTAAGGTCTTTTGAAGTTCACAAGGTCTATAGTTCATGATATTAAAAATTTCTCCAGGTGCCTGTTTTCTGAGTTCATATTTCTGAATTACTTCTATTTCCAAAATAATAGTTACTTTCCCTTGTGCAATTTCTCCAGCTTAACTCTATAAAACTGAGACCTCTGATAAAGGAAAAGGTTCTTCAAACTTTTATGTTCCTTTCATATAAATAATGGCACATTTTGCCCGGCCAGCATGACTCAATAGTTGAGCGTCGACCTATGAACCAGGAGTTCCTGGGTTCGATTCCCAGTCAGGACATATGTCTGGGTTGTGGGCTCAATCCTCAGTAGGGGGCATGCAAGAGGCAGCAGATCAGTGATACTCTCTCATCATTGAGGTTTCTATCTCTCTCTCCCTCCCCCTTCCTCTCTGAAATCAATGAAAAATATTTTTTAAAAATAAATAAAGGCCCTTTAAAAAAAAAATCACATTACTTTATATTTCCTCTGGTGCACTTAAGATATGTTCTGGCCCTGACCAGTTTGGCTCAGAGGGTAGAGCATTGTTCTGCGGACTGGGGGGATCCTGGGTTTGATCCCCGTCAAGGGCATGTGCCTTGGTTGCGGGCACATCCCCAGTGGGAGGTTTCTCTCTCATCAATGTTTCTAGCTCTCTATCCCTCTCTCTTCCTCTCTGTAAAAAAATCAATAAAACATGTGAAAAAAAGAAAAAAAAAGATATATTCTGTCTTAGAAAGATACAATAAACATTATTATGCCCTGGCTGGGGAGTTCAGTTGGTGAGAGCATTGTCCCCATTTGTCAAGGTTGCGGGTTCGATCCCTGGTCAGGGCACATACAAGAAGCAATCACAAATCAATGCTTTCTCTTTCTCTCTCCCCCTTCCTCTCTCTCTCTAAAATCAATAAATAAGATTTTTTAAATGATTATTATGCTTTAAACAATAAACACTACTGTCAGCACATTACTTTCATTAAGTGCGTTTTATCAGCTGCTTTCATAAACAGCAGCTGGTAATTCTTGCTAAACTTCATTACTCCCTCATAGTGATCAACAAGCCTTGGGAAGTGACTATCTACAATTAAAAAACGTTGTATATTACAGAGGAACTTTGCATATTACAACTTGTAACCAACTACAGACTTAAATGATGTCCTTTAATAGAATCACTGGGGTCCAGTGCACAAAATTCGTGCACGGGCAGGGTTCCTAGGCCTGGCTGGTGATCAGGGCTGATCTGTGGGGTGACTGGCAGGGTGATCAGGGCCCCCACTCGCACCCACCTTGGCCTGGCACCGCCCACTCACTGGCCCCGCCCCCACCACTGCCACCGGTCACCACCCTCTGCAGGGCAACCAGCAGGGTGACTAGGGGGATGATCAGGGGCCCCCCTTGCACCCACCTTGGCTGGCCTGGCGCCACAACTCGCTCACTGACTCCGCCCCCTGCCGCCACTGCTGGCCGCCTCCCTGTGTGGGCAAACGGTGGGGCAATCGGGGGCCCCCACTCACACTTGCCTTGGCTGGCCTGGTGCCGCCCATTCATCAGCCCCGCCCACTGCCACCGCTGCTGGTTGGGTCCTGTGGGCTGGGGGCAGCTCCCGCGTTGAGCGTCTGCCCCCTGGTGGTCAGTGTACGTCATAGTGACTGGTTGTTCCACTAGTCATTCTGCCGTTTGGTTAATTTGCATATTAGGGTTTTATATAGATAGATGGATCTTTGTATAACTAAACACACTCCTATTGTTCCACCAAATACCTTCCAGGCTATTTCAAGTGACTATTCTTGCTTAAACCTGTGACCTTAGAGCCAATCTAAAAAGATATCTGAGGTAGCTTTGTCATGTTTTTTTTCATGCTCTAAATTAGAAAACTGTAACTTTGGGGGGAAAAAGAGAAACAATTGTAATAATCTGAACAATGAAGATTTATTACATTAAAAAAATGATTAAAAGCACACATAAAAAAAGAGAATAAAGCCTCATGGAGGGTGGGAGCAGCTCGGGAGAGGTCAATGGTGGGGGAGAGGGGTAGAAGACATATGTAATACTTTAAACAGTAAAGAATTTTAAAAAAAGAAATTTTTTAAAAAGAAAAAAATAATAATCTACACTAATAAAAGAGAAACATGCAAATTACCATCACTCCGCTATGCCCTACAGCCAATCAGAGTGAGTATGCAAATTAACCTGAAAAGATGGCGGCAGCCCCACGCCCCCAGCTGCTCTGGGCCTGTGGGAGTCGGAGAAGTCAGGGGCCAGCGCCTGAGGCTGGCTTCAGCCCGGGAGAGGAAGAAGCCGCCTGCCCAGTGATCCCAGGCTGCAGGCAGCAGCAGAAGCCTCACATCCACCTGTCCCACATCCTGGGGGAGACGGAGAAACCAGGTGCCAGCACCTGAGGCGGCTGCAGCCTGGGAGATGAAGAAGCCGCCTGCCCCATGATCCCAGGCCACAGCCAGCCAGAAAAGTCGCCCACACTGCATCCCAGGGAAGACAGAGAAGCTGCCCAACTGCAGTCCAGGTGCCAGCACCTGCGGCTGGTTACAGCCTGGTAGATGGAGAAGCCGCCCACCCCACAGTCCTGGGCACCAGTACCTGGGGCTGGCTGTGGCCCGGGAGACGGAGAAGCCACCCACCCTGCAGTCCCGGGCCACCAGCACTTGCGGCTGCAGCCCAGGCGAAGCCACCTGCCCAGCATCCCCTGCGGCTGCAGCTGGCCTGGGCACCTATGGCTGAGAGGGAGGGAAGCCTGGATCCCGGCTGCCTGTGGTTTGCTGGAGGAGGGAATCCTGGGTCCCGGATGCAGGGCCGAGGCAGAGGTGGTTAGGGACAATCAAGCTAGCCGGGGAGCAGTTAGGGACGATCAGCCTGGCAGGCAGAAGCAGTTAGGGGAAATCAGGCAGGCAGGTGAGCGGTTAGGAGCCAGCAGTTCTGGATTGTGAGAGGGATGTGTGACTGCCAGTTATCACCTGAGAGGCCCCAGACTGGAGAGGGTGCAGGCCGGGCTGAGGGACACCCTCCCCCCTCTTTACCTCCTCCCCCAGTGCACGAATTTTGTGCACCAGGCCACTAGTTTTCTTATAAAAGTAAACCTCACAGCAACAAACAGCAAAAGCTTGGATTTCAGAGCTTGCTATAGGGCCAGGATCATCCTAGTGCTTTACATGTACTCATTCATTTAATCATCAATGTAATGCATACTTGTTACAAGAAACTTGAAAAATACAGAAATACACAAAGGAGATTTTTAAGTCACCGGTCTCATTTACTCAGAAATAACAATTGTAATATTCTGATGTATAAGGTATTTTATTCACCATATATTCCCCTCCCCCACACACACTTAATGGTATGACTTGAATAGTTTCTCATCTTTGAATACTTTTCAGAGTTATGATTTTAATGGTCCAATAATATTCCAACACTTGTACATGCCATAACTGATTTACTTCTTAGATATTTATATGACTTACAATTTTTTTTTAAAGAAAACTATTATGGCCCAGCCAGCGTAGCTCAGTGGTTAAGTGTTGACCCATGAACCAAGAGGTCATGGATGGATTCCCATCAGGGTACATGACCAGGTTATGTGCTCGATCCCCAGTAGAGGGCATGCAGGAGGCAGCTAATCAGTGATTCTCTCTCATCATTGATGTTTCTACCCTTCCTCTCTCTCTAAAAATCAATAAAAGCATAAAAAAAGAAAAGAAAACTATGAAGCTCTGGCTGTTGTGACTCAGTTGGTTGGAGTGTCATCCCATGTATCGAAAGGTGGCAGGTTAGATTCCAGGTCAGGGCACATACCCAGGTTGCAGGTTCAATACTCTGTCGGGGTGTGTAAAGGAAACAACCAATTGATGTTTCCTTCTTTCTCTCTCTCTCTTCTTCTCTCTAAAAATCAGTAATAAGGCCTGGCCAGTTTGGCTCAGTGGCTAGAGTGTCAGGGTGAGGACCGAAGGGTCTCAGGTTTGATTCCTGGTCAAAGGCATGTACCTGGGTTGCAGGCTTGGTCTGGGCCCCAGTTGGGGCTCTTAAGAGAAGCAACCAGCCCTAGCTGGTTTGGCTCAGCAGACAGAATATCAGTCTGTGGACTAAAGGGTCCTGGGTTCAATTCCGTGCACAAGGCTTCTAGTTAACTTGTGCACATGCCTGGTTGCAGGCTCGATCCCCAGTAGGGGGTGTGCAGGAGGCAGCCAATCAATGATTCTCTCTCATCATTGATGTTTCTATCTCTCTCTCCCTCTCCCTTCCTCTCCGAAATAATAATAATTTTTAAAAAAGCATGTACCTTCGTTGCAGGCTCAATCCCTAGCCCCTGGTTGGGGCACATGTAGAAGGCAACAAATCAATTTGTCTCTCTCACGTGGATGTTTCTCTCTGTCTCTCCCCCTCCCTTCCACTCTCTCTAAAAATCAATTGAAAAATATGTTGAGGATTAACAACAACAACAACAAAAAGTTTCCAACTGCAAAGTCCTATCACATCTCATTGGGTGTGGCCCTCTTGCGCAGCAAACCCCTCCTGGCTATAGTACTAGGTGCCATGTTTTTAAAAAACAATTTAATTACATTAAATAGCATTAATATTTAGAAAAGCTAAAGTGGCAAATATTAGACATATTTTTCTGGAACTTAAGGAAAAGTCAGTAAATGTGGAGCCCCCTAATGCAAACACTTTGTACCAAACTCAGGACGTCAGGATTTTTTTCTCAATTAGATTAATGTTGAGGCACCTAAATGCCAAAACGGCAGAAGAAAATTGAAAGACCTGTGATTCAGCACACAGAAAAATGAATTTGGAAATAGTGACTAAAATGAAATAAAATGAAGAAAGAAGCATTTGCTACAGAGAAGAACTGGCCAGAACAAAAATTAGATACACAAGCAACTCTACCACAGAGAGAAAAAAATACACAGAATGCACAATGCATCATTCCCAAATGATTCACTACAACTTTTGGAAAAAAGTCAAAGTCATATCCGGAGATACCCTCACCCACACTGTGTCTGGTCTTGAATTCTTCTCTGCTTAATATCCCTCAAGAGCCCAGGAAGTTGATAAAAAAAAATAGATACAACAGATAACAGTCTCCCTACATAGCTAAACTTGCTGGGAGAAATTTTTTTTAAAAGAGAGGGGAAAAGATTTCATCTTTGCAGAAATACGCTATTGGGCTAAATCTGAAGAGGAGATATGGAATTCTGGAAATGAGACATCTCATATGTACCCTGGACTGAATACATAAGTTTACTTAGGGCTCATGGCACCACCAGCATACCCAAAGTGTTAGGGGACCAATGAAAACATGCATTCCTCAAGATGAAAAATTCTAGGGAGGTCCAAAGTGCTATCAACTTTGATAATGAAGTATTTTAATCACTTCCACTGTCTCTATGTAGAGAAAGGCACTCAATATAATTCTGTACATTAAACATTTTTTTCTGAATTTACATATTTTATCTAAAGTATATGTTTCTGAACTAAAAGGTATAGCAGTAAACTCCTAAGATTCTATACTAATAAAAGGGTAATATGCTAATTAGACCAGGAGACCTTCCGGACATCCTTTTGGACAAAGCCATGGTGGCGGGGCCGAGGGAGAGGTGGTTAGGGGCGACCAGGCCAGGAGGGGAAGAGAGTTGGGGGTGAGCAGACCAGCAGTGGGGGGCACTTGGGGGCGATCAGGCCTGCAGGGGGGGGCAGTTGGCGGCAAGCAGGCCAGCGGTGGTGGGGGCAGTTGGGGGTGAGCAGGCCGGCGGGGGCGGGGGGGGCAGGTGGGGGTGAGAAGGCCAGCAGGCAGAGTGGTTAGGGGTGATCAGGCAGGCAGGCAGGTGAGCGGTTAGGAGCCAGCGGTCCCGGATTGCAAGAGGGATTCTACAGGGATTGGGCCTAAACCGGCAGTCGGACATCCCCCAAGGGGTCCCAGATTGGAGAGGGTGCAGGCTGGGCTGAGGGACACCCCCCCCATGCACAAATTTCATGCACCGGGCCACTAGTATATTAATAAACCCACATTCACTAAATTTCAACAGATATAGCAATATGTAACATTTAATACAGTCAGTCATACCTAGTATGTCATTATACTAGTAAGCACAATGCTATGTGCAGTAACAAGGAAAAGTCCTCCCTGGTCCCCAGTCCTCAGAAAGCTTACAGTTTGGCAGACTAAGTATACACTTAAACATGAGCTAGCAGTTGTCAAAGTGCTTTCACATTATCAAGATTTAAAACCCCAGGAAGTGGCAGGTTTCTCAGGATGAAAATAAAAATGTTATTTTTTTCCTCCAGACAGAACATGAGAAGAATGAAGGAATGACAAGAGTCCAATGTAACAGATCCTTTCTCTTCAAATATTTCATTCCAAAGACACACAGATGCAATGTTCAGTGCAGCATTATTCATGATAGCCAAGACATGGAAATAACCTAAGTGTCCACCAATGAACGGATAAAGAAAACGTGACACACACACACACAACACACACACACACACACACACAACATAGAACATTATTCAGCCATAAAAAAGGGAGGAAATTCTGCCATTTACAACAGCATGAACAGATGTGAGGGCATGATGCTAAGTGAAATAAGTCAAATGAAGAAGGATAGGTACTGTATGATCTCACTTACATGTGGGACCTAAAAAAATCAAACTCTTAGAAACAAGATATTAGAATGGTTGTTGCCTGGGGCTAGGTGGGAGAAGAATGGGGAAATATTGGTGAAAGGGTACACACTTCCATTTATAAGATGAGTAAGTCCTGGGCATGATGATACTGTATTATAGTTAACTAGAGGCCTTGTGCACGAAATTTGTGCGGGGAGGGGGGTCTCTCAGCCTGGCCTGCACCCTCTCCAATCCATGACCCCTCGGGGGATGTCCGACTGCCTGGTCACCCCTAACCACCTCTGCCTGCCAGCCTGATGCCCCTATCTGCTTCCCTGCTGGTCAGATCGTCCCTAACCACCTCTGCCTGCTGACATGATCACTCGTAACTGCTTCCCTGCCAACCTGTTCACCCCTAACTGCCCTCCCCTGCTGGCCTGATCACCCCCTAACTACCTCTGCCTTGGCCCCCACTGCTGCGGCTTCATCTGGAAGGACGTCCAGAATGACATCTGGAAGGTCGTTCGACTGTCCAGTCTAATTAGCATATTACGCTTTTATTATTACTATATTATATACTTGAAAGTTGCTAAGACAATAAATCTTAAATGTTCTCACCACACACAATAAAAGCTTTTAACATGTGAAGTAATGGATGTGTTATCTAACATTACTGTGGTAATCATTTCATAATATATATGAAGTCATTGTGTCATACACCTTAAACATACACAATGTTTTATGGCAGTTATATCTCAATATAGCTGGGGGGAGGGGAGGAACCAGGATAACCTCCATATATAAAATTAAATGTTTAAAGATAAACATCATGGTGTATATAGATTTTTAAAAATATATTTGAAGTAAGATAGAAAAAGTAAATTCATGTTTGTTGCACATCTAATTCTAAGCCAAGCTTTTACAATGGTTTTACAAGAGTTACCTAATTTACTCTTCCCAACAGTGCTCTGAGATGGAGAACAGTGTCCCTATTTTATAGATAGGGAAACTGAGGTACGCAAAGGCAACATAACTGGCCCAAGTTCGTGTCACTGGAAAATGGTAGAACCAGAACTGAAACTCAGTTCAGAAGGCTCCTGGTGTTGCAATGCCTCCTATACAAAATATGCAAATCAGGTATGGCCTATGTTTATGGGGAAAACAACTAAGATGCTCTTCCATGGACTCTAATCTTAACTGCCTCATTTCTTTAATCAGAACAAACACATACCTGCCCACGCCAGAGAAGAAGTATGAGCATCAAGTGTGACTGTGCACATATGTGTGTTTGGTAAACTCCAAAACACCATGTATGATGTCACTGGCTCTGTAACTATTTTAAGGGAAGAAACAGGACAAATGTGTAGAAGCTGCTTTGCATATAGGGAGCAAACTGCCCCTTGTGAAAGATTGGGCTGCCTACCTCTCAAAGGGTTCAAGCAAGGTGACTACTTGTCTGCGATTCTGGATGGGGAAGAAGCTGGGTTGGATGGCCTCAATGTCCATTCCACTTCTACACTCTCCAATCCCAAGAACAGCTTAGAACAGAATCTTTCCCACAGGAAAGAAATACCTTTCCCTTTTGATCCCTTTATCCCAACTTTAACGATGTTTTGATTATTCTAAAAAGAAAAAGGAAGAGGGTCACCTGCAGAAGGAAAATTACAGGCAGTCATCTTTTCACCTCACCTATTCAATCTTTCTTGCCCCAGTGGCTTACGTACCTCTGGATGGTGATGCAGCTCTTGGAGACATCTGAATCAGTAGGCTCCAGACTTTTTTTTTAAATCCTCACCAAGGATATTTTCCATTGATTTTTAGAGAGAGTGGAAGGACAGAGAGAAATATCAATGTGAGAGAAACACATCGATTGGTTGCCTTCTGCATGCGCCCCCACCAGGACCCAGGCTGGGGAGGAGTCGGCAACGGAAGTACATGCCCTTGACCAGAATCAAACCTGGGACCCTTTGGTCTGCAGGCCGATGCTCTATCCACTGAGACAAACTGGCTAGAACAGTTCCAAACTGTTTTGATGATATATCCCATAAAGAAAAAATGAGCAGAATCTCAATGTATTTTCATTTCTGTATTTATAAGTTATGTGCATGTGCTACTGTGCTAATATATTTTGCTTATTATACACACACAAAAAAAAAATACCCATGGTTTTCAAGGAGACCAAAACGAACAGACCACAGGATATTTTCTTCCAGCACATCACTGTGTATATCTTGTTCTCCCTTTTGTAAACTTATCATTCACTTCTTTCTCCTGTAAGTCATCAAGTGCTTTTGATTCCACCTCTCCTATCTCCTTCATATCTCCCAATGTTTCCATCCCCAAGGTCAAAAACTAAGGCCTTCAGTGTCGCTGTAGAGTACAAGAAGTCTTTTAAACTGGCCTCCCTTCACTCCAGATTTCTTACTCTCACTTCTGACCATATCACCCTCCATGGCTCCCCACTCTTCAAGACAGTCTAAACTACTTGAAAGCCATCTAAGAACATAAAACATCACGGTGGTCATCTCACTAACTATGTCATCTTGGCAAAAAAAACTTTTCTCAATTTTCTAATCTGGAAAATGGAATCAGTAGTGTCTACCTCAGCGTTTCTTGTGAGATGCACACAAAAGCATGCCTGCAAAGTATAGTTACTCTGTCAGGCCCAAAGTAGCTATTGGCTATTATCAGCATTACCTTTCTATTCTTATTTCTCTACACGCTCAAAGCATTTAAAACACTTAGCTAATAACTTCTAACACGGAAAAACAATCGTTCAAGGAGACTTCCCTTTACCTGGAAAGCCTTTGCCTCCCAGGAGAACTCTCAGTCATCCATCAAGGCTAACTCAAATATCTCTCCCATGAGTCTATACTCTCCCAGGCAGAACTAATTTTTTTTCCTGCACAACATTCCCATACATTTAAAACACCTCTAACATAATACACTAGTATCGCAAATCTTTGTTTACTTCTCCATCTCTAACGGTAGGAAACAGCCCTGGCCAGTGTGGCTCAGTTGGTTAGAGTGTCCTCTCAGGCACCGAAGGGTGGCAGGTTCAGTTCCTAGTCAGGGTACATTCTCAGGCTGTGGAATCAAATCCATCGGGATGCATCCGAAAGGCAACCGATTGATGCTTCTCTCTCACATCAATGTTTCTCCCTCTCCCTTCCTCCCTCTCTAGAATCAATGAATAACATATCTTGAGGATTAATAAAATAAAATAAATAAAGCTAGGACACAATACATAAAAAAACACAGGCTGTGCTTCATTAGTTATTAACTCAATGAACTCTGCCTGAGCAACTACTATAAGCCAAAGCAGGTGCCTTTAAAAAAAACCTGCCCCTAGGGGTGTCTATAGTTTGATAAAGGAGATATTCAATGGATGTTTGTTGAATGAGTGAAAGGATCATATTTAATTCCTGCATGACTTTAAAAGAATTTAAACCAGTAACTCAGAATCAAATGTTTCAATTATCTTAACAATATAATGCAGTTGCATTATAAGCACATTTAATTTATTGGAATTTAACCACATGTCCATATTTACTTGGAAGGGACTGACTGACGAACGAAGGGAAAATGTTATTGTCCTCAACATCCTTTTGCTCTTTCAACTAGACCTTGGCCATATGGAAGTATGAGGCCTATTCTATAAGCAAAGAGAAATGTAAGTTAACTTTTGGCTTCTGAACTTTCATGGAGGTAGTTCTTCGTAGCCTGGTGAGTTAGGGATTTTCAAGAGTATAATTTTGTTTAATTTTTCTCCTTATTGTTTGACTTGAGATCCCAACCCTCACATAAGTTGCAATTCCCTTGTAACTACTGCTATAGGGATTTCATGAACTGTCAATGGACCCAAGGTTATTTTAAAAAAAACAAATAAAAGTTCTCATGAAACATAATAGAATTACCTATTTATAGAAAAACTCCCATCTTTATACTAACTCAAATTAACCATAACCCACAGAAGAGAATGCATACTGGTTGCTCCACAGGCAGGTGTCAAGTCTCTGGCCCGTCCTAAGAGTTGGCAGTGACAGAAGAAAATGAGATGTGCTGCAGGAGATCCTGAAAAGGGCACCTTGTCTGTCTTCTTTCTCCTTAGTTCAAAAGCACGCGCAGATGTGCAGCGAACTTGAACCTTTATTCCACGAGGGCTCATCATGTTCCCACTTCTAGTTTCCAATTTACCCAGGTATGATGTGAAGAGGCTCTTTATAATTTGAGATACTAACACACTGGGGGGGGGGGGGGGGGTAGCAAAGCTAGAAGCAGGAGGCTGCATGCATTTTCTGCAATCTTAGTTTAAATTGCCACGATTTGATGTCCATTGAGCGCAACTGTAAGAAAGGTAAAGATCTTGGGAAAACTAGGAGGAAACCTTGCCTCTAAATTGGCTAACGTAAGGAAGTCACAAAACTGCTTTGATTTTTATAGCAATGGATCCCAAAGAGTGGGCTCCACCCCACAGCATCAGCATCACCTGGGAAGGTGCAAGCAATGCAAATTCCAGGGCTTGGGGTGGGGCCCAGCACGCTGCTTCAATCATCCCTCCAGGTGGTTCTGCCACAGGTTAGTCTTTCTACCTGAAGTGCTAACGCCACTCACAGAGAAACAACTGCAACCAAAAGCAAAGTCTTAAGTGAATTTAGAGAACTAGCTGAAGAGATACAACTTCTTTCCCCGAAGAAATCAAGACCAGGAGGGGCTTCTTCCCTTGGGAACCAGCGAGGCCTCTCAGTGAGAGGAACAAAGGAGAAGGCCATGATTTTTATTGCCCCCAGGGACAGAGCACTAAATTTAGCAAGTGTCCCAGTTTAGGACTTTTAAAATATTTCTTCCCCAAAAAGCCTTTTCTACTGCATACAAAGAGGCAACTCCACCATGCGGTTCCTTATCAAGTAACCCTTTGAGATAATAAGGCAACAATTTCATGTTAGTACACACACAATCGCTGAACAAACAGCACTTTTATCTGAATTGATATAAACTCTTCATTAAGACAAAGAGGGTAATTATTCTTCCTAGCTTTGGGGAAGTTTAACGAGAGCAACTGACATGAAATCGAACCATTTAACTTTTCACAAGGCGGCACTCCAACCTGCCTCTGCAGGATGGTGGGAACACAGGTTTGAACCCTGGAGGCTGTACCTTTTTGTTTCCATGTTGGAGAAACGGCTTCAGATTTCCAAGTTTTTAGTTTCATTCTCCCTATAAATATGAAAATGATACCAATATGACCTCCCTCAAAAGCTACCCACTGTAAATGTTACCTGCTGGTACTACAGACAGTAACAGCGGTAACTGCAAGCAACATTTACAGTGTAACCGGGCATTCTGCATCAGGTCATAAAAGTATCAGTCTGGACCCAAGCTTTTTACTGACTCATTATTAGAAGACATTAGATCTTACCTCCAAAACAACCAAATTATGAAGACTTTAATAGCATAGTAATACCCGTAGGTGAACGGAGGAAACATCAGAGTGACATTACCGGCAGACTGGTAAGCTGCTGACCAAGGACATGCAGTGAGTGTCCACCTTGGGTGTTCTTTAGGAAGGGTGCTGCCCTGCCCCAGGGGAGAGCAGAAACACAATGCATATATATATATCCTGCAGATACATCCTTTCTGGAAGCACATGACAGGATTATGCCTTTGACAGTGGCTTCAGTTGTTTGGCAGATGACTTCTTTTTGGCAATCCTTAACTAGCAACTGGTGCAGGTTAAAGGTAAGCAATCTACATCTATAGCT
Organism: Corynorhinus townsendii; assembly: GCA_026230045.1. Classification (NCBI taxonomy): domain Eukaryota; kingdom Metazoa; phylum Chordata; class Mammalia; order Chiroptera; family Vespertilionidae; genus Corynorhinus; species Corynorhinus townsendii. The sequence goes on from JAPDVU010000003.1 coordinate 157,854,616, forward strand.
ACAATCATACACATAAAAACTAGAATTCATTAGCTCTCAAGGCTAACAATAATGATGCAAGTAATTGTAACCAAGTGTCTCTTTGAGGTTAACTGTCATAGGAAGCCAACCAACACAATTCTTTTAAGACTGGGCTCAGTATAGTGTCTGTTGGTTGGCTAGATGTCTCCCATTGCTTTTATAAAGAACCATTAAAATTCATATTTTTAGTGTTTGCTTTGTAAGACTTAAAGTGTGTTAAGTAATTTTTGTCTCTCTGGAGATGAGTTTTAAATTTTTTAAGAACAAAACTTGTCACTAATTAAGACAATAGCTTCAAGTAGTAGTAAGTAATCCTATATAATAAAAGCCCAGCGACCGAACAACCAGAACGACCAGTTGACCAGTCGCTAGGATGCGCACTGACCACCAGGAGGCAGACGCTCAACACAGGAGCTGTCCTCTGGTGGCCAGTGTGCTCCCACAGTGGGAGCGCCACTTGGCTGACCGGGATGAGCAGCTGCTCCCACAGTGGGCCAATCACCGCAGGCCACGCCCCCTCCCCCCCCCCCCCCCCCCATGCACACATCCCATGCACTGGACCTCTAGTAATAATAGTAATAATAATAATAATAGCAGCTCACTTTTCATTGACTTCTATTTGCCAAGAGTGGTGCTAGGCTCTTTACAGGTATAATCTCATTATAATCTCACAACAATCTTATAAAATAGGTGCAATCATCATACTCATTTTCAAATTAAAAGATTGAGGCTCCAAGAGAAACCATACTTTGAATTGGATTTATCTAAAATATTAGCCTCTACACATATTGCCTTCCTACAGGAGGCCCAATCATGGAAACTGATGAAGATTAAAGTACACAGGTGGCCCATGGTGAATTACAAGGACAATCTTGTCCCTAAAGCAACAAAGAACAAGTAACACTAATAGCTAGGAAAGGGATAAGGCTGATCTCTATATACTACTCAAACGAAGATCAGTGAAGTATTTGTGGCAGATCCCCAATGAGATAAAGAGCTTGTGCCAGAACCTAAATCATCACATCAGGAAGCACTGTTTAGCTTAGCTGACATTCTTTTGTAGCAAACCTTTCTAAATAAAGGAAGCAGTACCATGATTCATCTTATCTCCTGGTAATAGTTTACTGAACAACACTGGTCTATGAACCAGTTCTATGTAGCCTAATATAGGTGATATATTGTTGAGCAAAAAGAAAGTCTAGACCAGTCTGGGTGGCTCAATGGGTTGACATCGTTCTGTGCACCAAGCGGTCAATGGTTGACATTGTTCTGTGCACCAAGAGGTCGATGGTTCAATTCCTGCTCAGGGCACATGCCTGGATTGCAGGCTCGATCCCCAGTAGGGGGCATGCAGGAGACAGCTGTTCTATGTTTCTCTTCTAAGTTTCTCTCTCATCATTGTTTCTATCTCTGTCCCTCTCCCTTCCCCTCTCTCTGAAATAAATAAAAACATATTTTAAAAAAGAAAGTCTATAGTAACTATTCTGCAAATGGTCACATTTGTTCAGTATGTAAATATATAAATATTACATTGAAACAGAAATGATGGCATTGGAAGAATATACTCTAATCCATTTGAGAATGTCCCCTTTTATTTAATCCTCACCTGAGGATATGTTTATTGATTTTAGAGAAAGAGGAAGGGAGGGAGGGAGGGAGAGAGAAATATCAATCGGTTGCCTCCCTCCCCCCATTCACCCTGGCCAGGGATCAAACCCAAAACTTCCTGGTGGATAAGACAAAGCTCCAACCAACAGAGCCACGCAGATTTCTACTTTTGTCTTACAAATTCTGTACTTTAGCAGCAAGTTTTTTGTAACCATAAAAGTTGTATGAGTGAGATTTTTTAAAACAGAAAATGTTTTACTTTCCTACTCATACTCGGTATTTTTTAAAATGAACTAAAGCCCATACTTCGTTTTTACCTATCCTTTTCCTGTTCCCGGGCCCCGGCCAGGACACCATATTACATTTAGCTCTCGTGTCCCCATAGGCTCCTCTTGGCTAGTAAGTCTTTTGTAACCTAAAGCTTATTATTATTGCTTCCAGAGCCAGAGTTCCCATACTAACTTTTTTTTTTTTTTTGAGCAATCACTGTGTGCCAGGCAGTTGTTTGGGTTCAACACACCAGTTGTCTCAACAATTCTCTGAAGGTGAGTACTATTATCATCTCCATTTTACAGGCAAGGGGAGTAAGGCAGGATGAGGGTGAGCCATTCGTCCACAGGTAAATAGCTGGAGACTGGCCGGGCCAGGATTCAGACCCCAGCTGTCTAATTAAGTTATTTCATTAAATTATTTCACAATGAGATGCTTTGACAGAAAAGACAACAATGCTAACCAAACTGTAAGCAGTAGAGTTCCCAGCTTCAAACAGGAGGTATTTATTTGTAGATTAGGTATCTGGAAATCTTTCAAACATGGACTTTTGGTGAAACATGTGAGAGTTCCCATAAATTGTAATAGAAGTTCAATTAAAATGGAGCAGCCATTTGCAAAAGCACTCATTAACTCTTTCTTTTTTTGTAAGAACAGCAGCACCCCTTTCATCCTCAGGAGACATGTTCCAAGGCCCACAGTGGACGCCTGAAACCTCTAATAGTTCCAAAAATATAAATACCATAGTATTTCCTATGCATACCTACCCTCTCACTTAAAGGAAGCACTTTACAGCTTCCCCTTGGCATATCTGAATTGCCAGCATCAGTACTCATGCTCTTGGGGCCATTATTAAGTAAAATAAGAGTTCCATATACACAAGCACTATGAGAGTTGATGGCCACTAAGTAATTAAGGGGTGGGGAGCATATACAGTGTGGATGCTCTGGACAAAGGGGTGATTCCCATCCTGGACTTGAGGAGTGGGACATTGCAAAGTTTCATCACCTACTCAGAAAGGCACATGACTTAAATGTTATGAATTATTTTACTTCTGTTATTTTCTGTGTCCTATTTTCACACCACAATTGGCCACAAGGAAACCACAGAAAGCCAGACCACGGATGAGGGAGATAGTGTCCTCAGAAAATTATTTTCTAAGGAATGCAAAAGCTAACAATTCTCTTTGCTAAATTCTCAAAATGTACCAGTTTTCTTTGCCTTGTTAGTAGCAAGGAATGGGTTCACTATAATAATGAAAAGAAAGATGAAAATTGGGCACAGTGCCCTAGCCGGTTTGGCTCAGTGGATAGAGCATCGGCCTGCAGACTGAAGGGTCCCGGGTTCAATTCCAGTCAACGGCACATGCCCAGATTGTGGGCTCAATCCCCAGTAGGGGGCGTGCAGGCGGCAGCCAATCGATGATTCTCTCTCATCACTGAGGTTTCTCTCTCTCCCCCCTCCCTTCCTATCTGAAGTCAATAAAAATATATTAAGAAACAAACAAACAAACAAAAAACCAGGCACAGTGAAGAAATAAGGGCAAATCAATTGAACCAAGGGGTCAGACAGACCCTCTGTGGGGCCATTTGCCCCTCCCCCCCCAAGCCAGGGGACCAACCTACGCCTCTCCCCACCAATGACAGCACCTCTGGCTCAGAGTTCTGACTCTTTCATGGTGCTTATGGATTATAATTTGAACTGTACACCACGTGGACAATCAATATGAACTCAAGAAAAAATATCTTCACTGATCCTCACAGGAGAACTTGTGTGTCAGAAAATGCTACACAGCCATTACAAACGCAAAGCAAGAGGGCAGACTGACTTCTTCCTGCTCCCTCTCCTAGGTAAATAGAGTCTGGCGGCTTAATTCCATTTTTTGCACATGCTAACTTCACAGCCAGTCTAAAATTTGAACTTCCTCAGAGGTGAAAATTATCTGACTGAAGATAAGCAGACACCTATTGTTCTCTCTTCACTACTGGAGGTCGGAGGGAGGGAGCTGTTTTTGTAAGCCGCACCTTTGGAATAATAAAAGCAAAGGGCAAAAGTCCAGAGGTCTTCCAGGACCAAAGGAGGAGGGAGTTAGAACGAAACTGGGACATCAAGCACTTGGAGAACTGCTAGCCCCTTCCTAAGGGCTTTTTTGTGCCAGGGCGGCTACTCTGCTGGGATGCCAGGGCTGTGTCTTCCAGGGAGCCCTGACTAGAAGTCTCTGCAGGCAGCTCTGGAGCAGAACCCCAAGGGGTCAAAGGGTAGAAGAATCGCCACAAGAAAAAGAGAGTTGTCACCTGCAACAATGAAAGATCAAACTCTGGATGTTTAGCAAAGCCCCAGATGTCCCAACAGAATCTCAGGTTAATCAGAGAGGTGTGCATATTTTCATGCTCTGCCTGTATCAGTGTGGATGGAAAAAAAAGGAACGTAACCTCTGATCATAAATTCCTAACCAGGAAGGTCATGGAGGGTTGTCATGCCCCAGGCCTATAACTTCTTTAGTGAAAGGCTTTAAGCCAGCCCCTGCGATTGTTCTTGTGCATCTAGTTTAACACGCCTTTGAAATACAAGAAGTAATACCCTTGATATTAACCCTCAAAAAAAAAAGCACATAATCTTGTTACTGGTTAATAATGCGAATTTTTTTCAATAAATGGAGTCACACACATGTTGATATATATGCGATTTGATATGTATGCTATTTTGTTGTATTGACAACAAGCTTCAAAACTTCATATGTCAAATTTGCTGAAGGTGTTAACATCGTAGATATTTTTACAATTAAAAATGTCAAATTTCGTGCCAAAAAACAAAAAAAGCATTTGCGGGAAGTTTTAATTCATTACTTTATTTTGAAGAAAAGTGCTGCTCAAAGTTATCATATACTTCGGGAAGTTTATGGTGAACATGCTCCATCTCAAGGTACTTGTGAAAGCTGGTTTAAACGCTTTAAAAGTGATGATTTCTATGTGAAAGACAAAGAACGTCCAGGTCAACTGAAAAAGTTTGAAGACCAACACTTACAAGCATTATTGGATGAAGATGCGTGTCAAACCCAAAAACAACTTGCAGAAAGATTAAACGTTGCTCAGCAAACATTTTCCGACCGTTTACAAGCAATGGGAAAGATTTTAAAGGCAGGAAAATGGGTGCCACATCAACTGAATGAAAGACAAATGGAAAACCAAAAAGTCATCAGTAAAATGTTGCATGAAAGAAAGTCTTTTTTGCATCGAAGTGTGACTGGTGATGAAAAGTGGATTTATTTTGAGAATCCCAAACGCATAAAATCATAGGTTGATCCAGGTCAGCCATTAATATTGACTGCAAGGCCAAATCGCTTCAGAAAGAAGACAATGCTCTGCATTGGGTGGGATCAGGAAGGTGTGGTGTATTATGAGCTTCTAAAACCAGGTGAAACCATTAATATTGATCGCTACTGACAACAAATAATCAATTTGAACCACACTTTGAATGGGCAAGAAGACACAGCTTCATGATGACACACCATCACACACTTCAAAACCAGTTAAAGACACGTTAAAAGATCTTGCCCGGGAAGTTATTAACCCACCCACTGTATTCACCAGACCTTGCTCCTTCAGATTACCACTTGTTCTGATCAATGGCACGTGCACTTCAAAACATATGAGGAAGTGGGAAACTGGGTCTCTGAATGGTTTGCCTCAAAACAAGAAATGTTCTATTGGGACGGTACCCACAAATTACCTGAAAGATGGGGGAATATGTAGCTAGCGATGGACATTACTTTGAGTAAAGCACTTTTGATTTTCTCTTGAAATTATCGTGTTTTCTTTGGATCACAAAATCCGCATTTTTACCCGGTTAATAGTTAATCCACATTTTAACAGGTTAATAGTTAATCCGCATTAACCAATAATAATTAATCCACATTATTAACCGGTTAACAGTTAACCCAATTATTAACCAGTAATAATCTGTATTAACTGGTTAATAGTTAATCCTCACTATGAACCGGTTAATAATTAATCCAAATTATTAACTGTAATCATGTGGATTTTGTAATCAAAGAAAACACAGTAATTTTCAAGAAAAAAATCAAAAGTGCATCACTAACTACACATTTTCCCATCTTTCAGGTAATTTGTGGATACCGTCCCAATAGAACTTTTCTTGTTTTGAGGCAGACCATTCAGAGACCTAATTTTCCACTTCTTCATATGTTTTGAAGTGCTGCTTAGAAAGTGCGTGTGCTATCTATCAGAACAAGTGGTAATCTGAAGGAGCAATACAACAAAATAGCATACATATAAAACCAAATCACGTATATATCAACATATGTGTAACTCCAGCTACTGAAAAAAAATCCGCATTATTAACCGGTACACTTGCTTTCTTCCTTACAGTCTCTCCTTAATTTCAAATGCGTAAAAGAAGCTGCAAAACTGCTGTTCTCTGGGCCACTTGAGATCTTGCTCCCTGGCATAGGACCTCAGTTTGGCTCAAATAAACTCATAAAAATTCTCTACAGGTTTGGATGTTCTCACATCGATGAAAGGTTTTCACTGGTCCTCATTACACATTTTCATCCCTAAAGTCCATATCCTGGATTTTTCCATGTGCAGACAGACATACACACACCTATATATAGAGAACTTAAAAAGTGTCAGTATAATATTATATGCGCTCTTGTCTGTGTATCTCCTCAGTGTACAGAGCTTGGATTATAAACATCATTTCTGGATGGCAAGGACCAGATCCCTGTAACTATCTTTATGAAAAGAACACTTATTCTTCCCATAGTAACTTGAACTTATAGGGTTCTCTTGCTAATATAGAACTTAATATTGGATAAATTAAAAATAACTGTATGAAAGTTACTAAAAAGAGTAGATCTTAAAAGTCCTCACCACAGGAAAACTAAGTTGTAGCTACGTGTGGTGACGGATGTTAACTAGGCTATTGTGGGGATCATTTCACAGTTCTTACAAATATTGGATAATTATGCTATATGCCTGAAACTAACAATGTTATATGTCAATTATATCTCAATTTTCAAAAATGTAATGTATTGATGGGTTAAAACACACACACACACACACACCATACCACTGAATATCAGACTTCTACTTCCTACAGTACAATTTAGATAGGTATGCCTGCATGACGCTTCTGGTTGAAACTAAAATGTTGGATAAAATATTTTTAAAATATGATTTTAATCATATCACCAGCTTTCACATAAGGAATTTAAAAAGCCCCTTAAAGTCAGTATGAAAGAGACCAAATGAGAAAGGTGCTATGGAGAGATGGAGATGGAAAGCAAAGGAAGGGAGAGGGGAAGGCTGGGAAAGGTGAAAGCTGGCAATTTTCAATAGCATGCATGATGGGAAAAACCCTGTCAAGAGAAAACTTTAAAAAATTCAGACCATATTCTCCAATGACAAGGTTATTAAGACAGTAACAAAAGGATAAATGAAATAACTCTATATACCCTAGAAAACTTAAAACACACTTTTCAAAAGATCATGAGTTACAGAAAAAATCATAATGTAAACTAGTAAGTACACAGAAATGAAAAATAAAAACACTAACACATAAAAATCTGTAGACTGTAGCCCGGCCAGTATTGCTCAATGGTTGAGTGTCAACCTATGAACCAGGAGGTCACAGTTTGATTCCAGGTCAGGACACATTCCCCAGGTTGCCAACTCGATCCCCAGTGTGGGGCATGTAGGAGGCAGCTGATCAGTGATTCTCTCTCATCATTTCTCTCTCTCTCTCTCTCTTTCTTCCTCTCTGAAATCAATAAAAATATATTTTAAAAAAACAATACTAAAAATTGTTAAAGGAAGGTAACAATAGGGAGGATAAACTAATGAAACGGAAAACAAATATAAAATACAGTAAGCCAACGAAGCAAAACTAGTTCATTGAAAAGACTAAAAAACATACATCTGGCAAGGTCAATCAAGGAGAAGGGAGAAGACACACACACACCCACACATACAAACAATTGTTATTAACAGAGAAGAAGCATAACTGCAGATGCTGTAAAGATTAAAAAGGTTTAAGAATACTATAAATAGTTTTATATCAGTTTATCAGAAAATCTGTAAATTTGCAAGCAATAATTCTTTTCTTGATGAAAGCACTAGACCTAGATGACTTTACAGATGAGTTCTGATAAATACTTGAGTCAAGTCTGATGATTCCAACCTTACATGAACTTCTTCAGAAAACAGTAAAAGAGCAAACAATTCCAACTAATTTCAAACGCTATTACTCTAAAATCATACTGTAATTATATATTTTAAAAGATAAATTAAAAATGTAAAGACATATTCATATATACCTTATGGATCAAAGAAGAAACCACGCCTATAGTAGCAAAAAAAGCATAAAAATAAATGCACTATGTACTCAACTTAAGAAAATAAACAACAATAAACCAAAAGAAAATGAGGAAGGTAGTAGTAAAGAGCAGAAAACAAAAGAAAAAGAAAAATAGACAAACCCCTTTAAGATTCATCAAGAGAAGGCAGAAATAAATATTTTAAAATATTTTAAATTCAATACAGATCAGCCACTTTTAAAAAAAGTAAGAGAATACTATCAAAAGTATGTCAATATATACTTAAAAACATACAAATAAATTTCTGAAAAATACAACTTTTCAAAGAAGAAGAAATAGAAATAGTAATCCTATAACTAATAAAGAAAATAACTAACTCCTGATTAGCAGTTAAAAAGTTCTTCACACAGCCCTAACTGGTTTGGCTCAGTGGATAGAGCGTCAGCCTGTGGACGCAAAGGTCCCAGGTTTGATTCCGGTCAAGGGCACGTAACTTGATTGCTGGCACATACCCAGTAGGGAGTGTGCAGGAGGCAGCTGATCAATGTTTCTCTCTCATCGATGTTTCTAACTCTCTATTCCTCTCTGAAAAAAATCAATAAAATATATTTTTTAAAAAAGTTCTTCACACAAAGAAAATAACTAGACTCAAATAGAAAAAGAATATTTCAAAATTTCAAACTCTTCTACAAAATAGAAAGAGAAACAATACTCTCCAGCATACTCATATATAACTTAGATATGTACCTGAACACATTATCAATAAGAAAAACCTTAGACCTATTTCATTCAAGAATTTAGAGACAAAACAAAAGATAAAAAAACACTAAACTAAATATTGCCAAACTGAATCATTTTGTGTGTGTGTGTGTGTGTGTGTGTGTATATTACAATGATGAAGAGAGGTTTAATTATGGAGTGCAAAGACAGTTTAATATTAGGAACGCTATATCTATTACTCATCGTATTAACAGTCTAAAATAGAAAAAATACTGAGAAGTACAAGAGATTTTACTTAATCTGATAAAAAGTATCTATAAACCAAAAACAAGCATTATCCTTTAAGGGAAGAGCCTAAAAGCATTCCCTTTAAACCCAGAAGTAAAAGAAGGAAAAAAAAAAAAGCCAATGTCACCATTTTTTTTTACTTTGCACTCAAAATTCTACCTATGGCAAAAATAAAGTAAAAAATAAAAATAAATAAAGCCAAAATGTTTGGAAGGAGGAAATGATTATCTTTATTTGCAAAGAAGTTTTAGAAAAAAAAATTGTTTAATTATTAGAAATAATAATAGACAAGCAAAGTGGTTGGACATAAGACCAATATGCAGAATAAACTGCATTTCTGTACACCAGAAACAATTAAAAAACAACTTAAAAAAAGATCTCATGATCATCAGCAATAAAAATTAATTATAACATATCTAACAAAAACATAAGGAATATAAAACTTTACAGTAAGATATTTTAAAAATTAATAAACAGAAATATTCATATCCATGGGTAGGAAGATTATCATATAGATGCCAATTCTCTTCTAATTGACTTATAATTTCATGCAGTCTCAATCAAAATGCCAATACATTTTCCATGGAAAGAAAACCTGATTCTAAAATGTATTTGGAAAAGGAAAAACCGAGATCACAAAGAAACTTCGGAAAGAATAAAGAAAAAAGATTTGGCCTACCAGATATAAAGACTTACTAGAAAGCTACAGTAATTAAGATGATGTGGTACTGGTGTCAGAATCTATAACTTAACCAATGAAACACAATAGATAAACTCATGCATATACGAAATTTTGATCAGGACAAGTAGCTAGAAGATCATTTCTTAAAAGAAGGGTCTAGTTAGCAAATGGAACTAAAAAAATTTGGTCATTCATATGAAAAATATACCCCTGGTTCACAATATGAAAAACAAACTTCAGATGAGTTAAAAACTTAAATGTCAAAAGCAAAATATTAACACACACACACACACACACACACACACACACACACACACACACACGCTGTTGGCTGAACTCAAAAGCAAAGAAAAACCAAAGTGTATCACTGAGTTGTATGTAAACAAGAAGCTTGACATTGTCCTGTGGACAAATCAGTTATCAAGAGGTTCAATCCAAGACTAAATTTTCCTTGGATTTACCTTGCCCCACCCCATCTTGAGGGAGGGTGAAGCTCAAAGTGAGATTCCTGCATTAAACCAGGAAACCTATCAAGGGGCGGTATACCATGGTCGGAAAATACAGGAAGTATAACCTATGCTAAGCAGGAGAACTCACCGGAAATTCCTCCTGCCTTCTGCTATGCCTTCCAGCTTGGTGTGTACATATAAAGCCCAGTCCAGCCACGAAATGCAGTCACAACAGTGACCTGCACAGTATTAGCAATCAGTGACTGCCGGATGCTGTTGTGATTATTGTAAATTTTTGGCTTCATGGAACATCTGAGTTGGGGGAAATGACATTTTCTTTTACTTGTCAAATGACAAATTAGACTGAGGTCTGACTAGGTTTCCTCCTCATGCTGAAATCCCACCACCGGATATGGCAGGCATGTACATAGATGGCATCACTGTGTGTCCATTTAGCTTGTCATAACCATAGTCTCTTTTTTAAAAAAAATAATTTTTGTGAGATACTTCCCCGTTCTTCAAAAACCACTGTGAATGACTGCATAATGATCCCTGTACCCAAGTTAGTCAACCACTCCCCAGTGGAATTTAGGTAACCATTCCCCACCACTAATTTTGTGGCAATACTTCATTGAACACACTAGATAATTCTGGATGTCCACCATGTTAATTTATACTATTGATAGTAAAAAATGAAATGGAAGCAGCACTGCTAAGTGAGTCACATAAAATAGAGTCAGGAGGCTCCTAGGGAAGCGGGGCCCTACACACATCTTGTGCCTCAGTTCTCAGAGCTGCTATTAAGTTGTTAAAACTGTTGCTACACTCAGCTCAGGGCCCAACCATAAACATCTTGGAACAACTGCTACCTAAAAATATATGGATTTTATGTCTTTTTTTTGCTGTTGTTGTTAATCCTTGCCCAAGGATTTTTTAAAATATATTTTATTGATTTTTTACAGAGAGGGAGAGGGAGAGAGTTAGAAACATCAATCAGCTGCCTTCTGCACACCCCCTACTGGGGATGTGCCCGCAACCAAGGTACATGCCCTTGACCGGAATCGAACCTGGGACCTTTCAGTCCGCAGGCTGACGCTCTATCCACTGAGCCAAACCGGTTAGGGCCCAAGGATATTTTTCCGTTGATTTTTAGAGAGAGTGGAAGGGAGGGGGTTAGGCGGAGAGAGAGAGAAACATCAATGTGAGAGAGTCACATTGATTGGTTGCCTCCCACACACACCCTGACCAGAGCCAGGGATCAGAGCCGGCAACTTGGGTACATGCCCTTGACCAAAATCAAACCCAGGATCCTTCAGTCCACGGGCCAACACTATCTATTGAGCCAAACCAGCTAGGGCTTTACTTCCTTTTTGTAGTTTTTGCCTCCCTAGTTTGCATATTGGAACTAACCAATCCCTGTTACCCTAGTCAGCAATCCTTCATTTGCATTAAAGAATTTCATTTGGTGGGTTTTGCCTTTATAAACCCTGCCTTTCCTTGTTCTCTCCAGAAAGCATTTTGAGTTGCTACCTGAATTTGTCTCTTGTATTTGAATCCTTTAAGACCCCAATTAAACTTTTAATTTGTTTAACCCTATAAAGAAATACTAATCCAAAACTATTATTCTATTCATTCAATAATCTATGTATATAAAAGGCTAAGTGACCGTCGGACTGTCCAACCGTCCAGTAGGTATGACGCACACTGACCACCAGGGGGCAGATGCTCAATGCAGGAGTTGCTGAGCTGTGGTGACTTGGCAGCGGTGGTTCTCGGAGGACACACCCCGGAACCAGAGAGGAGGGAGCCCGCTTCCTCGCGGGGCCACACGATTCCACCAGGCCGTGGGACCCGGCATGCTGGGCCTCCACAGACATCCTTTGAGCTGCAGTGCCATCCCAGGTGTGCTGGCAGGGGAGGGACCAGCAGGAGGCTGGCTCCAGTGTGTGTCCAATCCATCTTGCCCAGTTCCACCCTGCCAGCTACCTTCTAATTAATTTCCTTTCCATGTGCATGAATCCGTGCACAGGATCACTAGTGTTTAATAAAGCCCTGTACCAGGAGATACATAGGTAATTTTCCAAACTTTTTTTGATTGATTGATTTTTTGAAAGAGGGAGGAAGGACTGTGGGACTGTGGGAAGGACGGTGGGGGGGGGGGGGGAGAAGAAAGAGAGAGAAATATTGATTTGTTGTTCCACTTATTTATGCATTCATTGATTGATTCTTTCATGTGCCCTGACTAGGGATTAAACCTGCAATCACCAACTGAGCTACCCGGCCAGGGTACATAGGTAATTTTTAATATCAAAGTTCTATCAGTTATATGTCAATTATATCTCAATAAAGCTGAAAAATCCTTTTTAAAAATATTTTTTTATTGATTTCAGAGAGGAAGGAAGAGAGGGAGAGATAGAAACAATGATAACAGAAAATCATTGATCAGCTGCCTCCTGCCGGCCCCCTACTGAGGATCGAGCCTGTACCCAGGGCATGTGCCCTGACTGGGAATCGAGTCAGGACCTCCTGGTTCATGTGTCGACACTCAACCACTGAGCCACACCAGCCTGGCCAAAAGTGCTTTCTAATGAAGCAGAAGCAAATAAGCAGTTATAAGTGAAAATTTCATTTCTATATTGATTTTCAAAGAAAATCTTTTTCTCAAGACCATGAAATTAAGTCAGTGGTTTTATCTGATGTCATGAGAATTCTTTTCACCATGGGTAAGTAAAATCCATTGTCTAGGCTTCAATTTTCCATATAGCATTGCTGAACAAAGATAGAGAAAGTTTAAAACAAGTTATAAGCAAACACATGATGGATTAGGAAATGTGCTCTTAGGCTCTGTTACTTATCTACATTAATAAAAGGGAAATATGCAAATTGGCCATACCTCCACAACGCCCACCAGCCAATCAGGAGTGTGTATGCAAATTAACCCACCATCTTTGTTGGGTTAATTTGCATACACAGGCACAAAGAGGCTGGGCGGGGCTAGACGCCTGCTATGAAGGGGAGGGCGGGGGGCGGAGGGAGCTACAGGAGCAGCGCTCCGGCTGGAGCGGAGAAGACTGAAGGCTCTGGCTGGAGTGAAGATGGAAGGCAGTGGCCAAAGCAAAGGCCTGGGTCCCGTGTGCCGGAGGAGAACCGGTACTGGCAGCCAGGGGAAGGAAGGCCTATTGCATGAATCTTTGTGCAACGGACCTCTAATACTAAGATTTAAAAAAAAATAGCCAAAACTGGTTTGGCTCAGTGGATAGAGCGTCAGCCTGCGGACTGAGAGGTCCCAGGTTCGATTCCAGTTGGGGACATGTGTCTTGGTTGCGGGCACATCCCCAGTGGGAGGTGTGCAGGAGGCAGCTGATCGATGTTTCTCTCTCATCGATGTTTCTGACTCTCTATCCTTCTCCCTTCCTCTCTGTGGAATATCAATAAAATATATTTTTTTAAAAATAATAATGCCACAATATAAAATCCACCTTATAAGGAGCTGGGAATCGGAACATAACAAAATCAGAGACGTAAAGAAAACCAAAATTAAACAGAGAACAATTCCTAATTTTTATTGACGGTTTATTATGCGTGAAGCCTGTTGTAAATGCTTTCCACAGATCACCTCACTGAAGCCTCACAAAGACAAGGGGACAAGTACTATTATTAACCCCATTTCACAAATGAAGACATTGACTCTTAGAGGTCACACATCTAATTAGTGGCAGGACTGGATGGCTAACACCAAAGTTTCTGCTCTTAAACCCTATGTTCCATTCTTCCTCATCTCGAGATATTAACTGGATATTCAATAAACAAGAAACTAGGACCAACAAATAAAAACACCTTCAAATAACCAAAAAAATCTCTTCCAGTAACTGTCTCTAAACCCAACTTCAGTCTCAGACTACTAAAACAAAAATAGATGGAGTGATCAGACATACTCCCACTTCTTTATTCTAATTCTTAGATGTCTGAATTGAAGTGAAAATGGGTAGCATGAATGACATAAGTGTCTGTCTGGTCAATCCACAAAGTAAACTCTCAAGTCGGAACCTGAGTTGAGAGTGTGTGGCTCCTATGCTGGACAACATAGCACATAGCACAGGAGTGAGAGCACCCATCTCCATGGTCAGAGCTGAGGCTTACTCCCAACCTTCGCTGTGTTTCAGGACATGCTTTTGCTCAAATATTTCTCCAAAACGACTCTTTCATGTTTTCTGAACTCCATCTAACTAATCAGGTTTTCTGGGCAATGTAAGAGTGCGTATTGCAATGACTGCAATCAGCTTGATCAAAATACCAATCAAGCTCCCTTCGTACATATTCACCATTGTCTGTCTTGATCTGAAGGCCAGCCTGTGAAACTGCTGCTTGGGCACTGTGCTTTCTTACAATGATCTTGGTTGAAAAAAACAATGTAGTTACAGTTCATCAATTTCATTAACTGCTGCTAACAGACCAGAGTTGCTATTCTCTCTTCAATGAATATAAAGTCTAGAAAGGTTAAGTGTTCCACCTCTGCTCTCCTTTGTGGGGAATCTGAAAGAAAACCGCTGCTACTGGAACGCAGGTGAGCTGGGTTCCAGTCCTAGCAGTTAACTGTGTAACTCTGTAATTATGCCTCAGAATTACACATTAATAACATGGAACAGAAAACAGCAACAATTTAAATGAGAGTAGGACAGGAAGTGTTTCAAGTCCCTCCTAGCTATAAAGTTTTAATTCATCATTTAAATTGTTGCTGTTTTCTATTCCACATAGATGCAAGAACATTAGATGTACACATAGATTCCATATAAATGATAATGGCACTTTTTTCTTCCCTGTTAAAATCTATTGCATGACATGGGGTCATTTCAAATTGAACTGGCATTTGCTCATGTTCCATCTGCTACCAAAACGGACTGTTTGTAATCCAGGCAGCAGAGTAGTCGAAGAACAACAGATTTTCTTGGCATTTCCTGTACATGTGGCACATAGATGAGTATGAGATTATTCCTAGGAAAATAGTGCAAATAATAGCTGTCAAGTCTTAGCAACTAACAACTAGCATTATTAAAGCAAACACAACTTCCCATCCATGCATTCCACCTCTCAAAATGGTTTTTGATGCTTTGGGTTCCTATATACGAACCGATATTTTTTTTATATGTGCCCCACACTATTTTGGCTGCAGAATTAAAAAAATTACAGAGATCACTAAAACCCACAGATAGTCCCCAAATCTCCGGTGAGCCAATTGTTAACAATCTTTTCCCACTGCTAAGCTTTTTGCCAGAGATGCTAACAAGTAGCATAGTCAAATGGTTTGCATTTCATACACTTTCCAGTCATGCTTTTTAAGGGCCTATACAAACAAGACATTAATTTCTCTGGATTTTAAATCTTTGGGACGTTGACCAACATGCATAAAATGGTCAGTCTTTTTCTTCCTCATCATATACACTGAGTGGCCATATTATTATGACCACCTGACGTTTGTAGGCAAATTAGCCATACACTGCATCATATGGGATATGGAAGCTGAAGGCCTGTTCGAACACCTTTGCTGTCTGCAGTTACCAAGATAAAACGTCTCCAATTCGCACAGGAACACAAGGATTGGACAGCGAGCATTGGAAAAAAAAAGTCATGTGGTCCGATAAATCACGTTTCCAGTTGCATCATGCAGATGGCAGAGTGAGAATTTCGTGGAAACAGCATGAAGGCATGCACCCCACATGCATGAGTACAACCCTTCAAGCTGGTGGGGGCAGTGTTATGGTTTGGGGTATGTTTTCCTGGCATGATTTGGGCCCTTTAATTCATGTGGAACAACGTCTGAATAGCACAACATACCTAAGTATCCTTGCTGACCAAGTTCATCCTATCATGTTGATGGCGTATCCCAATGGAGATGGCTTTTGCCAACAAGACAATGCCCCATGCCACAGTGCTCGTATTGTGCAGGAGTGGTTCCAAGAACATGAGGGAGACTTTACCTTGCTTAGGTGGCCCCCACAATCACCAGATCTCAATCTAATTGAGCATTTGTGGGACAAAGTTAAAAGAGCCATCAGGCAGCTGGTTCCACAACCATCAAATATCACAGAACTGGACAGTGCTATTGATCAGGCTTGGTGTCAGATTCCTCGCATCACCTTTCAACATCTTGTGGAGTCAATGCCAAGAAAAATCGCCGTGGTATTGAAGGCAAAAGGTGACCTGATGAAGTACTGATGGGGTGGTCATAATAATCTGGCCACTCAGTATATATAGATATAGATATAGATATAGATATACATATACATATACATATACATATACATATACATATACAGATATAGATGGGGGGAGGTGGTGCACGAAATTTGTGTACTTGGGGGCGGGGGTCCCTCAGCCTGGCCTGTGCCCTCTTACAGTCCAGGAGTCTTCAGGGGACGTCCGACTGCTGCCACAGAGGGGGAGAAGATCCCGCCACCGCCGCTGTGCTCCCCAGCTGTGAGCCTACCTCAGGGCTTCTGGCTGAGAGGCACTCCCCCTGTAGGAGCATACCGACCACTAGGGGCAGCTCCTGCATTGAGCGTCTGCCCCCTGGTGATCAGTGCGCATCATAGCGACTGGTCATTCGGCCATTAGGTCAATTTGCATACTAGCCTTTTATTATATAGGATGTATATGTGTATATATATTTAATTTTTTAATCCTCAATGGAGGAATGAGGATATTTTTTCCATTGAATTTTCTTTTTAGAGAGAGAAGGGAGGGGGAGGAAGAGAGAGAGAGAAACATTGATGTGGGAGAGACACATCGATTGGCTGCCTCCCACACACGCCCTGACCAGGAACAGGGATAGGATCTTTAACCCAGCTACCTGCCCTTGACTGGGAATCGAACCCACAACTCTCCAGTGCCCGGGCCGACACTGTAACCACTGAACACGCCAGCCACAGCTATTCTATTCTTTAACTACTTGTATGATTCCTAATTCTCCTCTTAAAATTCTGCTATACTTTTCTGAACATGGTCTTATTATGTTTATGTATTCTCTATTGCATTACATTTTAATTCCCTGAGCACTCAATACATAGTGTTTGTGAATTAATTATGAAAAAAGTGAAAGCAAAGATAATTCTCCCCAACACATAACAGCTGAGAGAAAATGCAAAATGGCATGAAAATTTTTCTAGGTGATTAATATGAATTGACATGACATATCTGATTAGACTCAAGGACCCTTAGAATGAGAATGTCCAAACGCCTTATCTTATAGAGAAGAAAATCAAAATCCAGACAGAAGCTAAACAACTTGCCCAATATGATATATCTAACTAGATCAGTGGTTCTCAACCTTTCTAGTGCCACGACCCTTTAATACAGTTCCTCATGCTGTGGTGACCCCAACCATAAAATTACTTTCGTTGCTACTTCATAACTGTAATTTTGCTACTGTTATGAATCGTAAGGTAAATATCTGTGGTTTTCCGATGATCTTAGGCTCTAAGATCGATGATCTGTGGTTCGCCTAAGACCATCGGAAAACACAGATATTTACCTTACGATTCATAACAGTAGCAAAATTACAGTTATGAAGTAGCAACGAAAGTAATTTTATGGTTGGGGTCACCACAGCATGAGGAACTGTATTAAAGGGTCGTGGCACTAGAAAGGTTGAGAACCACTGAACTAGATACATTTATAATCTTACACATAAAATTATACATTATCACCTAGGATAGTTCTTTTTACGGTTGAGAAGAGCTCCATAAAATCTGTTCCCAAAACATGCGCAGACAGCCACAGTGGCAAAATCCCACATCTGGAGTCATTCCTTTAGATCAAAACATTATATTAGAAATTCTGAAATAAATGCAACTGTTTTAGGGAAATGAGAGAGTATAAGAAAAAACAATACTCCAGAGTATTAGGTTCTAAGTTAGAAGGTTAAAAAAAAAATCACACATAATAAAAAAAAGACTTTTGAAATCACTCATGTACCTAATTCACCCAGAGAGACCAATATCTGTGGCTTTATTCACTGGGAACAGACCTACATCTTCTCCTAATGAGGCCAACACAGCCAAGTTTTCCTTCAGCAATAGATAGACCACATTTCTTTTGTTTTTCACCAGATGAAATAACTGGCTAGCATTAAAAGAGTTGGCTGTTCCAAAAACACATACTGTGCCTTTAAACACCGGATTAGCACTCCGGTAGGGTAGGTCACTGAGCCTGAAAGGACTCAGGAAATTAAACAGAAAATCAGAGCCCTGACTCTCATGCTATCCTTACTACAGAACCTCCTCTCACTGTAGAACAGGGGGCCTCATGCACTATTTAACCACCATTTCTCTCCCACTCTCCTCTTGATTTTGCATACAAGTACAGTTGAATTTGTGCCATTAAATGTGTGCATGGTCTGACTTCACAGTATTCCCCTACTCCCATATTTGCATATGGATATAATGATCTGGTTAGACAGAAGACATGAAAGTATTGCAGGAGAGGTAATTCAAGTCTGCTCACAGGTCCTCATGAGAAGGGCAGGTCAAGTGCAGTAAAGAGCCATAAAGCCGCTGAGGACTCGAGGGTGTGTGTAAGGGTTGAAGGGAATAGAGGAAAGATCACTTTTTGTGGGATAGAATTTATTCCAAAAATAATCTCCATCACGTTCATAATTTTTCCTTGGACTGGGTTGGATACACACATTTTAAACATTGCAACACCTCCCATTTGATTGCTTTTTAATTAATGTAGAGGGTCTATACTCTCAAGCATATAAGTAACCATATAACTATAGAATTTACATACTCTGAAAGAAGCTAATCATGAGAATATTTTTCAGATGAGAACTTGATCATGGACAAATGGCCTGAGAGCAGACATAATTAAGCCAATACTAGGAAGTACATGCAGCGGGAAAGCCAGACTGCCACCCATGGAGAACCTGCCACAAAGAGCAATGTGGAGCACTACACCGAGGAACAGTGATTATGAACAGGCGTTCTACCGTAGAATGAAAGGGTGGAAGCTGTGCTGGGCTCATTAAGAAAAGAAAGGACGCCCCTGGTTTGGCTCAGTGGATAGAGCGTGGGCCTGCGGACTGAAGGGTCCCAGGTTCAGTTCTGGTCAGGGGCACATGCCAGGGTTGTGGGCTCGTGCAGGAGGCAGCCAATCCATGATTCTCTCTCATCATTGATGTTTCTATCTCTCTCTCCCTCTTCCTTCCTCTCTGAAATCAATAAAAAATATATTTTTTAAAAAAAGGAAAAGAAAGTATGTACTCACTACTAAGTTTTCCTGTCTCTAAAGAAATAATTACTTCTCTGCTAATAAAATGTCCAGGTCAATGGAACCAGGTCCTATAAGTATAAATTATCTTAATTACAAGCGGATAAAAATCTTCCCGAGCCATGTTTAGCTTAACTCCACTGCAGGGGTCAGCAGAAAGGAAACACGAGCTCCTGGGCTGTACACTGTGTGCCTGGCGTCAGGATGAGCTGGTCCAGACCCACACTCAGGTGAGAGGTCCTTTCCCAGGACTCCAGGCATGTTCACAACTCGATCACACAAAAGAACACCCAAGGCAAGTACAGGAATGCCTTTCATAAGACTGTAGCTGTACAAACACAGGTACATAGCAATTTTAATGAACTTTGCAGTGAATATTCCAAAGAGCAGTAGGTACCTACACACTCCATCCATTGTCTCAAAAGAAAGAGCTACCCTGAGAGACCACCAAAGAGGAGGGGGAAAAAACCAATAAACACCTATGTTTATGAAACACTTCAATGGGAACACAAAATACTTGTTCTAGAGAGGAAATATATTCTCAAACCACAAAAGCACGTAAAAATGTTTAGTCAACCTTAATTAGGTTCCTTCATTAGTTAACAATGTAAATGTCAACTGCGCATTTAACTATTCAAATCTTCATTTTACATGCAAGTGGCTTCCAGCAAATGAGAAAGCAATATTCCCATGTGAGGGTGAAAGATGGCAGTGAGAATTCTGGCCCTTCGGAAAGGAGGAGTCAGATCTACTAGTCCTTGCTTGGCTTAACTGCCAGGCTTCCCGGGAGTTGTTTTATAAAGGGGGCCTCGCCCTAATAAATTAAGAGTGAAGAGTGTCAATGTCAAAATTGCCTGCACTCAATGAAGCTCTAGACCACTTGGTGTCCTGACTTCCAGAAAATGACTCCTTAAAAAAATTATGTTGTGACAATGGCATCATTTTAAAAGAATAATAGGGATAATGATGATGGTGAGAACTGGGCAGGAACCACTGGTGCTGCCTGCCGCCCGTGGAAGTTGCCCAGTTGAAGGCGGTGGTGGAGTTAAAGCCCTTGAGGAGGTGCGCGCTGGCAGCCAAGGAAAACGACCGGGTTTCCAGCTCCCGTGGGTTTGACGGGACTAGGATTGGGACTGGGATGGTCTTGTACGACGAAGCCCCGGTGGCTCAGCCAGGCGTTCGAACTGTCCCTCGCAACCTCCCTCCAACGCAGACCCCAAGTTAGAAATGCAACTCCCCGAGAGCACAATGACAAGAAAGCACACAAAAGGAGCAAGGCGGCCGCTCCCATCCTTACCTTTGACTTGACTTTCATACTCGGCTATGATCTCTTTGTCCTTTTTGAATCTGCTCGGAGTGGACATTATCCAGCTGTTCTGGGTTTGCTTTCAATGGGCAAGTTCGGTTAGGTGGTCACAAACCAGTCTCCTTGGAGAGGCGGAGAGTTGAGCTCCCACACGCCAGGAACCCCGAGGCAGCACAGGCAGGCGGTCAAGGAGAGGCGGGAGAGGCGGGGAAAAAAGGAGCGAACCGATTACTAGATTAACCCGGGCGCCGGCACCATGCTCCCGGGTCGAGCAGCCGTCGGTGATCCGGAGGGTGCCCGGGATTGGGGGCCGGAGAGGCCCGGCGCACAGACGAACTCCAGCGACCGAGTGGCGGGGGGCGTCTCCCTGCCCACCCCACCCGGAGCCCGGCCACTTCCTCTACGACCGCTGGGCGGACGCGGGGTTCGCGCCGGCGCTCCGCACCATTGTTAGAGACCGCACCGGGCGCTCGGGTCAGGGCCCGCGGGGGAGGGCGGGCCCCGGAGAACGTGAGCACCGCGGGCGCAGCGAACCTCCCTTCCTGCTCCAGCCGCCGGCACCGCGCTCAGGGTCCCGCCGGGTGGGGATGCTGCTGCCGCGCCCGCCGCGCTTCCGTCGGCAAAGGCTGCCGCCGCCACCCGAACAGAGGAATCGCTATCCTACAGCGGGTCCAGTTGAAGACAGGAGGGCGGCTGCGGCGCCGCTCCAACGCGTACTGGGCGCAGCCCCGCCGGAGTTCAGGTCTCCAGAGCCGGCTCCACGAGGGGCCTCTGCCTTCTTAGCCACTGGGCGCCGACGCTGCCACTTTCTCCCCGTCTCCCGTTCCGCTGCTGCCCCCCGGAGGCCGCCGGCGACACTCGCACTCGCGCCGGGAGGAGCCGCGCCCCCAGTGGCCGCGAAGTTGCCGGCGCGCCCGCGGCCCGAGGCTCCCGGCTCCCGGCTCTCAGCGAGTGAGCTGCGGGCGGCGACCGCCGGGCGGCCCGCGCGGGACTCGGAGAGATGGAGCAGGCTCCCGGGGGGGACGGCGCGGTCGCCCCTGCCATTCTCCGTCCCCGCCCCTCCGGGTGGGGGGAAGGCCGGGCTGGTCTGGGAAGATGGATGCCTCCCGTGGCCAAGCGCAGCCCCGCCCCGGCCTCGCCCCTCCCTGCGCTTGGTTCGCGCGGCTGGGATCGCAGTCGCAGACGCTGGGAAACCTCTTCCCAACCTGAGACTCTACTTCGGCCGAGAGTGGGAGACCTGGAGGGAGCTCTTTTCAGACTCCATGGCAGAAATCCAGAGTTAGATGTCTCCATGACAGAAAGGATGTGACTCCCAGATGTTGGACCCCTGGAAAACGATACTGAATTGTGAACGACGTGGCTTTTAAAAAATCAAAGGAAGGCGAAGCTCCTCAATCGAAGCGGAGAAAATACCCATCTCAACACAATATTCTCCCATCTTAGCAGTAGCTCGGGGAGCTAGGATGGTGGGAAAGGCGGGAGTGGGAATAGGTCACACTTAGGAGGTCACTACCTTTTTGACAGGAGAAGATAATAGATAGATAGATAGATAGATAGATAGATAGATAGATAGATAGATAGAAATATAATCTCCTTTTCTTGCTCCTTTCAAATCACTTCTCAAATATTATGGGCCTGATTTATCAAAGTGATGTATCCAAAGGCGTGCCCAATACGAAAATGTTTTTCCTGCAAAATCTGAAGAGTGTAGGGAATTGTAGGCTGTGCTCATTCATTCATGTATCCAGAGATAAACTTTAAAGTTCTTCCTGCCGGCCAAACGCCGAGCTAAGAGCCAGGGACTCCGTGGTTCAGACCCTGCCCTAAAGGACCTCACATCTGTTGTGGTATGAATAAATAATTATGGGTGGCACAATATGCTGTGAGAGAAATACTCCTGGCTTTGGGAGCCCAGAGGAAGGAGAAAAGAGATTTGGGGAGAAAGGCTTTCCAGAGAAATGGTATTTGAACTGGACTTAATGGGTGAATAATAAGTAATTTGGTCAACCCAGAGAGTTTAAGGGTTGCATGGGGGGGTGGGGGGGAAGCTATCATACCCAGACAATTGCAAATGGAGTTACAAGATGTCCTCCATTAAAATACCAGATCTCTGCGAGCTGAAAAATATTCATATACATGCATGTTTCAATTGATCATAACGTTGTATTTAATTATACAGCTCTAAAAACAGTGATTTTTTTAAAAAATATTTTTATTGATTTCAGAGAGGAAGGGAGAGGGAGAAAGAAACATCAATGATGGGAATCATTGATCGGCTGCCTCCCGCTCGCCCCCTACTGGGGATCCAGCCGGCAACCCGGGTACATGCCCTTGACCAGAATAGAACAGGGACCCTTCTGTCCACAGGCTGATGCTCTATCCACTGAGCCAAACCGGCTAGGGCTAAAAATGTGTTTTTAAGCAAATCCGTTTACTTTATAACAACAGGCTAGAGTGTAAGGAAAAATATTAAACATTTAATTTTTTTTCCATTTTGCACACAGGAGATTAACTATGGAACCCTGACTGCCCTAATCTTGTGTGGAACTGTTGTGTGTAAGAGCTTAGGTTGAAGAGTCAGAATATCCAAAGCAGAGGCTGGGGAGGAAGGTCAGGGCCAACTGGGAGAGGCCTCCTGTGCATAGCTCTTGGACACAGTTCTGCAGACAGCAGGGAGCCTTTTAAGTAGCGAAGTGTCATGATCACATACGTGTTTTATAAAGATAACTGTTGGCAGTGTAGAAAGATAGGTTGGCCATGGGGAGAAAGAGACCAGTGGCAAGCATCTTGCTTTGCAATGATGTAGTCAAATCTAAATATGATTCACATCAGCCATCCATGGTGTTACTGGCATTTATTTAAATATATTTTTATTGATTTCAGAGAGGAAGAGAGAGAGAGAAATATCAATGATGAGAGACAATCATTGATCAGCTGCCTCCTGCGCGCCCCACACTGGGGATCGAGCCTGTAACCCGGGCAAGTTACCCTAACGCAGAATCGAACCATGACCCTCTTGGTTCATGGGTTGATGCTCAACCACTGAGCCATGCCAGCTGGGCTGGGATTTACTTTATATTTATACCTGAGAAGTGCAATTTACTGTTATCTCAGTTTTAGTCTTTGAAAGAACACTATTTAAAACTCAAGGACAAACCCTGGTCAGTGTGGCTCAATTGTTTGGAGCGTTGTCCCATGACCTGGAAGGCACATACTTAAGTTGCAAGTCCGAACCCCGGATAGGGCACATATATAGTTGCCTTGATGTATTTCTCTCACATCAATGTTTCTCTCTCCCTCCCTCTCTCTCACTGTCTCTTCCTCTTTCTCTAAAATCAATAAAAATAAAGTCAATAAAAGCATACCCTTGGATGAGGATGAAAAATTTAGGGATAGTATCTTAATTATCTTTGATTTCATCATGGTGTCCAATAAATAGTCAATAAATTTTCTTGAATGTTAATGTCAATATTAGTAAGCCACCATTGTATTGTTGCTGAGGATTGGGTCCCATCCACTAACCAGAGCATTTTGCATACCTTCTTACAAGAACCCTACAAGGTGGACAGCATTATTCTGATTTTGCAGATGAGAATCTGGAAAGTTCAGTAAATATGGGAAGGCCTGCCGAGGCCAGAATTCCAGCCCATAGCAGATTGCCTCCAAAGTCAGTTTTCCTAATTTTCCATTCTGCTTCCTATGAACTGATAGTCCGTTTAAGCATGTGAAACCAATGCACCTGCAGTGATATGTGTGTGACTGATACATAGTTTCCCCTTGGTGAAGCTCTTCTGATCCAGCCATTCAGTCTAATTGACAAGTCAATTATTCTTTTTTTAAAAATAATTTTTTTATTGATTTTAGAGAGGAAGGGAGAGGGAGAGAGAGATAGAAACATCAATGATGAGAATCATTGATCAGCTGCTTCCTGCATGCCCCCTACTGGGGATCAAGCCTGAAACCCAGGCATGTGCCCTAGACCAGAATCAAATCCTTGACCCTTAAGTCCGCAGGCCGATGTTCTATCCACTGAGCCAAACCAGCTAGGGCGACAAGTCAATTATCCTTTCACAGTTTTCTCTTAGTCAGGGTCTCCTTATCTTTCCCGTGTTTAAGCTTCACTTTGCCTCACAAAGCTGGATATGGAGAATGCCTTTGACTTAAAATCCAGAGATGCAGGTGACCCAACTTTGTGAGACAGGCAACTGTGATTCTAATTCTGTGACTTTGCTCCCCCTTGTGGTAGCTGTTTTCTTAGTTATAAAGCCGCGAAGGCTATTTGCATTTTACCCCCTAAAGGTTACCACCCGGCCACACTCTTATTTTTTAAGGGACATGTTGTGAGGAATTTGCAGGGCCTGACAGTGGACTCCCTACTACATATTAATCCACCCTGTCAACTAGTATTTTTCTTCCTGGACCACCCCAAATTTCCAGAAATAGAAATTACTATACCATCTGACCAGATACCCTGGAGTAGGTAAGGGTGCTTGCAGCCACAAAATAAACCATGCATTTTTTTTTTTATTTCTTTATTGACTAAGCTATTACATATGTGTCCTCATCCCTCAATTAACCCCCCAAGCCCCCTCCCCGATGTTCATGTCCATAAACCATGCATCTTACTACAGTTTCAATTTGACCGAGTGCTAAATAATTTAAATCATTTTTTTTTTAAGTTAAATACAGCCCTAGCTGGTTTGGCTCAGTGGATAGAGCAACCATTGTGCACGCATGTCTTTTGTTGTCTTGACTCCTTAACCCCTTGCTTGGCTTCTCCAACTGTGAGCAGTTGGATTGCATTTTGTTATTATGTGGGCAGTGTTTTATAAAGTGTGATCTTACCACTAATCGGCTACAAGAGAATCACCTGGGAAGTCTGTTTGGAATTCAGACACATGGGATCTCCTTTACACGTAGAGCCACACTTCTCGACTTTAATGTGCACACAAGTCACCTGGGAGTCTTGGTAAAATAAGGTTCTGGTGCCTTCTGCAGTGAGGCCTGAGAACCTGCATTTCTAAGAACCTAAGCCCTGCTGATAATACTGTCATAAACACCACACTTTGAGGAGCAAGGACCCATAGGGTCCGAGTTTTGGGTGAAGGGCAGTCCCCATGTAATTCTTCTCATTCAGAATCTTTGCCCAAGGCCAAGGGTACTAAAAGCATATCCTTACAAAAGATTTGCTGCATTTACTCAAGTAAGGTTGACACTGTCAACATTTTTTTCCCAATTTAATGTAGCTCTAAGAAACTGAACTGTTTTCTTTTCCAAGATAATAGAAATTTTGTTTTAACCTTTTCATCTGTAAAATGAAGATAATAATTACCCAGATGCATTTGAGGTTTGTGGTAGGAATTAAATGCAAAGTGCATATCAAGCACTGAGCCATCAAGCTGCATACATAATAAGTGCTACATAAATGTTCTTGTCATTGTCATTGTGGTGCAGCAAGTTAACTTCCAAGTTTATAGCAAAAGTCTTGCAATCTTGAAGGACCTTACAGTGTGTTTATCTGTCTTATTTATCTCCTTGTCTGAACCTCCTATGTCAATTGAGAATTTCTTTGGTCTTAAATGAATTTGTTAATTTATTAGTTTACTGTGTCTGCATTTCCTATACACTGCCTCAAATCTTTTATAGAATAACTAGAGGCCCAGTGCATGAAAATTCATGCCCTGGAGGGGGGTGTCCCTCAGCCCAGCCTGCCCCGTCTCACAGTCGGGAGTCCAGGAGTCCTTGGGTGAGAAATGACCGGGTGATCAGGGGAAGGAGATGCCCATCACACCTCTGCTGCTGCCACTGCCAGCCAGCACTGGTTGCCTGCACCTGTGCCTCAGGCCTGCCCTGGGAGGCTGGGGGGCTGTGGGGACTGGAGGACTCTGGAGGCAGGGGCACAGAGCACCCAGGCCTGCCTGGGGGTGGGCCTGGCCTTGCCGTGCCAGCTGCCCCAGCAGGGCTGAGGGGACAGGGCGCTGCCATCTTGTGGCTGTGGGTGCTGCCATCTTTGAGGGTGGGACAGTCAATTAGCATAATCCCTCCTTATTGACTGTGGGCCCCACTATCTTTGAGGGCAGGGAAGTCAATTAGCATATTCCCTCCTTATTGGCTGTGGGTGCTGCCATCTTTGGGATGGTGTGAGGGTCAATTAGCATATTCCCTCTTTATTAGATAGGATTTTTATGGTTTATTCAGTTCTAATCAACACATATTTATTATTGCCCTAACTGGTTTGGATCAGTGGATAGAGCATCAACCTGCGGACTAAAAGGTCCCAGGTTCGATTCCGGTCAAGGGCATGTACCCTGGTTGGGGGCACATCCCCAGTGGAAGGTGTGCAGGAGGCAGCTGATGGATGTTTCTCTCTCATCGATGTTTCTAACTCTCTATCCCTCTCCCTTCCTCTCTATGAAATCAATTTAAAAAAACACATTTAAAATATATTAAATTGTATCATTTAGCTCTCTCTCCCCCCAAAAAAACCTTGTCTCTGACTTTCAAGAAAACTCTTCAAAGTGAAAATAAATCAGAGCTTTTAAATAACTTTAATTTTCTTTGAATAAAACTGCTTTATAATATTTTTAACCAACTACTTAAAGTCACCTGTTCCATTTTGTACAAATCAGTATTAAAATAGAATGTGCTGTGCTCAATCTCATATTCACAACTTCCAAACTCCCACACATAACTCCCTTCTCATCAAAGTTGCTATTTTTTGCTTGGAAATCCTACTACAATTTCCCATATGGCTGTCTCACAATATAAGCAGAATATGAATATTCAATGAGTTCATCCTGAGGAAAGTATTAAATCCCATCACTTATACAAAACAACACAATACAGAAGAAGAGAGATGGTATTATTACTCAGAGGAAAACAGCCAAAGTTAGGCAAGAAATGGCAGCTGCAACTCAACTGTCAGAATCAGAGATGGATTAGTAAGTAGAGCCAACTCCAACAAAAAGATTTACTACACCATGAAATAGATGTATCTGTAAAGCTTATATTTTAGGAAATAAATGACGGACTCCTCCCCTTCTTGACATTATACTTTGGCAGCACACATTTGAAGGCTGCCTGATTTTGTCACCTGTCTGAATATAGTTATTTCTCAGTTTACATATAGCTATGCTCCTGGTGAGTGAACCAGAGAAGCTAAGGTTGGTAAATAGAACTCTATTTAAATAGAATGGAAACATTTACTATTTAAGGTATAGCCTTTTGTAAAGCAAAGAACATCTCTGGAAAATGATTATCATTTGTTCTGTTTTGGTATAAATTTGAACTTTTATGTATTAGGTCTTTGTTTGTTTGTGTGTGTTTGTTTAAATTCTCACCCGAAGAATTTTCCATGGATTTTTTAGAGAGAGTGGGAGAAAGACAGAAATATCTATGTGAGAGAAACTCATTGATTGGTTGCCTCCTGCATGCTCCCCGACCAGGGCCTGACTGGGGAGGATCCTGCAACTGAAGTATGTGCCCTTGACCTGAATCGAACCTGGGACCCTTGAGTCTGCAGGCTGACGCTCTAGCCACTGAGCAAAACTGGCTAGGGCTATTTATTTATGTTTAATCCTCACTTGAGGATCATTTTTTTCATTGATTTTTAGATAGACAGTAGAAGGAAGGAAGGAGGGGGGAGGAGAGAGAGAAAGAAAGGTAGAGAAATACAGGCTTGAGAGAGACACAGCGATTGGTTGCCTCCCACGTGTGACCTGAGATACATGCAGAAATCAAACCTGAGATCCGGAAAACCAAGATGGTGGCATAAGGTATACACCTGTATGTGTTGCCTCTCACAACCACACCAAAACTACAACTAAAAGACAAAAACATCTACTACCCAGAACCACGGGAAAGCTGGCTGAATGGAAGTTCTATAACTAGAATGAAAGAGAAAAGAGCATTGAGACGTGCACAAGCGCGGAAAAGCTGAGGTATGGAGGCACGCAAAGTGGGCTGGTGGCTGGAGACTGGGTGCACTGTTTTTTTCAACCCGAAGGGAGACACAAGCTCCCAATTACTCTGAACTCCAGTTTCCGGCGAGACTCTGGGGACCCAGACTCCTACGGGGAGAAGCTGGACTGTCTGCCATCGGGTTGGAAAGTGAGGGTGGCTTTCTTGCAGAGGTGCACGCAGGAATCATTGTTTACTGAGCTGGGGTGCAGGACGTGGGGACGCAGAAATTCAGAGACACAGAGACGGCTGACTGGCAGCCATCTCTGTTTGCCATGCCTAGCCTAGTGATTCCCTGAGACCCCTCCCCACACAATTTACAAACCCACCCAAGCTCTGCGCAGCGGCTTTTGCATATAAATGGCCTGCCCTATCGCAGCTTAACCTAACAAACTGCAGCTCTGGTCAGACAGCTCCAAAACCTCCAAACCCCAAGCAAAGAGGAGAAAACTGTAGCTCTCGCTGTAGCTCCTGCTGGGTGGCCTCAGACAGTAACTGACCTGCACCCCATTGAAGATCCCGAAGCCAGTGTACCTAGTGGTCAGTGTGAGACGACACCAGATTTCAACTCCTCACATTCATAAGTGACACATTCAAGAGGCAGACTCAGTGAGCACCAAAGCCCCACTGAAACAAGTTCTGCTCCATAAGCGTGTCTCCAGCACAGCAGTTCTTCCATTAAAGTTAAATAGACACAGCGGGTCCTCACAGCCAATTGGCCTGGAGGTCAATTCCTCCCAGTGTACCAACAGCAGTCAAGGCTTAACTACAACAAGACTTTGCACTCAGCCCACAAAGGGGTGTGCCAAGAGCGTCCACCTCAGGTGATAGGGGAGGCTGAACCATTGGGCCCTATAGGTCACTTACCACAGAAAACCACCCCATCAACACAGGGAATGAGCCAAAAATGCGGAGACAAAAAAACACATCACAAATGAAATAAATGGAGGAAAGCAAACTAGTGGACATAGAGTTCAAAACCACATTTATAAGGTTACTCAAGAATCTTCTAAAAACCTCTGTGGGACTTAGTGAGACCTTTAAGGATCTTAATGAGAATGCCAAGAAAATGGAAAAGGACCGGTCAGAAATTAAGCATACATTGTCTGAAATAAAGAATATACAGAAATTCAACAGTAGATCAAAGGACCCCAAGAATCAAACCAAAGATCTGAAATATGAGGAAACAAAATCACCCAACCAGAAAAACAAAAAGAAAAAAGAACCCAAAAATATGAAGATAGTGTAAGGAGCCTCTGGGACAACTTTAAGTGTACTAACATCTGAATTTTTGGGGTGCCAGAAGAAGAGAGAGAGCAAAATACTGAAAACCTATTAGAAGAAATAATGACAGAAAACTTTCCCTACCTGGTGAAAGAAATAGACTTACAAGTCCAGGAAGTGCAGAGAACCCCAAACAAAAGGAATCCAAAGAGGACCACACCAAGACACATCATGATTAAAATGCCAAGGGCAAAAGGCAAAGAGAGAATCTTGAAAGCAGCAAGAGGAAAACAGTTAGTTACCTACAAGGGAGTACCCATACAACTGTCAGCTGATTTCTCAACAGGAACTATGCAGGCCAGAAGGGAGTGGCAAGAAATATTCAAAGTGATGAACAGCAAGAACCTACAACCAAGATTACTCTACCCAGCAAAGCTATCATTTAGAATTGAAGGTCAGATAAAGAGCTTCATAGACAAGAAAAAGCTAAAGGAGTTCATCACCACCAAACCAGGATTATATGAAATGCTGAAAGGTATTCTTTAAGAAGAGGAAGAAGAAGAAAAAGGTAAAGATAAAAATTATGAACAACAAAATGACAACAAATACATGCCTATCAACAAGTGAATCTAAAAATCAATGTGAATAAAAAATCTGATGAACAGAATGAACTGATGAGTATAATAGAATCAGGGGCATAGAAAGGGAGTGGACTGACAATTCTCAGGATGAATGGGGTGTGCGGGTGCGGGAAGAGACTGGACAAAAATCTTATACCTATGGATGAAGACAGTGGTGAGGGGGTAAGGGCATTAGGTGGGGTGGGGAATCAGGTGGAGGGGAGTTATGGGGGGAAAAAAGAGGAACATCTGTAATAATCTGAACAATAAAGATTTATTAAAGTTAAAAAAAAACACAAAAACCTGAGATCTTCTGTTCCAAGGGGTCATGCTCTAACCACTGCTCAGGCCGACCAGGGAAGGTCTTCCTTTAAAGCAGTAGTTCTCAAACCAATCAGAACCAATGCTGCCTTTAAAATATTTTTAAATTTTTATTTGTTTATTTTTTGAGCAGTTTAAAGTTTACAGAGGGCAGAAAGCATAAGAGAGCATAAATAAATTTTGATCTATTCACGTAATGGAATTTAATACAGCAGCGAGAAACTAACAACTATGGTTAATAATTAATAATACAATGGATTCTAATGTTGAGTAAAAATAATGGACTACGTTAAAAATGAAACCACTTTTACAAGCTCAAAAACATGTATAATCAATAGTATGTGTTTATACATGCATATGTAAGTATATGTTCACATATATATGTATATATGCACATATATATCCTATATAATAAAAGCATAATATACTAAGTGTCCTTTCGATTGACCAGTCGCTATGATGCACACTGACCACCAGGAGGCAGATACTCCTACTGGTAGGTTAGCTTGTTGCTGGGGTCCAGCCAATCGGTACTGGGTGAAAAGGCCGGACAAGCCCTGGAGCCCTCCCTTGGTCCCTCCTGGCTGACCGGCCCCCGTCAGCCCCATCGAGACTGGGCGAGATGGCCCTGATTGCTGGCCAGGCCAAGGGACCCACCCATGCATGAATTCGTGCACAGGGCCTCTAGTATGTATATAATTTTTAAAAGGACAACAAAATGAGCATGGCCACAGTGGCTCAGTGGTTGAGTGCTGACCTATGAACCAGGAGGTCATGGTTCGATTCCTGATTGGGGCACATACCCAGGGTGCAGGCTTGATCCCCATTAGGAGGCATGCAGGAGGCAGTTAGTCAATGATTCTCTCTCATCATTGATGTTTCTATCTCCCTCTCCCTTCCTCTCTGAAATCAATACAAATATATGTTTTAAAATAAAATAAAAGACAACAAAATGATAAATAAAATTCAGGGTAGTGGTTACTTCTGAAAGGAAGAAACAGGCATCAGAAATGGAAACAGCAGGGTCGGTGTCACTCTATGAACCAGGAAGTCACATTTTCATTCCCTATTAGTGCACATGCCTGGGTTGTGGGCTTGGTCCCCAGTAGGGGGCATACAAGAGGCAGCCAAATAATGATTCTTTCTCATCATTAATGTTTCTATCTCTCTCTCTCCTCCCTTCCTCTCTGAAATCAATAAAAATGTGTTAAAAATAAATAGTTTTTAAAAAGGAAGAAAAACATTAGTAGATGCAACTTACAGGGTGATGAGGTTATGGGTGATAATTATAGTATTGTGCATCATAACTAAATATGATACACATATACATATGTGTATGTGATATATATATTTTTAAATTAGCTGCATTTAAAAATATTTCTATTGATTTTTATGGAGCGGAGTTCTAGCCTGCAACCTGGGCATGTGCCCCGACTGGGAATGGAACCAGCCACCCTTAGGCACACAGTCCAACGCCCACCCAACTGAGTCACACGAGCCAGGGCAATGGCATCTTTATTTTTAAATACAAATTAAAAATGAAGTAAATTAAAGTGAATTCACTAGCATTACTGAGGCTTATTTGTTTATAGCTGACTGAAGGTCTATTGAACAAATTCCATGCACAGGCAATGTGGTAGATGCCAGCGATCCAGTGATGAGAGGAGACAAATAAAGTTCTTGGAAGCTTCTATTTTAGTGAAAAGAGAGAGGAAGAGACACTTTCTTCTGGCGGATTCAGTGGTTTGAGTTTCTGAGGCTCGCTTCTACCAGGAGTACCACCCTGGGGGTGAAACTCAGAGACAGTGTACAATTGAGAAATGCAGCCATAGCTGGTGCCAATCTAGCTGTAGCTAGGTCAATATCTACTAGACTTCACCCACATTGCTGGACTTTTGTTCCTATGAGCAAGCAGATTCCTCTGTGTTGTTGATGTCTTTCTTTAAGCTGGTTTGAAATGGGTTTTCTGGCATTTGCAACAAAGCAAGTACTAATGGACATAGCCCTAGGGAATAGAATATTAAGTCCCATTGCCAGGGGTGGCATTAACAACTCAGGAAATATGCTTATCAAATTACATCATGCATAGTTCCGTTCCTAGTCGGGGCACATGACCAAGTTGCAGGCTAGAGCTCTTTTCTCTAAAAGTCAATAAAATATATTTTAAATGGATCCAATTTTTTAAAAAGTCATATACACATATATGTATGTGTATCATATATACTTATGATGCATAATACTATAATTATCACCCATAACCTCATTACCATGTAAGTTGCATCTACCAAAGTTTTCCTTCTTTTTTTTAAACATATTTTTATTTTATGCCTAACTAGAGGCCAGTGCACGACATTCGTGCACTGGAGGGGGGTCCCTCAGCTCAGCCTGTGCCCTCTCCCAGTCCAGGACCCCTCAGGGGATGTCTGCCTGCTGGCCTAGGCCCGCTTTCCACAGGGTTTCTTAGCACTGCAGCTCCTGTGTTGAGCATCTGCCCCCTGGTGATTAGTGTGTGTCATAGAGACCGGTCATTCCACTGTTCAGTTGATTTGCATATTAGCCTTTTATTATATAGGATGTGGCAGCTAGTTTAAAATTTTCTCAGGACTTTCAGGTGCCATATGGCTAAAGAGGGTCAAATATATAGTGATGGGTAGAAACTAGATTTTGTGGTGGTGAGCAAGTTGATATACACAGATATCTATGTATATAAAAGCCTAAGCAATTGGCCAACCAGCTGACTGGCCCACCATCCGACCGTCTGGTAGCTATGATGCATCTTGATCACCAAGGGGCAGATGCTCAATGCAGGAGCAGAAATCACAGGCATGGAAACATGGAACAGAATGATGAATCTCAGAGGGAAGGGGGGAGGGGAAGGTTGGGAAGAGATTAACCAAAGATCATATATATATATATATATATATATATATATATATATATATATATATACATATACACACACACACACTAGAGGTCTGGTGCATGAATTCAGTGATCAGGGTTGATGGGGGAGAGGGGGCGACCGGCCAGGGGGAAGGACCATGGGAGGTTAGCCTCAGCAGCAAGCTAACCAACGGCTGATTCCACGAGGAATCAGGCTCCCTCTTCCTTCCTGTCTGGGTCCGGGGTGTGGGTGAACCAGACTCAGGGCTGTCAGGGCCCCAGCAGCAAGGTCCGGGTCAGCGCACGTCATAGCGTAAGCTTTTTTTTTTTTAAATATATTTTATTGATTTTTTTACAGAGAGGAAGGGAGAGAGGGATAGAGTTAGAAACATCGATGAGAGAGAAACATCGATCAGCTGCCTCCTGCACACTCCCTACTGGGTATGTGCCTGCAACCAAGGTACATGCCCCTGACTGGAATCAAACCCGGGACCCTTCAGTCCGCAGGCTGACGCTCCATCCACTGAGCCAAATCAATCAGGGCCATAGCTTAAGCTTTTATATATATAGACTAGAGGCCTGATCCCCTGGCCTGTGGGGATCGGGCCGAAACTGGCTCTCTGACATCCCCCAAGGGGTCCCAGATTACAAGAGGGCGCAGGCCAGGTAGAGGTACCCCACTGGTGCATGAATCCGTATACCAGGCCTCTAGTCAAATTATAATGTTGTGTACCTGAAACTTATAGGATGTTATTAACCAATGTTACCTCAATAAAAATACAAAAAAACAAAACAAAACAAAAAAACCCAAACTACCTGTAACAGAAAAGTGTAGGTAAAGGTATTTGTGTATGGCTGTCTAGGTAGTAGAAGCCCCTTGAACCCAGGCCTCTGGACTCTTAAGTCCTGTGGGTTTTCTGTTAGCCCCTAGGAACTAAAGAGGTCAAGTTCACTGCTATAAAATTTCCCCAGGATTGGTCAACTTACCCAGCACCCTACTGAGGCAGTGTAATGGAATCCCATGCACTCATTTTATTTTAAACTAGAGGCCCGGTACACAAAATTCCTGCACTTGGGGCAGGGTGGGGTGGGGGGGTAAGGGGGTTGGGGGGCTCAGCCCGGATTGCAAGAGGGTGCAGGCTGGGCCGAGTTTAAATGATGAACTTACTATTCCAAGCATACAGAAAGCAGAGATAATAACAAAATAAATACCCATGTTTGCATTTATTAAACTTTATCAAATCTAATGTTGCTATATTTGCTTTGTATTTCATTCTTCCTTTTTCCAAAAGAAGTAAGGATTGGTATATCATTAAACCTCCTGTGTGTTCCTCTGCCAATCTGTCCTTTTCCTCAGCACTTTTATCCTGAAATTTGTGTGTCATCATTCATATGCCTGTTTTTATACTTTTATTTTTACTTAAAAAAAAAATCCTTACCTAAGACATGTTTTACTGATTTTAGAAGGAAGAAAAAGAGAGAGAGAAACATTAATCAGTTGCCTCCAGTTCGTGATCCCACCAGGGATAGATCCCACAGTCTAGGTATGTGCCCTGAACAGACTTGAACTGGCAACCTTTTGGTGCACAGGACAGCACTCCAAGCATTATATAGGTTATTTTGTTATAAAACTTGATATAAATAGTATCATAGAGTACACGCCACACTTTTAATTTGCTGTCTTTTTAAAAAAATATATTTTTATTGATTTCAGAGAGGAAGGGAGAGTGAGAGACAGAAACATCAATGATGAGAATCAGTGATTGGCTGCCTCCTGCACGCCCCACGCTGGGGATTGAGCCTACAGCTCAGGCATATACCCTGACCAGGAGTTGAACTGTGACCTCCTGGTTCATAGGTCGGTGCTCAGCTACTGAACCACGCTGGCTGAGCTAATTTGTATATTATTTTTTAGATTTGTGATAGGTAGGAAAATGCCCCTCCTGCCCTGCCCTCACCCCAAGATGTCCTCATCCTAATCCCTGGAACCTGTGACTATGTTACCTTCCACGGCAGAGGGGAATTAAGCTTGTGGATGGAATGGAGGTGACTTGAAAGGAGGGAGCTACATTGCATAATCTTGGTAGGGAGGCCCAATGCAATTAGTCACAAGGGCACTTCTAAATTAGAGAGAGAGGGAGAAGGGGATACGCAGAGGCAGAGCAGCATGAGAAAGACTCGACATGATGCTGCTGGCTTTGATGGTGCAGGAAGGATGCCAGGAGCCAAGGAGGGCCAGTGGCTTCTGGAAGCTGGAAAAGGCAATAAACGGCTCCACCCATACAGCCTCCAGAAAGGACACAGCCCTGCAGACACGTGGAGTTTAGCCTGGTGCACTCCATCCTGAATTTCTGATTTCCAGAAATGTCAGGTAAAGGTAATAAATTGGTGTTGTTTTAAGCCATTACGCTCTTGGTAATTTTTTTATAGCAGCCATAGAAAATGAATGCAAAATTTATATGCAGTGTATACTAGTAGGCTTCATTCATTCATTTTAACTGTGATGTAGAGTTCCATTGTATGTGTTTTTGCCTGCTCTCAACATTTTATTTGGGAGATTCAGTCATGTTGCTGCAGGTACCTGTAGTTGGTACAGTTTCATTAGTTTTCTATTGAGTGATTATATGCATTGCATGTTTCTATTCGCCTGTTGGACATTTATGTCGTTTCCAATTTTTTGCTGCTATAAACAATGTTGCTCTGAATATATATTTTGTTAATCCTCACACAAGGATATTTTTCCATTGATTTTTAGAGAGAGAGGAAGGGAGGGGGACAGAGAGAGAGAAACATTGAAGTGAGAGAGACACATCAGTTGGTCACCTCCCCCATGTGCCCTGACCAGGACCAGAGATCGAGCCTGCAACCTAGGTATGTGAGCCCTTGACTGGAATGGAATCTGGTATCCTTCAGTCCGCAGAACGATGCTCTATCCACTAAGACAAACCAGCTAGGGAGCTATGCATGTTTTTAAATTTGTTTCCTTATGCACTTGGGTGAGAGTTTCATACAGGGTGGTGGACTGATAACACATTGGGATAGTGAGTGTAATGTGCAGCCAGGTTTTCAATGTAAGGGGAATGGAATTGCTGGACTGCAGGGTATATGCATCATTAACTTTATTTTATGTGCTAAATTGCTCTGCGATGTGATGGTAACAGTTTCAACTCTTCCATTGTACGTGAAGGTGCCTAAATACTTTAAAATTTTTGCCAATATGATAAATCTAAGCTGGTATCTCCTTTTTACTTCAATTTGCATTTCCCTGATTACTAGTACTAGCAAGGATGAACTTGTTTACTGGCTGTTTGCCATCCCCCTTCCTTGAATTGTCTGAGTAATGAGAAACAATATAGCAGGCAGACCCCACTTGCACAGGATGTGCGCATGTGAGCATGTAATTGGGTCCCCACAGGCCTTGCTGGGTACTTAAGCAGGACTTATTCAACTTCAGAAACAAGTGAAATTTACATGAGGAAACTAATGAATTATATTTAACTAGAGGCCCAGTGCACAAAATTCATGCACTGGGGAAGTCGGGGGAGGGTCCCTCAGCCCGGCCTGCACCTTCTCACAGTCCAGGACCCCTTGCTCCTTACCGCCCACTTGCTTGCTGCTCCTTAGCACTGCCACAGAGTCAGGATAGTCTTCCGCCACCACCGCTGCACTCCCACCGCTGCTGCACTCACCAGCCATGAGCCCGGCTTCTGGCTGAGTGGCGCTCCCCCTGTGGGAGTGCACTGACCACCAGGGGGCAGCTCCTGCATTGAGCGTCTGCCCCCTGGTGGTCAGTGCGCATCATAGCAACCGGTCAACCGGTTGTTTGGTAGTTCTGCCTTTTGGTCAATTTGCATATTAGGCTTTTATTATATAGGATAAAATGTAAGTACTCACATTTGTCTTTTGTCATTAAGAATTTAAAAGCTATTGAAGTACTGAGAAACTTGAACACTGCTCTTTTGCCAAAAATTACCTACTTTTTAGGTTTCTGTGCAAACTTCAAAACACAAACCCATCTTTCATTAAACAATGAACACATTCTAGATTCTAACTGGTCCGTTTAAGAATGAAAGGCTTCGTCCTGATTCTTGCTGCAGTGTGGGAGACAATAGCTCACTCAGAAGACTTCTCTATCCAAAATTCAACAGCATTCTTTCCCCCAGTTTCCTACTATTCTCCTTTCCTCAGTTGAGAAATAACAAGGAAAAACTCAGGAAAACATACACTACTAGTATTTGTGGTTTCGCAGCTCCCTCTCCTGGACAAAGCCAAAATTGCAGCGAATGTCCATCTTCCACTGCATATTACAATTAAAATTTTGTTTCTGTATTTCTACTTTACTGCCTAAAGCTATTATACACACACACACACACACACAGACACATAATATCTAAAAATAAAAATATACAGTTGTCTGTATGGAAAATAATATAATAAATAATAATACAAGAATAAATTCCTAGGTACCCAACAACTATAAACCTACTTTTGCCCCACCTTGCATTTTATCTATCTACCTCTCATCTATCTGTTACAGATAAAGTGGTATAGGTAAGTACTTGATAGACAATTTGGCTTGTTTTCCTTCTCTTCTCCTAAGTCTGTATGACAGAAATCCCCCCAATAAAGTATTTTAAAATGTTGTTATAAATTGATAATTTATCCTTAATGATGTCTTTTCCTTATATACTAACTATTCTCTATTTTTTAATCCTGTCAATGTAAGAAACATCTGTGGACAAAAAGGGGCTACATGCTGTGACAAGTTCAGGGAGGCCTGTGTGGAGACCTAAAGTAACCACAAAGAATGATGCGAAATGAAAACTTTTTAACTAAAAGCAGTCTGTAGCAGGTAGTCATGTCCTAGGCCAGAATCTTCCCTGACAAAAGTCAATCTTTACCTGTCTATTGTCTTTTGCATCTATGATAACATCCCTTAGGAATGTCAAGGCTACTTCCCCTTTTCCAGACCCCTCAGGGCACAATGAACACATCGGAGCAGAGACTACAAATCCTCTCATTGTTATTTTTATAGTGTTAATTGTTGACTTTAACTATCCCCTACCCACCCACTTTTTATCCAATCCCAGAGGTTTCCCCCGCTTGGCTTTCAACTGTCTCCCTAATCCATCACCAATGGATTTTATGTAACCCACTTATATTTTCTCTTTTGACTGTAATGTACAAAAATAAGGTGCAAAATGGCCATTCTCTGGAGCATTTTCTCAATCTGTTGAGATTTTATTTCCCGGCAACTGTCAACAGTTTGGTTCAAATAAACGCACACAAATTCTCTAGGTCTGAGTTTCTTATGTTGATGTGTCCAAATCTGTAAAGAATTTTTTTCTTTTTTTTTCAGGGAGGGAGGGAGGGAGGGAGGGAGGGAGAGAAACATTGATGTGAGAGAGATACTGGTACATCGCCTAGACCGAGCTGAAGCCACAACCTAGTATGTGCCCTGATCGGTGTGGACAAAAAGGGGCCACACGCTAATTTGACAAGCTCAGGGGAGGCCTTCGTGGCAGCCTGGCAATCTCAGAGACCTAAAATAACCATAAAGAATGGTATAATATTACAACTCTTAAACTAAAAGTAGTTTACGGTGGTACATGTCCTAGGCCAGTATCTTCCCTGACAAAGGTCAATCTTTACCTTAACTGAGCCTACTGTCTTTTTGCATCTAAGATAACTTATATCGTTGGAATGTCAAAGTAATTTTCCTTTTTCTAGATCCCTCATAGCACAGGCACCGCTCTGTGGAGACCACCAATCCCCTCATTGCTATTGAGTTGTTGACTGTTAACTATCCTGTACAACCTATATAAAAACTATGTGTCTATCATTTTACTTTTCATCCAATCCCAGCAGTTTCCCCATTTTGCTTTCTTCCCCTCACTGATCTATCACCAATGGATTTCATATAACTGACTTATGTCTGCTCTTTTGATTGTAATGCATAAAATAAGGTACAAAATGGCCATTCTCTGGAAACATCATCTCAATCTGTTGACATTTGCTTCCCGGCAATTGTTGATAGTTTGGCTCAAATAAACTCACAAAAATTCTTTTAGGTTTAACTGTTTCTTACGTTGAAGTAAGGTTCGAGGCGCAGGAAATGGGAGTCGGAGACCAAGACATGTTAAAAGAGGACGTTTATTCTGCACTAACGAGCGAGATTCATTACGAAGGAGGGTAGAAAAAACAGGATTAGAGAAGGAGGAGGAGGAGAAGGACCCAGCCAGGCTGTCTTGCAGACTGGGGAGAGCAGCAACACAGAGGTGAACATGCCTTTTGAGGGGAGGAACAGGAAGGGGTGGGGCCCAGGGCACTCAGCACATGCTGATTGATGGTTCAATGTTTTGGGAATGTCCTGGCCGCAGATGCAGGTTAAGTCACACTCCGCCCACCAGTTGGGGGAAGGGAGGATCTATCAGTTGACACAGGAAATCAAAGCCACAATCTTCTGTTGCTGTGAAGACGGGTGGTCCCATGCACCAAAAAGTCGCCAGTTCAGTTCCCGTAAGGGCACAAACCCAGGTTGCTGGAGACGACCAATAGGTGTTTCTCTCTCACATTGATGTTTCTCACCCTCTTTCTTCCTCTCTAAGTCAATAAAGACATATCTATATCATAAAAGGCCTGTGGTTGTGATGCCGGAATGGCAAAACAACCAAACAACCAATCACCAGGAGGTGCATGGAGCACCTCTCGCGAGCTGGGACTTGCGGCTTGCGCGGCTTGTGTGGGGCTGGTGGGACTCCCAAGGGGCTGGCGGGGCTGGCACTGCAGAGGCGGGGCCCACGGCTCATGCAGGGCAGGTCTGGGGTCCTGCTGATGAGCTGGGTCTGGGTCTTGCATGATTTCACACACTGGGCCTCTAGTTTAAAATAAAAGAATTTATTTGAGTCACAGGATACACCTGGAAGCAATATTTCAACAGACTGAGAAAAATGCTTCCTAGAGTGACAGTTTGCAGCTTCTTTTATGCATTTGGGATTAAGGAGGGAATTTGAGGACAATTACCTGATGGTGGGAGAAAGCAAGGTGGGGATCAGATTACAGGATAGTTAAGATTAAGTGCTCTCTGCTTTTTAAATTTATTGATTTTAGAGAGAGAGGAAGGGAGAGAGCATGAGCGAGATTCCCTTCTGAGGGGTCTGAAAAGAGGCATTTCAAAGGTGTGTTAACCTACATGCACAGAAACAATGCACAGGGCTTGCTTAAGGCAAAAAGAAACTTTTTACTAAAGTTATGCTGTAGGCAGTGGTTGCCAACCTTTTGGGTCTCACAGACCACCAGTAGGCAGTTAGACAGACAAGAGCAGAGCAAGGACGATGGGCCAGGTACAGAAGGTCATCAGGGTGGAAAGCCCTAGGTGCCTAGCAATGGAGAATCAATTGCAGGGTAGGACTTCGCCCCCAGGGTGACTTTTCCTTCCCTAGCATGTAGCTGGTCTTACAGCTTGGACCCCTGACCTTTCCTTCCTAGAGAAAACATCTATGCCTCAGTTGTATTCCAGCTCCAGGCCCAGATAAGCAACAAAACCAGCTATGGCTGGCCTCAGGACCAGCTGCACTGAATAGTGACCCTGCCCTGGTGTCCGCCAATCAATCAGTGGAGACCACAACCCTGAAAGGACACACCTGGGAAACTGCTGAATATTCTATTGAGACCTTCCCCTAGGACCTCTCCTAAAATGTCCACCCTTAAAACCCTTAGGATGGAGGACCCAGCCCCCCAAGTGCTCTCCCTCCTGGAAGCACACCCCGGCCTTTCCCTTCCCTCTTCCTGCCCCAGGTTTGTTACCTTTAGCTTCCTCACTCCCAAGCTCTAAGGATCCTTCCTTTACCTCCATAACTGTTTCTAAGCCAATTTATTCTAGGAATTACTTCTTCTACCTCTGTGATTTATCAAGTAAATGTTCTCTTACAGTGTGGGTCTTGCTCTGAATTCTTTCCTAGCCAGAACCCAAGTACTGAGGTTGCTGAACCCAGGTTTTGGTTTGACCCCACTGGTCAGACACCTGGGGCCATTCCACCGCCTACAACAGTTACATGCGTGGGGCGTGACAACCCACCATGACCTAGCTGGTTAGGAATTTATGATTAGCTCACCCTGTGAGGTTATTTTACATAGAACCTCTTTTTCTCCACAATCCTGATACTTATCTTTTTCCCTGATGCATTTTTCCTCCAAAATGAAGTTGACTCAGCAAAAATCACTAACTTTATTATACCAGCCCATATTCCTTATTTTCCACTCCTCCTTCCCCATCTTCCTACTTACCTTTCCTTTCACCCTCCCTCCATATTTTTTACTTTTTGTAACTACAGTCAAACCTTGGTTTTCTAAGGTCTCCCATCTCAAACAATTAGCTTCTCATTCAGACAACTCTTTCATGCTGATACCTGTATGATCAGTCACACATCTTTCAGGCAACAAACAAAGGACAGAATGCTTGAATATGAGTCAGTTTACTGTTTATAACATCTCAGGAACTTGTGCTGTGAATATTTTTGTGTTTTTTTGCTGCTTAAATTAAATTTTCATTTTTCACTGTACATTTCCTTTTTGTTAATTTTCATTTACATTTCATGTCCTTTTTGTTTTTAAAGTGCCTATGGATTAAACAATACATTAGACATGTACTGTATATAAGGAAGGTTAAAACAAGGGAATAATTGTTTGGGGGTCTGGAATGGATTAATTCAATTTACATTATTCTTAATGGGAAAAAATGCTTCTGTTTTCAAACAACCTTCCCGACCAAATTAAGTTTAAGAACTGAGGTTCCACTGTACTTAGATAAATTTTACCATATAGCGGGAGGACCAAAATTTCCTTTACCCTCAAGGTTCTTCTGGCTGATCTAATTATCAAATAGATATTAGACATATTAGCAATAGAAAATAACCAAATTTAATACATACATATGTATGGGAATCCACATACATGAGAGTCAGAGACCCTACATGCAGGTGAGGTTCAGGGACAGAAAGAAGGATGGAGGTATATAAGACAACTTGTTCTGGACCCTCATAAGTAGAATGTGCCAGGAAGGACAAATTATCCTCTACCCTTGAAGGTTTTCTGGATGGACAAATAATTAAATCAACATGAGACAGATTAGCAGGAGAAAAACAAATTAGCAAGAGAAAAAGTTTAATGACATGAATGGGAGAGACCCAGGAACACCAAGTAACTTACCAGAATGGCAGAAGCCATCACCTTAAATAGCACCCTCAGCTACAGACAAAATTTGCTACTTTTTTTGGAAAAAGTTCTTTTAACAGTAAAAGAAGACACATAATAATCACTGTAATAAAATGATTTCAACAATAATACATCCTGACAGTTGAAGAGCCCAGACCATAATTTCCCTGTGGTGGCTGTCTTGGCGGCAGCTTCACTTCTACATAAATGCAGGGCTCTGAGGGACAGAGATTGGCAGTCACAAAGAAAGAACAGTTTCCTTTCAATTGGTAACTTTAAAAACATCTGTATTTCTGCTACAGAAAATTCTGCCAGTGGAGTGTATCAAACCCAAAGATACTTTTTTTTTTCTAATGGACTTAAATAAAATAACTATAGCCCTTAATATGGTATTTTAATTACTGTTTTCTTGGTAACAAATGTAATTAACGACTAAACAATAATTTGTGATGTTTGTGAAAACTAATTCTCAGACATTTAAGTAGCTTCATATTTATTTTATGGAGGACTTAGAGTAGAAATAATTCTTTTTATTGAGGAATACCTAACCTAACATTACATTAATTTTAGGTGTACAACATAATAATTTGGTATTTGTATATACCGGGAAATTACCACCACAATAAGTCTAGTTAACATCTGTCCCAATACATATTACAAAGAATTTTGCTTTTTGTGATAGGGGCTATGTTAGAAATTACTGATACCATATTAAGTTCAATATTTCAGGAGTTTTGTATGCCACATATAGCTTTCAATCTCAGATTACTTTATGGATTAGCAATATATCTCACAGGTAGGTTTTCTAAACAATATTTTGTATTTTCCTAAATGTGGAATTAATTTCAATGACATTATTTCTGTAGTAATTTGCTACCTGAAAAAAGATTATTTTATTTAGAAAATTTGCCTAAACCAAATATGGATTTGGAGAGCAGTAAAGTACAGAACTTGGTGATTACTTGGAGAGGTGGGATGGAAGAAATAGGAATTCACAGATTCCAGCTTGAGAAACAGCATGGTTAGTGACACCATTTACTGAGATTAAGGAGGTTTGAGAGCAAATAGGTTTGTGTGTGTGTGTGTTTTGGAGGAAGAAGGTAATGAATGCAGTTTTAGTTATACAGATTAACATGCATGGTCTTGACATTCCGAAGGCTTTGCTGGCAACAAATACATCAATGCAGAAAGCAGTCTTTGAAAGCATTATGGGCAACAGCAAGTACCACGTAAAGAGAA
Source organism: Corynorhinus townsendii (assembly GCA_026230045.1). Classification (NCBI taxonomy): domain Eukaryota; kingdom Metazoa; phylum Chordata; class Mammalia; order Chiroptera; family Vespertilionidae; genus Corynorhinus; species Corynorhinus townsendii. The sequence goes on from JAPDVU010000003.1 coordinate 157,899,020, forward strand.
AGATGATCCAGTCTTGCTGGTGAAATATAGTACAGAGACTTCTTTGACCTACTCACAGGAGAACTGTGTTATAACCTGGGACCTGGCAGCTCCTGTTCATGGAAGACAAACTGGGGACTCAGGGATGAAGTGTTTGGTTGTAGTGTTGGGTAGGCTCTTTTGGTTTAGAAGTCAGCTCAAGTAACCAGGAGCAAAGAGGGGTGAAGGTTAAAGAAAGGAGATAATTCTGAAGATACACGATAGGGAAATAAAAAAGCATCTCAAAGTTCACAGGTGTTGGAGCTGAAAACCCAGAGGAACCATCCCAACAACTCTGATCAGATTCTCTACTTGAGCTTGTTCTTAGCATCTTTGCTCCTCTCACAGCCCAACTCTACCTTATAGCTCCTATTTTTTAAAAAATATATTTTATTGATTTTTTTATAGAGAGGGAGAGGGATAGAGAGTTAGAAACATCGATCAGCTGCCTCTTGCACACCCCCTACTGGGGATGTGCCCGCAACCAAGGTACATGCCCTTGGCCTGAATCAAACCTGGGACCCTTCAGTCCGCAGGCCGATGCTCTATCCACTGAGCCAAACCGGTCAGGGCCCTTATAGCTCCTATTATTGCATCCTTTCAGTTTCTGCTGCTGCATTTGACTCACAGGTATTTTCTAGTTTACGAAGGCCTTGAACTAGCTATCTGCCCCAGTTATTATTTTTTGATACTAATGTTCAGGGTCATCAGGAAGCCTACTGACAGGGTACCCTGAATAAAGTGTCCACAGCTGTCACCTGAAGTGGGTCACAAAAAAGGAGAGACACATACATAGTATAAAATGGTTCCCTCCCTGTGGTGTGCTTAGCAGGGACAGTTCCCTCAGAATTGAACAGGGTTGTGGCGGCCACAACGATTCTTCAATATGATGTTAAGGTAAGGACCTTCATACCCAGACTACCAGACCTTCTGATGATGTGGAGTCCCCTGTATAAGCTCTGGGTCCATGAAAGTTGGGGGAATTTATACCTATGGAATATCTATGGCCATTCATATAATGAGGAGACAAAAAAAAAAAAAAAGCCTCATTAGCAATGATGTTAATCCCCTGGTTTCACAGAAATTAAGCCATAGGATTTCTGAAAAACTAAAAAGCCAGGCAAAGTAACAAATTGAGCCCATGTTCCCCTGCATCCTCTCAGGAGCCCAAGGACCTGAAGATAAAGAGCACTCATCAGCCTCAGTCAATGCCACTGCTCTCCAAGGGCGTCAGACAGGCTCTTCATGAAGCGCTCTTCTGAGCTGACCAGTCTTTCTCCGGCCTTCAATGACAATTCTGTAGAGTTCAGGCACTAATGTTTTGATTCTGACTGCCCCAGTCCATGTTTTGTATGGATTATGACCAATTTCTGCATCCAGGCACCCACCTCAACATGATCCAACAAAACTTGAGTCATCTAAAAGTCTAACTCCACAAGATTTGCCCACATACATTTCCAACATGACATATGATTACTCCCAAATATGTAAAAGAGCACGTGATATTTAAATTTAACCCCAACTAGTAAGGAATAAAAAACGAGTCAGAAATTACTATTTGAGTTCTGTATATATTGGGTTCTTTACATATTATTTCATTTCATATTTACAGCTTACCCCACGAGGTACCATTATCTCCATTTTACATTGAAAGGAACCGAGACACAGAGCAATTAGGTGGCTTCCTCAAGGGCCCCAATAGGTGCAGAGGCCAGGTTTTTAACTCAGGTTGTCTGACTCCAAAGCCCAGTGTTTCCACTTCACAATGCTGCTTCCCTAGAGTGGGTTTAATGGGTGAGAAGAATTAGTAAATACTGAGTCAATCACCTTTATAAAAGTGAGCTGAAGAACATTTCAGCTTCATTTTCAGGAGTGGCCCAGCAAGGGAGCACTTGGTCAAGGGTGACAGACATAATCTAGGGTCTACAAGGGCACCTTGAAGAACATTTATAAACGCAGTCACACACGCACACACACACACAATGTTAGAAATCATTTAAAAAATCAGATCTTGGCTCAAAAAGATAATTAATAGTTAACCTTTATTGTTCATTAAAAATGAACTTTCTAAAATATTAGTAAATTTTGTTTTTAGATCTGTTTTGAAGTGTTGATACCAGTGAAGTAACATCTTTCTTCTTTGAATTTTTTCTTGTAAAGTCATAGTTTTCTCTTTTTCTAGAATAGCAGGAAGTTCCTTCCAATTCTTCATAAAGATAAAGGGAGCGCCCATGGACTTGAGTAACTGCAGAGGAGCATTCTGGGAAACAGATGTATTTCCACAGCTGCCAGCTGTCATGACATCTTCCACTACAGGAACGGAGCCATAGGAGCAAGCCTCATATATTCTATAACATTCCGTGTTTACTCCTACTGGGCACAGTGTGAGGTCACTCTGAAGCAAAGCTTCTTGATAATTCTTAAGGCTTTCATTTGTTTCCTGAGGCTGCCACCTAGAAAAATCAGAAAAACAGCTGTAGTTTTCACTTTACTAAGCATATCTTTTGTGGGGAAGGGGGGAAAAGGTTTTAATTAAAAAAAAGTTTTTATTGATTTTTATAGAGAGAGGAAGGGAGAAGGATAGAGAGATAGAAACAACGATGAGAGAGAAACATCGATAGGCTGCCTCCTGCAGAGCCCTACTGGGGATCAAGCCCGCAACCCGGGCATGTGCCCTGATCTAGAATAGAACCAGTGACCTCTAGGTTCATTGAGCCACACCAACTGGGTGATTTTACCTTTTATTTTTATTTTTATTATTTAAATATATATTTTATTGATTTTTTACAGAGAGGGAGGGAGAGGGACAGAGAGCTAGAAACATCGATGAGAGAGAAACATTGATCAGCTGCCTCCTGCATGCCCCCTACTGGGGATGTGCCCACAACCAAGGTACATGCCCTTGACCGGAATCGAACCCAGGACCCTTCAGTCCGCAGGCCGACGCTCCAGCCACTGAGCCAAACCAGTCAGGGCTGATTTTACTTTTTAATGTCAGTTATAGGCAATGGTAAACTATTATAGAAATGACAGGCAGAACAGATAAAGAAAATCTTACCCAAATAGATTTCTTGAAAATATTTAAGAATTTGAAACGTTTACAGGTACACATGTTTAAAATCCAGTGGTCATTATAAAATTTCTGAATGAATGTTAATTCAACCAATATTTTCTGACTGCCAAGGTCTTCTCTCTCTACCTCACCCTCCTAATTCTTGCCCCTTAGAGCTTATAATCTAGATCTAGTGATAGAGACAGGTAGCAACCATGTCAAATCAGTAAACTACTTAGGTGTTAAATGCTGTGAGGAAAGATGAAGCAGAGTGAGGGAGGAGTTTCTGAGGGGGCAGTGTTGCGATTTTAAATAGGTGATCAGGGGCATGTCTTATTACAGGGGCACCTGAGCATGGAGCTGGAGGTGAAGGAGCAAAACATGCAAATATCTGGGGGAGAACAGAGTGCAAAGAAAGTATAAAGGCCATGAGACAGTGTGTGTGTGACATGAACACAAGGAAGCCGGGGTGGCTATGGGGAAAGGATGAGGTCAGAGAATCCTGTCTTGCAGGTATGGATCAGAGGGGTGACTGACCTGACCTGTGTTGTATCAGAATCAATCTGGCTGTTGTATTAAGAACAGACTATCCAGAGGCAAGGGTAGAAGCTGAGAGGCCAATTCAAAAGCTAGATGTTCTCTTCTGACTGTTCCTATGTTCTCAGTAAAATGAGCAATGGGGTCATAAGGTATGTGTGGTTTGGAAGAGAGAACAAGTTATGAAACTTCCTCTTGGAGAGTGGAAGAATACAGACACAAGGGAAATGGATGATAGTTGGACACTTGAGGGTCAAGGGCATATATTAAAAGTGAGATTGATTGGCAGCTTCCTAAAAGTGTTTGGTTGCATGGGTATAGGTTTGGTGTAGAACAATCATAGTCAACATCTAACCATGATTGACTATGACATTTAAGTGGGGTAAAGAAGAAAGTAAAGGTATGAGGTGAGTAAAGGACAACGAAAAGGGAGTAGGAACCATGGGTTGTAAGTCCCAGCTAAACTGTAGGAGGTTATTACAGAGAATGAGCTGGCCTGACGGGAAATGGTGGTTAAGGAGAGAGATGCTGGAACTTGAGATCATGGAGAAGCAGCAGTATGTGTAGGCTAAGGTCTAGGAAAGGACCTTGACAGTGAATAGCTGAGGTCACGTGGAGACTAGATCATGGAGGAGAAGAGGTAAAAGAAAGAACTGCAAGACCAAGGTGATGGAAGGACCATCCATATAGATTTGGGAGTCACCACAAGTGAGACTGGAGTAATGTCAGAGAGTGTGCCAGGAACTAAACTCTTCAAAGAATTAAGGAGATAAACCCAAAGGTCAGAATATGACTTCAAAGAGTAAAAGTAATGGGTGGTTTTGTCTGCTGGCATGAGATTCAAAATTGGAGGTTTTAAGGAGGAAAAGGAGAGAATGGTCTGGAAGCAGCAATGGGAAGCAAGAGGACACCCTCTTGACCTCCTGGCCCAATGGTATGAGAAAAATTACAAGAATAATTTTATTCCCACCATAAACTTTTGCCATTTTACACTACCTTCACTCACTCCATTCCAGGCACACAGTCCCTTGTTCCTTAACCATGGTAAGCATGGCTCCGCCTTAGGCCCTTCACATTTGCCCTCCCTCAGCCTGAACTACTCTTCTCCCAAACAGACACAAGGCTCATCCTGTACCTTCTTCATGGATGAGCTTACATGTAACCTTCTAGCTAGTGCTTTCTTCCGCCACTCTAAACCAGCAATTCTCCACTCCTGATTCCCCATCCTCCCTACATCGCTTCTCTGCTCAACTTTTTTTTTTTAACATGGCATTTCTCATCTTTTGACCCATAATATATTTTACTGGTTTGTGTCCTCCAATAAGCATCTAAGTCCTAAGAGGGCACCTGTGACTATATTGTTCACTGCTGTATCCCTCATGGCTAAAACAGCTTTTGGCACATAGCAGTTGCTTGATAAATGCTTGTTGACTGAATGGATATATTATGGTTACACAAATAATGGAATTAGGAGTTATGCTTTCTAGAAGAGAGTATCTGCTACAATGAATGCATTTCTTGTTCTAGAAGGACATTCATTCTTTGATATCTCTGCTTCATACACACAAAACTCCATTTGATCTTTTTTTAAAAAATATATTTTTATTGATTTCAGAGAGGAAGGGAGAGGGAAAGAGAGAGAAACATCAATGATGAGAGAGAATCATTGATTGGCGGCCTCCTGCACGTCCCCTAATGGGGATCAAGCCTGCAACCCAGGCATGTGCCCTTGACCAGAATAGAACCTGGGACCCTTTAGTCTGCAGGCCGACGCTCCATCCACTGAGCCAAACCAGCGAGGCCCATTTGATCTTTTAAAAACAAAACGAGTAATTCCAAAATTTCTTCTTTCACTCCACGAACACTGGTTTCATAATTACCAGGTAAAAAAATGGAAGAAAGTCAACCCTATTAAATCAATGTGTGCATCCATCCATCCACTGCCCCTTTATCCTGGCCTATGCTATGCAAGGTCCAGTTAGATCTGGGGATCTGAAGAACAGTAAGCAGCCCCTGTCCTTGGGTGCTGTCAGGTTCCTGAGGTGGGAGGAGTGCCCCGGGCCAATAATGGAACACTGAGCTGGTCTGTAGAACACTTCAGGGTTGACCTAAGACCTTATTGGCACATTCCCTATTCCCTGTGTGTCAAATCTGCCTAACAAATATCATTGAGGAAACCCAAACAATTGATATTACATATGACAGTTACTAGTGTTCTTCTTCAAGATGAACTGTAGCTATAGGAGATCCTCCCTGTTTTAAACACATACAACCCAAGTTCTTCATAGCTTCAATTACCAATCTATCTCCAAGGGAAAGACAAATATAAGTGGAGTTAACCCTGTCTCTTTGGAAACCTGTGCTGCCACATAAAGCAAATCTCAAATGGGAGAACAACATGAATGAATCAAGTAAACACAGAACTTACTGTTCTCTTACTGAGACCCAACAGAGCTTATCAATTCCACCTTGTTTCAAAATGTTCATGAGTGCTTGTCTGGATGAATTTTCATAAATAGTTCCTAGGAAATTACATAAGTAGGGCCTTTCATTATACAGCATTGACCAACTTGCCTCCACCACAGGGAAATTCCTGTACCTATAAAAACAAGTACACGTGAGTTAACTGAGTTAACAATATATGACAACAGAATTGGCACAATTCCCATAACCCAATATCTTAGCATGATGATATAGAAAGAAGAGATTTAGAATGCCTTTCTAAACCCACATAATTATTTTCCATGCTTACTTTTGAAAAGTCCTTAACTCTACTGACTTAAAAAAAAAAGAGTCTCACAAAGGCATCTTTTACAAAATTGCAATAGAGACTGGGCCAAAGGGCTTTGTTTTTTATATTCTTCAACTTCTATTACACATCTGCAGCTGTAAGGCAGGTTGAACTCAAGACCTAAGAAGTATAAATAATCTTTTATATTCATAATGATCATGATTTAATGAGTGCTTTAGCCAGGTGATAGAATACATATTGCTAGAGCAAACAGCTCCCATTTCGAAAGCTTAAGGTAGATTAAAAATAAAACAAAACAAAAAAAACTTGTGCACCATACAGGAGAGACCTATTGCAACTGGCCCATTTGGAAGTAACAGAAATCAAACTGTGTGCCCGAAATACAGCTTTCACGTACAAGCAAAGCTTTATAAAACAGTCTATAACAGGTTTCTCAACCTCAGCATTTCCGTCATTTGGTGCCAGACACTTATTTATCGCGGAGCTGTCTTCTGCATTGTAGGGTACATCCCTGGCCTCTCTCTGTTCACCACATGTCAGTATCACCTCTCTTCCCTCCCCTGTAACAATCCAAAAGATTTCCAGACATTGCCAAATGTCTCCTGGGCTGGGGGTAAGGGGCAAAACTGCTCCGGTTGAGAACCACTGATTTAAAACAGAGATACTGGCCTAGTTCAACATTATCAGAATTACAGAGATTCCATCCCATACCATATTAATAAGTTAGCATTACTGTGAAAAAGCAATTTTTGGGGGGGCTTCAAAATATTTTACAAATATAGGCTCTACTCAAGGGATAGATTTTTCAGATCTATCCCTTGACTATACTTAATATAATCTTTTTGTCTGATCCTACCCCAAATTTATTGAATCAGAATACTGTAGTGGTAAGCTAGGGATTCTGCCTTATTAATGTGCTTCTCTGGTAATATTCGTGTAGCCAACTAGGCAGCAGTCTAAGGCCACATCTCGTATAATAAATATTTGATTCAGACATCATGTTAGTGAACTTTTTCATAATTCACCCATTCAGCAATGATTTACTAAGTGCCTATTTTGTGCAGGCACTGTTTTAGGCTCTGCAGATAAAGTAGTGAGAAAAAAAAAAAAAGAGACAAAAATTCCTGCCACTGGGGAGTTTATGTACAGTAGCAACTCATCTTAAAGTCAACTTACTTTTAATTAAAAAAAAACCAAAAAAACCCTCTATTAACAGAAAGATAAAAAATAAGTGTTTTCTTTTTTTTTTAATTGCTTTCAGAGAGAGGAAGGGAGAGGGATAGAAACATTAATGATGAGAGAGAATCACTGATTGGCTACCTCCTGCATGCCCCCTACTGGGATCAATCCAACAACCTGCGCATGTGCCCTGACCAGGAATTGAACCATGACCTCCTGGCTCATGGGTTGATGCTCAACCACTGAGCCACACAGGCCGGGCAAGTTTTCCATTTTAAAGAGTTTATATATGACATACTGAGAAACCTTAGTTATTAATTACTTTTTCTTTTTAATAGAAACGTGTGCAAAGTCAACCAGTCAGTCACAGATCTGAGCATTATAATGCTTCCAAGCCCAAGGATACAGAGTGCTCCTGATTTAATATTGCCTTTAAAGAAAAGTAGTTTGGTGTTTTAAAACACTATTAATTATAGAGACTCTACAATAATGGCTTTAAGGGGGTCTGTTTTTCTGCCATCCTCTGCTAAACCTCTCTATAAGGAACTATTGATAAACTTAAAAATTCATCCTATGCCTTGTGATTTTGAAACACAAAAATGTAATTCGCCTGCCTTCCTCATAAAAGGTGAAAATACTCCAAAAACATCATACTGTTGCTGAAGCAGGAGACCAAACCGTATTTTTTCCCATGGAAACTTGTACCTGGCCGCAATGATCTTAAAATAACTACATTACTGCAAATCTAAAACACCATCACCCTGGTTCTGAAATTCAGGTCTTAAAGTCTAGAAACATTTTGTACTTACGTTGCTACTCCTAAAGGCCACTGAAAAACATCCATGTCATTAATCCAGGGGCTGTCATATATGATGAAAAGCAGCTCCACAAAGCCTCCATTTCTTTTGAGGAACTGGTTGATCCATTCATTGTTACAATGTTCATTTCCAAGCAAAACAACAGCAACATGCTGGAGTTTTTGAGTTTGTACTAAATTTTGTACATAAAGTAACCACTGGGTGGCATAAAAGACCTTTGCTTTTTCTCTTCCATTTAAAATGAGTACCACATTATTCACATCAACGGAGAAGTACCCCGGAACTACAGCTGGACCAGTGATGAAGCTGTAACAACAAAACAAGACACAAAGGAAAAAGAGAACAACCAGAAATTTTAAATCATTTTATATAAAATCTATAAGTTGAATGTTCCTACGAAAGCTTGCACTCACTGTGATGAGTAATGACCTCACTGCCTTCTTACAGTAGCAATATCTGGAAATTCTAAAAAAATAGGATCAGACATATTTTATTCTATCATGATCTTTGGAAATGAGTTCAACTTTTTCATAAGTGACAGATGCTTATTGAAAATATTAGAATTGAACATTGATAACGGGTTAGTATCTAGAAATCAATTAAAAAATGAAAACACTTATTTTTTATCTTATCAAATGAGTAGAAATTGCTATATATACCATGATAATGCCTGCACATGGAAATTACAGGATTTGGAAGGGAATCTTTTGGGGATAAGCAAAGGCCATGATTCCTCCTTAGAAATTAAAACTAAAGTTGCCTGAAGATTTCAGACCATAAATCAACATATGATGGATATGAGTAGAGATAGGCAAAGTTCCTTCAAGAGAGAATGGATCCCAGGCTAACTTGTAACCTACTTGAATATATTAATATAAAGAATATATCAATAAGGTATTTGTAGGGAGGTACATGATGGAGAAATAGTAGACAGTAATAGAAGCACAGAAAAACTAGAACTGAAAGGGAGGGAGGTGTTGCAGTACCTATTTAAGTATTTTTAACAACAGGACTTCTATAGTGATTATTATATGCCAGAGACTATACATCTTTTTTTTTAATATATTTTTTTATTGATCTCAGAGAGGATGGGAGAGGGAGAGAGAGACAGAAACGACGAGAGAGAATCATTGATCGGCTGCCTCCTGCACTCCCCCTACTGGGGATTGAGCCCACAACCTGGGCACGTGCCTTTGACTGGAATCGAACCTGGGATCCTTCAGTCCACAGGCTGATGCTCTATCCACTGAGCCAAACCAGCTGGGGCGACAACACATCTTTTAATGCATTTAATCTTCAAAGCAATCTGGTGAAATAGAAAGTACTATTTGCCCTATTTTAAACTTTAAAGAAATCCAGGGACAGAGAGAAGAAACCTGGCCAATGTCAGATAGCTAATAATAGGTAAAGCTGGAATTTGAACTGAGATATTTTGGCTGCAAAGTCTGTGCACTTACAACTCAATCACACGGCTCCACTGCCCAGAGGTGACAGGGCTTCATGAGGCTGACTCAGAAGTTCAGTGTGCCCTACACGTATTCATGTATTCATATGCTGAGACAGACTATGTTATTGATTCATTGGTGAATAATGAGTCACTTATTTCCTTCTGAAACGCATAGAGTTTGGAAGTGATATCATTGTAATTAGTCTAATTATTAATAATAATTAGACTAATTACAAGTCTAATTGTAATTAAGTGGAAAGGAGCAAAGGGAAGGCCAAATATTATAGGGATGTCATTTTGGCAGCTTCGCCATGAAGCTACAACTTTACACTTCCCAGGGGTCCAGCAAAGGGAAGAATAGACACATGCCCAGTAAAGTTGGGGGACTAGCAAAGATGCTTACTGTCACACCTGGGAACAGAGGTCATTGGCCAGAGTGGGCGTGGCCACTGCAAGCATGGGAAGGTTTGGGATGCTTAATTCCCTGAAGGAAGTTCTCTCTCTTGGTTCCTCTTGTGCTCTTGATTGATCCTGGCTTGTGAGGCTTTCACTCCAGCTTCCTCCATTCGCCCACATGGCCCATGGCCTTGTGGACCCTCACATACAATGGACTAATGAACTATAACTAGCCTGATGCTGAAGTGGACTCGGCTGCAACATGGAATGGAAACTCTGGATACTGGCTTTGCTTTTAGCTCTACTGAAACCTCAGCTGCACATCTTCTATGACTGGATGAAGGAAAATGGGTCTTTGGAAACCCAGGAATGCAATTCCACGCAAATAAAAATCACTCATCCTCCTGTGCGAGTCTCAGAAAATTCTTTTTCTTGAGATATTGTAAGGACTCCACCTTCAGCATCCAATGGGGAAGGGGATACCCCAATTCCCCAATAACAGAAGTACTGCCCATTGTTAAATCTCATATTTTGATTTCATATTTAATTGGGTGTCAACTGTAGCTTGCCTATATGGAAAGAATGTGCTGGTCAAATCAATACAAGCATGTGGACTGGCAGTTCTAGTTCCATTCTGAGTTACCTGGTATCCTGGACTACATTTTTGGTGCCTATTGAACTGATAAGAATCAGCATTCATGATCCTGATCAACCCTGGAACACTAATGATATCCTTTCTACTTCTGCCTCAGAATTGTTGTGAGGCTAAAAGTAAATGACATAAGCTCTTTGTAAACGAAAAGATTTATTTAAACAAACTATATTACACATATTTACAAGTAACCTGATAGTACTTAGAAACACTTTCCATTTATTTCTTCAAGGTGACCCATTACTTCAGATGCACTTTTGGTCAAATAAGGATGACTGTGTTGAGACATTTAAGATATAACCCCTGTAGCTCAATTCAACTCAAAACTTGCAATTCCATAAAAGTTTAGGAATTTAGCAAAATAAGCCAGACCATTGATGTTTCTATCTCTCTCTCCCTCACCCTTCTACTCTGCAATCAATAAAAATATACTTAAAAAAAAAAGAACAAACAAAAACTTATTTACTTTTCAAGAATAATTACTTTGAAAAGATTCATGCAATGAAATTGCTTTCCAAGTGTCTATAAAATAAAAAAGAAAAAAGAATGCATTGAAAATTCAATTAGAAATGAGATTATAATTTTTCCTCTTGATTTCTCTAAGAAATGGAATCCTAATAGAAAACAGAATCTTTGGTTAAAAATTTTCCCCTAATAATATCATTTTTACAGCAAATAAGCATTTTAAAATAATTATTTTTATTTTTTTATTTCAATAAAAAGCAATATCTAATAGAAAATAGCATTCTTTCATATGATAAATTATCATTTTTCTAAATTAAATCTTAAGTCTATTAAAAATCTTTGGAAAATATGCAGTTATAATTAAAAGTTTTATAAAAATAAAAGCTCAAAATGTCTTAACAATACATTGATTTTATTGAATGTAAAAAACAGATTTTTAGTATTTGCAGTAAAATTCATAGGTCGATGCTCAACAACTAAGCCACACTGATTGTGTGAGATTTCTCTATTTCTTAACAAGTTGAAATAGAAATATTTTCTATGATATAGTTTCCTCTTATTTTTCTTCTAGTATTTACATAAAACACTGTATGGCAAACCAGCAAAGGTTAATGTTGTAAAATTAATACCTGTAATGTGTTCTTCCTACAATTGAATTTCCTTCTCTCCATTGAGCGGTCACATCAGTAGGATCAAGTATGCCTTCAAAAATATGCTCCCAGAGATACAAACCTAGTAATTACATAAACAAAACCATTTACTGTCTGATCTACTCTGGTATGTGGAATAAGCATAAGTTCTGCTCTTCTATATCATTTGATTAGGAAAACAGATTTTTGGTAATAGGTTATAGCAGCTATAGGAAACTAGAGATTATGTAGTTATATATTATGAGTACCTGTAAATGGAGTATAATGTATAAATATTTAAAATTCTGGAAGTGGCTTTGGAATTAGGTAATGGAAAGAAGCTGAAAGAATTTTGAGTAGTATGATTAAAAAAAAAACCTAGATTAAATTGCCTTGAACAAATTGTAGGCAGAAATATGGATATTACTGACTCTGCTAGCGAGAACTCAGAAAAAGTTGGGAGCACTGTAGGAAAAAAACCTATCATCTTAGGGGATACCTAAATCATAAGCAGACTGTTGGTAGAAATATGAATGTTAAAAGTGCTGTTGGTGAGTGTTCAGGAAATGAGTAACATGCTATTAAAAACTAGAGAAAAGTAGATGACCATTTGTTATATAGTCATATACCACATAACATTTCAGTCAACGATGGACTGCATATTGGATGGAGTCTGAACGCATAATAATATGGCTACTCAGTATGTGTGTATATACTGAGGCCCGGTGCATGAATTGGGGTGGGGTCCGGCCAGTCTGGCCAGGGGGAGGGGACATGGGCGGTTGGCCGGCCTGCCTGCTGGTCGAACTCCTGGTCAAGGGGACAATTTGCATATTAGCCTTTTATTATATAGGATATACACTGAGTGGCCAGATTATTATGCGTTCAGAGATCATAATAATCTGGCCACTCAGTGTACATACTAGGTGTACCAGTTAATAATGCAGATTTTGTGATCCAAAGAAAACACGATAATTTCAAGAGAAATATCAAAAGTCTTTTATTCAAAGTAATGTCCATCGCTAACTACACATTTCCTCATCTTTCAGGTAATTTGTGGATACCATCCCAATAGAACTTTCCTTGTTTTGAGGCAAACCATTCAGAAACCTAATTTTCCACTTCTTCGAACGTTTTGAAGTGCTGCTTAGAAAGTGTGTGTGCCATTGATCAGAACAAGTGGTAACCTGAAGGAGCAAAGTCTGGTAAATACAGCGGGTGAATTAATATTTGCCAAGCAAGATCTTTTAACGTGTCTTTAACTGGTTTTGAAGTGTATGATGGTGCATCATCATGAAGCAAAATTACTTTGCTGTGTCTTCTGGAACATTCTGGTTGTTTCATGATCAAAGCGTGGTTAAAATTGATTATTTGTTGTAGGTAGCGATCAGTATTAATGGTTTCACCTGGTTTTAAAAGCTCATAATACACCACACCTTCCTCACCAAACTCAGAGCATTGCCTTCTTTCTGAAGCAATTTGGCCTTGCAGTCAATGTTGATGGTTGACCTGTATCAACCCGTGATTTTGTGCATTTGGAATTCTCAAAATAAATCCACTTTCATCTCCAGTCACAATTCGATGCAAAAAAACCTTTCTTTCGTACTGTTGAAGCAACAGTTTAGTGATGACTTTTCGGTTTTCCATTTGTCTTTTGTTCAGTTGATGTGGCACCCATTTTCCTTCCTTTAAAATCTTTCCCATTGCTTGTAAACGATCGGAAATTGTTTGCTGAACAATGTTTAATCTTTCTGCAATTTGTTTTTGAATTTGGCCCACATCTTCATCCAATAATGCTTGTAATTGTTGGTCTTCAAACTTTTTCAGTTGACCTGGACGTTCTTTGTCTTTCACATAGAAATCATCACTTTTAAAGCATTTAAACCAGCATTCACAAGTATCTTGAGATGGAGCATGTTCACCATAAGCTTCCTGAAGTATTCAGCAGCACTTTTCTTCAAAATAAAGTAATGAATTATAACTTCCCGCAAATACTTTTTGGCACGAAATTTGACATTTTTAAGTATAAAAATATCTATGATGTTAACACCTTCAGCAAATTTGACATATGAAGTTTTGAAGTTTGCTGTCAATACAACAAAATAGCATACATATCAAATCGCACATATAGCAACATATGTGTCTCATCTATTGAAAAAAATCCACTTTATTAACCGGTACACCTAGTAAAAGTGTAAGCCATCGAAAGACTGAACAACTGGTTGGACTGGTCGCTATGATGCGCACTGACCACCGGGGGCAGATGCTCAACACAGAAGCTGCGCCTTGGTGGTCAGTGTGCTCCCACAGCCAACTTGCCGTGGCCGGCCAATCTCCCATGGTCCTTCTCCCTGGCTGGCTGGCCCCAATAGGCCCAGATTGGGACTGGGCGAGACGGCCGAACGGCCCTGATTGGGACTGGGCGAGACGGCCCCGATCGGGCCTGATAGCCAGCCAGGCTAAGGTACCTCACCCATGCACGACTTTGTGCACCAGGCCTCTAGTAAGATTATAATGGAGCTAAAAAATTCCTATGCCTAGCAATGTCATCAAGTCATAGTACAATGCATTACTCACGAATTTGTGGTGATGCTGGTGTAAACAAACTTACTGTGCTGTTAGTCATAGAAAAGTATAGCACATCTATTTACAGTAGTAGGATATACCATCTAGGTTTGTGTATGTATACTCTATGATGTGTACACCAGGATGAAATAACTTAATGGCATTTCTTAGAATGTATCCCTTTGTTAAGTGGCACATTACACATAGCAGCAGGAAGCTTAGCTGAGTTGTGTCCTACAGTTATGTGGAAAGCAGAACTTGTAAACAATAAATTTGGATAGTTAACTGAAGAGATTTCTAAGCAAACTGTTGATGCTGTGTCCCGGTTTCTTCTTATTGATTATAGTAAAACATGAGAGGAAAGAGAGATTGAGGGAAAAACTGTTAAGTAAAAATGAACCGGGACTTGATGATTTAGGAAATTCTCAGCCTACGCAGATTGCAAAAGAGGTGAAAATTTAGGAGATTCACTGTCGGAAAAGAATGCTCTTGAGAGGAGGCCAAGGATATGACTTGATATATTTAGGCTAGAGCCTCAGAATATAAAAGATCATCCCATTTAGTCATATAGAGGGCTCTTTGGAGATATTAGATGCATAATTTATGGATCTCCTTTAGTAATCTTAGCAGAAGCCAGAAATGGAGATGGGATTGTCCAGGAAAAAACCTATGGAGGAGCTCTTTTCTAATGCAGCAAGTCCTCATGACATACACAGGAGACCCACAAGGTTCTTGAAAATGTTACATCAGCAGAAACACGCACCTTGGACTAAAAGAGACTCAGAGAGTTGAAATGAAAGGAGGCGGCTGGAATTCCAAAATCCTATCTTTAAGAAACAGACCGTAAAACTACTGATCTAAAAACACTTGCTAACCTTCATGAAAAAGGAAGAATAACTTCAAAGCCAGAGCTGAAAGGCCAGAAGCAAAACTTGAGCCACAGATTATTCCCAGGCCTTGAGACTAATGGAGTTTTCCTGGTTGAATTTCAAAATTGTTTGGACCAGTGACTCAATATTGCTACCATCTTTTCCCCTTTTAAATGGGAATATCTGTAACTGGTATGCTATTACTGTGCCTGGGGAATAGGTTGATGAAAGTAAAATTTGATAAAACACATCTGCTACTTTGTGCTTATTGGATTAAAAATGAAAAGTCTGGAAATATGAAAACTTGTTAAGATGTAGACTTAACTAAAAACTAGAATGAGAAAATGGTAATTTAAAAGAAAAAATTAATATTAGAGATTGTATAAAGAAAAAAAATTTGTTAGAACTGGATGATTGGAGGCCTGGTTCTGGGTACCTGAAATTTAAAGATCAGTAGTAATCTTGCATGTATATTTGCATGCCAGTGTGAATGAATTTATGAAACAACATGGGGCAGGCTTTGTCCTCTGTTTACTTTCCTCTCATCTGGCACTTTCTATCCATATCCCTTACTGTACATATAAATCCAACTCATGTTTAAGGGCCAGATAAAGTACCTTTTAAATCATGAAATTCTTTCTGACTCTTCTAAGAACTGAGGGTTCCATTCTCTAATTGAGCATAATATATAACTTGGAATGCTAGGCTCTCATGGTACTCAGAGGAAAATGCTTTTGTGGGCAATCAAGGTTAATCAGCTGCATACTATATCCCTTTCTTGGACATTGACAATGAATATTGGCCTATGAAAGGCTTTGAGAAATAAAAAAAAGAACCTGGTTTAACTTTGTTTAGTTCAATGTTTCCCAAACTTGTTTGGTCATCAAGGGCAGTGGCCACAACTTGTACTTGTGTATCAAGTATCGATAAACATGGATTCATAAAAATTCAGTTGAAAAAGGCATTTAACTATAATAATGCTTACATGACCCATTCTTTGTATCTACAAATCAACCTGTGCTCAACTAAAGACCAACAATAGAATGAGTGCATGTATTTACACAGATATTGCCTATCAGAAAGGAGATATAAAATACTGAAAAAAAAACACTGAAAAAATGCATCAGACCTTTAACAAATGAAGAAATAAACTATAAATGTACTAAAATGAATTAAATATTAATAAGGTACATTTTCTGATGCTTTTTACATGTCTTGGCTCTACACATTAACTTACCAATGGCAGCTTTGCCCCAGATTTGTACTTGGAAGTCTGTTTTCCCTTTCAGGGATTTGCTTAATATTTGGAGACTAGTTTTAAATCTGTGTTGTTGTTCATTTTTTTCATCTCCTTCCCAAGGATTCCATTCTTCACTTCCCAAAGTAGATTGTTCTGTGTTTTAAAAACAGTAGCAGTGTTTATTAGTAAGGTAGAGCTAGAGTTGTAGCTAAATTCAAGCCAAATTAGATGTTAGAAAGTTCTAATTTCATCCTAACTTCAGTTTTTCAACGAGGTGAACTAAATTTGAATTGGTTAAACATACACATTACAAAAAGGAAATTAGAATCTAATTTCTATCAGTCCTTTATTATGAAAGATCTTAGAGATAAAATTTAACCCAAAACACAAAATTATCACTCCCAAACAAAAACATTCTAAAATAAGTGGGCAATATGTATCAAGTTACAAGTTTAACTTTTGCAACTCTTGATTGTATATACGTAGCCTATACATAAAAACTTGACTTCGAATCAAGTGTCCAACACTTTTACATACTCTTGTGCAAAATTCCGAAAAAAAGAGGAGAGATGAAGGTCTGTCTGATCCTGGCATAGGTCAACATACAGGCCAGGGGACCAGGATTTGGAGGTAAAGCGCCCTGGCCTTCGGAAATCACCGCATGGTTAGAGAAGGCTCCTGGTTTCAATAAGGAAATAGATGCATTGAGCCCAGCGGCATTCCCGAGAATCTGGGGCACACTGTGACAGCGTCTTGGATATTTAAGACAAGTTTTAAAGGTGTGTGGGTCTGTCGCCTTTGAGGGTGGCAATTGGGGACAGCTGGAGGAAAAGTGCAGGCGGGGCCCGGGCGATCCTAGACCCGGAGCGGGAACCCGGCCTCGCGGCGTGGCTCCGCCCGGCCCCCACCGCCCCGTAACCCCGAGTCGGGAAGCGCAGCCGGGACAGAGGCCACTGCTCCGGATCCTACCTCGGCCGCGCCCCTCCCGCGCTGGGGCCGCCCCCTTCCGGAGGCCCCGCAAAGATGCGGTCGGTGCCCGGCGGCGGCGCCCGAAAAAGACGTGGTAGGCGGCGTAAAGAGAGAAGAGGCAGTACAAGGCGATTAGAAACGAGCACAGCCGCTTCCGCGTCAGCCGCATCCCACTTAGGCTTCCTGCCAGGCCACCGCCGCCCAGGACCGGGGCCGAGGAGACGCCGCCACTCAGGGCAGCGACCCGAGCCACATCTGGTGCAGGCCCAGGCCCAGAACCACCAGCACCTGCGGCCCGCGGCCCTGACGCCCCGCCCAGGCCCCGCCCATAGCCCCTCCCTCCCGCCTGCGTCCAAGCCGGCTCAGGTCCCGCCCTCAGCCCCCTCACCCCGTCTCCCAAGCCCCGCCTATAGCTTTCCGCCCCGCCCTCCTACAGGCCACGCCCCTTCGGGCCCAGAGACCCTCCAACTCCGATACCTGAATTGGGCTTTGGAAGATCGCCCATTGCCCCACTTGACCTCTGCAGTGCATCCACTGTGCCTTACAACCCTGCTCACCTTCCCCTGGACATAAAGACAGCACCCACCGTGGTCCTTGAAGGCCACGGTAAGGCACAGATCATGTCAATTTTGAACATGTAATCCCCAGAGTTTAGCATAGAGCCTGCAGCAGATGAATGAATATAATAATGTTCATTAAAAAAATTAAATGGTGATAGAGGCAAACATTGTGAATGTGATTAATGCCACTAAGAAATGGTTAGAATGGCGAACTTTGATATATATCTTACGATATATAAAGATATATATTTTTTTAAAGTCAACTTTTATTTCTATGATGTGACTTGAAAGCACATAGGTGTGCAGTCTTGTCAAATAGAGGTGGTCAAATTGAATGTTGCCAATAAACTTTATGTCAAGCCTTGTGAAGTTGGGCTACAATTTTTTTGCCAATTGTGTCCAGTACTGTTCAACTTGAAGGCAATCTTGGTAGCCAGGGAGCAAGTGGGACAGGTGTGGAGTAGGCCATCAGAGCCTTCAGTTGCTGTGCCCTGACTGATTCAATTCTCTGCCCTGATGCAAAATCCTTAATTTTTTTGGATAAAGTTTCCATACCCTCCATTAACAAAAATTTACTTTTCCAAAGTGACATTATAGATAATTTGATAAGGAAAATTTTATGACTGGAAGGAAATTTAAGTTCAGAGAGGTGAGGTGACTTGACCCAAACTGTATACTTTGTTAGTGACTGTGCTGCAGCTGTGTTCTTGACATTTTATAGTAGCTGGGTCCTTGTTCCTCATCTCATCCTGTGTTTTGTTGTTGTTTCTTTGCTTAACAATATCAGATACTGATAATCAGATATTACATATTTGGTGAAATTTTTTCCCTGTCTACAAAAAGGAAAAAGAACTATCAATCATTAGGGTCTGTTATTGATAAGCTCTGATGCCTTCAGTTTGTTGCCTGAAAACAGTACACATTTACTAGAAGTTCACAAGTACAAATTTCTTAGGATACCTGGCCAAAATTCTTTCCTAAGTTTATCAAGGTTTCAGTAATACTCAAGAAATGTGTTAACCACTTTGAAAGATTTTCCATAGCTTATCCAGGAACCTTTGTTTCAAACTCTTTGTTAGCTACTTTCAGTAGGGGTTGGCCATCTAACAACCAATAAGTCATTAACTATAGCTCTATTAAATTTATAAAAATCATCCTAATAAGATACATTTTTTTCTGTTCTATGTAAGTATGATGGTGACAAAAACAAGTAAAGAAACTACAGAAATTTATTGACATTGGGAAATAGTAAGCAAATTGTAATGTTTTTTAAAAATACTTATTTTTATTGATTTCAGAGAGGAGGAGGAGAGGGAGAGAAGGAGAGAAACCTCGATGATGACAGAGAATCATTGATTGGCTGCCTCCTGCACACCCCCTATCAGAGATCGAGCCTGCAACCCAGGCATGTGTCCTAACCAGGAATCAAACTGTGACCTCCTGGTTCATAGGTCAATGTTCAACCACTGAGCAACACTGGCTGGGCAGAGTCTATTCTTATATTATTTATTAATTATTGTATTAGTTATTTGTATTATAACTTGCCGAGAACCAATTCCAGCATGTAATAATTACAAGAGTTTTACCAAACGGTTGGTGAAGCTTGGGGAGCTCAACAGGGTTGAGTCACATGTAGTTTACCTGTTGGAAATGGCTAAAAGGCACTCCCCCCAAACCTGAATAGGATTGTTAACTGCCAGACAGCTCAGGGCATTTTATTGCCTCCTATTGGCCAAACACCTGAACAGCTGTAGGCTATTCCCCAAACTGACAATGTTTCTGTATACCCTTTGATACTGTACCCTTTGAAGTGTATATTTCCACCTTGCCTTGGGACAAATTGTACTAATAGAAGCAGGTTCCTTGGTCAAGGTGAGAGCCTTCTAGCTCCTTCGACTGAAGCTCCTCTGACTCCCAATGCCTTTCAAAAATATCTTTCGTCCTTGGACTCCTTAACCATATACGCACAGCCCCTTTCTCCAGAATGCTGAACCCTTTGTAAGGCTGGGAAAAAGAACCCCGGCAATAACTATAAACTTATTTTGCCCACCCTTTTATACCTATACAGGGTGTCCCCCCCAAAATGTATACATACTGTAACAGCTGATAGCTCAATTTTGAAAATGATATGTATTTTAATAAACACTGCCTTCATAATTATTCAAAGTGTGTGTATACATTTTTTTGGATACCCTATATATACACACATCATTTGTAATTAATTAGAAAATATAAATATACATCACCATAAAGCAACATACTTTCTTGTCCCTGTGATAATCAGTTTTGGACCAAATTATACTTTCCTGGTTTTGCCTACCCAGGCAAATCTAGCTTAGCTACTTGGTCCTAGGAATAATTGTTCCCAGAGGTTAAGATTGTAACCCAATTAAAATAGCTTACTTATCAAGAACTTGCTTTAAGATCCTAGTGTCACTGTGTTCATCCATCTACACTATTATGTAATAAATTTTACCCAATCCCAACCAGTTCCCTGCCCTTCAAGACTCACCTCAAAATCACCTAGCCCAGGACCTAAAACCCTATCTGCATCTTGTCTTGAATTTCCTCTTCTGAGACATTACTCAGTCCTTCCTCACTGCAGTAACTCTCATAATTTTTATTGATGAATAGTTTTCATTGGTATTCTTTTTTGGGAACTCAAAACTTACAAACACAGTTATCATCACTGTTGGTATTTGTTATATTGTTGGAGAGTGGGGATGTTTGCCCATTCCAGAGAGACCATGGACTATGCCCCAGATAGAGTTGTCAGTGCTGACACCAGGCCAAGCCTTGAGATACAGTCTCATGGCCCCTTCCCAGCATGTAGGCCTTCTTTCATAGAACACTGTCAGCTTTCTGAAGAACAGGATGACCCTGTAAATAACATGGTTGTCAATGGCATAATCCTGACATTGCTTAAGAAAAACTGTTTTGTCTTGGTTACTTGTTCTGCAAAAACAGGATGTGGTTAATGTGCTTAAAAGTGGTCCTACACAAAGGGTTGGGGCTGCTCTCTGGACTCCCTGCGTGGAGAGAGAGCAGTCGCCGGCTGGCTATTAAAGGCTCCCTAAATTTTAATTTGGTCTGGACTCCAGTGGTCGTTCACTCACATTTGCTCCACAACAATATTTGAATGTTTGTAACTTGTTCTTGTGATTTCATTGGGTAAAGGTCAGTATTTTTTTCCTGAGGCAGTTTCATTTGTCCTGGGTAAAGGACAAGTGAAAATTGCCCTGAATTGTGAGTGTCTTTAGAGGGTGAGTTTTGTTTTTAATTGAGTTTTAATAGAGTAGGACAAACAAACAACAAAATCAACAAACAAATAGAAGCTAGCTTTGAGTCCTATTTCGGTCAATACTATCCCCATCTTGCACAAGAGTAATCACCATCCTGTCTTTTTTTTTTTTTCCTTTTAAGATTAGAGTTAAATTCAGAGATTAGGTTTAAGGTCAGATTTAGGTTAGATTAGGGTTATGTGTAGGGAAGGTTAGGTTTATGAATAGGTTCAAGGTCTGGGTTACTGTAGTTTTATACTATCATGTCTTTAAACACTGTTGATTAGTTCTGTTTTTATATAAACTTTATATCGTTTTCTGAATCGTGTCTTTCATTCAACATTGCCTTTGTGAGGTTCACCCATATTTGTGTGTGGTGCTATTATTGATCATTCTCATTGCTCTATTTCAATGTGAGAAAATATCACAATATTTTAATCTGGACTAATTTAATATTATTTTAGTCTTTGGTTATGGTTCCAAGCAGGGCTTTTACATTTGGATCTCACATATTAGTATGTGACTATAGCAGGCTTTAGATTTTTACTTTTCTGGGTAACCTTGCTTTTCTTCCAAGTTTCTGAGCAGTCAATAAGCTAATTACAGCTTTCTAGGACTAATGGGCAGAATTTCACTTTTTTTCTATAGCTAAGACAGACTGAAATTCTAGATTTTGTTCTACTCTTTTGCTTCACACAGGACTGAAATTGTATCTCCTGTTCTGTAGAAACATGTCTGATATATATTAGTTAAAACTACTCTCTCTTCATTGTAAAAGAGAGTATTAAATTATCCTCTTTAACACATTTACTTATTTTTTATTTAAACTATTTTCTCTGAATTGATATTTCACTCTCAGCTTTCTTTTTGTTTACAATTTAAATAGTCTATTCCTTTGCTTTTACCTTTTTTGGTTTTATTTTACTTTAGGTTTGTTTCTTAGGTACCACATAGTTGGTTTTTACTTTTTAACTAGTATTTACCTCTCCTTATGGGACCTTAAACCTCTTCTGCATGCGGCGATCATTGCTATATGTAGTATTCTGCTATATTTTGTTAAGTTTTATATCTTCTGTGCATCTTTACTCTTTTTTAAAAAATATTTTGCTGTCTGGTGGTGTGGCTCAGAGGTTGAGTGTCAACCTATGAACTAGGAGATCTCGGGTTTGATTCCCGGTCAGGTCACATGCCCAGCTTGCAGGCTTGATCCTCAGTGTGGGATGTGCAGGAGACTGCTGATCAATGATTCTCTTTAATTGTTGATGTTTCCATCTCTCCCTCTCTCTGAAATCAATAAAAGTATATAAAAATATTTTGCTATATGAATTTTTTGTTTTAAAAATCATATTATATTGATTTCCGAGAGAGGGAGAGATAGAAATATCAATGAAGGGATGTGGGAGAGAGAGAAAGAGAGAAACATCGATTGGTTACCTCCTATATGCACCCAACTGGGAATGGAAACCACAACTTGGGTTTGTGCCTTGACCTTGACCGGGAATCGAACAGGTGACCTTTTGGTGCACAGGACAACATCCAACCAATGAAGCCACATTGGCCAGGGCTATATGAATTTTCTTTAATTTGCTTTTGTCTTCTCCAGTGGTTTGGGAGGAATTCTGCAACTATTTTAATTAATTTTATAATAGTTTTTGTAAGTTTTTTTAAATAGCACTTTTTTATTTTTATTGATTTCAGAGAGGAAGGTAGAGAGAGAGAGAAATGGAAACATCTATGATGAGAAGGAATCATCGATCGGCTGCCTCCTGCAGGCCTCCTCCTGAGGATTGAGCCTGCAACCCGGGCATGTGCTGGAATTGAACCTAGGACCCTTCAGTCCGCAAGCCGAAGTTCTATCCGCTGAGCCAAACCAGATAGGGCTGTAAGTTTTTTTTTTTAGTGAAAAGAACTTTTAATCTATATTTCTCCAATTATTAAAGTAAACAATAAAATATATGTTTTGGTATATTTTGATATTTTTTTTCCTAGTCTTGGTGAGGATGACTTGGGTTTAGAACTAGTTGCCATTAAACGACTGATTTGATGTTCTACATTCTGTTTTTCAGTACATGTGGTGGTAGAATGCACTACTGTTTACCAATATTTGCATCCCCTCCTTAGAGGAGAATTATACATTCTTGGCCTGCTGATTGATTTCAGGTATGACCATATGAATTGCATTGGCTAATATAATGTTGAGCAGACCCATTGTATGGCACGTCCAGGCAGAAGTTTAGGACCAGGATGTTCTCTGCCATCTCTCTTTTTCATTTGTCACTGTGACTGGCATGTTCTGGCAGCTTTTCTGCTCCCTCAGTGTGGGTGTTGCTGGACTGAGGGTGGCTTCTATGCACAGAGCCCCACTGTTGATCATCTGTGGGCTATGCTGTGAGTGAGTAAAACTAACCTCAGGTTCTATTGGCCACTAAAGATTTTAGAATTACTCGTTACCTCAGCTTCTCCAGACCGATACAATGATGTTTGGAGAAGTGTCTGACAAGAGGTTGGGGATGAGTGTGCCTTCAGAAAATTAATCAAATAAAATCTATCTACAATACAGCCTTTTGCCTATTTTTGTAGTCAAGCAAGAGATTCTTTGTAAATGTGTTCTAGAATGTTCAAGAATTGTCCTGGGCAAAGCAATTGTGCTTCATAGGATAGAAAATAGTGGTCTTCTCAAGAGATATAGTTAGAGAGGCCATTGAGAGCTAAGGACTCAATAAGGAAGAATTCTGTCTTTATCCTGAAGGTAGCAGGAATCGGGTAGATTCTCTTAAGCACTCATTTAGACATTCAACAAATAAGAATTGGACAATGATTATGTGCTTATCACTCTTTTTAGTGATGGTCCCAGCTATGAGCAAATAGTTTCTGCTCCAATGGACCTTCCTTGTGGCAATGTCCCTGACACTGTGGTAATACCAGCACAGCCAACTCAATCGTCTCTGATAGGACTATCCTTGCTTATGCCTTAAAAGTTAATATGAGAGCCCTGGCTGGGTAGCTCAGTTGGTTGGAGCAACATCCTTATATGCCAAGGTTATGGGTTCCATCCTCGGACAGGGCACATGCAGGAATCAATCAATTAATGCATAAATAAGTGGAACAACAAATTGGTATTTCTTCTCTCTCTCTCTTTCTCTCTTTCACATGCACTGTCTCCCATTCTTCCTTTTTCTCTCTAAAATAAAAAAATAAGTAGTTACTATGAGAAAATTTTGATCAACAGTTTGTGGTATAATTCATCCCACAAGTATGTATGGAACTATGTGAAAGATGTATAAAACAGTCAGCCAAGAAAAACAATATCTGAAAACTACAGGCCAATTTGCCAGTTTAAACTAAAAATACTATAGGCTTGAAAGCTATCTTGTGATTAAAATAAATGTTGAGGATTTTAATGAAAGAAATATATATAATCTTTATAATAGAGTTTGTACTCTTTGCTCTGACATTGTAACTTTTTAACTTAGCAAAAAAGAAAATTGTTAGTGAATAGAAATGGAGCTATCCAAAGAAAGCCCCCTGAAAATTTTTGAATAAAACAGTGTTGTCAAGATGAATTATTTTAACAGGCAGAAGGGAAACTGTATTTAAAGACAGTGAACTGAGGAGGGAGATGTAGGTAGAATTTTAACTATATGACTACAACAAATATTAGAGTTTTCACATATATTTAATATAATGATCACATTAAAATTCTATTACACATAAAATCTGCATGTTTCTGTACCAATGAATCGGCAGTGTTTGCTTGTGGAGGGGGGAAGAATGTCACAGGTTAATTCTAAATTGTTCATTAGGGATATCTGCATTCAGAAATGAGGCCACTCTTCTATAAGTAAACCATGTTTTCCAGGTTACTCCAAAATCTGGGGGGCAAGATAGAATAATAATGATAACTAAAAAGAAGAAAGATTTCTCTGGCTCTGCCACTAAGCACTCTGTATGGACCTTATTTTCTTGATATGCCTACTAAAAGTGTCTTACAGCCTAACTGGTGTGGCTCCATGGTTGAGCATTGACTTATGAACCAGGAGGTCACAGTTCAATTTCCTGCCAGGACACATGCCTGGGTTGTGGGCTCAATCCCCAGGAGAGGCCATGCAGGAGGTAGCCAATCAATGATTCTTTGTCACCATTGATGTTTCTATCTCTCTCTTCCTCTCCCTTCCTCTCTGAAATAAATAAAAAGTATTTAAAAACAAAAACATAGGCATACTTCAAACCTAGAACAAACTCTCCAAAAATTCATATGGAACAAAAAAAGACCCCGAATAGCTGCAGCAATCTTGAGAAAGAAGAACAAAGGTGGAGGGATCACAATACCAGATATCAAGCTATATTACAAAGCCACTGTTCTCAAAACTGCCTGGTACTGGCATAAGAACAGACATATAGACCAATGGAACAGAACAGAGAACCCAGAGTTCAACCCAAGCCATTATGCTCAATTAATATTTGACAAAGGAGGCAAGAGCATACAATGGAGTCAAGACAGTCTCTTCAATAAATGGTGTTGGGAAAATTGGACAGATACATGCAAAAAAAAAAAAAAAAAAGAAAAAGAAACTAGACCACCAACTTACACCATACATAAAAATAAACTCAAATGGATAAAGGACTTAAATGTTAGACGGGAAACCATAAAAATCCTAGAAGAAGCCATAGGCAGCAAAATAGCAGACATTTGTTGCAGCAAAATCTTTGCTGATACAGCTCCTAGAGCAATGGAAACTAGGGAGAAAATAAACAAATGGGACTACATCAAAATAAAAAGCTTCTGCACAGCAAAAGAAACCATCAACAAAACAAGAAAGCCCACCGAATGGGAGAACATATTTGCCAATGTTATCTCTGATAAAGGTTTAATTTCCAAAATCTATAAGGAACTCATACAACTTAACAAAAGTAAGATAAACAATCCAATAAAAAAATGAGCCAAGGACCTAAATAGACACTTTTTGAAAGAAGACATACAGAAGGCTGAGAAACATATGAAAACATGCTCAAAGTTGAGGAGGAAACTGGTCTTGCAAGGCGTGTCAGGCTATAAAAACTGTGAACAATGCACTGCCCTGGGCTGGTGGGGGTGGGGGGGGGTAAGGTCATTATCATTGGCCCCAGGACAGATCATCGGATATGGCCTGGGGACCCCCAACACCTGGGGGCCTTCCTGTAAGCCCTTGAAAGGGGGCGGAAACATATCTGCAAGACAAAAACCCCAGAAGGTTATAAAAAGTGAAGCCCTCTGCGTGTTTCTTCACTCTGATTTGGAAATTATTCCCAGAGTCCACTAGTGTTAATAAATGGGGTCCCTCCCTTTCTCTATGAAGCATGCTTGGTATTTCTTTGGTCTTCTGCAACATTTGGTTCCCTGACCAGGAAGCTAACCACGTTTGGCTCTTGCCTCTGGTGAGTGGGCGGGGTTTGGGGCCCGGGGGTGCGGATAGGCCTCTGGAAGGCGCGTGCTGCTGATTTTAGCAGAATTGAACTGGGGGGTCTCCAGGTGCTCCCAGACTGGCCAGCATCTGGAGAAAGTGGACGGACACCTCTGGACCTGTTGACAAAATCAGTAAGGTAGGGGCCCCAGTCACACAGGCCCACTCCAGGTGAGTGGAAGGGGGAGCTTGATCACCCCCCCTCCCCCCAGAAGTCATAGGACTTTGTCAGTTAAATAAGGAATCAGGACTCTGGAGGTGAGTGAATTTAGATTCGATTAAGGAATTATGGGTTCACTCTTCTATTTGTTTGTGTGTGGGACTAGCCAATTTGCACCTAGAAGGGGGGCTGGACACAGCCTTAACTCCTTCAGTAGGTCCTCACTGAAATGTTGGTTGAGAATTCTGGTATTGGGCGTGGGTGCCGGGAGTGCCCCCCATGCCCGTCTGGGGAGTTGGGCATTATCTGCTCAGCTCCAGTCTGGGCTAGTCTACTGAGAGAGTGTGAGTACAGATGTTTGTGTGCCTTGACATAATTATCTGCTGATTAACTGGTCTGTGTGAAAGCGAAAGCTACTTTGATTTTCTGTTTGCTCATCTGGTTAAAACATTTGATTTACTGAAGGCTGAACCCGTGATGGTCTGCAAAAGTCTCAAGCAGTGCTGTTGAGTTAGTTTTCTCAGAGATGTTTGCTCTTTATCACGGAGGGATAGTTGATAAAAATTTCTGTCTATGTTTGTGTACTAGGGGCTTTGGTTTGCTCTGTGATTTTGCTGTGTTAGGTTGAAATTTTGGAATTCTAGGGTAGATTTAAAGGTATTTGCGGCTTTACTTGTCTCTTTTGGCTGGCTGGGACTTTCAGGGGTGGGGCTCACAGCACTGCAGGGTGGAGTGATTTTACCTGCTCTGCTCCTGCATTTGCTGATTAAGGATCTTTTCTTTATGGAGACCCTCCAGGCTTTTAGTAAATTTCCCTGCACCCTTGTCTGTCTCTTGCCACCGATCATCATTGGGTTGGACAAAGTAAACCCACTGTTCTCAATTGCATGTTGGAACATTTTGAAAAGGGTTTTATTGAGAACTATGGTATTAAAATGAACCCCAAAACACTGAGGAAATTCTGTGAATTAGAATGGCCAGCCTTTGGGGTCAGCTGGCCCCCAGAAGGCTCTTCAGATGTAGGACTGGCCAGGGTGGTCTGGAATGTAGTCATGACAGACCCCGGACACCCAGATCAGTTCCCTTACATAGACAGCTGGTTAGGGATTGCTCAAACCTTGCTGCCTTGGGTCCGGTTCTGTAAGGTTTTAGTAGTAGGAGAAAAGAAACAGGTCTCTCAGAAGGGAACCCAACTCCTTGTTCTGCCAGGATCCCCTGAGGAAGTCCCGCTAGTTTTACCATCTCCATATGTGCCACAGGCAGCACCAAGTGCTTCCCCAGGTAGTCTGAAAGGTCCAGAAACACCGTCCCCTTCCGTTTCTCCTCAATCAGGCTCTCTAGAACCAGTTGGGTGGCGCTTGTGTTCAGCTGATCAAGGGCCCAGGCCACAACCAACACGTCAGATGCCTCTAAGGGAGATTTGGGGTGCCAAAGTAGTTGGCGAAGATGGGACCTTGCAGGAGGGAGGGCTATTATCATCAGCCCTTTACCACCAGTGACATCTTGAATTGGAAACATCACACCCTAGCTTATTCTGAAAAGCCTCAGGCCATGATAGACCTCCTAGAAATGATCTTCCAGTCCCAGAAGCCCACCTGAGTGGGCTTCAAGCAGTTCCTTTTCACGTTATTTAACACTGAGGAGCGTATGAGAGTAATGACAGAGGCTCGGAAGTGGCTCCAGACCCAGGCCCCGGCGGGGGTGGGGGGTGGGGGGGTTGGCAGGAATATTAGATACCGACAGATGGGCAAGGGAGGCCCTCCCAGATGAGGAACCCGATTAGAACCCAAACTCAGAAGATGGAAGGACCAGGCTAGAAAGATATCAGCTGGCCTTCCTCCAGGGGGTCAGGGCCGGAGCCAAGAAGCCCACCAACATGGCTAAAATCTCTGAGGTTTTCCAGAAGCCTGATGAAAGTCCAGCAGCTTTCTATGAGAGACTATGTGAGGCATACCAGATCTACATTCCTTTAGACCTGAGGCCCCAGAAAATCAAACCATGGTAAATGCCTTTTTTGTAAGCTAAGCCCAGCCTGACATCAGGAGAAAGTTACAGAAACTGGAAGGGTATGCAGGAAAGAATGCTACTGTACTGCTAGAGATAGCTAACAAGGTTTTCATCAATTGAGACAGTGCAGCAAGGAAGGAGGAAGAAAAGAGAATACAAAGAAGGGCTAATATAATAGCAGAGGCTTTTAGAGGCTCAGGCTGCCAGACAGATCAGCAAGGATACAGACCAGGGGGAAAAGGAAGAGCAGGCTTGAGATAAGACCAGTGTGCCTATTGTAAGGAAACAGGACACTGGAAGAATGACTGTCCCAAATGGCAAAGTAAAAAGACTGGGCCCCCTTTTCCGCCCAGTTGCTATCAACCAGAGCCACCTGAAGCAGATCTCATTGGGCTAGCAATGGCTGATTCC
This sequence comes from Corynorhinus townsendii, assembly GCA_026230045.1. Lineage (NCBI taxonomy): Eukaryota > Metazoa > Chordata > Mammalia > Chiroptera > Vespertilionidae > Corynorhinus > Corynorhinus townsendii. The sequence continues at coordinate 157,928,468 of JAPDVU010000003.1, forward strand.
GACTAGGACAGACCGGGCTCACTTCAGCTAGGCCCCCACGAGCCCATGTTCAGAATGAAAATTGGGGGCCAGGCTGTAGACTTTATGGTTGATACGCGAGCTGAGCACTCAGTAGTCACTCAGAAAGTAGCATCTCTCTCAGGAAAGGAGGTCACCATTATTGGAGCTACTGGGGACCAGACCCATAGACCATTCTGCTGCCCTCGCCAATGCCAACTTGGAAGTAATTCATGAATTCCTGTACTTGCCAGACTGCCCAGTGCCTCTAATGGGTAGAGACCTTTTAGCCAAAATGGGGGCAGAAATCACTTTGCTTCAGATGGCTCAGCACAGCTTTGCCTAGGTGAGAGAGATTTTACCTGCTCTGCTCCCCAATGATCCTGTCCTTAGCAGTGCCGAGGGAGGAAGAATGGAGACTTTATACCCCCCAGACAAAGGCCTCACCATTAGAACCTGAATTAGAGAAGGAATTCCCGCTGGTCTGGGCAGAAGGGAATCCTCCAGGCCTGGCTAAGGACCACGCCCCGGTGCTGATTGACTTAAAGCCTGGGGCACAGCCTGTTAAAATCCGCCAATATCCAATTCCAAGGGAAGCACGCCTAGGAATCCAGGTCCACTTAGACCAGCTGCTTCAGTGGGGACTTGTTAAACGATGCAGGTCTCCATGGAACACGCCTCTCTTTTCTGTCAAAAAGCCTGGGACTAACAACTACCACCCGGTGCAGGATCTACGGACTGTTAATGAGGCTGTTATAATCCTGCATTCAGCACTGCCGAACCCCTACACTCTTCTGGGACTCATCCCATCAGAGGTGGAATGGTTTACATGCCCAGATCTGAAAGATGCCTTTTTTTTTTTTTTGTCTTCAATTAGTGCCTTCCAGTCAGCTTCTCTTCGCTTTCGAATGGGAAAACCCAACTACAGGGGCCAAGGAGCAGTTCACCTGGACCAGACTGCCACAAGGGTTCAAGAACTCCCCTACTCTTTTTAGTGGAGCACTAGCATCTGATCTAAGTTCCCAGGACAGGACTTGGGGTGTGTTCTACTCCAGGATGTAGACGACCTCCTACTGGCCAGCTCCACACGAGCTCAGTGCTGGGAGGGAACATGAGCCTTTCTGAGACTACTAACTGAAACAGGTTATCGGGTGTCTAAGAAAAAGGCACAGATTTGTCAGAAAGAAGTCAACTATCTAGACTTCCGGATCACCCAAGGGAAATGAAGGCTAGGGACTGAAAGGAAGCAGGCAGAAGGTGCCATCCCAGTCCCTAGCACCCAGCAGCAGATTCGGGAATTCCTGGGAGCTGCAGGATTTTGTTGAATTTGGATCCCAGGGTTTTCAGACCTGGCCAATCCTCTCTATGAAGCTTTAAGAGGAGAAGAGAAGGCACCCATTGACTGGGGTCCTGAACAGGAGAAAGCCTTCGTCACCATAAAGGCAAGGCTCACTGAGATCCTGGCACTAGGGCTACCAGATGTGACTAGAGACTTTAATCTTTTTGTTCACGAGAACAGTGGGGTAGTCCTAGGAGTTCTAACCCAGGAGTTTGGACCCTGGCAAAGACCAGTAGCCTATCTCTCCAAGTGAATTGACCCAGTTGCCTCTGCGTGGCTCCCAAGCCTCAGGGCCCTTGCAGCCATGGCATTATTAGTCAAGGAAGCAGATAAGCTTACCTTAGGACAAAACTTAAATGTAAAAGTACCTCATGCTGTTGTCACCCTGATGGAAGCAAGGGGGCAGTACTGGCTGACTCATCCTCGAATGACTCAGTATCAAGGGCTGTTATGTGAGAATCCGCAGGTACAATTAGAAGCAGTGAGAACACTTAATCCTGCCACCTTTCTACCCTTCGCTGAGGGGGCTTCTGAGCATGATTGCCTGGAAGTCCTAAAGGAGGTTTATTCCAGCCGGCCAGACTTAAGGGATAGGCCCCTGCAAAACGCGGACTTGGTATTGTTCACAGACAGCAGCAGCTTCTTAGATGAAGGAAAAAGATGAGCTGGATATGCAGTGGTATCAAACTTTGAGACAATTGAAGCATAGGCCCTGCCTGAAGGATGGTCAGCACAGAGGGCAGAACTTTGGGCCCTAGTAAGAGCCCTAGAACTCAGTAAGAATAAGTGTGCCAATATCTACACTGACTCGCACTATGCCTTTGCTACCGTGCATGTCCATGGGGCCATATATAAGGAAAGGGGGCTCTTGACAGCAGGAGGAAAAGGAATAAAAAATCAGAATGATATTTCAAAGTTACTAAGAAGCAGTCTGGGAGCCTAAGGAAATAGCTGTCATCCTTTGCAAAGGTCACCAGAAAGGGAAAGACTCAGTACCAGAAAGAAACCAGCGTGCTGACGCCGCAGCTGGCATGGATTATGTTGGCCCCCGAATTACCTGAACCTCCAAAATATACACTCCTCAGGATGAGAAATGGGCCCAGAAAGAAGGGGGCAAGAGAACAATGGAAGGCTGGTGGATACTCCCAGATCATAGGGTCTATGTCCCAGAACAGTTAGCCCATAAGGTAGTCCTCCAGCAGCATGAACTCACTCATTTAGGAAAGGCTGCCCTAGAAGCTTTGTAAGGCAGGTACTACCTGGTTACCCATCTATCCTCCTTGTGTGTCTCAGTCTCTCAGCATTGCCTCCTCTGTGCTCAGAACAATGCTAAACAGGGTCCTGTGGGACCGATAGGAGTTCAGCTCTGTGGGTGAGCTCCTTTTGAGGACTTAGAAGTAGATTTTTTATAGACATAGGGCCTACCAGAGGGAATAAATACCTGCTAGTCTTCATTTGCACCTTTTCAGCTTGGGTCGAGGCATATCCCACTCGCACTGAAAAGGCAAGAGAAGTTGCTAAGGCATTGCTGAAGGATATAATTCCATGGTATGGAATGCTTCTGACCATAGGGTCCAATAATGGCCCAGCCTTTGTAGCAGGAATAGTACAATAGGTAGCCAAGGCTTTAGGAATTAAATGGAATCTTCATACAGCTTTCAGGCTTCAGAGTTCAGAGAAAGTGGAGCGCATGAACTGGACCCTAAAGCAGGCTATGGTTAAACTATGCCAAGAGACAACCTTATCCTGGACAGATATCTTGCCTCTTGTACTCCTACAGGTATGCTGTGCCCCAAGGGCCAGGGTAGGTTTCTCTGCCTTTGAAATTCTATACGGTAGACACCCTCCCTTAATTCGGCCAAAGGGAGATTTGGGGAAAATAGGGAACTTAGAAATCCAGAAACAACTACAAGGACTTGGAAAAACTGTCTTTGAGGTCCACAGGTGGGTTGTTTTTTTTATTGATTTTTTTGTTTGTTTGTTTAAAGTATTACATATAGTAGTACATATATCTTCTTTTTTCCCCCCATTGCCCTCCCCCCAGCCTCATGCCCTCATCCCACCCCCTCATCCTTGCATCCTGGGATAAATCCTACTTGGCCATGGTGTATGATCTTTCTGATATACTGCTGGATCCAATTTGCTAGAATTTTGTTGAGGATTTTGGCATCTATGTTCATGAGGGATACTGGCCTGTAATTCTTTTTCATTGTGTTGTCTTTATCTGGTTTTGGTATTAGGGTGATGCTGGCTTCATTATTTCTTCAAAGAGGTTTTCTATTCTTTGCTCAGTTTCCTTTCTTTCTGGTACCCCTATTATGTGGATGTCGTTTTGTTTCATGTTGTCCCAACGTTCCCTTAGGCTCTTCTCCTGCTTTTTAATTTTTTTTTCTAGAAGCTGCTCTACTTGGGTATATTTTCCTACCTTGTCTTCTAGCTCACTGATGCTGGTCCTTTGCTTCTTCTAGTCTACTCTTGATGCTTTCTATTGAGTTTTTTACAGCAGCGATGTCATTTTTCATTTCTTCTTGGTTCTTCTTCATTTCCTCTTGGTTCTTACACATATTGTCAAATTTGTCTTCCATTCTTTTCATCCACCTTATGGTCATTTTTTGAATTTTTTCTCTGACAGGTTGCTAGCCTCTATTTCATTTACTTCCTTTTCTGGTGATGCCTGCTTTTCTTTCATATGAGGGATATTTCTTTGTCTCCCCATGATCTCTCTTCTCCAGGTGTCTGGTTATGTAGTTCTCTCTCTCCTTTTTGTGAGGGAGTGTAGAGCTCCTCTGAATCCGCGTGCTTGTGGCACTTAGGGACTGGTGTTCTCGGGTTCACAGCTGTTCAGTGGGTGCCGTAGTTGTAGATTCCCTGGGCTTCTCAGGCATCTGATAACATCCACTTTTCCCTTCAAGATGGTGTGGTCTCCACGTCTGAGTGGGTTGCTCTGGGAGGGGACCCAGCAGCAGTGGGGGCTGCCCAGTCAGGGGAGCCCCGTCTGACAGTCCCCACAGTCTTCTGGAGTATAGCTGTCCCTCAACTCACCAACAAACACTCCCTGTGTGACCACACACTCTCCCTTTGCTTTCTCACTCACATACTATCTTGCAGTTTGCCTCCCCGTTGGCAACCATCTTCGAACTCCCACAGGTGGGTTATTGACTGACTACCCATCTCTCTAGGAACAGCTGTACATCCTTATAAACCTGGAGACCTGGTTTGGGTGAAGGATTGGAAAAAGGAGCCCCTCAAACCTACCTGGAAGGGGCCCTATCCAGTCATATTAACCACCCCTATAGCTCTTAAGGTTGCAGGACTAAACACCTGGATTCACCACTCCCACCAGCTGAGTGACATCCAGTCTGAGTGGAAAATGAGCTCTGATCAGAAACACTCCTTGTGGATCACCCTGAAGAAGACAGCAGACCTGGCTGAGCAATGTGCTCCAAGGAATTCAGATATCTGGCTGAATTCTCCCTAACACTAATCTTTCTTTCTTATCTCCTCCTAATGTAACATGCTCTAGTATTTCTGGATAATCACTGATTTTATCTAATAATTCTTATTTTGTCTTTTTATGAGTGCCAGCAGAATCCGAAACTAGTACCAGGAGGAGAACTCATCTGCTCTTGCTGGGACACAGAAGCACCATAAAATTACTGCTCCCCACACAACAAGGAAACAAAGGCCTTATCATAAATTGTTGGATTACACCTTGTCATGCCTTCCTTTGCTCCTTGCTTAGAAACTCGCTACCCAAATATGCAGACCTGGTAGTCCACGAGAAAACCCAATCAAGCTAGATTTCTGTTAGCTATACTTATCAGCCTGTGGCATGTTACGACTCTACTACCAAATGCACGTGGGGCGGGGGGGAGTGGGTGATTGTATTGGATGGAAAAAAAAATAAAATGGGACCTGTCACTGCCAATGTATAGCTACCTAATGTTGCTCCTATTTGTTTCAGCAGTACACAGGGCCAACATCCAACAGGTCACCTCCCAGATGAACTATGCAACTCTACCCCAAGGCTGAAAACACCACCTATCCCTGGTGCCCCCTGCAGGAACATTCTATGCGTGTGGAACCACTGCTTACCTCTGCCTACCTGCAAACTGATGTGAATGCCTTTAAACATCAGATGGTCCTACAAACCAGAAGAACTCCCTACAAACCCATCTGAGAGGATGAAGTGGGATGCTAACCCCTTGGCCATCATCCCTTTCCAGCAGGAAGTAGCTAAGAGCAAGTCATCACCCCTATTCACCATAACATCCCGTGGTCATTGCTCCACAAGGCTCAAAGAAGCTTGTGGGACTGGGGGACAGGAGGGGATGAGGAGGAAACAGGCCATAAAAACTGTGAACAATGCACTGCCTTGGGCGGGGTGAAGGGTCGTTATCGCTGGCCCCAGGACAGATCATCGGATATGGCCTGGGGACCCCCAACACCTGGGGGCCTTTCTTAAGCCCACAAAAGGGGGTGGAACCATATCTGCAAGACAAAGACACCAGAAGGTTATAAAAAGTGAAGCCCTCTGTGTGTTTCTTCACTCTGATTTGGAAATTATTCCCAGAGTCCACTAGTGTTAATAAATTGGGTCCCTCCCTTTCTCTATGAAGCATGCTTGGTATTTCTTTGGTCTTCTGAAACCAAGTCACTAATCATCTGAGAGATGCAAATCAAAACAACAATTCGGTACCATCTCACACCTGTCAGAATGGCTATCATTAACAAATCAACAAATGATAAGTGCTGGAGATGATTTGGAGAAAAAGGAACCCTCCTGCACTGCTGGTGGGAATGCAGACTAGTGTATAGCATTCCTCAAAAAATTAAAAATGGAACTTTCATTTGACCCAGTAATCCCACTTTTTGGAATATATCCCAAGAAAACAGAAACACCAATCAGAAAGGACATATGCACCTCTATGTTCATAGCAGCACAATTTACAATAATAGCTAAGATTTGGAAACAGCCTAAGTGCCCATCAGCAGGTGAGTGGATTAGAAAACAGTGGTACATCTATACAATGGAATACTACGCTGCTATAAAAAAGAAGGAATTCTTATCATTTGCAACAACATGGATAGAATTGGAGAGCATTATGCTAAATGAAATAAGCCAGTCATTGAAAGATCATTATACCCCACAAATGATCTCATTCATTTGTGGGCTATAATGAACAACATAAATTGAGGAACCAAAATAGAACCAGAGTCATAGAAGCATCAAACAAACTGTCCAACCTATGAGGGAAGGCAGGGGGTGAAGGGGTAAGAGATCAACCAAAGGACTTGTATGCATGCATATGAGCAAAACCAATGGACACAGATGGGGTTGGGGGGAGGATGAGGGAATGTGCTGGGGGGTGGGGGTGGCCAGGGAGAAGTCAATGGGGGAAAAAGGAGACTTATGTAATACTTTAAACAATAAAGAATTTAAATAAAAAAATAAAACAAGTTTAATTTAAACAACATTTACCTCTACAGGTAATTTGTTCCCTTTGGAATATATTTAAAAAATCCTTCAAATACTGAACTCTATCCTTTCCCCTTCCCTCTTTCTCATTCTTTCTTTCTCTTTTATAAGACACTTCTCCATGGGTCTCTCATGTTTCTACCTGTCTTGTAGAAGCAAAGGCATTGACCATATTTGTTCTGGACTATTTTTTTCCCCAGAGATGTTTGTATAGCAAACAGCCTTGGAGGATGGAGATAGTGTATTCCTCTGGAGCAAAAAGTAGAGTTGTATACTGTTCAGGATCATAAAGATAATGATTTAATTTGGGGCAAAGAGTTCAGGCAGACTGACTGCCTACTATAAAAGATTTGAATTCCCTAAGCTCAAGATTACATTGACTCTACACATGTACACATAGAGCCACAAAAATTCACATTAGTCTGATTGTCACCCATTGTCACACACTGTCAAACACATGAACGCATTATCTAGAATATTGACCTTGTAATTATAATTTGTGTATGACCAAACTAGCTTCCACATTTTTTGATAAGACAATGGAACGGAGAGTATACTAGTAAGTATATTTATTTCTAGGCAGTGATTAAAAGATTACCAAACAAGTTTTATCCTCAGGTATTTGAAGTGAATCTGTGGATAAAAAGCTCTCCCTGCTCCTTCCTGGTTCCACTGAATGCTCTATGCGCAGGTACTCCAGCTGGAAAGCCTCAGTCTCGGACAATGCTGATTCTGGTGGACAGAATTAGGCCCCTAAGAAGATTCCATAATTTCTAATCCTTGAGTCTATGAATATATCACCTCACATGGCAAAAGGGAACTTTGCAGATATAATTATGATTGCTAATCATCTGACATTAAAATAGGGAGATTCCTGGATGTTCTAGCTACCTAGAACAATGGAGTTGCATGAGCACTTAAGCCAGAAGAAGAAGGCAAAAGATGAAGTTAGAGAGATTCAACAGAAGTCATTAGGATTGGGAATGCTGTTGATGGCACTGAAGGAGGGGGCATGAGCCAAGGACAGCAGGCACCCTCTAGGAGCTTAGAGTGATCCCTGGCTGACAGCCAGCAAGGAAATGGGAACAGTTATGTCAGCAATTGAATGAACCTGGAGACGGATTCTCCCTCAAAGTCTCCACAAGAGTCACTCTGGAAATCTGACCTCCATTACTGTGAGCTAATAAATGGGTGTTAAGCCACCACATTTGCGGTAATTTGTTACAGCAGCAATAAAAAACATATACACTGGCCATGTGTGGAGGTCAGAAGGGTGACCCACCAGGGGGTCATGACTAAAATGCTTTTTGGGAATGAACTGGGATTTAGAGAAAAGAGAGTTGGGGTATTGGGGTTTTCCCATGTCAGGGGTCAGGGCTCATGGTCAGAGATAGAGACAATTTTGAGGTCACAACTTTAAGTATCTACTCAAATTGCTTATTAGGTCAGCATCTTGGATTCATCCTTAACCTTTAGTGTTCATTGAAGAGGGAGTTAAAAACACTTGAGGTGTTTCACAAAAATTTCCATAAGACCCTGAAGCTATCAGATGCTACTTTTTTTTTTTTTTTTATAGCACAGAGTACGGAGAGATTGAGTTAAGGTGACTTTCCTCACAGAAAGGTTTCTATTGAAACATGTTGGTGCCCACAGTGTTTGGAGTGGCTGTTGCAATGAAAAGGCCACGTCAGAGAAGATACAGTGGAGGAACAACTTTTTAGACTTCCCATTGAATTCATGACAACCTCAGTAGCTTTAGAATCACAGTATTTTATATTGCTATTTACTTAAATTGTATAATCTGTTCAGCTAACCTGCTTGTCTAAGATTACTGAAGCTCCCTGACTGGATTGCAAAGTTTATGTCAGGAGAAATGACAGCTAATACGGCGTTCAGTTAAATTGTTAGGGTCTCAGGGTAGGAAATAGAAACCATCCAAGATAATTGAAGCAGTAAGGAATTTAAATTAGAGAATTAGGTGCCTACAAAAGTTTGAGAAGGGAGGAAGGGCAGATTCTGGGCTGGGCCTCCAGGAATGTCTTCAAAACAACAGGGAACTGACCTATAGGAAAGCTACCACCTTTGAGGCCACATAAAGGTTGTGCCAAAGTCAAGGCTGTCACCTCTACTGCCACAGTGCTTTTGCCTCTTGACAACAGGAAACCAAAGAGTGGATACTCATAGCTTCCCAAAGCTTCTACCTTTATGAATCTGGCTCAAGATGTTGCTGCCTCCACCATATTGCTTTTCAATACCAAGGAATCTGAACTGTAGTAATTTCCAAGGTGATGTTTGCTGCAGAGACTGCCAGGAATTGACTGGATGATGATCTGCCACTGAATTCTGTTCTTCAAAGTGTGTCCATGGGCAGAGCTTGCATGTAAAGCTTTAGGTCCTAGGGAGTCAGAGTAATCTTTTAAGCTTTCTAGTTTTTCCAACTACAAGGTAAATGGATAAGACTTGTGTAAGGCAATATACTGCTTCCACACATTTGGGTAGATCATGAAAGACTGGAAACACAAAACAAAGATATTTAATTTAATCTTATAAAGAAAACTAGAGGCCTGGTGCATGAAATTTGTGCACAGGGGGGTGGGGGGTTGTCCCTCAGCCCAGCCTGCACCCTCTCCAATCTGAGACCCCTTGAAGGATGTCCGACTGCCTGATTAAGCCCAATCCCAATAGGATCAGGCCTAAACAGGCAGTCGGACATCCCTCTCACAATCCAGGACTGCTGGTTCCCAACTGCTTGCCTGCCTGCCTTCCTGATTGCCCCTAACTGCTCCCCTGCCAGCCTGATTGCCCTTAACTGCCCTCCCCTGAAGGCCTGGTCACCCCAACTGCTCTCCCTTGCAGGCCTGGGTTCCCCCTCAACTGCCTTTCCCTGCAGGCCCAGTTGCCCCCAACTTCCCTCCTCTGCCAGCCTGGTCACCCCCAACTACTCTCCCTTGTAGACCTGGTCCCCTCCAACTGCCCTCCCTTGCATGCCTGGTTCCTGCCAACTGCCCTCCCCTGCTTGGCCATCTTGTGGGAGCCATCTTTGACCACATGGGGGCAGCCATCTTGTGTGTTGGAGTGACGGTCAATTTGCATATTACTCTTTTATTAGATAGGATAGAGGCCTGGTGCATGGGTGGGGGCCAGCTAGTTTGCCCTGAAGGGTGTCCCAGATCAGAGTGAGGGTTCCCTTGGGGCATGGGGCAGCCTGGGTGAGGGGCCTGTGGTGGTTTGCAGGCTGGCCCAACCCCCCAGCAACCCAAGTGGAGGTGCTGGTATCTGGGATTTATTTATCTTCTATAATTGAGACTTTGTAGCCCTGAGCAGAGGCCAGGGCTGGCCAGGGTGGGCGGGAAGCTTGGCTTCCTCCATCGCCAGGGGCAAACCAAGGCTCCTGCTCTCTCCGGCTCTATGGCTGCCTCCATATTTGTTGGGCTAATTTGCATACTCGCTAATTTGCATGGCTTGTGGGCATACTGGAGGTACGGTCAATTTGCATGTTTCTCTTTTATTACATAGGATAGCTCACATATATAGAGTGCTTATGATATTCCAGGAACACTTCAAACCACTGTTGTATATAGTATCTTGTTCAATTTTCTTCGTAGTCCTATGAGAAATTATCCCCAATTTATACATGAGGAAATCAGGCACAGGTTGATTAAATTTCTTTTGAGGAAGTCTTTTTATTTTTATTTTTTAATAAATCTTTATTGTTCAGATTATTACAGATGTTCTTCTTTTTTTCCCCCATAGCTTCCCTCCACCCGGTTCCCAACCCACCATCTGCCCTTACCCGCCCCGCCCCCCACTGTCCTCATCCATAGGTGTACAACTTTTGACCAGGCTCTTCCCGCACCCCCCCACACCCCTTTCCCCATGAGAATTGTCAGTCCACTCCCTTTCTATGCCCCTGATTCTATTATATTCACCAGTTTATTCTGTGCATCAGATTTTTTTATTCACTTGATTTTTAGATTCACTTGTTGATAGATATGTATTTGTTGTTCATAGTTTTTATCTTTACCTTTTTCTTTTTCTTCCTCTTCTTAAATAATACCTTTCAGCATTTCATATAATACTGGTTTGGTGGTAATGAACTCCTTTAGCTTTTTCTTATCTGTGGAAGCTCTTTATCTGCCCTTCAATTCTGCATGATAGCTTTTCTGGGTAGAGTAATCTTGCTTGTAGGTTCTTGCTATTTATCACTTTGAATATTTCTTGCCACTCCCATCTGGCCTGCATAGTTTCTGTTGAGAAATCAGCTGACAATAGTATGGGTGCTCCCTTATAGGTAACTAACTGTTTTTCCCTTGCTGCTTTTAATATTCTCTCTTTGTCTTTTGCTCTTGGCATTTTAATTATGATGTGTCTTGGTGTGGTCCTCTTTGGATTCCTTTTGTTTGGGGTTCTGTGCGCTTCCTGAACTTGTAAGTCTATTTCTTTCACCAGGTAGGGGAAGTTTTCTGTCATTATTTCTTCAAATAGGTTTCCAGTATCTTGCTCTCTCTCTTTTTCTGGCACCCCCATAATTCGGATGTTGGTACGCTTGAAGTTGTCCCAGAGGCTTCTTACACTATCTTCATATTTTTGGACTCTTTTGGCTTTTCCGGTTGGGTATTTTTTGCTTCTTTGTATTTCAAATCTTTGACTTGATTCTTATGATCCTCTAGTCTGCTGTTGGATCTCTGTATATTTTTATTTCAGTCAGTGTATGCTTAATTTCTAGTTGGCCTTTTTCATATTCTCGAGGGTCTCACTAAATTTATCGGCCTTTTCTAGAAAATTCTTGAAAAACCTTATAACCATGGTTTTGAACTCTATATCCAGTCGTTTGCTTTCCTCCATTTCTGTCATTTGTGACCTGTTTCTTTGTCTCCGCATTTTGGCTGCTTCCCTGTGTTGATAGAGTGGCTTTGTGTGCTAGGTGTCCTATAGGTCCCAGTGACTCAGCCTCCCCAGTTACCTGAAGTGGACACTCTTGGTGCACCCCTTTGTGGGCTGTGTGCACAGTCTTGTTGTAGTTAAGCCTTGATTGTTGTTGGTATCACTGGGAGGAATTGACCTCCAGGCCAATTGACCGTGAGGATCAGCTGTGTCTATGATGGGAGAACTTCTGTGCTGGAGATACCCTTATGAGGCAAGACTTGCTTCAGGGGGGCTTTGGTGCTCACTGAGTCTGCCCCTTGAGTGTGTTCCTTATAGATCTGAGGAGTTGTAATCTGGATGGTCCCACTCTGACCCCTGGGTACACTGGCTCTTGGATCTCCAAGGAGGTGCTAATTTAGCCTCTGCCACCCAGCATTAGCTATGGAGAGATCTGCAGATTCCTCTTCTTTGTTTGGGTTTTGGAGGTGCCCAGATGAGGCCCAGCTGTGAAGAAATGCAAGCTGTTGAGGGGCCTTGGGCCTTTTTTTTTGGATGTTCTGGGTCTCACTGACTCAGCTGCAGTTTGTTAGGTAAGTTTAAAATTCAAAGGTACATGCCATTCATATGCAAAAGCCTCTGCACTCAGCTTGGATGGGGTGGAGTCTCAGGGTGGAGCAAAGAGCAATGGCTTCCCATCAGCCCTGTCCTAGGAGGTCCCTGGGTCTCAGTGTCCCTCAGTAATTGCTGCAAGCACCTCTGAGAGAAAGGTGACCTCGAGTTTCGCCCACAGCCACACAGTCCAGTTTCTCCCCATATGAGTCTGGGTCCCCAGAGTCTCGCCCAGAACTGGAGTTCAGAGCTGTCGGGAGCTTCTGTCTCCCTCCCAATTGAGGAAGCCGCGTCCTCAGTTGCCATTCCTCTCTGTGTGCCTACCTCTGTACCTCTGCCTTCCTCAGCTCCTGTGAGTCTCAGTGTGCTTTTCTCTTTCTTTCTAGTTGTAGAATTTCCACTCAGCCAGCCTTCCCGTGGTTCTGGATGATGTCCATTTTGTCTTTTAGTTGTAGTTGTGAAATTGTTGTGTGAGGCAGTAGTTCAGATGTTTACTTATGCTGCCATCTTAGTTTCTTTAGCTGATTAAATTTCTTGACAAAGGTTACAGAGCCAGCAGTTTGAACTCATGAACCGTGTTCTTAAATACCATGTCATATTGCTTTTTGGGGGTGGATTCAAGGTAGGATACCTGAGGTAGTAATGCCTGAAAGTATTTGAAATTGAATAGTAGTTTTCCAGGTGAGAAAGAGAGGAAAGGTTTATAGGGGAAACTATGGAGAAATAATGGAGTGGGACTCTTTCCTGCTCAGACAGTTCTGTTACTGGCAACTTTGCTATGAGCCTTCCTAAGATTTCAGCCAACCCACCAATATTCCTTAAAAACTTTTTGTTATAGCAAATTTCAAATATACTCCCCAAAAAAGAACAGATTCAGTTTGATTTTTGGCAAGAATGCTTCATTGCAACAATGGCACTTCTGATTGCAACAAATCAGAAGGCATATAATGGTTAAATGGTTCTCTGAGTTAAGATTGATTGCGTGGGATTAGGTGTTATCAACCTGGTCCATTAACAGAAGGCTTCAAGATCAGCCTGTTTCCTATCATCATTGTTGGCATTAGAGATTGGCATGGGATGAATAGGGAATGAAGGTTATCCAGGATGGTAGGTTTATAGAACCAACATATACCTGTACATTATATATATATTTTTTTCCCTGAGATGATTTCTTTCATCTCTTTGGCCTCAGGACTAGTGGCCCTTCCTTTGTTATAAATGACCCCTCCTTCAAATGTCAGAGTGAACAAGCTATCTCAGAAGTTTACAGGTAACAACACTGTATTATATAATTGAAAGTTGCTAGGGAAAAAAAAGTTCATAACATAGGACACCAAAGTTCATAACCAGGAAACCAAAGAGTGGATACTCATAGCTGCAATGAGTAAATGTTTGAGTATGTGTAGGTTTGTCAGTGCCAGCCATTTGGAATGGGTCTTTTGAATTACTACTATACCTGGTTATAGAGGAGATAGAATAGTATAAGGATGTACTTTTGTTGATTAGCTGCTCTGGGATCCCCAAATATATGTAGGAAACCTGGAGCTTGTCTGCTTTGGATCTTTGTGTCATATGTCAAGGGGAAACGAGATAAAAATATGCTCTGCTATTGCTGTGTATGACCTGGATTTTCTAGGAAAGATAGTCAACCTAAAAATACAAATATTTTCCTCATTAGTATAATGATATGTGCTCATTATATAAAATAAGATTATTCATGACTGTATCAATTGGAGACAATCACTAGCTAATATTTTTGGTAAATTTTTAGTCCCAGTTTTCAAGTACACTTCCCCCCACAGTTGAGATGCTCTTGCATATAAAGCACTTGGAACGATGCTTGATATGTAGCAGGTGTTCAGGAAAGATTAGCTAAGTCATATGCTATTTTAAGTCATCACTCTTAGCTTTATTTGATAACAAAAATGCTTTTTCATGTTATACCTAACAAATGTATTTTAAAGCTATGAATATCCAGTGTGTGAATGTGACCTAATTTATTTAACCATTCTTTGTTTATAGATGTTTAAACTATCTCCAAAATTTACTTTGTTGTAATAACATCATAATGACATATTTGTACAATCGAACTTTCTAACCTAGAATTTCTGTAGCATTGAGCAACCAAGTTGATACAGGCATTATGTCCATATGGTGATACTTTTCTTAGGTGAAAATCACTTATTTTAGTAGCGCAGTCTTCTAAGATGCAATCTAATGGTAGGAATTCCTGAATAAAATTTTCTGAGCAGCCAGAGATGACCATTTAATCCAAGCAATAAAGTTATTATATTTAACTTCTGAGAGAGGGCACAGATGCTTTTTCAGAGTCTATTCATTCTCCATTTTTATGCAATTTAAACAGTTTTTCAACTGATTTCACAGCCCTTAGCAAATAAGAAGTAGAAAATTAGAAAGCAATTTGAGGAAAGCTACTACAGGAGGCACACTGGAAACTAAAAGGAAGAACTACGTGCCAGAGGAGAAGAAAAGATTGTAAATGCAGATGCAAGAACATGACTCTGAGGCCACAGAATAAGATGCATGTAAATTCATGTAAAGAAATCATTTTTCCTTGATGATGTTGTAGTAGTGAGGCATTATTAAAATCAATAAATATGCATTAATCCCTTTAAATATATCTGTCAAAAGTAAGATCAGAAATTCTATTTAAACTTTTTCTGAATCTGAAGCCATAATGTGTTATTTTATTTTTCAATTATTGTTTACATTCAATATTATTTTGTATTAGTTTTAGGTTTATAGTATATACTAGTAGGCCAGGTAATCATATACTTTACAAAGTGATCCCCCTGATATTTCCAGTACCCACCTAATAATATAGTTATCACAATATTATTGACTATATTCCCTATGCTGTACTTAATATCCCTGTGACTATTCTGTAAATACCAGTTTGTACTTCTTAATTTCTTTCCTTTTTCACCGTGCTCCCCCAACTCTCCTCCCCTCTAGCAACTATCAATCTGCTCTCTGTATCTGTATATCTGTTTCAATTTTGTTTGTGTTCATTTTGTTCTTTAGATTCCACATATAAGTGAAATCATATGGTATTTGTCTTTCTGTCTTATTTCACTTAATATTATACCCTCTTGGTCCATCCATGTTGTTGCAAATGGAAAAATTTCATTCTTTTCATGGCCAAGTAATATTCTATTGTATATATGTACCACATTTCTTTTTCCAGTCATTTAGTGATAGGTCCTTGGGTTCCTTCCATGTCTTGGCTATCTCTATTATGAAAACCCCTGGCTGTGATGCCGTCACATGGTAACGACCAAACGCCAAAAGGCACCTGCTGAACATCATATGGTTTCTTCATGGGAACAAGTAAGTGTTGCTCTGTTCAATTCTCATCTTCCAACGAAGGTCAATTTAAGTGCTCCTGAGAAGTAAAGGTTAGGGCAGGAAACTATTCTTATCTCCGTCCACAACTGTCTTCAAAATGGGAGGAGCTGTGTGCATTGGCGAGGCTTGCGCGGGTGGGCAGGGACTTGACCCTGAGTCTTGCTGCGCGCTGGGTCTGGGTCTCGCATGATTTCACGCAGTGGACCTCTAGTTGTAAATAATGATGCAATGAACATAGGGGTGCATATATTCTTCTGAATTAGTGATTGGGGTTTCTTTGAATATGTACCCAGAAATGAAATTGCTGGATCATAGGCGTTTCCATTTTTAATTTTTTGAGGAACCTACACACTGTTTTCCATAGTGATTGCACCAATCTGCACTCCTACCACCAGTGCACAAGGGTTCCCTTTTCTCCTCATCCTCACCAAGCATGTTATGTTAATTGAACAACAAACCCATTTTACGCAATGGATTCTAGTTCCCCATAGTAGAAAATCAAAGCATCTATTAGCCTTTAGTGATTTACATGGATATACAAACACTAAAGGAAACAGTCATTCTACTAGATCCAGCAACCCCATATTAATGGTATAGTCTCCCAAGATGTCAGGAGAGGAGTCTGTTCTAGCACTACCATGAGCTTGCTGTGAAATCCTGGGCAGGTCATTTGGGGTCTCTTGACCCAAGTTTCATTACCTCTTGAACGGGAACATAACCCAAATGCTCTCACAAGCCTATGAGAAGAAACAAACCCACATAAGTGCCTCAATTATGATGGCTCTCCTCATCCCTTGCTCACCCAGGAGTCTAGGCTGCAACCCTGCCAAGTCTCCATGGCCTATTATCTCTGACATCCCCTGGTGACAGAGTGGATAGACATCTCAAATGTTCTCTTTAACAAAGCTGTTCTAATTTTCCATGATGTCTTTTTGCTAAGGTACCTCAAGACAACGTCTTTACCTATTGCCATTCTTGAGAATGATGGCTTCCAGACCATCTATTGGTAATGTTTGAGTCCTCAGGGTACCCAAAACAGTACCAAGTCCAGTCCATGATAGAGTGAGGATGAGGCATGGCTTCCCACCAGTTCTATTCAACAGTTTGTTAACTCAACATCAAACTTGCTCCTCACTTTAAGAAAATCATAAAGTCATTCATGAAAATCCTTTTTAAGCATCTATTCTCGCCAAAGGCTAAATCCAGCTCTCCAGGATATTTGCAGCTGGCTGCCATCCCATTTCCTTCAACTGGCTGTCTCTCACTTCTCAGAACTTTCATCCTCCTTCCATATTCTCTAAAATCTGAAACAAAACCAGACTATTATCTAGCAACTCATGGAAACATAGGATGATTTAAAAAGAATTGAACACTTCAAAAAAAAAATCTCTACTTAGTAATGAGGATATATATGTAGGCAACACCCAATTATAAAGGCATGCATTCCATTAGTTGTTTTCATGATATGTGAGAGAACAAAGATTGCTGTAATAGGGGCCTCTCATGTCACACATGTGTCATGACACAATGCACACATCAATTCTATAATCTAATTCATTCAGACCTTTGTACAAAGATTCACCATCAAAGACTAAAATGGCTGCTGCTGATGTCACTTTATTTCCCCAAGATTGCCAGGAAGAGGTGGAACAAATAGGAGATTCTTTACATAGTCCCATCTACATATATAAAAGTCTAAGCGACCATTGCAACTGAAACAACCGAATGGATGACCGAACAGGCTGTGTGGGGCGACCAGGCCGGCAGGGGGCTCAGTGAGGGATGACCAAACAACTGATCAGCAGGCTGTGTGTGGAGCCAGTGGTCCCAGATTGTGAGAGGGATGTCCGACTGAGGACCGGGCCTAAACCGGCAGTCGGACGAATTTTGTGCACTGGGCTTCTAGTTGAAATTAAAATTTTGAACATATTTCAATATTTTTTTAAACTCACTTTGTAGAGTACCCATTTTTTCATCCAGCATTACCTGCCAAATAACTCTATCCTAAACCTACCCTAATCCTCGAGTTCAGTCTGAGATCTACTAAACCCTGCTACTGAAGCATCAGACCAAAAAGTTTGTTTCCTTCCAGCTCTAAATTGTGTGATTATATACTGAAGGCATATAACATTGTGCTTTAGGTGGGGCTGATAAATACAAACAAAATTTAAGAGAATGAAAGACAACAATGTACTGAAGGAGCCAAAGAAGAAGGAAGACATCAAGAAATGCTGACAAGAATCATGGCTTTAAAGCTAAGATCTGAAGAATGAGTAGCACTGGCTGTGTGAAGCTGGCTGGGGCAAGGAAAACCCCAGAAGAGAACACCACAGTAGTGTCTTTCAGGGCAGATTCTGTTGGGACTTTCCTCATTTTTCTTTAGTTCTTTTTGTTGTTGTTGCAGTTTGCTTTCATTAATTACTCTATGCTTAATGCCATCTTCTCACACATAAATTAGTGTTGTAAACAAGGCAATTTATTGCCTGACCATTGAGCCAAATAAAACTCAAATCTAATTGATTTATACAGATATTTGGTCTTTACTCAATGTTGTTTTGAAAATTAAAATTTCAATCTGTTTGATTTATGTTTCTCCAAATTTTCATAGGAATAATCTAGTCCCTTAAGCTCCTTGGAGTATGAAAAAGCCCATTAGAATTGATTGAATGGTAATATTTTCCTTAATGAGTCCTATTTATATTCATTCTCCCATCCTACTTGTTACTTATTAAATTAACTTGTCACTTTCAGCTATGAACAAATGGGGCTCACTTCCTGCTCCTTTGAAAGCAAAACATCTAGATTTGTTTATTGTAGCATGAAATTCACTCCAAGGTGAATTCCTAAGTCCATAAGCCAAGACTTCTAATTCTATAACTGTGAGAGATCTTGTTTAACATCATTTTCATCTCTAATAACCAGCTGCCTGTAGCCTGAGGTCTGAAAGAGCCTCCTGTAACTTTACATGCTATTCTTTCATGGCAGAAGACAGGAACAGCAAACCATGTTGAATCAAGCAATCACACTTAATTCCTCTACTCAGAACTGGCACATTGCTACTTCTGTTCACATCCCATAGTTCAAATTATGTCATAATATCACACAGCCATCCCTCCAAATTGATGAGGTGGAGAGGTCTCCTTCCATAGGATATGTCTCACACAACAATGGGCAGGAATGTAGTATTCTATTAGGAGGTAATGAGAAGTTGGAAACAATTATCTAACCTCAAATGTCTTTATAATTTCAAAATATTTCCTTAGTGCAGACTACTTTCATTCATTCATTCATTTATTCATTCAACAACTACTTATTGAACACCAAGTGAATGCTGGATATTATTATAAGTACTTGGGTTATAGCCTTTTTTGAGGCTTACATTGTAGTTAATATTTTAAAAATAGAATATTGGAATCTATACCTTAGGGTTATTTGTTACTGCCCATTTAGAAATTAAGTTTGGTGGCAATTTTATCCTCATTGTTGAACTACTCTTTTCTTCATTTTTAAATGACTCTACTTCTGGCTCAGCAATATTATTTATGAACTAGAGGCCTAGTGCATGAAATTCGTGCACTGGGGGAGGGGGACCCTCAGCCTGGCCTGTGCCCTCTTGCAGTCTGGGAGTCCTCTGGGGATGTTTGACTGACATCCTTAGCACTGCCACAGAGGCAGGAGAGGTTCCCGCCACCGCCACTGCACTCGCCAGCTCTGGCTGAGTGCTGCTCCCCGTGTGGGAGCGCATTGACCACCAGGGGGCAGCACCTGCATTGAGCATCTGCTCCCTGGTGGTCAGTGCACGTCATAGTGACCAATTGTTCAGCTGTTCAGTCAATTTGCATATTAGTCTTTTATGCATGCAGTATTGGGCCTAAACCAGCTCTCTGACATCCCCTGAGGGGTCCTGTCCGGCCTGTCTCATGAAGTCCTGATCAGCTGGACCCCCGCAGCAAGCTAACCTATGGAGCATGACATGGGATATTCCAGGGCAGATGGTGATAAGTGCTTCCGAGAAAAATAAAGCAGGAAGGGGGGCCAGGAGGAAACAGGGCAGGGACTGAAATTTTAATAAGATTTGTCAACAAGATTGTGACATTTAAGCAAGGACTTTGAGGAGTGGAGGGAGTGAGCTATGAGGGAATCTGAGGGGAGAGTATTCCAGGCCAGTGGGGAGCAGATGCCAAGTTTCTGAGGCAAAGCATTCTCACCTGGCGGGAATGGAGTTTAACTGCAACCACCTGAAGGGAAAAAGCAGCAAGGGAGCTGCCCAGCGTGGAGCAGCTTCATCCATTCCTCCATTTTGAATTCGGAGAGGACACCCCACTTACCTACTCTGCTGCCCGTGAGAACTAGGGGATCCTCTAAGGATGCAAGGAGGGTTATTGATGGTGGGGGCTCATCTTTCATACCACGACCGTCAAGTAAAGATACATTTTATTTCATTCATCTTTCCCTATTTAAATATTTTCCCCCTTTTTGGTACATGAAGGCAGATGAAGGAATAAAGCAATCTTTTAGAAAAGCAGTATTTCTACATTTTTTTTTTTCAATTCATAATCAACCTTGAAGCAAACTACTTGTTTTAAAGGAAACTATTGAGAACCTTGATTTAGAGTTTTGAAATTTAAACCCAATCTTAATCCCCCTGCAGATATAGGTGAGGAAAGGAAGGGAGCTATACTAGGAAATTTCATCCTTTCTGCCTCTCACGGTGTGCACACCACACCTTTCAGAGTCACAAGGGAGAATTGGAATGAACGATGTAGCCACATTTTTTTTTGTCATGAGTTTTTCTATGGGGACATTAAAGAGAATGTGATAAAATTGCAAGAGGAGAAAAGTAATTCTGAACTATTGACCCTGCCTTTAGAGAAAATAAATTCATTTCATTCATCCACTTTATCTGCGTAAATCAAATACAATTTTAGGAACAAAAGGTGAAAAACCTTCATAAAAATGAATATCTATTAAATAGAAAGTGACAACTCTCTTGTGAATGTGTCTAGATTTTAAAGATTTTGAATTATTACTTACTAAAGGCCCGGTGCACGAAATTCGTGCATGGGAGGGGGGGGGCCCTCAGCCCAGTCTGCATTCTCTCCAATCCAAGACCCCTTGGGGGATGTCCAACTGCCAGTTTAGGCCCAATGGGATTGGTCAGACATCCCTCTTGCAACCTGGGACCACTGGCTCCTAACTGCTCACCTGCCTGCTTGCCCAATCGCCCCAACTGCCTGCCAGCCTGATGTCCCTAACTGCTCCCCTGCTGGCCTAATCACCTCTAACCGCTTCTGCCTGTTGGCCTGATGCCCCTAACTACTCCCCTGCTGGCCTGATAACCCCTAACTGCCTCTGCCTGCCGACCTGATCGCCCCCTAACCACCTCTGCCTGCCAGCCTGATCACCCTAACTGCTCCCTCCTTCCAGCCTGATTGCCCCTAACTGCCTCTGTCTCAGCCCCTGCCACCATGGCTTTGTCTGGAAGGACTTCTGGAAGATGTCTGGTCTGATTAGCATAGTACCCTCTTATTAGTATAGATGTCTCCAGTGGGTCTATACTGGCTGTGTCATTTATTTGATTCCCTTTACCCTTTACTACCTTCCCTCCTCCCCTGGTAACCTCACCCCTTTCCTCTGGTAACCAAAATACTGTTGTCTCTGTTTCTTTGGCTGTTTCAGAAGCACCGTGCAAGAAAGGTTAATTCAAGACAACCAACAATGGCAGAATTCTAGTGGCAGGATTCAGCTGTCAGAAGCCCATCATTTGGCTCCAAATTCCATATTTTTACCACAATAAAGAACTGCTTCTCAGAAATATATTCCTCTTCTGCAGTCCTATGAAATATTGTTTTTATAACTCAGTTTGTATTATTACCCATTGCTTTATGCAGTAATTTCTTTTTGTGTATCTATGTTCTATTTTCTTATTAAGTTAAAAATAGGCACCAGGCTTTATGAATCTCTATAGCCCCCTCAGTGTCCTAGCTTACTGCTTTCTCTGAGGAAAAATAAAATTGGATTGATATATCAGTGGGGGCTTTTTCATTGTAAACAACAGAAATAGATGATTATAGCTTATTTGAGCAAGAAGGAATCTATTGAAAGGTTTGCACAGGCTCTCATTATTTATGGAAGCTGAGAAACAGTTCATCCAAGGTTGCTCTGGAGATAGAAGCATCACATTGAGGTTGTTACAGGGAAAGTATGGTCAGGACCCTGCTACTCGGAGAAAAAAATCAAATGCTAGCCATTTTCAATGTCTGTCACCCTGCTCAAGAATCATATTTCAGGTGAGAATATTTGAATGACCTATTTTGGGGGGGGGGGGTGTCTGACCCTCATCTAGGGGAAGCTAGGGCATCTTATTACAGAACCTCTAGACCATACCCAATGTGGTAGAATTAATTCCTGAAAATGAAATTTGGGTGCTGTTAGGAAGGAAAAACAGATGCTGGGAAACCAATCCCTCAGGACTCAAAAACATATAAACATTCCACCACAATTAGTTGAATTATTTTTAAAAACCTTGTTAATTGTTCTCAATTTTAATGGATGCAAGAAAATAGGATGTGGATAGTGAATGACCTGGATTTATAAAGCTTAATTTATTTATTAAAACTTTTTTTCAATTAAAGTTTACATTCAACATTATTCTATATTAGTTTCAGATGTACAGCAAAGTGGTTAGAAAATCATGTACTTTACAGAGTGCTCCCCCTGCTGCTTCAAATACCCACCTGGTCCCCTACCTAGTTATCCCAATATCATTGACTTTATTCCCGATGCCGTAATCTATATCTCTGTGACTATTCTCTAACTACCAATTTATACTATATAAAGCTTAACTTAAAGTATTGAATGATGTGCAGTCCTAGATCTTTAGTCTTCATTTCCCCAAAACTGAAACCACACAAACATGTTTAGGGAATGCTAAAAGCACCATTACATTTAATTCGATCAAACCTAGACTGTCATTTCAGATAATGGAGATCATGTTGTGTCTTAATCCCATCATTTATCATATTGGCTTTCTCTGTCAATAATCAAAGAACTACAATTTGTTAAGCAAATACTATATGTCCCAGGCACTGAACTAGGTCTTTTATATTTGTTAGTTTATATAAGCCCTAAACTGTAGGTAGTTGTTACTAGTTTTATTTTACAAATGAGAAAACAGAGGCAAATTAGATTAAGGAATTTGCCTTACGCCACTTAGAAATTAAGTTCAGATTGAAATCTAGGCTGGAAATCTCAGGCTTCACTCACTAAATTATTTTGTGGCTCAATATCAGGAATTTTTATAATATAACATAATTATGAATTGAAAAAATATGGTATGGTGGGTTTAAGGCACAGTTCATCATGTTGCTCCATTTACAAATTACATTTCCTAGCTGAATAGGAAGCAATTTTAACAATAGTATACAGTAATTTGTTTACATGGAAGAAATGAAAGGATAATCCTATCACAGATTTAATCATAAATAATATGTCACATGAGTAACATGTGTGTATATATATATATATATATATATATATATATATAGCAATTAAAAGTGCTATATTGTTTTTCACTCTAAAGGTGGAAAAATTAAATTTTCGCAGTATTTTAAAATTGCTTCAAAGAAAGCATAAATCTGGTGTAAGGATTTGCATATTTATAATTCATAATAATAAGACATTTTCTATCCAATAATTACATTTGCATAAATAGATTTTATGTTATCAACAAAGCTTTCAATACAGATAATTAACAATTTTATTTATTTATTTTTAAAATAAATCTTTATTGTTCAGATTATTACAGGTGTTCCTCTTCCCCCCCCCCCCCCCCCCGCCCCATAGCTTCCCTCCACCTGATTCCCCACACCACCGCATGCCCTTATCCCCTGCCACTGTCTTCACCCATAGGTGTAAGATTTTTGTCCAATCTCTTCCCGCACCCCTTACACCCCCTTCCCCCTGAGAATTGTCAGTCCACTCCCTTTCTATGTCCCTGATTCTATTATATTCACCAGTCCATTCTGTTCTTCAGATTTTTTATTCACTTGAGTTTTAGATTCACTTGTTGGTAGGTATGTATTTGATGTCATTTTGTTGTTCATAATTTTTATCTTTACCTTTTTCTTCTTCTTCCTCTTATTAAAGGATACCCTTCAGCATTTCGTGTAATCCTGGTTTGGTGGTGATAAACTCCTTTAGCTTTTTCTTGTCTGTGAAGCTCTTTATCTGACCGTCAACTCTGAATTATAGCTTTGCTGGGTAGAGTAATCTTGGTTGTAGGTTCTTGCTGTTCATCACTTTGAATATTTCTTGCCACTCCCATCTGGCCTGCACAGTTTCTGTTGAGAAATCAGCTGACAATAGTATGGGTGCTCCCTTATAGGTAACTAACTGTTTTTCCCTTGCTGCTTTTAATATTCTCTCTTTGTCTTTTGCTCTTGGCATTTTAATTATGATGTGTCTTGGTGTGGTCCTCTTTGGATTCCTCTTGCATGGGGTTCTGTGCGCTTTCTGAACTTGTAAGTCTATTTCTTTCACCAGGTAGGGAAAGTTTTCTATCATTATTTCTTCTAATAGGCTTTCAATATTTTGCTCTCTCTCTTCTTCTGGCACCCCAAAAATTCGGATGTTGGTACGCTTAAAGTTGTCCCAGAGGCTCCTTACACTATCTTCATATTTTTGGATTCTTTTTTCTTTTTGTTTTTCTGGTTGGGTGTTTTTTGTTTTGTCATATTTCATATCTTTGGTTTGATTCTTGGGGTACGTTGATCTACAGTTGAGTTTCTGTATATTCTTTATTTTAGACAGTGTATGCTTAATTTCTGACTGGTCCCTTTTCCATTTTTTGTCATTCTCATTAAGATCCTTAAAGGTCTCACTAAGTTCCACAGAGGTTTTTAGAAGATTCTTGAGTAACCTTATAAATGTGGTTCTGAACTCTATGTCATCCAGTAGTTTGCTTTCCTCCATTTATTTCATTCGTGACGTATTTCTTTGTCTCCACATTTTGGCTGCTTCCCTGTGTTGATGGAGTGGCTTTGTGTGGTAGGTGACCTATAAAGGGCAGTAGCTCAGCCTCCCCAATCACCTGAGGTGGGCTCTCTTGGTACACCCCTTTGTGGGATGAGGGCAAAGACTTGGTGTAATTAAGCCTTGATTGCTGTTGGTACACAGGGAGGAATTGACCTCCAGGCCAATCAGCTGTGAGGACTCGCTGTGTCTATAATGGAAGAACTGCTGCACTGGAGACATGCTTATGGTGCAGGACTTGTTTCAGTGGGGCTTTGGTGCTCACTGAGTCTGCCTCTTCAATGTGTCACTTATGGATGTGAGGAGTTGAAATCTGGTATCTCACACTGACCACTAGGTATACTGGCTTCTGGATCTCCAAAGGGGGTGCTGGTCAGCTACTGTCTGAGGTCACCCAGAAGGAGCTACAGCGAGAGCTACAGTTTTCTCCTCTTTGCTTGGGGTTTGGAGGTTTTGGAGCTGTCTGACCTGGGATGCAAGTTTGCTAGGTTAAGCTGTGATAGGGCAGGCCATTTATATGCAAAAGCTGTTGCTTGGAGCTTGGGTGGGTTTGTAGGTTGTGCAGGGCGGCGTCTCAGGGCGTCACTAGGCTAGGGCATGGCAAACAGTGATGGCTGCCAGTTAGCCGGCTCTGCATCTCTGACTGCGTCCCCGCGTCCCAAGCCCCAGCGCAGTAAACAATTATTCCTGTGTGCACCTCTGTAAGCAAGCCACCCTCACTTTCCGACCCGATGGCAGACAGTCCAGCTTCTCCCCGTAGGAGTCTGGGTCCCCCACGTCTCCCCAGAAACTGGATTTCAGAGTAATCGGGGGCTTATCTCCCTTTGGGTTGAAAAAAGCAACGCCTGCCGCCAGCCTGGATCACACGCCTCTGTACCTCAGCTTTTCAGCGCTTGTGCACGTCTCAATGCTCTTTTCTCTTTCCTTCCAGTTGTAGAACTTCCACTCAGCCAGCTTTCCCGTGATTCTGGGTGATGGATGTTTTGTCTTTTAGTTGTAGTTTTGAAATTGTTGTGCAAGGCAACAGTTTAGGTGTTTACCTACGCCGCCATCTTGGATTTTCCCCGATAATTAACAATTTTAATCTCCACTGCTAGAAGTCATTTTTTTTGTATATGTCTTAATGTATTTATAAACAATATAAAAACCATAAAAAACATTTTTTAAAAGCCCTTGCCATTTAGGACCAGCTGAGACACACATTCATCTGTGTCCCAAGCGAGTCCTGCATTGGCTGTAGAGCACGTGTGCCTATTTTACAATCTCAGGAGATAAATGGTTAGGAGGACTAGAAATCATGCCTAACAGGGATGGACAGACACAGCATTCTGCATAGACTTCATCTACACACATATCTTTATTTTAACATTTAAAGGAATCACATACTCATTCTGACAACTTACCAGGTCACCCAATAAATTACACACACACTCAGGTACTTGGAAGGTTATTGCATAAGGACACCTTACTCCAAACAGGCTGTGGGGTGGCTGCACTTGAACCTTGCCTGCAGATGATGAAACCAGTGAGGTTAGCCCCATTCACATGGCTACTTTCATTTCAGAGTGTCGCGTTTATTGAAGTGGAATTTTCTCAATGGGAAGGATGAGGCATTGCCTGCTCAGTAACACACACACACACACACACACACACACACACACACACACACACACACAAATTTGTGCACTCAGGGGGGTCCCTTGGCCTGGCCAGTGCCCTCTCACAGGCTGGGAGCCTCAGGGGATGTCCTACTGATGGCTTAGGCCCGCTCCTGGGACTAAGCCATGAGTCGGACATCCTTAGCACTGCAGGGGAGGCAGGAGAGGCTCCAGCCACCACTGCTGTGCTTGCCAACTATGAGCCACCTTCTGGCTGAGTGGTGCTCCCCTAGTGGGAGTGCACTGACCACCAGGGGACAGCTCCTGCGTTGAACATCTGTCCCCTGGTGGTCAGTGCACATCATAGCAACCAGTCATTCCAATGTTGGGCTGAAACTGGCTCTCTGACATCCCCTGAGGGGCCAGGCCAAGGGACCCCACCAGTGCACAATAGGGGCTGGGGAGGGATGTGGGAAGTTGGCCAGCTGGGGAGGGACTGCAGGAGGGCTCCAGGGCATGTCTGGCCCATCTCACTCAGTCCCAATCGGCCAGACCCCAGCAGCAAGCTAACCTACCAGTTGGAGCATCTGCCCCCTGGTGGTGAGTGCATGTCATAGTGAGTGATTGAGCAGCCTTAGCATATTACACTTTGATTGGTTGAACGGCTGACTGAACGACTGGACACTTAGCATATTATTATATATAGGATATATATTTTATTATATAGGCTATTTTTTTCTTTCTTTCTCGGTAATGTTGCAGATTGCAGGTAGGCAGTTGGTAATAAGATCATGTCAGGAGTTTGTTTCTGCTGAATACATAGCGGCCCTGGCTCACAGGGTTCTCTCCCTGTAAGAGTCTTTTAAGATTCTTGCTAATTGATGGTTTTGAGGAATTTGCTCTGATGCAGGGGTGTTCGAGTACTTCTTTCAGGCCAGCCTTTGCCTGGGGTTGTGCGTCAACAGTCTTGAAGTCTGAAATGAGGTCCCTGGTTTCCCCTGGTACAAACTCAGGAAATGTGAATTCAGCCTCAAAATCAATATGTGCCTGCCTCAAAAGGAGGTTTTTCAACTAAAAATCTATAGCAAAGGACTCCAAGGCTCCAGAGAACCACCTTCTCATCATGCCTTTGACCTTCAATTACCTCAGGGCCACAGAGGGTGATTCTCTTGGAGGATGGGCATGTATGGACCACCCCAAATCTGCAATCTTAAACTCTCCAGCTGATCCAAGGAGCAAATTCTCTGGCTTAATGTCTCTATGAATAACTCTCTTTGAATGGTAGCAACATAGGGCATTTGCCAATTCTGTGATAAAATAAGCAACAGTTCTCTGTTCATCAAACCTGGACAGTTTTAAGTTCCCTATAGGTAGCTCCAAGAGGCGCAAATTCCAGAATTAGGTGAACTCTGGTGGCATCATGGAAATAACCACACAGTCTGAGAATATCTGGTTGCATAAGGTGGGATTGTATTTCTACTCTCTTCTCAGCTGATGTGCAACTCCTGCTTTCTCCAGTTGAGCTTTAAATAAGACATTCAGGATAACTTTGCTTTGTTTTTCTCTCATCAAGTAAACATTTCCAAACTTTCCTTTACCCAGAGGGTGACCATTTTCAATCTTCCAAAGCACATTGCCTTTTTAAAAAAATTCTTTGTTTTTCTGTTTTGATGCTAGTTTCTCTTCAGAATTATTTCAAGGGGCTGATGGCTGAGGCTGCTCACTCTTTTATGTATTATTCAGTGGCCTAGGGCAGGACAAGGGACACTGTTTGCCTGCAATTGCTTCTGCTTTAGATTCTGAACCTGTTTATGGCTGCAGACAAGCTTTTGTGCTTGTGAAGGAGCTCGCTGGGAGGAATTTGAAGGACATAAAACCTGCTCAGCCTGGCCACTATTTGCAGATAATGGATGCTGAGAAGGAAATTGCTGAGTCACCAGGACAGGTTTTGGACCATCACCAGGTGGAACTGTAGTCTTAACAGGCCCTGAAATGCAGCATTCTTTAGATTTGTGCTTGTTGGCTCCACCTCTGAAACAAGGCAGCCCAGTCCTCCAGAGAGCACCTCATTGCTAGACATCTTTTCATCTGTTACTCCAGACTTCCATTACCCACCTATGTGAGAATTAATTTTCCTGGGGTTATGAATGGGAAAAGAAAACCAGTTGTGTCATATTTCTAATGCAAAGAGAGCAAGTATTTTCTGCTTGATGGGGACTTCATTTCTCTAGGGGACCAGATTGCCCACCCTGCTAAGCACTTCAAATAAATTGTCACTTTCAATACTCAATAGGAAGATGGCAGCTGGCAGGACGGAGGTGAGGGAGAGGAAGTGAGTGAGTGAGGGTATGAAAGGAGAGTGTGTGGATGTGTGTGGTGTGTGTGTGCGTGAGTGAGGGATAGTTAAATCTCGCAGGAGCAGCAGGGTCTGGCAGACAGGCTCTCTTGGACAGGGAGAGATTACTACCACTGCGGGCACTCCCTGGACTGCGGGACTCTGGCACGGAGTCCACACCATCTTGAAGGGGAGAATG
The DNA here is from genome assembly GCA_026230045.1 of Corynorhinus townsendii. Classification (NCBI taxonomy): domain Eukaryota; kingdom Metazoa; phylum Chordata; class Mammalia; order Chiroptera; family Vespertilionidae; genus Corynorhinus; species Corynorhinus townsendii. The sequence continues at coordinate 157,957,292 of JAPDVU010000003.1, forward strand.
GCCTTTTTAAGGAACTCATCAGCACCACCAATCAGACAGGCCCTAGAACTGCCCCGCAACCCAGCAGCCACCCCAGCCAAAATTCTACTGCCCCAGCTGCAGACCTGTGGAGCCTGGGACCTCTATCTCCAAAGGTGCGCCACTAGGCAGCAGTAAGTGCGACCTCCCCCTCCCCAGCAGCAGAACTCAGAACTTGGACAACACGTTAGAGCTTTCCAGCGTGTAGGCCTACAGGGCACACCACTCCATAGGCAGTGCCTGGGACTCACTGGGAGCCCCTGCGGGTGTGATTTTGTACAGACAAGGGACCGTGGCCCTGCAGTAGAAATTCTGAACTCACTCTTCCTGAATAACTGCCCACGGACACCCCAGCTGTGCAACTTCAGTGACAGGGCCCCTCAGAGTGTGTCAGAGCTCTGTGCAGGCAAAGGCATCTCCACAGATGCGCATTTCCAACAAGCAGGCCCCTGAGCTCATCTATCTACAGCCCGCTATGGGGAGCAGCTGTGAGACTCTGCTGGGTGTGATTCTGCACAGACAAGGGCACGCTGCATCACAGTAGAAATTCTGACTTCCTTCTTCCTGAATAACTGCCCACATTCACCCTAGCTGTTCAACCTCAGAGCCAGGGCCCCTCAGAGTGCATCAGAGCTCTGCGATGGCAAACACACTTACACAGATGCGAATTCCCAATAGGCAGACACCCTGAGCCCATCTACCCACAGGGCTCTTGTGGGAGCCACTGTGAGCTCTCCACGTCCCAACCCCCCCCCCGTCCCCCCCCCCCTCAATTACATGGCTACACTGCTAGGGCCCTTCAGAGTGCTTCAGTGTGCCTCGCAGGCAAACATACTGCGGGTGCCCCTGTGAGCCACCACTGGGAGTGAGAGTCTATCCACTACAGGTGCACCAGCAAAAGCTGAGTCTGCCCACCTCACAACTACAGAACAGTCATGCCTTTCCAGAGTGCAGGCCCCTTGAGCCCCATCACCCCAACAGATGGTTCCTAGGTGCCACTGTGAGTCCCCGCTGGGCACGCATGATTTCAATTAAGGGTGCAAGACAGAAAAAATTGAGACACTTCCCTTCATGGCTGCTGACTTCTAGACACTGCAGCTGTGCCTCTCCAGCTCTCAGGCCTACATCAAGAGAACCCAAATAGCTCAAGTAGGGAGCTACACTAGATTACCAAGCCCAGGAGAACTGAGAGATTACACCAGTAGCACCATCCCCAAAAGAACCTGGGTAGCAAAGCAATTGGATCTACAATTAAAACATTTCAGGAAAACATGGGGAGACAAAAGAGCAATCCCCAGAGGAAAGAAAAAGAGGAATCACTAGAAAGAGAGTTAAATGAAATTGAGGCTACCAGCTTTTCAGAGAAAGAATTCAGTGTAATGGTTATAAGGATGTTTAAACAGCTGGATGACAAATACACACAGCTCAATGAGAATTATAAGGAGCTGAATGAGAATGTCACCAACATGAAAAGGAACCAAGAGGAGATTAAGAACGACTTAGCTGCAATAAAGAACACACTGGAAGGCTTAAACAGTAGACTAGAAGAGGCTGAGGACCGCATCAGCGAATTAGAAGACAAGGTAGGAAAAAACACACAAACACAGCAGCAACTGGAAAGAAGACTTAAAAAGCAAGAGGAGAGCCAAAAGGAGCTCTGGGACAACACAAAATGAAACAATATTCGCATAATATGTACGAGAAGGAGAGGAAGAGAAGCAAGGAATAGAAAACCTGTTTGAAGAAATAATGACAGAAAACTTCCCTGATATTGGCAAGAAAACAACCATGCAAGTCCAAAAAGCACATAGAGTCCCAAACAAGATGAACCCTAAAAGACTGACACCAAGACACATCATAATTAAATTGGCAAACACCAATGACAAAGTAAGAATGTTAAAGGCTGCCAGAGAGAGAAAGAAAGTTACCTACAAGGGTTCTCCTATTAGAATATCAACAGATTTCTCAACAGAAACACTCCAGGCCAGAAGGGAATGGAATGAAATTTACAAAGTGATGCAAAGCAAGGGACTGAACCCAAGAATACTATACTCAGCAAGGCTATCATTCAAAATTGTAGGTGGAATCAAGAGCTTCACAGACAAAAAAAGGGCTAAGAGAGTATATGACTACCAAGCCAGCAATGCAAGAAATGCTAAAGAGACTGCTGTAAAAAGAAGAAAGAGAAAGGCAAGAAGAAACACAAATATTAAGGAAAAATATGACAACAAACATGTACTTGTCAATAATAACATTAAATGTAAATGAATTAAATGCCCCAGTCAAAAGACATAGGGTAACTGAATGGGTAAGAAAACATGACCCATATATTTGCTGTCTGCAAGAGATCCACCTCAGAACAAAGGATTCACACAGACTGGCAGTGAAGGGATGGAAAAACATTTTTCAGGCAAATGGAAATCAGAAAAAAGCTGGGGTTGAGATACTTATATCTGATAAAATAGACCTCAAAGTAAAGGCCATAACAAGAGATAAGGAAGGCCACTACATAATACTAAAGGGAGCAATTCAACAAGAAGATATAACTCTGGTAAACATATATGCACCCAATACAGGAGCACCCAAATACATAAAACAACTTCTGGAAGACATCAAGGGAGAGATTGATAGCAATACAGTCATAGTAGGGGACTTTAATACCCCACTGACACCACTGGATAAATCAACTAAACAAAAAATCAGCAAAGAAACAGCAATCCTAAATGACACACTAGATCAGATGGACTTAATTGACATCTTTAGAATATTTCACCCCAAAGCTACAGAATATACATTCTTCTCCAGTGCACATGGACCATTTTCAAGGATATACCACATATTAGGACACAGGCAAAGTCTCTTCAAATTCAAGAAGATAGAAATCATATCAAGTATCTTCTCAGATCACAATGACATAAAACTGGAAATCAACTAAAATAAAAACAACCCCCCAAAAATCAAACACTTGCAGACTAAATAGCATGCTATTAAACAATGACTGTGTTACCAGAGAGATCAAAGAAGAAATAAAAAACATCATGGCAACAAACAATAATAAAAACACAACAATCCAAAATCTATGGGACACAGTGAAAGCAGTCTTGAGAGGGAAGTTCATAGCTCTACAAGCCTACTGCAAAAAACAAGAAACAATGGCAATAAATTATCTAGCCCTACAACTCAAAGAGTTAGAAAGAGAGCAACAAGAAAAGCCCACTGTAAGCAGAAGGAAGGAAATAATAAAGATCAGAGTGGAGATAAATGACATAGAGACCAAAGAAACAATACAAAAGATCAATAAAACCAAGAGTTGGTTCTTTGAAAGGATAAACAAGATTGATGAACTTCTAGCCAGGCTCACCAAGAAGCAAAGAGAGAGGACCCACATAAACAAAATCAGAAATGAAAGAGGAGAAATAACAACAGACCCCACAGAAATACAAAGGATTGTTAAAAAATACTATGAACAACTCTATTCCAACAAACTGGACAACCTGGAGGAAATGGAGATATTCCTAGAAAAATACAAATTTCCAAAACTCAATCAGGAAGAATCTAAACATCTCAATAGGCCAATAACTATGGAAGAAATTGAAGCAGTCATTAAAAAGCTTCCAGCAAACAAAAGCCCAGGGCCAGATGGCTTCACAGGGGAGTTTTACTAAACATTCAAGGAAGAACTAAAACCAATCCTCCACAGACTATTTCAAAAAATTCAAGAGGAAGGAACACTTCCAAGCTCCTTCTAGGAAGCCAGCATCACCCTAATACCAAAACCAGATAAAGACAACACAATGAAAGAGAATTACAGGCCAATATCCCTCATGAACACAGATGGCAAAATCCTCAACAAAATTCTAGCAAATCAGATCCAGCAATACATCAGGAAGATCATACACCATGACCAAGTAGGATTTATCCCAGGGATGCAAGGATGGTACAATATATGCAAGCCAATAAATGTGATACATCACATAAACAAATTGAGAGATAAAAACCACATAGTCACATCTATTGATGCAGAAAAAGCATTTGACAAAAACTCTCAGCAAGGTGGGAATAGAAGGATCATACCTCAACATAATAAAAGCATATATGACAAACCCACAGGCAACATCATACTCAATGGCCAAAAACTAAAATCATTTCCCCTAAGAACAGGAACAAGACAGGGATGCCCACTCTCACCAATCCTGTTCAACATAGTACTGGAAGTACTAGCAATTGTGATTAGACAAGAAGAAGAAATAAAAGGCATCCAAATTGGAAAAGAAGAAGTAAGACTGTCCTTATTTGCAGATGACATGATACTGTACATAGAAAACCCTAAAGACTCCATCAAAAAATTATTAGACTTAATAAATGAATTTGGCAATGTAACAGGATACAAAATTAATGCCAAGAAATCTATAACATTTCTATACACCAACAAAGAACTTATAGAAAGAGAGACTAAGAAAACAATCCCATTTACCATCACACCAAAAAATTTAATATACCTAGGAATAAACTTAACTAAGGAGGTAAAAGACCTCTACTCAGAAAACTACAGGACATTGAAAAAAGAGATAGAGGAAGACATAAATAGATGGAAGAGCATACCGTGTTCATGGATTGGTAAAATCAACATCATTAAAATGTCCATACTACCCAAAGCAATCTATAGATTCAATGCACTCCCCATTAAAATACCAACGGCATATTTCACCGACCTAGAAAGAATTCTCCAAAAATTCATCTGGAATAAAAAAAGACCCTGAATAGCCACAGCAATCCTGAGAAAGAAGAACAAAGTAGGTGGGATCTCAATACCAGATTTCAAGCTGTATTACAAGGCCACTGTTCTCAAAACAGCCTGGTACTGGCACAAGAACAGACATATAGACCAATGGAATAGAATAGAGAACCCAGATATCAACCCAAACCACTATGCTCAATTAATATTTGACAAAGGAGGCATGAACATACAATGGAGTCAAGACAGTCTCTTCACTAAATGGTGTTGGGAAAAGTGGACAGATACATGCAAAAAAAAAAAAAAAAAAAAAAAGAAACTAGATCACCAACTTATACCATAGACAAAAATAAACTCAAACCATAAAAATACTAGAGGAATCCACAGGCAGAGAAATCTCAGACATATGCCGAAGCAATTTCTTCACCGATACCACTCCTAGGGCAATGGAAACTAAAGAGAAAATAAACAAATGGGACTGCATCAAAATAAAAAGCTTTTGCACAGCAAATGAAACCATCAACAAAACAACAAGAAAGCCCAGTGTATGGGAGAATATATTTGCAAATGTTATCACTGATAAAGGTTTAATCTCCAATATCTACAGGGAACTTATATAACTTAATAAAAAGAAGATAAATGATCCAATAAAAAATGGGCAAAGGACCTAAATAAAATCTTTTCGAAAGAAGACAGAAGGAAGGCCAAGAGACATATGAAAACATGCTCAAAGCCACTAATTATCTGAGAGATGCAAATCAATACTTGTAACAGCTACATTAATTTTGAATTTTACAACTAAACCTTAGTTAAGGTTTCCTTTTGTTTCCACCCTGAAAGACAGTTCTGTTCAAAGACCATTGAGAGTGTTGAGAACAAGGACAGACTCTGAGCTCCCCTAATGTGTGCTTTATCTACACATTTAGAGGAGAACAAAAGGGGAGAGGAGAGAAGGACAGGAGTTTTATGGAACTCGCTACTGGCTCTTGAATAATTTACTAATGCCAATGAGAAACAGGCAGGTCATAGAACTTGAGAATTCATGTTCAAGGAGCTCTTCTACATTGGGGCTGGTTTCCTCATGGTTTTATATATTCTTTTTTTATGGGTGTCTGGTGAGTAGAGTGATAGCCAGAAGATTGGCTCTTGTTCCTAGTTGCAGGGCCCTCCACCCTGGGTGCAGGTTCTATCCTCCTCATCTACTCATGGGGCCTCTCCACCTTTTCCTCTGCACTCTGGGCCTTCTGCCTTAACATGTTCTTATTTAGCACGGCATCTACTGTACTTTTTTTCTACGTACCCTCTCCCCCACAACCCATAATTAACATGTTTCATTAGTGCTTTTCTCTGCCATAGTTTTAAATGGTTTAGAGAAGTTAATACATATTATCTATCTCCCCTAAAACAAAAAAATACACAATTCATCCAAAGAAGTTACTTACACACACACACACACACACACACACACACACACACACACACACACACAGTGTATAGGTTCATGTATGTATCTCTCAAAGAAAAGAAAAAACACTCCATTTATGGATCAGGAGACTTGAGAACCTGAGGTTAAATTCATTACCGAAGGACACAGCTAGATAAAGATATACTTGGAATTTGAATCCAGGTAGAGTAGACCTCTGACCTTACTAGTCTGAACAATGAACAGTTTACTTACTACCAAATAGTGGATGAAATATGCCTGAGGAATAGTACATGGAAAAAAAGGGTTCCTGTAGAATTCCTATTCTGTATTTAAGATTCACTCCCTCGTTGTTTAGAATATATCGTAGATCCTTAAAACCACACAAGTGAGTTAAATATATAAATTTGACCCTAGAAAATGAGTGCTTGGGAATAAATCTGATGCCTACTTGGGGGTTTAACAACTCAACAAACTGAAAAGTAACATGCTGTACATTCACTTGTCAAATTGTATCACTGTATAAATAGTTTTACTCTGTGACTCTAGGAAATATCTGCTCAAATGTTTGTCTCATTGGCAGCTAAACATCACAACACATACGGAAGATTCTCAGAGAACTTTATTACTGGAAATAGTCTGCTAAAATGAAGAAGCTTTAGTTACTAAAATAAAAGCACAAGCCTCAAACACCTGGCTTTTAATGATAGGATTTATCAATACCAGTAGGAGTTAGGTAAGGTTAGGTGTATTCCTCTGATAAAGAACTGATTTTCTAGTAACAGAGGCAGAAATTAGCAGAAGATTCCTTTTTTTTTTTTTTTTTTTTTTTTACTGTAAATTTGCTTTTTACACAGGAACACAAATTCAGCTCTCTTTACTTATCCCAAGTACTTCATAAAGATAATTTACATAGGCCCCTACTTGTAGGCAAGATTAATGAGCAGTAATTCTTTACACAGGAAACATGACATATTAGTGGTATTTGTATATATTACTTATTAAATGTTATACAAATACATGTTTATTGAACATCTATTTTGTGGATAGCACAGTGTTAACTATGTGAAAGAAACACTGAAGATGTCTATCCTTAAGGAGCTTACACCATGAATGGGGAGAGGGGCCTTACAATAATGGAAAGATGGCACTGCAGAGGGCACATGATAGTAAATAATGAACGAGAGAGAGAGAGAGGCTATTGAGAGGTGGCCTGGCCCAGAAGACTTCTTGTAGGATAGGGAATTTGATTTGAGGCCTAAAAGAGAATAAAATAAGAATAAGAAGAACACAGTAAGGAGGACATTCTCCAGAGAAAAAATTTACAGAAAGTCATGGAAGTGAATAGAGTAAATCTAACATCATCTTCAGGGGGGAGAGGAAGAGATTAATATAAAGTCAAATTATGGAAGGGTTGTGGGCCAGGCTAAGGAGTGTAAACTTTATTTTAAATGTGATTGGAAACCACTGAACATTTCTGAGAAGAACAGAACATGCTAGAAGTAGTATTTTATGAAAATCAAGTCATGTTGAAAGCAGAAAGGCATATTAGGAAGCTTTAGTAATAATATTGGACTAAAAGTGGGCCTACATTAAGATGGTAACATAGAAATAGAAAACCATTTAAAAAAGTTGTTCAGAAGGAGACTAGACTTTGGGTGGTGAGCACACAATGGAACATACACATGATATATTATAAAGTTCTACACCTGAAATTTATATGTTACTAGAGGCCCAGTGCATGGATTCATGCACTGGGGGTGGGAAGGGGTGTCCTTCAACCTGGCCTGCAGGGATTGGGCCGAAACCAGCTCTCTGACATCCCCCGAGGGGTCCTGGATTGCGAGAGGGTGCAGGCCAGGCCGAGGGACCCCACCAGTGCACGATCAGGGCCGGAGAGGGACCACTGGAGGGCTCCAGGGGGTGTCCAGCCCATCTTGCCCAGTCTCAATCAGCTGAACCCCAGCAGCTAACCCACTGGTCAGAGCGTCTGCCTCCTTGTGGTCAGTGTGTGTCATAGCAATTGGTTGAACAGTCAAACAAATGGTTGGACACTTAGCATATTAGGTTTTTATTATATAGGATTAACCAATGTTATCTCAATACATTTAATTAAAAGAGAAATATGTTTACAGGACTTTATTAAGTAAGAATGCTAAATAAAATAAAACATTTAAAGACACATGAATCTGAGATAAAACCAGGGAACAGTGAATATTTCATTATTGACAGAATTGTTGAAGGTAGGAGAGTGATCTGATTTTGGGGAGATAACAAATTCAGATTTGATACATGTTTGGTTAAGGTTACAGTAGAATATACATGTCTTCCTAAAACACTACATGCTACTTTTGTACATGTAATGACTAATCACATTTACTCTTTTAAGGAGACTTTGGTGAATCCTTTTTTAAAAAGAAAATATTTTTATATAAATCATACACCCCTTATTTTATAAAGTTGGGTTTCCTTTGTTGGATTTTTGAAAGCAGCATTGACTTGCAATGTTAACAGATTGTCTTCTGTAAGAGCTAGGAAGAACTTCCCGATGCATCCTTCCTTTATTTCCCCATGGCCCAAAGTCATGTACACTGCAGCTCTGGTTCTCAAACTCTGCTCTATATTGGAATCACTTGGGGTGTTTAAAAAGCTGTACTGATGCCTGAGCTCCATTCCAAGGAGTTGTGCTTTAATTGGTTTGGGATGTGCCCTGGGTGTTGGGATTTTTCAAAGCTTCCCAGGAAATTCTAATGCACAGCAAGATTTGAGAACCATTAATTCACAGCTAATCACCATGGGGGAAAACATTTTCCTGTGGGCTAAAGTCTAGAAGTAATCAGGATGAACTGAATGAAAATTGAAAGTACGTTTAAGATAAATGATCTTTATCTCTGTTTAGTTCCCGGTTTGCTCGTTTTTTCAAAGTTGTAATAGGGGAAGAACACTGGGCACTGGAGGCAGCCCATACATCAAAGAATTTGAGAGACAGAGGCTGCTAATTCTCCAGACCTCTAGGCCCTTGGTGTCACCCAGGGGAATGAGATGGGAAGAGTTATGACAAGGAGTTGGGCTTCTGGAGGTGAAGCCCTCCTCCACCCAAGTGTCCAGAGCTTGAACCTAACACCCAACCACGGTGGGTCCATAATCCGACTACTGAGACACTCAAGATTTTTCTGTGTTGCATTTCCCCCCTTTACCTGTTGAAAACAAAGATAATAGAAAATCTATAGACTAAAAATGCCTTGCTATATTTTATACTTTATTCAACTTTCTATATTGTTTCCAGGTAAATGGGATACCAGATAATTTGCCATAATATCAAAAGCCCTTTGGACTTCTATCTGTTAAATAGAGAAGAAAGGCACCTGTGGAAAACAATTATAAACCACCCCTGATCTAATTGAGATTAAATTAGTTGCCCCAATGATCATTGTAACTTTATGAACAAAATAGAATTAAAAATGCAGAACAGTGTAATGTGTAGGATATGTCTAATGAAAACATACTACAATGTCTTACTTACACCATCAAAGCATAATCAACAGTACCAAAATTTTACTAAGAATTCTGCTTATTCAGCAAGGATAAAAAGTTTAAATGTAATTATTTTAAGTTCAGTTCTGGCTAAGTTTACAAGATGATAAATGTTACATTCCGACAGGAAATGTGAGGTCACCTATGTGATTTGCTTAAATTACTCTTTCAAATAAGATTATAATTAGATTAGGAGATTAGACATTAGAGGAGACTATTGGGAGAGCTGCTTTTTCCCAGGGTGGGTCCTGAACTGTCCTCTTGAAAGGCAGAGGCGTGCTGCATGTAGATTCTCCTCCAGCTGTGAAATTGCATTTATCTTTTTTTAAAAAATATATTTTATTGCTTTTTTACAGAGAAGAAGAGAGAGAGATAGAGAGTTAGAAACATCGATCAGTTGCCTCCTGCACGCCCCCCCTCCCCCCAGGGATGTGCCCGAAACCCAAGTACATGCCCTTGACCGGAATGGAACCTGGGACCTTTCAGTCCGCAGGTTGACGCTCTATCCACTGAGCCAAACCGGTTTCAGCAAATTGCATTTATCTTGACCATGGTGCTGCCTGGAGCATCGTGAGAACTGAGAAAATAAAAAGTGGAGATATAGCCCAGATCCCAGGAGGGAAGGGAAACTTGTAAGTGACTGACCGAAAAATTGCTTTCATTTTCAGAAAAAGTATGCTGGTGAGAGATCACCTGTGACTGGCTACCAAGAAGTCCCAGTGAAGGTGCTCAATGAGAGAATAAATGGTATCAGCCAAGACAGATCTTCCCTGTTTCCTTATTTCTCCTTCAAATCACGTGCCTCTGATGGTAATGAACCTCTTTAGCAGTCTGCCTGAAGAGAGGGAACTGGTCATGTCCCCTCTTCCTTTCCTAGGAGGTCCAAACTTAGGGAGAGGAAGCTTAACCTATAAGATGACATGTTTTTAGCTGTTTTACTAGATTGAACATATTAGTTACTAAAACAAGACTATGACTTTGCCTAGAAGTGACTAAAAACTCTTTGTTACCTAAAAATGACTAGCAAAATTGGGAACTTGCCCTAAATTTATCCAAGGTCAGGGAAATACTTAGTCAGTGGGAAAGATGAAAGTGATTTTAATTAGATGTCATGAGTTCTGCTTCCTCAATTCTAGGGCTTTACAGGCCTGTTATACAGCAGGAGAGTTGCTGCTACCAAAAGATGAATCCCACACAAGGAAATTTCCCACGGGCGACTCACTTGAAGGAATTATAGCAGTATTTGAACACTCCTTCCTACCCACTTTCCACTGGCTCCGGAGAAAAGTAAAGCAGATACCCACGACCCATTTATCTCCATGGTGGGTTCACTAACCTCTGAGGGCCAGTTGACTCGGACAAGCTTAATAGCTGGCTTTAGGTAATACCAGCTGTCCTAGAACGGGTGGCATTCGTTTCCTTTTTTCTTAATATACAAGTCAGAATGTCCATTTAAAAGAATCTTCTCTTAAGGCGACAATGAGCAAATTTAGGAAATAATCAGACACGAGGAAATGATTTTGACCATCTAACAAATATGGCTCTAGTCTCTAAGGGAAACAGAAGACTCCAATGTTGAGAATTTTGAGTCAGGTAGGTGAACAGCTGACCCAGGACCGAGCAGTGGGGATGATGTCTTTGGGCCATCATACCTCATACCCTGCTAAATAAACACGGTCCTGGAGGCAGGGAGAGCAAAAAAGAGGAACTATTCAACATAGGAGAGGTGAACCTGAATTTTGAAAATAGAACCTTATTATTATTTTTAATTTAAGAGATGAGACATTTCTGAGTACATTCTGGATCCTTTTAATTAACTATATTGTAAAATTAAACTTATTGGGGGGTGACATTGGTTAATAGGATCATATAGGTTTCAAGTGTACATTTTGATGATACATGATTTGTATATTGCATTGTGTGCTCACCACCCAAAGTCAAACCATTTTCCTCCGTCTAGATTTGTTTTAAACCTCATTCATCTGATCCATAGTTTAGTTTTGTCTCTCAGTACTCTTGCCTTTCTATTCCACAGGTTCAAAAGTGCATGTTATTAAAAAAAAAAAAAAAAAGAAGAAGAAGAGTGCATGCTATTGTACCTTTAAAAGGCTCTGGGGATGTTCTCAATACCATTCTCTTTTAAAATTGTTTTCACTAACCTGGGAATATAATACAAAGGTAAATCATTCTGAAGCTGAAGTTTTGTACACAATTTTATTACTCCCATATCTTATTTGACAAGTGTTATCTTTATTGAAAAGACCATTGAACTCAGATAGAAAGTCTAAACACACTTTAAAAAAATGTTTTTATTGATTTCAGAGAGGAACAGAGAGGGAGAGAGAGATAGAAATATCAATTATGAGAAAGAATCATTGATTGGCTGCCTCCTGCATCCCCCACACTGGGGTTCCAGCCTGTAACCCAGGCATGTGCTCTGACCAGAAATTGAACTGTGACTTCTTGGTTCATGGGTCAGTGCTCAACCACTGAGCCACACTGGCCAGGCTGCAACTTTTTTTGATTGTCCCGGAAATCTGCAATTAACCTCAGGCCTATCAACAAGTGAATCTAAATATCAAGTGAACAAAAAATCTGATGAACAGAATAAACTGGTGAATAGAATAGAATCAGGAGCATAGAAAGGGAGTGGACTGACAATTCTCGGGGGGAAAGGGGTGTGGGGGGTGTGGGACAAAAATCATACACCTATGGATGAGGATATTGGGGGCAGGGTAAGGGCAGAGGGTGGGGTGGGAACCAGGTGGAGGGGAGCTATGGGGGGGGGGAAGAGGAACAATTGTAATAATCTGAACAATAAAGATTTATTTTTTAAAAAAAGAGAGAAATCATGGTTAAAGATCAAGCTACAATTTTTCATTCTTTGTGGCTTCTTTGTAATCATCACTCCTAGCTAAGCCCAGATAATTGTGTCTGTTTCTTGCACCTGGCTGAACTTAGATAATGAAACCCACCCCCTTCACCTGAGCTAAGGGTAAGGCTGTATGTCTCCAGGACGTGGCTCTGCCAACGCCACTGGACTCAGCTGACAATAATTAAAGAAATGCTCATGTGCCCTCCCAGGTGCTCTTTACACCCCTGTGTTCATAGAAGCACGATTTACAATAGCCAAGGTCTGGAAACAGCCCAAGTGCCCATCAATAGATGAGTAGATAAAAAAGTTATGGTACATTTATACCATGGAATACTATGCAGCACTAAAAAAAGAAGGATTTCTTACCTTTTGAGACAGCATGGAGGAACCTGGAGAATATTATGCTAAACAAAATAAGCCAGTAAGAGAAAGATAAGTATCACATGATCTCACTCATATGTGGACTCTAATGAACAAAATAAACTGATGAACAAAATAGATCCAGAAACATAAAAGCATGGAACGGACTGTGGAATCTCAGAGGGAAGGCAGGGGAGGGCGGGTCCATTGGAAGAGATCAACCAAAGACCTTATATGCATACTAGAGGCCTGGTGCACGAATTCATGTATGGGTGGGGTCCCTCGGCTTGGCCAATGCTCAGGTCCATGGGGGCCAGTGGCCGAGGGGAGGTGGGGGGAAGGACTGTGGGAGGTTGGCTATGGGAGCACACTGACCACCAGGGGGAAGCTTCTGCATTAAGTGTCTACCCCCTGGTGATCAGTGGGGTCATAGCAACCTGTTGACCAATCTTTCTGTCTTGTGGTTGTTCAGCTGCTTAGGCTTTTATATATATAGACTACAGGCCCAGTGCACGAAATTCATGCATGGGGGGGGGGGTTGTCCCTCAGCCCAGCCTGCACCCTCTCCAATCTGGGACATCCCTCTCATAATCCAGGACTGCTGGCTTCCAACTGCTCACCTGCCTGCCTTCCTGATTGCCCCTAACCGCTTCTGCCTGCCATCCTGATCACCCCCTAACCACTCCCCTGCCAGCCTGATCAACGCCTAACTGCTCCCCTGCTGACCTGATTGCCCCTAACTGCCCTCCCCTGCTGGCCTGGTCACCCCCAACTGCCCTCTCCTGCAGGCCTGGTCTCCCCCAACTGCCCTCCCCTGCAAGCCTGGTCACCTCCAACTGCTCTCCCTTGTAGGCCTGGGTCCCCCACAACTGCCCTTCCCTGCAGGCCCGGTTGCCCCCAACTTCCCTCCTCTGCCAGCCTGGTCACCCCTAACTGCCCTCCCCTGCAGGCTTGATTGCCCCCAACTGCCCTCCCTTGCTGGCCATCTTGTGGCAGCCATCTTGTGTCCACATGGGGGCAACCATCTTGTGTGTTGGAGTGACAGTCAATTTGCATACTACTCTTTTATTAGATAGGATAGAGGCCTGGTGCATGGGTGGGGGTTGGCTGGTTTGCCCTGAAGGGTGCTCCGGATCAGGGTGGGGGTTTCCTTGGGGTGTGGGGCAGCCTAGGCAAGGGGCCTGTGGTGGTTTGCACGCTGGCCACGCCCCCCTGGCAACCCAAACATAGGCCAGGGCTGGCTGGAAGCAGGTATCTGAGATTTATTTATCTTCTATAATTGAAACTTTGTAGCCTTGAGCGGAGGCCAGGTCCGGCCAGGGCAGGCGGGATGCTTGGCTTCCTCCATCACCTGGGGCAACCCAAGCCTCCTGCTCTCTCCAGCTCCATAGCGGCCGCCATCTTAGTTGGGTTAATTTGCATACTTGCTCTGATTGGCTGGTGGGTGTAGCAGAGTGATGGTCAATTTGCATGTTTCTCTTTTATTAGTGTAGCTATGCATAACCCATGGACACAGATAATAGGGTGGTGAAGGCCTGGGGCAGGGGCGGGGGCAGGCTAGAAGGGGTCAATGGGGGGAAAAAAGGGGACATATGTAATACTTTCAACAATAAAGTTTAAAAAGAAAAAAAGAAGTGATACCACTTTCTACTCCTGCGAGTAGAGTATAATGGTTTCCATTGTTTGATGTCTTTGCTATTAGTGAAATTAAAAAGTTGTTAAATAAAAAAGACATAATAATAAATATGATATTTTCTTTTTATATTTCCTCTTAGTTTCAGAAGTTATTCTAATAAGCATATTTATTTTATAGAGAAAAATAATAATTAAAAAATTTAAAAAACCATCAAGCAGTTCAGGTGTTAATATAAAAGTGCAATTAATATGATCACTTCTGAATCACATGGCCATGACCTGAATGACTAATGTATGTCCACTGCCAACACAAGATGAAAACATTGTTCTTCAGGACATTGCAGTATTTGTTTAGAAGGACATGTCATATAATACATTTAATTTCCGTAATCACAACAACATTGGAGAAATTTCTTACCCACCCAATTTTCCATCCACAAAATTGCCCCATATTAACTGTCTAGAACATTCAGATGCAACCAAAAAATGTTGTTTCTTTTCTAAATTAGATTTAGAAAATGTTTTCGGATCTCACATGAACTTTCTACATTCAAAATAAATATACTTTTATTGATTTCAGAGAGGAAAGGAGAGGGAGAGGTAGAAACATCAATGGTAAGAGAGAATCATTGATTGGTTGCCTTCTGCATGCCCCACCCTGGGGATCAAACCCACAACTTAGGCATATTCCCTGACCAGGAATCAAACCATGACCTCCTGGTTCATAGGTTGATGCTCAAAAATTCTGGTTGGGTTCTACATTTAAAGAAAAGAAGAAAATTAGAATCTTATGAAAAGAGTGGAGGAAGGACTGAGAGAGGGGGAACCTAACTTGATATTTAAAAGAAACATAAATAGGAGAAGACTTGTAAGGAGTATAGCTATTTTAATTATCTTGATTTTTACATTAAAAGTCATGATAGGTTATGATTCTAAAATGGCATATAATTATTTGTATTTTATAGGAATAATGCCTTAATAAATTCTCTGAGTAAAGCTACTTATAATGTTGTCATGTTTAAGAAAGTATTCATAAATCTTTGTCATTTTTCAGTTCATTCCTAAATGTTTCTCAGATCCTCTTTCCTCTTCATTTTTTCCATCTCCACTAGCTCAGGCTACCATTATCTTATTTGATCAGCTACAATAGCTCTTAGTGATTTCTGTGCATTCACTGGATACTATCATGAATCCATTCTTTGTGATGCATACAGACTGGTGCTTTCAACTAACAAATCCAATCAATTCAACTTCCTGCTCAAAAATCTTAAATCATTCACCTTACTCTGAAGATAAAGGCAGAATCAATCAGTTGACATGACCTATCAGGCCCAACATCTCTACATTTTTCCTTGTTCTCTCTCCTCTTTGGCCACAGGTCTTGTTTAAGTTTCCCCATACTCACCCAGCTCCCTCCTATTACTGGGCCTTGGCACATGCTGATTCCTTTGTATAGAACCCTCTTCCATTTATCTTTCAGATTTCATTCAAATGCTACTCCCCTCCCCCACCCCAGCCTCCTTCAAAAACTTCCATCACACATATCCTTCTAGTTTATTTTGCTCCTTAGGGTCGCAACCTTACTTTTGTTTGTAATTCATTCCTACCTTTACAGACTGCAAGTTCCAAGAGGGCAAAGCCTACTAGTTTTGTGACTATTCACAAGTTACTTGGTGAATAGTAACTTGTGAATAGTAACTTGTGAATAGTAACTTGTGAAAGAGAAAGGTTCTTTCAGCCTCATTTTCCTGGTGAGCGGAAGGTCTTATTTTATAGCCTTCCGTGTAATTAGTTGTGACTGAGTTTTGGGAGTAGAACGTGAGTGAAAGTGATGTGATCCATAGATTCTGAGGCTCGCGACTCACAGGTTGAGAACTGCTAGCAGGGTTGCCTAAGACCATCGGAAAAAAACAGATATTTACATTACGATTCATAACGGTAGCAAAATTACAGTTATGAAGTAGCAACGAAAATAATTTTATGGTTGGGGGTCACTACAACATGAGGAACTGTATTAAAGGGCCGCGGCATTAAAAAGGTTGAGAACCACTGCTCTAGGGTATGTTAATCTTACAAGACAGACAGTGTCTGAATCCCAGTTGACCACATGGAAGATTGCTCAACTAATATGCTTGAATTGGACTGTGATGTGAGATAAATATAAACGTTTATCATATTAAACTATGGGGATTTGTGGTTTGTTTATCAGAGCAGATGATACTAGTATATATTTGTTTATACATAAATTTGTTTATATACATATTTGTTTATATATATAAAAAATAATGTGTATTGTACAGGGCTATGGACAAAAGGGGCCACATGCTAACCTTACAAGCTCAGGGAAGGCCTGCATGGCAGCCTTGCAAACTCTAAGACCTAAAGTAACCACAAGGATGGTCTGAAATTAAAACTTAAACTAAAAACAGTTACGGTGGGTAGTCATGTCCTAGGCTGGTATCTTCCCAGACAAAGTCAATCTTTATCTTAACGGGGTCTATTGCCTTTTTGTCTAAGATATCATATCCTTAAAATGTCAGGGTAACTTGTAACCTCCCCTTTTCCCAGACCCCTCAGGGCACAACCAAATGCCCTGGGTGCCAGGACAGATACCACAAATTCCTCCATTATTATTGTCATCATGTTAATTGTTGGCTGTTAACTACCCTGTACCCACCTAAGTAAAAGAAGTATGTATCTATCATTTTACTCTTTATCCAATCCCAGAGGATTCCCTGCTTCGCTTCCTCCTGCCTCCCTAATCTATCACCAATGGATTTCATGTAACCACCTATGTCTCCTCCTTTGATTATAATGTATAAAAATAAGTTAAAATCCTGCCATTCTCCAGAGCCTTATCCCGATCCATTGAGATTCTGCTTCCCAGCAATTGTCAAATATTCTCACAAAAATTCTTTGCAGGTTTGAATGTTTTATGTTAACAGGGCTTTTCTGGAAATTAAAATAATGTGAGCACAATGCTTTGCATATGGTAACTGTTCAACAGATATATATATTTTATTTTTTATTATGCAACTTGCCTTTTATTTTTCTCTCTAAAATATATTATGGGCACCCTTCCCTATCAGTAAGCACAGATCTACCCTTTCCTCTCACCCTCCTTTCTTTTCTTTTCCTTTTAAATAAATCTTTATTCAGATTATTACAACTGTTTCTCCTTCCCCCCCCCCCATAGCTCCCCTCCACCTGGTTCCCACCCCACCTTCTGCCCTTACCTGTCCCCCACTGTCCTCATCCATAGGTGTACGATTTTTGTCCAGTTTCTTCCTGCACGCCCCCACCCCCACCCCTTTCCCCCTGAGAATTATCAGTCCACTCCCTTTCTATGCCCCTGATTCTACTATATTCACCAGTTTATTCTGTTCCTCGGGTTTTTAATTCATTTGATTTTTAGGTTCACTTGTTGATAGATATGTATTTGTTGTTCATAATTTTTATCTTTACTTTTTCCTTCTTCCTCTTCTTAAAGAATACCTTTCAGCATTTCATATAATACTGGTTTGGTGGTGATGAACTCCTTTAGCTTTTTCTTATCTGTGAAGCTCTTTATCTGCCCTTCAATTCTGAATGATAGCTTTGCTGGGTAGAGTAATCTTGGTTGTAGGTTCTTGCTATTCATCACTTTGAAAATTTCTTGACACTCCCGTCTGGCCTGCATAGTTTCTGTTGAGAAATCAGCTGACAATAGTATGGGTGCTCCCTTGTATGTAATTAACTGTTTTTGTCTTGCTGCTTTTAATATTCTCTCTTTGTCTTTTGCTCTTGGCATTTTAATTATGATGTGTCTTGGTGTGGTCCTCTTTGGATTCCTTTTGTTTGGGGTTCTGTGCGCTTCCTGAACTTGTAAGTCTATTTCTTTCACCAGGTGGGGGAAGTTTTTGGTCATTATTCCTTCGAATAGGTTTTCAGTATCTTGCTCTCTCTCTTTTCTTCTGGCACCCCCATAATTCTGTTGTTGGTATGCTTGAAGTTGTCCCAGAGGCTTCTTACACTATCTTCAACTTTTTGGATTTGTTTTTCTTTTTGCTTTTTCAGTTGAGTGTTTTTTGCTTCGTTGTATTTCAATTCTTTGACTTGATTCTTGTGTTCCTCTAGTCTGTTGTTGGGTCTCTGTATAATATTTTTTATTTCAGTCAGTGTATGTTTAATTTCTAGTTGGTCCTTTTTCATATCTTTGAGGGTCTCGTTATATTTATTGGCCTTTTCTAGGATATTCTTGAAAAGCCTTATAACCGTGGGTTTGAATTCTATATCCAGTCATTTGTTTTCCTCCATTTCTTTTGTTTGTGATCTGTTTCTTTGTCGCTGCATTTTCACTGCTTCCCTGAGTTGGTAGGGTAGCTTTGTGTGCTAGGTTTCCTATATGGCCCAGTGGGTCGGCCTCCCCAGTTAATCTGAGGTGGACACTCTTGATGCACCCCTTTGTGGACTGTGTGTACAGCCTTGTAGTTAAGTCTTGATTGTTGTTGGTATCATTGGGAAGAATTGACTTCCAGGCCAGTTGGCTGTGAGGATCAGCTGAGTCTATGCTGGGAGAAGTTCGGTGCTGGAGACAGCCTTTTAGGATTAGATTTGCCAAATTGCAAAAGCCTCTGTGCTCAGCTTGGATGGGGTGGAGTCTCAGGGCAGAGCAGACAGTCTTGGCTTCCTGTCTGCCCTGCCCTTGCGTGCGCGCCTCCAGACCTCTGCCTTCCCCGGCTCCCGAGCCTCTGCCTGAGAGTCCAGATTCCCCCCCGCAAGAGCGTGGGTCCCCAGGGGCTCACCTGGAACTGGGGTTCAGTGCATTCAGAACTGGGGCTCAGTGCAGTCAGGAGCTTCCGACTCCCTTCCACTAGGGAAAGCCTGTGGCAACCTCCGCAGTCTTTGTGTGCACTTGCGTGCGCGCCTCCAGACCTCTGCCTCCCCTGGCTCCCGAGCCTCTGCCCGAGAGTCCAGATTCCCCCCGTAAGAGCATGGGTCCCCAGGGGCTCGCCTGGAACTGGGGTTCAGTGCAGTCAGAACTAGGGTTCAGTGCAGTCAGGAGCTTCCGACTCCCTTCTGCTAGGGAAAGCCTGTGGCAACCTCCGCAGTCTTTGTGCACACTTGCGCGCGCGCCTCCAGACCCCTGCCTGACGGGGTTCCCCCGGATCTCCGAGTCTCCAAGTGTCTTTCTCTCTACCTGACAGTCCAGACTCCCCCTGTATGAGCCTGGGTCCATGGGGTTTCGCCAGGAAATGGGGTTCAGTGCAGTCGGGGGCTTCCTTTCCCCTCCCGCCAGAGAAAGTCAGCCAGGCTCTCAGCCGCCCTTCCTCTCTGCGCACACAAAGACCCTTTGCCGTACCTCAACCCTTTGCCATTCATTCGATTCTCTGTGAGCTTTTCTCTTTCCTTCTAGTTGTAGAATTTCCACTCAGCCAGCTTTCCTGTAGTTCTGGATGGTGTCCATTCTGTCTTTTAGTTGTAGTTTTGAAATTGTTGTGCGAGGCATTACCTTTGCTGCCATCTTGGTTTCTCCTCTGTTCAACAGATATTATCATCATTGTCATTTTTATCATTTTACTGTAACTCTTTCCTGCTGCCTGGAAAAGGCATTTCTCTTTCTCCGTTGTTATTTCTTACTTTCATAGTGAGTGTAGTTTTTGGTAGAATTGGAATACCTCCTTGTTCATTAGAGCTGTTTCAGCATTCCTATGGTTTTTAAGGGATTTTAAGGGACTTCTCTTTTGACAGAGCCCATGAAGGAGGTTTCAGTGATGATTGCAGTAGTTTGATTCTTCAAATAATCGCTGCCTCCCCCTCCCCCCATTCTGCAAAGTAGATATTTTCTTCTTTATACAATTTCTAAGTGATTTCTGGTTTGGAATTAAGGGTCACAAAAGGATGAGTTAACTTTCCATGGAAACATAACCAAGTGGTATTAAAGCTCGAGAACAGCTACAAAGGAAAGCCACTTTTCATAACCGTTAACAACAGTATTTGGGTTACACTGGCCTTCTGCCTTGTTTCTCTCTCTGCCTAGAAATTTAACTTTTACATTGTTCTATTATATGAACATTCCTGAAGTCTCACTCGGGTGTTTGAACTCTATGTGTATTTTACTTTGTCTTTCAAGCAAACCTGAGCTGTCAGGATTTATCCCCTACACTTTTTTTTCCCTCTCCCTGTATGTGAGCAGAGTAAACACTCCACCTGTTGAATCTTATTTGCAGAGTGTGCTTGCCTTCTGCACCTTGGAAACACATCATTCCAAAGCTTTTGCTGGTTTGTGACTTTATGAAAACCTCATACAATGATAATCTTTATTACAATACTTTGGCTCTAAGTAATTTAAGTCTTAAATTCAGGAAGAATGACATTAGATAATGGGTGAGTTTTAATTTTTTCTTTTTTTTTTTTTTTCAGATCCTCAGGCTGCTAGGTTCTAATTAAACTACTTTTTATTTTAGGGATTAATCTAAGCCATTTTAACTCCTTTGGAAATTTTGCAGTGATTTTAGTCTTACAAATTTTTATGGGTCATGTAATTATCTATTTATCTATCTATCATCTATCTATCTATAGAAAGAGGAAATATGCAAATTAGGCCAGGACACTTTAATGGGTCACGACCAGACAGGAGGAGGTTGTGTGTGCAGGTGAGGCCTGGAGCAAAGACAGAGACAGAGCTGGGGTCAGAGGGGGTGGGGGGGGTGGCTCCCCGGAGCCAGAGCAGACATGGACAGGGACAAGGGGGCTGGCCTGCAGCCTCTGCGGCTGAGAGCAGGCCTGGAGAGGAGATGGTGGGCCCACCTCCCACGGAAGCAGTGCGGGTCCCTTCTGGCTCCCATGGAAGCGGCGCGGGTCCCTCCCAGCTCCCGTGGGCCCTGGCGGCTCGCTTCTGCCTCTGTGGAAGCCACATGGCTTCCATGGAAGCCGCACAGCTCCCAGTGGCGTGATGCGGCTCCCACTGGCTCCTGTGGAAGCGACGGGTAGCCCACTGCACACTAAATATCACAGGATGGGCTACTAGTAAGATTAATAATGGTGATGATAATCATAACTAAAGTTTATTGATCACTTTCTATGTGTCAGGCACTATGCAAAGGGCTTTGATTGCATTATCTTGTTTAGTGTAAAAGGGTCAACACAAATTGCATCCATTCCAACCAATCAAATTCATTTTAATGCAACATTTATTGAACATTTTCTAGCAGTTATGTGCCAGTCAACAAAAGGAAAATAGAAGGTTACAAACACGATTCCTGTGCAAATTGTTCCAAAGCTAATGATCTTTTCTGATTGTATTCTTTGTTTGCTTCTATTTCAGAGAAAAAAAATTTTTAGGCAAGTGGCTGTCTCAAGGTCACACAACTTTTAAGGGCTGGAAGTAGGAGTCAAATTCATTTTAGCATATACCTTTTCAGACATGTTGACTTCTATATATTTATAAAAAATAACATCAGAGTGTGCGGTCTATTTTGTAGTTTCAGTCAACATACTTTTCACATATCTTTTTTTAAAAAACCTATATTTTTATTGATTTCAGAGAAGAAGTGAGAGAAAGAGAGAGAGAGAGAAAACACATCAACAATGAGGAAGAATCATTGATTGGCTGCTACCTGCACGCCCCACACTGGGGATAGAGGCCACAACTTGGGCATGTGCCCTGACTGGGAATCCAACTGTGATGCTCAACCACTGAGCCATGCTGGCCAGGCTCACATATCTTTTCATTTCAGCAAATATGCTTCACAAAAAGCCTCTTAAGTAATTCACACACAATACACTCTCTATTCAACACATTAACATTTTTTTTATCAATAAAACGTTTATATTTTTAGTTAAATCTTTTTAAAAAATATTTTTTAAAATTGACTCTTAGAAAGAAAGGAAGGGAGAGGGAGACAGAGAAACACTGATGGGAGTGAAATATGGATCGGCTGCCTCTTGCACACCTCTCACCAGGGATCGAGCCTGAAACCCTCGCATGTGCCCTTATCAGGAATTGAACCAGTAGGCCATCTTTTGGCACAAAGGATGACACCCAACCAACTGAGCCACACAGGCCAGTTAAATCTTTTAACTTTAGTTAAATCTTTTAAAAATTCTTTGTTTGGAGGGGAGCTTTCTAAATAAACCAATTTTCTCGGGCCCTCTGAACAGTGTCTAGTTCAGTAAATATGTGCTATGCCCATTGAGTCATAGCACCCTAAGGACTTTTTGGAAGGAACAAATGCTTTAATCTGTAAAAGATCATTTAACAAGCAAAAATAATTGCTTACAGTTATGCACATGGAAATCCCAGTTTCTTCATAATGCCTCCTGCTACAAAAGGGTTATTTAGAGAGAGAAAAATGGCAGCCAAATAGGCAGCAGTGTCATGCACCTCCTCTGAGGGCCAGGCCAGAAAAGCAACTAAATTGGAGAACATCTACCCTGAATTAACAAATTAGACACAGCTGAGGAGACAATTTTCAGTAAGGAAGGGCAGAGGACACCTAGACAACACCACTTGCCAGCCATAACCCACATGGAACCACCACCATGCCTCAGCAGTGAGTGGCACAGTACTTCCCAGCAGGATCCCAGACATGTGCAGGGAGCATGAGCCATGAGAGTGAGCTCTCATATTAGGCTTTCTCACCAGCCCACTGGGACCCAGTGTGTTAGGATCCAGCTCCAAGACCCCTCAGTGAGTGCAAGCCAGGAAGAACCCTGAGTCCCACCCCTTCCTGGGGCCCCAGAACTGTGTTGCTAGCTTGACCCAAAGCCACCCAGCACCTGCTCCACGCCAGCACCGGGACCTGCTATCAGGGAAACCTGGAGCAACCCAGAACATGCCACACCCACTCCACCCAGAGCCCAGGGTCCTGCTGCCAGGGCAACCTGGAGTAACCTAGCATGCAAGCCGAACTCAGGCCATGTGGGAGCTTGGACTGAGCAACCCATGGCAACCTGCCCCTGTTCCACACTGAGAAGGGGTGAACTGGAGCAAACCAGTGTGCTTCTCACTCTGGGTTACAAGAAAGTGGGGACTATGCATCACACAGCAACCCGCACCCACTTCTCCCCAGCCCCTGGTGTAGTCCTGCAGGGGCTATCTGGAGAAGCCCAGCACACACATCACTCCAGGCTATAGAAAAGCACTGCCGGGCTGACCCAGAGCAAGCCAGTGTGCCCAGCCAGGGGCCACAGGACAGTGCCACAAGTGTGCTTTCAGAAGGACCTAGGGTGCCACCCTGACATAGGTGCCAGGTAGCACAGCAAATTGCATGCCAGAGGACTCTGGGTCCTCACAGGGAGTTGCACAACAAAGGAACTGTGCACATGCTCCCACCACCCTGATAATCTGAAGCAGACAACGGAGGGACCAGATCACTGAGAGAAGGGAATGCAACTCAGAGCAGAGACAATAAAGGCGTGAGACTCAAGGTGGACCTTGCCTCTGGGCTAATGATTTCTGGACCATTGCCTTGATAGGGTCTTCAACCTCTCAACTCCTAAGCAGGGTGCCCAGGGAAAAAAAGAGACCACAAAAATCGGGAGACAAAGAAACAACCCCCAAGGAACAAAAGGAGGAATCGCCAGAAAAGGAACTAAATGAAATGGAGGCATGCAATTTGTCATAAAAAGAATTCAGAGTAGGGGTCATATAGTTCATAAACAGGATGACTGAGAAAATCAGCAACTTACGTAAGAATCAAGAGTAAATAAAAAAATGATATAACTCCAACAAAAAACACAATAGAAGTTTTCAACAGTAGACTAGAAGAAGTGGAGGACCAAATTAGTGAGTTAGGAGATAGGGCAGCAAAACACACCCAATCTGAACAGCTATTGGAGAAAAAAAATTAGAAAGCAGGAGAAGAGCCTAAGGGAGCTTTGGGACTACATGAAATGAAGTAACATATGTATAATAGGGGTGCCAGAAGGACAAGAAGAGGAGCAAGGATTAGAAAACCTATTTGAAGAAGTAATAACAGAAAAATTCCCTGATTGGTATGGAAGAAAAAGTCACACAAGTACAGAAAGTCCCAAACAAGATGAACCCAAAATGATCCACACCAAGACACATTGTAATTACAACAGCAAGTGTTAATGACAAAGAGAGAATCTTAAAGGCTGCAAGAGAGAGACAGAAAGTTACCTACAAAGGATCTCCCATTAGATTATCAAATGAGTTCTCAACAGAAACACATCAGGCCAGAAGGTAATTGAATGAAGTATACAAAGTGATATAAAGCCAGGGACTGAATCCAAGAATACTCTATCCAGCAAGGCTATCAATAAAAATTCAAGGGGAAATCCGAAGCTTTGCAGACAAAAAAAAAAAAAAAAAAAAAAAAAAAGTTAAGGGAGTTTATCAATACCAAGCTAGCAATGCAAGAAATGCTAAAGGGATTATTGTAAAAAGAATACATAGAAAGGGAAGAAGGAACACAGGTATAGAGAATAAAAAGGCTACAAACAAGTATCTATCAATAATAACCTTAAATGTAAATGTACTAAATGCTCCAATCAAAAGACATGGAGTGGTCAAATGGATAAAAAACATGACCCATATATATGCTATCTATAAGAGACCCACCTCAGAACAAGGGACTCACACAGACTGAAAGTGAAGGAATGAAAAAAATATCTTTCAGGCAAATGGAAATGAAAAAAACTGGGGTAGCAATACTTATATCTGACAAAATAGACTTCAAGTGAAGGCCATACAAGAGATATGGAAGGACACTTCATTATACTAAAGGGATTAATACAACAAGAGGATATAGCTCTGGTAAACATATATGAACCCAATGTAGGAGCATCCAAATACATAAAAAAACTTCTGGGAGATATCAAGGAACAGATCGACAACAATACAATCATTGTAGGGGACTTTAATACCCCATTGACATCACTGTATAAATCCTCTAGACAAAAAAAATCATAAAAAAAAACCACAGTCCTAAATGACTCACTAAATCAGATGGACTTAACTGACATCTTCAGAACATTTCACACCAAAGCTATAGAATATACATTCTTCTCAAGTGCACATGGGACATTTTCAAAGATAGACCACATACTGGAACATGGGCAAAGTCTCTTCAAAATCAAAAGATTGAAATCATATCAAACATCTTCTCAGATCACAATGGCATACTATTGGACATAAACTACAATAAAAATAATAAAAAATTCAAACACTTTGAGGCTAAATAGCATGTTATTAAACAACGATTGGGTTACCAAAGAAATCAAAGGAGAAATAAAAAACAGCCCAGAAACAAATGAAAATGAAAACACAACAATCCAAAATCTATGCAGCACAATGAAAGCAGTCCTGAGAGAGAAGTTCATAGCATTACAGGCCTACCTCAAAAAATAAGTAAAACTGATAATTAATATCTAACTCTGCAACTTGAAGAATTAGAAAGAGAACAACAAGAAAAGCCCAGAGTGAGCAGAAGGAAGGAAATAATAAAGATCAGAGTGGAAATAAATGACATAGAGACCAAAAAACAATACAAAAGATCAATAAAACCAAGAGCTGGTTCTTTGAAAGATTAAACAAGATTGATGAACCGCTAGCCAGGCTCACCAAGAAACAAAAAGAGAGGACCCAAATAAACAAAATCAGAAATGAAAGAGGCAAAATAACAACAGATCCCACAGAAATACAAAGAATTGTAAAAAAAAAAAAAATACTATGAACAACTCCAACAAACTGGCCAACAAACTGGCCAACCTAGAAGAAATGAACATATTTCTAGAAAAATATGACCTCCAAAAACTCAATCAGGAAGAATAAGAAAACAGGAATAGGCTGATAACTATGGAGAATATTGAAGCAGTAATCAAAAAACTTCTAGCAAACAAAAGCCCTGTGCCAGATGGCTTCACAGGGGAGTTTTACCAAACATTCAAAGAAGAACTAAAACCTATCCTCCTCTAACTATTCCAAAAAAATTCAAGAGGAAGAAAGACTTCTAAGCTCTTTCTATGAAGCCAGCATTACCCTAAAATTACAGGCCAATATCTCTGATGAACATAGAAGCTAAAATCTTCAACAAAATCCTAGCAAATCAGATCCAGCATTACATTAGAAAGATCATACACCATGACCAAGAGGGATTTATTCCAGGGATGCAAGACTGGTACAATATCTGCAAATCAATAAACATGATACATCACATAAACAAATTGAGAGACAAAAAGCACATAATCATATCAATTGATGCAGAAAAGGCATTTGATAAAATCCAACACCCTTTCTTGATAAAAACTCTCAGCAAAGTGGGAATAGAGGGAAAAATCTCAACATAATAAAAGCCTTATATGACAAACCTACAGCCAACATCATACTCAATGGGCAAAAAATAAAACCATTTCCCCTAAGAACAGGAACAGGACATGCATGCCCACTTTCACCACTCCTGTTAAACATAGTAGTGGAAGGGCTGGCCATAGCGATCAGACAAGAACAAGAAATAAAAGGCATCCAAATTAAAAAAGAAGAAGCAAAACTGTCATTTTCAGACGACATGATATTGTACATAGAAAACCCTAAAGACTATAAAAAAAACTACTAGATTCAATAAATGAATTCGGCAATGTAGCAGGATACAAAATTAACACCCAGAAATCTATGGCTTTTTTATACCCCAATAATAAACTCACAGAAAGAGAAACAAACCAAGAAAAAAACAACAATCCCATTTACCATTGCACAAAAAGTATTAAGATACATAGGAATAAACTTAACTAAGCTGGTAAAAGACCTGTACTCAGAAAACTACAAAACATTGAAAAAAGAGCTAGAGGAAGACATAAACAAATAAAAGAATATACTGTGTTCATGGACTGGTAGAATCAACATCATTAAAATGTCCATACTACCCAAAGCAATCTATAGATTTAATGCAATCCCCATTTAAATAACAACAGCATATTTCACAAACCTAGAAAGAACTCTCTAAAAATTCATCTGGAGAAAAAAACAAAAACAACCTGAATAGCTGCAGCAATCTAGAGAAAGAACAACAAAGTTGGAAGGATCACAATAACAGATATCAAGCTGTATCACAAAGCCACTGTTCTCAGAACTTCCTGGTACTGGCACAAGAACAGACATATAGACCAATGGAACAGAATAGAGAACCCAGAAACCAACCTAAGCCATTATGCTCAGTTAATATTTGACAAAGGAGGCAAGAGCATACAATGGAACCAAGACAGTCTCTTCAATAAATGGTGTTGGGAAAATTGGACAGATACATGCAAAAAAATGAAACTAGACCACCAACTTATACCATACACAAAAATAAACTCAAAATGAATAAAGGACTTAAACGTAAGACAGGAAACCATAAAAATCTTAGAAGAATCATAGGCAGCAAAATATCAGACATACGTTGTAGCAATATCTTTACTGATACAGCTCCTAGGGCAATGGAAACTAAGGAGAAAATAAACAAATGGGACTACATAAAAATAAAAAGCTTCTGCACAGCAAAAGAAACCATCAACAAAATAACAGGAAAGCACACTGCATGGGAGAACATATTTGCCAATGTTATATCTGATAAGGGCCTAATCTCCAAAATTTATAGGTAACTCTTACATCTTAACAAAAGGAAGATAAACTATCCAATCAAAAAGTGGTCAAAGGACTTAAATAGACAGTTTTCAAAGGTGGACCTACAGAAGGCTGATAAACATGAAAACATGCTCAAAAGTCACTTGAGAGATGCAAATCAAAATGACAATGAGATACCATCTCACACCTCTAAGAATGACTATCATCAACAAATCAACACAGGACAAGTGCTGGAGAGGATGTGGAGAAAAAGGAACCCTCTTGTGCTGCTGGTGGGAATGCAGACTGGTGCAGCCACTGTGGAGAACAGTATGGAGTTTCCTCAAAAAATTAAAAATGGAACTCCCATTTGACTCAGTAATCCCACTTATAGGAATATATCCCAAGAAATCAGAAACAGCAATCAGAAAGGATATATACACCCCTATGTTCATAGTAGCACAATTTATAATAGCTAAGATTTGGAAACAGCCTAAGTGCCTATCAGCAGACAAATGGATTAGAAAGCAGTGGTACATCTACACAATGGAATACTATGCTGCTGTAAAAAAGAAGGAACTCTTAACATTAGCAACAGTATGGATCGACATGGAGAGCATTATGCTAAGTTATATAAGCCAGTTGGAGAAAGATTAAAAAAAGTCACATGTTCTCACTCATTTGTGGAATATAATAAACAACATAAACTGATGAACGTAAATAGATCCAGAGACAGAGAAGCATTGAACAGACTGTCAAACTTCAGAGGGAAAGCAGGGGGAGTGGGTGGTAAGAGAGCAACCAAAGGAATGTATGCATGCATATAAGCATGGCCAATGGACACAGACTCTAGCGGGGTAAGGGCATGTATGGGGTAGGGTTGGGGTGTGGTGACTGGGGAGAGGTCAAGGGGTGAAAAAGGAGACATATGTAATACTATATGTAAAACTTTAAACAATAAAGAATTTTTAAAAAAGAAGAAAAAGGATTATTTGTCTCTAATAAAAACAATTTCACTGCCACATTGCCTTTAGCAATGCAGGTTTCCTTTGAGGAAGAAGTTACTCCATTTTGGTCTATTTCCAGTTAAAGTTTGGTCTGTAAAGGAGTTACTTTCAATAAATTAGACTTTCCCTGGGAAGACATTTTTAGTCCACTTACGAGAATGACAACTCCTGTCACAGAAGAGAACTTTCAAAGTTATTCTGAGTGATTTTAAATCCATTCTTTAGAGGGTGTGTCTTACTGAGGATTCAGGAAATACAGCAACTTGTGAATCTGACAGAAGCGTCCTGGTGCCCCAGAGATGGACAGCTGTGTGTGCTTGGCAAAGGATCAGCCTATGACTTCAGTGTCAAAGGAGGAGGAGGGACCTAAGAGTGGCTCTGAACTGGGGCCTACACGGAGGAAGCATCTGTCTAGGTCTTGGGCGAAGTCAGAGGTTCTTTCATTTTCATGTTCTACAAATATTTGTTGCCTAGGACTAGTTCTACATTATATCTGGCAGTCCCATGCTCACTAGGGTTATTTCACCCAACAATACTTCATTGAAAAACCAGAAAGGTCCTAGGCTCTGTAAGGAAAAATAAAAATGAAAACTAAGAAGCTTAATTATCCCCGTTGAAAATTAAAGAAGAGATTCCATTTATCTCCTTTTTCTTATAGCACTTTAGAAAACTCTACTCATACCTACTTTTCTCCTCTCCGAAATGTATTTAAATCCTTTTGTAAACTAGGGAGGCCTATAGAGACCATCTGACCCAGGAATGTCTTTCTCAAGGACCTGGGAGCCATCTCTTTGAAATGTAAAATCAAAGTGACAGCACCCCCTCTTCTGTTTCTGTGGGAGAGGAGGAGCCTTACATTGGGTGCCTGCTCAAAGCTGCAAAACTACCTTCTGTCATAAAGATATGAGAAGTCTGTTTTTTCACTGCAGAAGGCCAATTAACTAACATAGATGGTCACCCCAATTAGAAACTTTAGGATGAAGTATGTATAAAAATGGTGCGGTCAAACCTTCTTAACTGAGGACTAGTTATTATCTATCTTGAAAACATCTACCTGATGGATTTTTTCTGCTTCCTTAGATGAAAAGGTGAAGTTTCTTTCTGTCTTTGCAGTCTCTTAATGGAGATTGCTTGTGATGTACTCCAGTCTCCTGATGGCAACATGTCCATTTGCGGACGACGTGCAAGAGTTTCCTGGAACAGCTCTGCAGAGAGACTCTTCTCTCACTCCCAACTGTTTTCCCAGCCACTCAGCATCAGTTACGATTTTGCTGAGACTTGCTGCCTATAATTTGTTTTTCTCTCATTTTCAAAGTCATAAATATGGATTTATTTCAAGTATGCATGTCATATCCCATCTTTATGCTTCTCTCTCCAATATTCTGAAAATCTTCCCCCATCTCCCAATTCCCCAGGTTGAGAAGGCACTGTTGTAAAGTGTGCTGCCCTCGCTCAGGTTTTCTTTCTTTTACTATGTAACTTAAATGGAGTGGTCCAATTTACTTACTTGGGCTGCTCCTGATAAACTACAAATGGTTTCCATTGCTAGATGGGTTTGAAAATACTTTCTCCACCTTGATAGTTCCGTCTTTCATTTTCCATTGTCCACTGACCCTGAAAAGACCTCTGACGTATAAACAGAAACTCTGGGAAAGGTTGATTGGCTTCACAGCGGGAAGCTGTGACAGAGAAAACAAAGTATACTTGCAAGAACAAGTATTTACTGAACACCCATCATGAGCTGGGTACATAGTAGTGAACATAGTACTCAAACTCCTGCTGTCACAGATCTTTAATCTCACAGGAGGCAAATGTGAGCATTGTGGAGGTGATCTTGAAAGGTAACTTGGTTCAATTGCTAGCTTCTAGGAACATAGTAACTTTAGATTTGGGATATCACTTGTCTATTTGGAGGTTAAAAATAGTTGTACGGCAAGCATGTCAAACTCAAAGACTAAAATGGGCCAAATAAATAAGGTTTAAGTTTATGTGGACGGAAAAAACCAAAAGCTTCAATTTTCATAGAAATGTAGGTTTATTTCGATAGAGACATGCTGAATACAAAGGGCTGAAATAAATGAGTAATCATTAATATAAAATAATAGAACATTTTAATAAAAATTAATATTTTTTCTTGAACATTAACCTACCAGACACTCAATAACTGCACAAATTAATAAGCGTAATGCAAATAAACCTATTTTTCTTGTTCTCCGAAAGCAAAATATTCCATTGCACACACCAAACAAGCCAGTCCAAGACTAATGACGTGGTAATCAGCTGCTAAAATATTTGCTGCTAGTATTAGTGGAGAGAAATGGTGCACCCGAGCAGAAGGTGCATAAGGAAAATGAATGCAACACGATTATAGTAATTAGTTATCAGCGAACATTGTAGTTAATCTCTATAAAAGGCTAAGCGACTGGCTGGCCTGCTGACTGGCAGGTAGGTCTGATGCACACTGACCACCAGGGGGCAAACGCTCAATGCAGGAACTGCTGAGCAATAGCAACTTTGCAGAGTGCCCTCTCGCACTCTGGGACCACTAAGGGGATGTCAAACTGCCAGCTTTGGCTCAATCCCTGCAAGTCAGGCCAAGGGAACCCACCTGCCAGAGGGACCATGCTCACTCTGCAGATGCCCTTCAAGCCCCAGCACCACCCCATGTGTGGCCGCCAGGGAGGGACTGCGGGAGGTTGGCTTCAGGGCGTGTACAGCTGTCTTGCCCAGTCCCACCCCACTGGCCACCTTATAATTAATTTCCTTTCAATGTGCACAAATCTGTGCACCAGGCCTCTAGTTATCAATAATTATGTATAACAGGATATCATAAAAATTAAGTTAATGAAATTTTTATTAAAATGTTTCTTACATACTGTTATTTTGGCTGGGCTGCAAAAATATTCTTTGTGGGCCGCATGTGGCCCGTGGGCCACAAGTTTGACATGCTTGTTGTTCAGTAACTCTGGTTTGTATACTTAGATTGCTGGTTTGGATATTTAGATTGGATAGCAGATTGCTGAGGTTTTATACCTTAGTTCATCTCCCAAAGTTAATATGAAGTACTTTAATCTTATTCCACTGGTTCTGTCTGTAGATCTTTTCTGCTTGATCTTAGAAAAAACTTGCTCATTTCATTGACTATTAAATAAAAGGTGTTCTCTGTATCCTCTGTTTTATGTAGATGTGATAGTTTAGAACTACTTTTAAATTCTACTGGTACAATCTAATAAACATGAGGACGGGTTACTAAGTTGAGTAAATCAGTTTTTTAAATGTTAAAAGAAATTGAATTGACGGCTAAGAGGAAAGTAAAAACTGTATCAAGTTGGTGATATGATGGTTGAAAAAAATCAGCCTTTCTCATTTAAAAACCAGGAGCTGGAAGACTTGTTTAGAATTGAAAGTTGAGTGATGTTCCTTTCTTGCCAATAATTTTTGACGAATACTAATAAAGGCTTCTTTGAGGTGCATTAGTAAGTATGATACATAAAAATAACAAATAAGTATATAAAAAGTATTTTTATATACTTTTCCAGTCACCCTTTTTAAAATACCCAGTTCCAGTATCCCAATGGAGTATTTCTTTTCGGAGAACTACTGAGTTTCTTAAAGTTCATAATGAGTTTTTTCTCTAGATGTTCAAAGAGCTCAGTGACATATGCCCTTCAGTTGCTTTAGGTCTTAGTGGAGCCCAAAGTAATCTCCATTTTTCCTTCCTCTGTCAAAAAATAATAAAATGTAACTTTCCCATTTACTGTATTACTTTTCATTTATTACATAATCATTTTTATTTTCTAGAATGATGGACCATTCTCTCTGAACAATTGAAACTAAATAGAGGCTTTTTGATTCTGAGAAGTTTGAAAGATAATACTGTTCCTCCTAATTTGGGCAGTCAGTATTAAGCCCTGGGTTTAAACAATATACACATTCACACAGAAGTCTCTCAGAGTTATTGATAGACTTGTTATTTTTACATCATAATAGGATTTAATTCAAGTTCCCCAATGTCTGTCAGTATTTCCCCAATCTAGAAATGTCTCATTTGTTTTATGGCATTAAGCTTTGCTGTCCAATACAGTATCCAGTAGCCATATGTAGCTATTTAAATTAGTTAAAATGAAATAAAAATCAGAAATTCATTTTCAGCCACACTAGCTACATGTCAAGTGCTCAATAGTCACATGTGTCTAGTGGCTGCCATACTGAACAGCACAGATCTAGAACATTTCTACAAAGTTCTATTCAACAGTGATGATTAGAGAACAATATGATTAGGTTTTTCAAAAGGATGGTGGGGGAGAAGTATGGGTAAAGGGGGCCACATTTTGGTGATGGATGGGGATTTGACTTTGGGTGGTGAACACACAATGCAATATACAGATGATGTATTATAGAATTGTATACTTGAAACCTATATTATTTTATTAACCAGTGTCACCCCAATAAATTTAATAAAACATTTTTTAAAAATCAAGGTGTTATTAACTACTTTTCTTGTTCTCTCAATCTCTGGGGGACAGATATACAAAACATATTTTTAAAAACTACATTATTAAAATTTACAAATGCATTTATAATAATGTAAGAAAATTTACTATTGCATTTATAATGATGTAAGTTGTGTAACTCCATCTATATGATTATTAGCTATTCAATTTTTACCGTGTGTTAAGAAGGTCATGTTAACTAATTTGAGTCAAAATTAGTAACTTCCCATCAAAATTAGAATCAACAGAGATGGTTATCAACAACACAAATGACAAGAAAATTAATGGATCAGAGACCTCAGATTTTTGATAGGAAATAACTTAGGTTGAAGAAATTAACAAAGAGGGTAAGCATCATGTCCCATGATCTTTCTATGCCTAGTGATAGAAAGTGCATATAAGAATTGTTTGAAAAATGCTTACCGATATTGAAATTCAGTGCAAATAATCACAGGACCTTTAGGATCCTAAACTAATTGGAATTGAAAGACACGACTGTGGTAGAGAACAGTCCTGGTCCTTCACTATCTGCTCTCTCCCTTTTTCTTTTGTAATAGGCCCTTCGAATTTTACCAGGACACATGGGAACCCAAAATAAAGATCAAAATTACTAGCCTCCCTTGCAGGTAGTGGTGGCCATCTAAATTTTGCCAATAAGACACAAATGAGCAGGAGTGATGTGTGCAACTACTTTTTTCTTCTCTTTTCCTGCTTGGTCAACCGTGGGGGTGAAGATGACTCAAGTACTGGCAGAGCAACCAGAAAAAAGGAACCAGAGGCTTTGACACAGTATTATTCCTCAATTACTTATGCTCAAATACTTCCATAAAGGATAAATCAACCTCCATCTTACTTAAGTCACTATTATTTTGAGTTTTGTTTTAACAGTTAACACAATGGAACTAATACAATGATCTATATAGTACTGGAATATAAGGGGAATAGAATGGGAAAATGTTCACATTAAAAAGTACATCTACCCTCATTGTTCCATGTGGATTTTATTAACCAATTTATGAAAAAACACACATTTCATCATGTGCAGTTTCTTGTGCAAAGGTCTATTTCCTCTCCTATCAGGGTTAATGGATTCTATTTATGATAATATTTAACAGATGTAACTTTTAGAATTTGAAAAGTCACACTTACATCTGTTATTTTAGTTATTGTACAAGTTTGATAAAATGTAACCATTTCCTTAATTTTATAGACGAGGAAACAGAGAATCAGAGAGTTTGAGTAACTTACAGGTGGGCTAAGTGCCAAGCTCAGAGGTGAAACCCACTGTGAATACAATTAATATATAATTACATTTGTGTTATTTATATAAAATTTATGACTTTAAATGTAAGTGTTATTGAATTGGTGTTAAAATAGGGCACTTGCTAATGTGGAGATGATGGCTTCTATCCCAATAGCTAGTGTTCCTGAAAAAGTTCCTTGGTGAGCTAGTGACTATTGTAAAAGGGATTTTTTGTCAGTTTTTTAGAGAAAGCTGCAATCTCTATTTTTCTCCAGAAGATTCACAATTCACATGTGTATATTAAAGGCCCTCAGCAATTCCACTGTAAAGAGGCCTTTCAAACTTAAACTTAGACTTGATTTAATGCATTCACTATAGAACTCCCTTTTAATGAACATATGAAGGGAGAACATTCTTTAGGAAGTTCTGTCTTATTACTAGACAGTTCAGTTTCTGCTAGAGACACATAATAGTCGTATAAACCTTGAAGATTTAGAAACAACGATTTAATGAGTTTCTTAAACCACAAAATCATATGCCCACAAAGATGCTTGGGGATTTGAGGTATGTGGGAAGTGGACAACTCATTCATTCCTAGACGTTTATGGACCCTGATTCTTGGGAAGTTCTTTTTATGGATTTGGCAATATAAGTTACTCCTCAGGGAGGTTGTGTCTGCTCCTGCTCCACATCCCATTCTGGGTTACTAATCTTTTTGGACTTTTCTGACTCTAGGCAAGGAGAGTACATTTAAGGTTACTTGCTGGAAGTCTTATAATGATATGCTTGCTACATGAGACAGGACACTACAGTGGTTAGAAGAAATTTTAAAGATTGCAAAAAAAATTCTATCAGTTTCACATATATCCGATATAATAAAAGCCTAATATGCAAATTGCCCCTGGGAATTTGACGGGGAGTTCAACCACTCTCTATGATGTGCGCTGACCACCAGGGGACATTGGCGACGCAGTGCTGGCAGCAGGCAGCCGTGGAGGTGCTACCGGCACCTATGGGCTCCGACAAGAGAGGGACTATGGCGGGATGGTGGAGCAGGTGAGTGCATGTTGCCTGCCGGAGGTCATAAATGCAAGAAGTTTCATCAAAAGGTTGACGGAACCTTGAGGCTTCAGCAGGGCTGAAGATACATATTATTGCCTGTTGGAATGGCCAAAGGCATTTCCACAAATCTAAAGATTTGCATATATTATTGCCTGTTACCAGACAGGTGAGGGCATTTCAATTTACATGTTATTGCCTCCTGCTGGCCAAACACCTGAACAGCCAAAGGTAGTGCCCCCAAAACTGACAATGGATTACTATATACCAAACTAACCTTTGATATGTTTATCTGCTTTGCCTTAGGACAATTTGTGTTAATAAAGGACAAGGGGTCCAGAGGTTCAGAGAACTTGGTTCCTATAGCTAAGCTCCCCCCATGGATCACAAATTTATATTATATTTCTAGTCTCTTTATTAATTTGCACCACAGCACCATTTCTAGATTCCTGAACCCTTCCAGATGCCGAGAAACACCCACTGGCATTAGGCGCCAGGCCAAGGTGGGTGCGAGCGGGGACTGATTGCCCCACCAATTGCCCGGCAGATGATGACCAGCGGTGGGTGGAGGGACTGCTGCTCAGCTCCAGGTACTAAGGGAGCTGGGCAGGGCCCGATCACCCTGCTGATCGCCCTGCAGACAATAAAGTTTTAAATACTTCATCACAAGGGAAAGTTGTAAATACTTCATTTACAAGGGAAATTAGTCAAGCACTCTGAAAGTGCTTTTACTCTTAATGTAGTATACACGGAGACAGTAGAATAAGTTTACCCAATTTATCACTCATAGTTTTTATATCATGTCTTTGTTGTTGTTCTAGCATGTTGTTATTGTTTATTTATTAATAAATTTATATATTATTTTCATATACATTTTACTAATTTTCTTTCATCTCTGACACTTCCAGAAAAAGGGCAAATAGCAAAATAGCAACTTTAAAATATTTTTTCTAATTATTTTCCTTTCAATGTGCACGAATCCGTGCACCAGGCCATTAGTATATATACAAAAAAAAAAAAAACAACAACAACAAAAAAAACAAAAAAAAAACTACTAGTTCCTCTCAAAATTCCCCAAACTGAGGAATGATTATTATGTTTGCTTTAGATTTTTAGCTATTGATACATATTATTTACATATTAGAACATTTGTCACCAAAGAAGGATGAAGTTTCTCAATGTTCATGTTGGATACTGTAATTGAAGCCAACCTGAATATGAAGCAAAAATAAAGATAAAACCAAATTATTATTATTTATTATTTTCATTCGCTTTTTAAAGGACAGTACATGACAACAGCCATGTTTTTTAAGGTTGAAGAAAAGACTGTGAAATGTTTCCTGGCAGGTTTCAATTTAGGCTTGCTTATAGATGAATACAAGTAGTTCTGAATTAGAGTAAGGTGATTAAGGGTTCAATGCTGGCACTGATGTCTAGAAGAGCAACTACATATTTTAAAAAATTGAATTCTATGTAAAATAATTCTAATATAAATCTCAATAGACTTTTCTTTTGAGGTGTGAAAAAATCATTTCTAAAATCATCAGGAAGTATAAAAAGAATTATGTGTGGGAACTTTTTATGTCCAAATATTAAAACATACTATAAACTTCAGTAAATAATGTACCATATTATTGACAAGAAAATAAGTTATATGTATAGAACTGCAAGAAATAGACTCTAACATATATAAAATTTTATACCAAGATAAAGGTGGCATTTCAAATTGTGGTAAAAGCCAAGATTATTTAATGAATAAAACAGTGGACACAGTACCATCATTTGGACAAAAAAATTTCCTCTCATACCCTTATTAAAAGGAGTTCCTGAAGGTTTAAAGAGTTCAAAGTAATATCGAGAAACTATTAATATACAAGTGTATGAGATTTTCCAAGTTTAAAAGCAAAAGAAAAAACAAAAGTGAAATACTCATAGATTTTACTACACAAAAATTTCAAAATTAAAAGCCATGCAAACTGGAGAAGTATTTGTGTCATATGTGACTGACAAAAGTTTAATATCCATAATATAACAAAATTCTTATTAATTATTAAGAGATTAATTCATTAATAGAAAAATGAGCAAAGTTGTGAAGAAGACATTTGAAAAAGAAGAGATACAAATAGCCAAAGTGATATGAATACATGTACAAATCAGTAGTCATAAAGTAAATGAAAAATAGTATAATAAAGTACAATAAAAACTGAGATTTTTCAAAAAAATATCTTTGGTGATGGTTAAGTAATATAGGAAATTCCTTTCATTGCTGATGGAAAAGTAGATTGGAGTAATCTTCTTGATAGTCAATTTGGCATGTATGGTATATTAAGAATCTTATGCATACTCAAATGGAGGTTTGTTAGTTCTACTTCAAGCAATTTATATTAAGAAAATATTTTAAAATATGTATAAAATTTATGTACAGAGGTTTTTATTGTTAAAATTTGAATATTCCCAAAAAGATGAATTATTATTCCAGAGAATATTGTACTTAAAACCATTCTTAGCCTTGGAGGACACAGACCTGGTATGAATCCTAATTATTTTTTTTACATTTATTTTTATTTTTAATTTTTTGCTTTTTCTTTGAGTTTTTAAAAAATAAATATTTATTGTTCAGATTATTACAGTTATTCCTCTTTTTTTCCCCCATAGATCCCCTCCACTCGGTTCCCACCCCACCCTCTGTCCTTAACCGCCCCCCAATCCTCATCCACAGGTGTACGATTTTTGTCCAGTCTCTTCCCACACCCCCCACACCCCTTTCCCCCCGAGAATTGTCAGTCCACTCCCTTTCTATGCCCCTGATTCTATTATATTCACCAGTTTATTCCTTTCATCAGATTTTTTATTCACTTGATTTTTAAATTCACTTGTTGATAGATATGTATTTGTTGTTCATAATTTTTATCTTTTCTTTTTTCTTCTCTTTCTTCTTAAAGAACACCTTTCAGCATTTCATATAATTCTCGTTTGGTATTGATGAACTCCATTAGCTTTTCCTTATCTTTGAAGCTCTCTATCTGCCCTTCAATTCTGAATGATAGCTTTGCTGGGTAGAGTAATCTTGGTTATAGTTTCTTGCTGTTCATCACTTTGAATATTTCTTGCCTCTCCCATTTGGCCTGCATAATTTCTGTTGAGAAATCAGTTGACAGTCATATGGGTACTCCCTTGTAGGTAACTAACTGTTTTTGTCTTGCTGCTTTTAATATTCTCTCTTTGTCTTTTGCTCTTGGCATTTTAATTATGATGTGTCTTGGTGTGGTCCTCTTTGGATTCCTTTTGTTTGGGGTTCTGTGCGCTTCCTGGACTTGTAAGTCTATTTCTTTCACCAGGTGGGGGAAGTTTTCTGTCATTATTTCTTCAAATAGGTTTTCAGTATCTTGCTCGCTCTCTCTTCTTCTGGCACCCCCATAATTCGGATGTTGGTACGCTTGAAGTTGTCCCAGAGGCTTCTTACACTATCTTCATATTTTTGGACTCTTTTGGTTTTTTCGGTTGGGTGTTTTTTGCTTCTTTGTATTTCAAATCTTTGACTTGATTTTTGCGATCCTCTAGTCTGCTGCTGGATCTCTGTATATTATTCTTTATTTCAGTCAGTGTATGCTTAATTTCTAGTTGGTCCTTTTTCATATACTCGAGGGTCTCACTAAATTTTTTGGCCTTTTCTAGAAGATTCTTGAAAAACCTTATAATCATGGTTTTGAACTCTATATCCAGTAGTTTGCTTTCCTCCATTTCTGTTGTTTGTGACCTGTTTCTTTGTCTCCACATTTTGGCTGCTTCCCTGTGTTGATAGAGTGGCTTTGTGTACTAGGTGTCCTATAGAGCCCAGTGGCTCAGCCTCCCCAATTACCTGAGGTGGACACCTTGGTGCACCTCTTTGTGGGTTGTGTGCATAGTCTTGGTGTAGTTAAGCCTTGATTGTTGTTGGTATCACTGGGAGGAATTGACCTCCAGGCCAATTGACTGTGAGGATCAGCTGTGTCTACGATGTGCTAGAAACACCCTTATGGGGCAAGACTTGCTTCAGTGGGGCTTTGGTGCTCAGTGAGTCTGCCCCCTGAGTGTGTCCCTTATGGATCTGAGGAGTTGTAATCTGGATGGTCCCATTCTGACCCCTGGGTACACTGGTTCTTGGATCTCCAAGGAGGTGCAAATTTAGCCTCTGCCTGAGGCCACCCAGCAGGAGCTATGGAGAGATCTGCAGATTCCTCTTCTTTATTTGGGTTTTGAAGGTGCCCAGATGAGGCCCAGCTGTGAAGCAATGCAAGCTGCTGTGTGGCCTTGGGCCTTCTTTTGGAAGTTCTGGCGCTCTCTGACCCAGCTGCAGTTTGTTAGGTAAGTTTAGATTTCAAAGGTCCAGGCCTTTAATATGCAAAAGCCTCTGCACACAGCTTGGGTGGGGTCTCAGGGAATCAACAGGGTGGAGCAAACAGCTATGGCTGAGCCTCAGCCCTACCCTAAGAGGCCCTTGGGTCTCAGTGTTCTGCGGTAATTGCTGTAAGCACCTCTGAGAGAAAGTGGCCCTCGAGTTCCGCCTGATGCCAGACAGCCCAGTTACCTCCCATATGAGTCTGGGTCCCCAGAGTCTCACCCAGAACTGGAGCTTGTGTTTCCCTCCTGATTGAAAAAGACAACAGCGTACTCAGTTGTCAGTACTTTGCGTGCGCCCGTGCCTCCGTACCTTTGCACTT
The DNA here is from genome assembly GCA_026230045.1 of Corynorhinus townsendii. NCBI lineage: Eukaryota > Metazoa > Chordata > Mammalia > Chiroptera > Vespertilionidae > Corynorhinus > Corynorhinus townsendii. Next base: position 157,997,920 of record JAPDVU010000003.1, read on the forward strand.
TACTTCCGCATCTCCTCTGAGTCTCAGTGTGCTTTTCTCTTTCCTTCTAGTTGTAGAATTTCCACTCAGCCAGCCTTCCTGTGGTTCTGGATGATGTCCATTTTGTCTTTTAGCTGTAGTTTTGAAGTGGTTGTGTGAGGCAGCAATTTCAAGTGTTTACCTATGCTGCCATCTTGGTTTCTCAATTCTAGGAAATCTTGAGAATCCTGATTCTTATTAAGCATTGTGTCTTGGAGCAAGTTACTTAACTTCTCTGAGACTGTTGCTTGATCTGAAAGAGGGATATAAAAATGCCTGCCTTATGAGGTTGTTCTAAAGATTAATTGACAATATATGTAAAGTATGTGGTAGGATACATAGAATTCCTCAATTGCAGAGTTTAATAAATGATAGACACTACTATAATTACTATTATCCATAGATGAAAACATGTTTTTGAAGAATATTAATGCCACCAAGATATACTTATGATAAAATATTAAATGAAATATCCAGACACAAAGCTGTGATTCACACACACACACACACACACACACACACACACACACACACACGTGCACACACGCACAGTCACAACATTCCCATGGAGGAAGCATAATTGGTATGTGAGAATTTCCGAAGACTTTACCTTCTTATCTGTATTTTCTGTGTTCTTATTTTTTAAAGATGCACCTTTTGTAATTTATAATCTGAAAAATGCTTTTAAAAACTTTTAGGGAGTTACTTTAATATTGTATTAAATGGAATTGAGATAGACACTAATCACTTATAGGCCTTTTGGCTAAGGTCAAGTGGAGATAGATGCTAGAAAATTGCATCTAAGAGTTCTAGAATGAAAGGTAAAATCTATACTTTTAGTTTATATTTATTGTCATAGAATGTTATTTAACCTATTCAAATGTCATGATTTACCTGTTTTATTGTTGGCTCTTTAAGATTTGATGATTATTTTGGCCACTTTGAAGAGTATTGTAAGAAGCTAGATCAAAATTTAAATGTGCAAAATGATAAAAATGTACAGCATATAAATATACAGACAGGTAGGCACATAGACAACTCTTTTATATTTACTCAGCTAACCCCTAATTACCCATGGGTATAGTAATCATATTGTATGCTATTTTTAGTCCTTTAAACAAGGATTAATTACTTCCAGTAATACAAAGTATCCGATAACTGAAATACTTCTTGCAATATAAAAGGTATCTTGATAGGCCGCTTCTTTTCATCAGCTTTAGAACAATGTTCACACTTGTTCACATGTGTGTTAGGATGCGTACTTTCATCTCTTACAGCATATTTATCATCTTTGAGATTATCCAATATCAACACATAAACAAAGGAAGAAAATGTGTATTCCCCATCTTCAAATTCTTTAAATTTGTTATTGTACAAAAATATATATCTAATTAAAGAGCTCTTTACATGTCTTCATCAGTTAGGATAAGTCATGTTTTGCAGTGGTAAGAGCATCCTTCAATATCTAAATGACTTAAAACTATAGAAGTTCATTTTGCTTTGTTCCTGCTACATGTCTGATGATCAACAGATATGAGCTCCTCATTAGCCATTCAGATGCCAGGGTTGTTGGGTGCACAAGGGAAGAAATGAAGTGGAGCACTAAGCAACAGCAAGTAAATACTGTACTTCCTCACATATGACATACTCCACTTTGTTCAAAAAAGTCACATGGCCATGGAGTCAGGGAAGTATAATTTTTTTGTGTGACTGAAGGAGAGAGAAATCCCATGTTGCTGAAAAATTAGTAATGTCTACCACACATGTCCAATAATATTACAACATCGGTCTTAAAGTGAATTATAATTTCCAAAATCACAAGGGGAGAAAATGGTTATTGGAAGAAAGTAATAGATTGCTTTTGATCAAGGAATTAACTAACTTTATTGTGGTAATCATTTCATAATATATATGTGTATCAAATCATCATGTTGTTCATTTAAACTTACACAATGTTACATGTTAATTATATCTCAATAAAGTTGGGAAAAACACCAACTTTAAAATGAAGCATTATTTTGTGATGTGCCTAATAAAAAAGTAGTTATTGTATATCTCAAAGTTAATAAAAATTTTATTTTTTAAATTACAAAAATACATGTTATCCATTCTGCAGGAAAGGATTTCTTTTTAAAAAATTTTTATTTATTGATTTTGAGAGGGAGAAATAGAGAAACATCAATTTGTTGTTCTACTTATATATGCATTCATTGGTTGCTCTATGTATGTGCCCTGACCAGAGATAGAATCCGCAGTCGTGGCGTACCTGGATGATGTTCTAACTAACTGAGCTACTGGGCCAGGGCAGGATTTCTCAAATATGAAATTTAAGCAGCAAGAGAAAAGTGAATGAATTTATAGTACAGACAAGATAGCAATTTTTCTTTCCTCTTTTACATTTCCTTTTGGTGAATTTCATGCTTATCATCCAGCTATTCAAAATCAGAAGATGGAGCCGCACAGCCCCAACTAGCCACTGGTCCACGGAGGAGAGACGTGGAGCACAGCCACCTGCTGTCTCACAGACCAGCAGCGAGAAACGGAGCCTCTCCGGCCACTGCAGCCTGAAGGGGGACCCTCAGCCATGAATCAGCTGAACCCTAGCTAACCCTCAGACCCGGAAATATCAATTCTTGCTGCTACATGCCACTGAGAACTTGGGGTTGTTTTTATATGATATGATTATAGCAATATTAAACTGATATAGCAGTCAAGGTAATTTACCTTCTAATCCTATATCATTAATCAGCATATGTAATCTGTCTGTAACAGCTAGAAGCTTCTTTTTAATACTTTAAAATCCATTCCAATTTATTATTAATGAATAATAAACATTAATAAAATAAAAGATGTAATTTAAAAAGACAATAGAGGAGAAAAGAGATTGATAACTATTTTTTAAATTTCAGCTTAAATATCACTTCCTCAAATGGACTTTTACTGACCCTCCAATTTATATTAGGTACCTCTTGTTAGATTCTGTCACAGAAATCAGCCCTTTTCCTTTATAAATTGTCCATATTGGACTAATTCCTGAAGGTGAGGCCATACTTTCTTTGTTTATCACTCTCCCTTAAAATCAAGCACCATATTTGGAAAAGAGTAGGTAGTCAATACATATTTGTTCAATAAATAAAAAGAAACAATTTGAGGCTCTAACTATTATTAGGGCACGTGGGATATTATCTGGTTAAATTCTCTTATACCACACTTCTCTGACAGACTACTCTGTCACCATCTCTGTCAGGTGAAGAAACAACAATACCTTATATGCTAGTGTCTCCGGGTGGGTTATAAAATTCACACTTGTTCACTCTCTAAAAATAATGTCTTTAATGCCATTTACCCCTTGACACATTAAGGTGAGTTCTCCATATCACACAATGATGTATAACATCTTTAGTGTCCTGTTTTCATTGCACAGGCTTCCTGATGATGATTATTTTATTGTTTCATTTTATTTATATTTACTTATGTATTTTTATTTAAATCTTTGATGTTGAATTATTACAAATGTCCTTCATTTCCCCCCATTGACCCCGTCTCTTGCTTCAGGCCTTCACCACACTATTGTCTGTGTCCATGGGCTATGCATATATGCATATAAGTTCTTTGGTTGATCTCTTCCCACCCACCCACCCTCCCCTGCCTTCCCTCTGAGATTTGAGTCTGTTCCATGCTTCTACTAGTATGTCTCTGGATCTATTTTGTTCATCAGTTTATTTTGTTCATTAGAGTCCACATATGAGCTCATGTGATACTTGTCTTTCTTTGGCTGGCTTGTTTCACTTAGCATAATACTCTCCAGATCCCTCCATACTGTCCCCAATGATTTTGGAATCTAAACCATATGCAGATATTTTCATCCACAAGTACAGATGGGGCATATCATATCAAGAGAGAATCAGAGTAATTCAGTGGAGAAAAACTGGGCTTGGGCATGAGAAGTGGAGGATGTGTGTGTGAGTCCCAGTTCCACAACTTTCTCATTATGCTGTTAACCTGAAAAACTGGGATGATAACATCTATTCCATGGAGTGGCTGTGAGGGTGAGTGAATTAATTATGAAAAACTTATCAGTGAACTATAGATTATTATATAAATAATAATTCTAGTATCTATATATTTTATAAAATGCATGTAGAATATGTTAAATCATACATTAAAATCATTCATAATCACTGCTGAAAATGCCCACTGCCATGCATTCTGGCTTATCTGAGTGTTTTTAAATTTAGTTCCTACAATTAATAACTACAATGGCCCATGTGATATTTTCTTTATTTCTAAATCTCTGCAACTGTGTCTGTACTTACTGAAAGCATTCCTACTACCTAGATTGGGGATGATTTTTGTATAGAAATATAGAGGCTGAAGATTGCTGATCTAATACAGTACCTGAAATACATGCTGAGCATTTTTGATCTTCCCATTTGCTTCTCTGGGTAAAAGTATATGTTTTTTGTTTGTTTGTTTTTGAACATTTTTCTTAAAGTTTTTTTTTATTGTTTGAAGTATTACAAATAGTAGTACATATGTCTCCTTTTTTTTTTACCCCCCATTGACCTCCCTCCAGCTTCCCCTACCCCCCAGTACATGCCTTCACCTGCCTGCCCTCCTCCCCCCCCCCCCCACCCTGGGTGTCTTGTATCCATTGGTTGTGCTTATATGCATGCATACAAGTCCTTTGGTTGATCTCTTACAGCTCCCCTCGCCCAACCTCCCCTGCCTTCCCAATGTAGTTTGACAGTCTGTTCAATGCTTCTTTGCCTCTGTATCTATTTTCCCCCCATTTCTTTCCTTTAAAAATTTTTGCCTCTTCAGACTAGAAATAAACATATAATAACAAACAAAAAATGTTTGAGTCCCAATTTCAATGTCCAACAGTTCTGAGTCTCCGTTTAATGTCAAACAGTTCCTGTGTGTACATGTCAGCAATGATATCTGGATGGTGGGCACATGGTGGCAATGCAGGTCCGATCCTCTCTGGTTTGGTCCTAGGCAACCTGCAGTGGTGCACAGCTGCTGACTGCTCGCGTGGCAAGGTGTTGTCAGCGTCTTCCATCTCTGGACTGTTTTTTCCTCTTGTCTTCGTGGTTGGAGCAGACCTGTCAATTCCTCTCTGTTGCAGGAATCCACATGGTCTTGGAGTTGTTTTCTGAAAATATACAAACATATTCTCAACCAAAAGTTAATAAAGGAATCTTTTCTATATCATTGATTTGGGATCCTTTTTATTTTTGCCCAAACAATTTTCCTTTGCCTTATTTAGACACCATGTGTGTTTTTCATGGCCGTCTTGCTGTTAGCATTACAAATGAAAATTAATTTTGTAAAGTAAAAAATTTTCTAGATGTAATTTACTTATAGGATATTTTTCCTTACATGATATTACCCTACTATTCCCCCCCCCTTTTTTTGATTAATGGAGGTTTTTGTAAATTTTATAATGCAGTCTTGATAACTTTAAATTTTAATATTTTTTTTTGCCCAAAAATATGACTGCTTTAGGTTCATTGCACGTTCAGGAATTTTACCATGAGATGAACTATCAATAGAAATTTTAGTTATTACTTTAAGAACAGCTTTTTGTCCAGTATAATTAAATTTACTTGAATATTCACTTATTTCAATTAGCCTATTTAAATTAATCTGAAAACTTGATTACTATTTTATTGTCGAATTTAATACTCTACCAACAATCTTAGTTTACCCTGTAAATATTAGTGGGAAGGATTATTTGCATTCTTGAGTAGGCCCTGATCATTCCTGATGCTAGGCTGAATTTAGATATAGGGCAGCTGCTGTCGGCCAAGTCTCTTGTCTGTTTCCTGGGTCCCGATCTGAGCTGGGTGTGGGAAGCGTGAAGCAGCCATGGGGGCAGGAGACCTCCCTCAGAAGGAGCGAGGGTTCAAGCCCCTGCAATGTTGTTTGTTTGTTTTTTAACCATAGTTATTGAATGAGTGGATGTATTCAGCTCCATAATAAAGAAAATTGTACATTAGATGATGCTTTGGTATAAATGTTAGCGATTTTCAGGAGCAAACCCAGATTTTTGTACTTTGGTGAGATGTGCCATGAGATGCACCTTTGGAGGGTCCAGTTAAAAATGCTGATATTGGGCTCTAGCTGGTTTGGCTCAGTGGATAGAGCATTGGCCTGCAGACTGAAGGATCCTGGGTTCAGTTCCAGTCAAGGGCACATGCCCAGGTTGTGGGCTAGATCCCCAGTGGGGGGCGTGAAGGAGGCAGACAATCAATGCTTCTCCCTCATCATTGATGGTTCTCTGTCTCTCTCCCTCACCCTTCGTTTCTGAAATTAATAAAAATATATATTTTTAAAATACTGATATTGGAGCATCTTCCCATATACCAAAAGGTTGCGAGTTTAATTCCCAGGCAGGGCACATAGCCAAGTTGCAGGTCAATCCCTGGTCGGGCACGTATGGGAGGCAACTAATCAATGTTTCTCTCTCTTTCCCTTCCTCTCTCTCTAAAATCAATAAACATATCCTCAGAAGAAGATAAACACACACACACACAAAAGTGCTGATAAATTGTGCCTGGAACAAAGCGGCTGCTTGCTGAAGGTTAGAGCTCTCCCTTTGCCTATGTTCTCCTGCTTTTGGAGGACTGACTTGTAAATTTTTTCTTTTGATTGCTTGCAGTAACATCATTTAAATTATAACTACAATGTGTTTTCAGCCTTAGCCAGTTTGGCTCAGTGGGTAGAGTGTCGGCCTGTGGACCGAAGTGCCCTGGTTTTGATTCTGGTCAAGGGCATGTACCTTGGTTGCAGGCTCCTCCCCACCAGGGCCCTGGTCAGGGCTCGTGCAGGAGGCAACCAGTCGATGTGTTTCTCTCTGTCTTTCCCTCTCTCTTCCACTCTTCCTAAAAATCATATTCCTGGGTGAGGATTAACAACTACAAAAAATAAAAAATAAATAAAATGTAATTTTCATTCATACCATCAATATGAACTTGAGGCTGAAACATTTGCCTTATTTCACAGACATCTTAATTTTTTTTCTGAGGTGGTTTTGTTTTAATTTTACATTTTTTTGGGAGAAATTTCTCCTGATTTGGAGAATGGACTCATATTTTTCTTTGGTGTAGGCTTGCTTATTTGTAGTAACAGTCATTTAAATTACCAGTAAAATTAATTTTTCTTCATGGTATTCATATGAAATTGAGGCTGGGAAATCTTTTTCATTTCACATACACCTTATGTTTCTTCTGAGATAGTTTTTATTTTATACATCTGATACTTGTGGCACGGACTGAGTTTACAGACACTCTGCCAACACATCAAAGACTTCGAAATATCAAAGTTTAAAATAAAACTAGGTAACTATATTTAAAATGAAAAAGCACTTATGACTATATTTATCCTTTAAATTTCATGTTAGTCCTTTTAACTTCAATTATAAAGTCAAATTAAAGCTCCCACTGATGTGATGTGATAGAGGAATTCAATTTTAGGATACTTCAGTGTAATATTTCCTCATGAAAAAAAGAACCAACATTTAGAAAAATGGAGTGAGGATGATTAGATTAATTAAGTTAATGTATTTAATATATTTTAAAAGTGGGCAGTAAAATTAGTGCTGGGTTTTATGGCTCAGCATGTAATTGTCTGAGTAATCCATTAAGACAAAATTATCCTCTATGCAAGCATCTCTTTATTAGGAGGCCATTTATTAATGACCTTTTAAGCTCTTAGAACTTTCTCCCAAAATGTATTTTTTAAAACAATTTTTCTAGAGTTGTGTTTTAGATCCCTCATAAAATCATGCCACTTACTAAAAAATTATTTCATCTCAGTTTTCTTAGAGGTAAAATATGAATAATCATAATATCTAAGGTATAGCATTTCTATCTGATAATTGAATGATACTCCATGTAAAGCACAATAGTTGTACATAGTACATACTCAATAAATAGTAGCTATAGTTAATATAATCATATTGTCTTTCATTTCTAGCTCCATCCTGAGTCTCATCCTCCTTTCATAAGTAAAGAAATTAAGATTCAGATATCAAGTTCAGAGATAGCAAGGCCAAGTTCACAGAGCTAAGGAGACCCATGAGAATACAAATCACATTCTCTTAGCATCTCTGCATGCTATATTCCTTAGTGGGCAAATGATATTTTAAAGAACTGGCAAACCTAAACTTCCCAGGATCACCTTCTTATCTTGTCCTCGACTCCTTCTTCTTCAACCTCATGAACCAGTTATTGTCTCTGTTCAAGCAGACCCCTCATTATCCCTGAATATGTGATGAATTTGCTCCTACATTCCTTTGATCTCCCTGGCCTCCAGGTTTGCCCATTTCTTGAACCTCAATGCCATTGTCATCTCCTTTGCCCTGCTCTCTGCTGCCTCTCCACCTCCTGCCACCACATCTCTTTAAGCATACGTGACTGTAAGAACATTTGTTTATCTTTCCAGTTCACTGAGTTTCTCTAGGACACAGATCAGAGTTTATTAATTTTCTAATATGCCTGAAGCCTGGCATATGATTGAAACTTATTCTGCATTTCTTAAAAAGAAGAATAAATGAATGAAAGAATGAGTGAAATAAATGCACTTAAAGGCTTTTGAAGGTGAGAGAAAAAGAGAAGAGCATTGGGACGGTTAGTGTTCCATCTCTTCCTTGTGTTTTCTGTGCAGAACCTTCCACTGGGCTGCCTTGTTCAGTGAGTCTCCTGTGATTATCAGCACAGCCCCTCACGCCGTGGGTTACAGAAGGCTATTTGAACCTTTGTTCCTAAATGATCACTTAAATGACTCAAAGGAAGTTGGGATAGCTTTCCTGGGTAGACCTTACTGTGCAATTTCTTTTTAAAAAAATATATATTTTATTGATTTTTTACAGAGAGGAAGGAAGAGGGATAGTGAGTTAGAAACATCGATGAGAGAGAAACATCGATCAGCTGCCTCCTGCACACCTCCCACTGGGGATGTGCCCGCAACCAAGGTACGTGCTCTTGACTGGAATCGAACCTGGGGCCTTTCCTCAGGCCAATGCTCTGTCCACTGAGCCAAACCGGTCAGGGTACTGTGCAATTTCTTATGTTTTCCCAGGTGACTGCATCGGTTCCTGGGAAGTCAATTCTAAAAGGCAGAGCTTACCTGAGCTGAGGGATGCACATGACCTTTACGTAATTAGAGTCTAAAAACTTGCAGGATAGATATATTTTTTGCCTTGGCAGGCACTGAAGTGTTTTCCAGCCTGGTGAACAGAGACTGGAAAGAGGAACACTGGGCCATGGGACGCAGGACAATTTTAAGCAATTGAAAAAACGTGTCAAGGGCAACGTTATAAAGCCATAATCATGACCTGCAAAGGAGACATCAGACCACACAACTGAGGACAACTCAATAATGTGAAATCAAAATATAAAATATGAAGACAATCCACATGAAGAATATTCAAGAGGAATTAAATTAGACAACACAAATATTAAGAAAATTGGATTTCCAGAAGTGGCAAAACATGAGCAATTTAACAGGAACAGTTTGCGCAAATGAGTTGTACCCCTAACACTGTGGTATATAAAAAGAAATTAAGAACTGTTATTCTCACCCTTTACTGCTACTCTCCTTGGGAACAATAATTACTAGACAAAGTAAAAAAGAAGGGATTGACATTTTGAAACCTCTACACGGTGGCAGGCAGTTTATGTAAAATATCTCATTGAGTCCTCCCAACAGTTTATGAGGTAAGTATGATTCCTGTTGGCTCAGGTGGTTAAATAATGTGTGTAAGGTCACAGGGTGCAGTAGCAAATCCAGGATTCAAACCCAAATCTGACCTCAAATTTTACCCATTTATCTCACTGTTCTACCAGCCAGAATTTTCCAGAATAACCTCATTATAGGAAATGTCTCTTATGATTTGGTGCCAGTGCATGGAATCCAAAGATAGAATGACAGTGATGTCCCTAAGGAGTGATATGGTTACATTAGCAGTTATAGAGCACGTATTTTCCCTTAAAAGAAAATTTTAAAATTGAGAAGAGTTAGCATGAATATTGTAACTACACTCATGTAGCTACAGAACTAATAATTATGAACTACCCTATTTTATTTACATCGTTTTCCTGTAAAATAATACAGATTAAGTTTAAGTCTTTTTTGTTGTTGTTTTTCCTCTTCCAGTCTCTCCCCTGACCCACTTCCATGGACAGAAACACACTCAATTGGGCCAGCTGTTGGCTAAAAGTCCTCCTCTCCTTTTCATAGTTTAGAGTTGTCACTTGGAAGTGGCTGTCCAGCCAGTGGTTCCAAGTCCATATTGCTCTTCTGTTTAGGTGTGGCCTTAGGACTATTTCTTACCAATGAAATGATTAGAAGCCACTACTTGCCAAAGCTTTTAAGAAGCAAGTGTGGGTGCGTGCGGGGAGCGGGCGGGACGCGCAGGCATGGCATTCGGCAGGCGCTGCAGCGGGTGGCCGGTGGCCTGGCGAGCGGCTGGCTGCTGTGTTCTCCGCTGTGTCGGTGGGGAAGCCCCGCGCGGGCGGGGACGCGGAGCCGCGCGGTGGAGCCGCTGGCGTGGGCAGGAGCCGTGCATCCCGGCCGGTCATCTGGGACCCCAACTGGGACAGGAGAGAACCGCTCTCCCTGGTCACCCTTCGGAAGAGGAACCTGGGCTCCGGAGACGAGGACGTGGCGTCCAGAATAGACAACTACAAAGCCAAGGCTCCGCGCACAGCTTCCTCATCAGGCACTCCCAGTGCCACACGGATGCCTCCCGGGAAAGGACCGCACCCTGACTCCCTGGGTCGTGAACAGGCTGAGCTCACTGGTCTCCGACTTGCAAGGTTGGGTTGAGGTTTAATAAAATTGTCCATTCCTCCATGACCGGCGCAGCAGAAACCACTGACATGGCCAGCAAACACCTGCCAGGTGTCTCCACGGTCAGCACCGACCTGCCGGGAAGGCGCCCCCATGGAGCCTGACGCCCGCGTCTCACTAGAAGCCGGGAGCCGTGAGGTGTCATGAAGACGGGGCCAGGACCCAGGCCGCCTTCCAGAACACATCCACCGGGCAGATGTCAAGCAGCAGGAGGACAGGTACGAGACCTCCACAAGCCACGCCAACGTCTTCCCTACCTGTGTGCGGGGCGCTGCAGTTCCCTCCCCAAGGCAGGCTCCGCCTTCGGGGGACACGGGGTTCATGCCTCTGGACACGACCTCCCGCTCCTGAGGCCCGCTCTCCTCACCCCTGCCCGGCCCTGGGAGCCGCCAAGAACACGGAGACCTTGCCTCCGTCCGCTGCACAGGCTGCGCTGGGTCTCTGTTTCTCTAGGACCAGGCGGAGGTGGAGTGAAGTGTCTAAATCGCCGCGGTTGTCATTCTGGCCCAGGATGGAAAGGGGGAACGTCCTTTGGCGAGGTTTCCTGTCATAGTCTCAGGAGCCTGTGGGGTGAAGGAGGCCTCGCAGGTGTCACCGTGGGGACCACAGCACCTGTAGTTGCCACAAGACCCCTTGAGGCACTCAGCAAAGCCCTTCGGCACAAGGGACTTGGAGAATCCAGCATTTCCTTCCATAATTTATTTCACTCCTCCCTACTGGCCTAGTCACTCCTAGCTGACCCCCCGCCCCAGCCTAGTCACCCCTCACTGCCCCCAACTGCATCCCTCCCACTGGGCTGGTTGCCTCTTACTGCCCCCCCGCCCCAGCCTCATTGCCCCTCACAGGCCCCCCCCTTCCCATGCAGCCCGCTTGTTGAGTCATTTGGTCATCCCTCACTAACTCCCCTGTGGGCCTAGTTGTAGGCAGCCATCTTGTGAGGGTGTGAGGGTTAATTTGAATATTACCTCTTTATTATATAGGATATGTATACTAGAGGCCTGGTGCACAAAATTCATGCATGGGTAGGGTCTGCAGGCCTGGCTGGCAATCAGGGCCAATCGGGGCCTTCTGGCTGTCGGCCTAGGCCTCCCTTCCCCAGCTGCTGGATGCTGGCTGGGGCCTTCCTTCATTCCGCGCCACCCCCTGGTGGTCAGCACATGTCATAGTGAGCGATAGAACTCCTGGTCTCCTGGTCAAGCTCCCGTGGGGACACTTTGCATATTAGTCTTTTATATATAGAGAGATATACTTATCACTTTGAATGACAACTGGCATATGGTTAGCTATATATTTATTAGTCATCATTGTATCATCTTACATCAATAATATTCTTTGGAAATAAGCATGTATCAAAAATCTTTAAATGAAGAGTATACAATTTTAATGGGAAGTACATATTTTCATGATCAACTAACCCAACTAAAACTGGCCCTGTCAAGGGCAGCCATTGTAGATTTGTTCTGCTCATTGGAAATAATGAAATCACATTTGACATGAGTAATATACTAGTACATAAACTGTATAAACATTTTTTTATGTACAGAAATATGGTAAGCATGTGATAATGTCTTTGCAAAAATGATTGACTTAATATTATTTAGCATGAATGAAAATGACAGTTGAGGTAATGACAAAATATCTAGTCTTCAATTTCAGAAGTTCTAAGAGGTACCAGCAATTAAGTCTGAATTTGACAAAGTGATGGAAATTGCAGATGGAGAGGGGAAGCATAAGCTTATGATGACTTATGGGCAATGAGAAATTGAAACACCAATCAACAGAAATGAAAATTGGGACAAAGGCTAAAAGAATATAAAATTGGAAGCAGCCATGGCTGATAGGTAAGTTGCATCATTCTAGGTCTCAGGCATAATAATGGCAGAGGGAAGATTCAAACCCACGTTTGTCTGACTTAAAAATCTGAGGTCTTAACTGTACTAGATCCCTTCTTAGTAAAGAATGTGAAAAATACATGGGATGAGGCATCAGAAAGATTTAGATTTGAATCTGTCTGCACCACTATTAGATCTGTGACCTTGCCTAGTTTCCTTCCCACTAAATTGGGAAAATAATAACCACCTTTCCTTAGTTGTTGGAAGAACTGAGATAATGTTTGTGATGTTCCTGGCATGTCCAAGTGCCAAAACAATGTTCGTCCCTAGCTCCTTCCCTGAGAAATCATAGTCTGTATGATTAGCAATTATATCGAACCATCCTCCACATCTCTGTACAAAGTGCTTCTACAGAAAAATTGCACTCACTTGACTTTGTACCTTTTAAGAATAAAAACTTTCAGCAAAATAAAGGGTGATTTTGTGACTTGGAGATGGAAACAGCAGCCTAATTCTGAGTGCACATAAGCACACGCACATGTATGTACATACATCTGGTGTCCTAGACATAGTCCCCCCAATGCAGCCCCAAGGTTCTGTCTCTTTATCAATGCATGTGCCCAGATTATTAAAAATGCCAGGCTTGCCCTAGCTGGTTTGGCTCAGTGGATAGAGTGTCAGCCTGTGGACCAAAGGGTCCCAGGTTCCGTTCTGGTCAAGGGCATGTACCTCAGTTGCAGGCTCCTCCCTGGCTTGGGCCCTGGTCAGGAGGCAACCAATCCATGTGTTCACTTCACATTGATATTTCTCTGTCTTTCCCTCTCTCTTCTAGTCTTTCTAAAAATCAGTGGAAAAATATCCTTCGGTGAGCATTAAAAAAAAAAAAAAAAAAAAAAAAAAAAGCCAGGCCTGAGATGATTCAACCTTTAGCAAGTATCAAATACTCTAGAATGGTGAGAATCTGTCATAATGCTAGGCTTATACTTTTAATTACAGGTACTAGCAAACAGGTAGGGAAAGTAGTTGAAGGGAAGAGAAGGTTCTCCTGTAGACTTTTGAAAAATATGATTTCGAAACTACTTTTCAGACAGGAGCAAACTTGGGGTGGATGGACCTGACTTAGATCGCAGGGAACCCCAATTATATATCACACTGCAGAGTGCCCCAAGGGACAGAATTTGGAGCATAAAGCCAAGAGGATAGTCTGAACATTTTATTAGCATGAAGATGCTAGGCAGGGAGACAATCCAGGTCTGAAGAATGGGACAGAACTTAAGCAAGAGGGTTCATGATGGAAGAGAAGAGGTAGGACAGGAAATGTATCCTGAGTCTCCGGAGTGTGTCCACATAGAGCTCTGTGGGGAGAGGACACCAGGAGGCGCCTCAGGTACCTGGGATATACCACTACTGAGTCAGCTGCCTCTGCACATCCTATCTAATAAAGAGGGAATATGCAAATTGACCATCATGACGTAATGGACAAGTGGCTGCGCTCACAGCGGAGGCCAAGTTCCTGTAATGAGCCTTAACGAGCAATCAGCAGGGACCTGAGGCTGCATGGTGCTGGGCAGGACAGGGGACTCGAGCTGCGCCCCCAACCTGGTGGGGCTTGACAGGGGACCTCAGGTCATACCCCCTGCCCCAGAGCCAGGACAGGGGACCTCAGGCCATGCCCCCTGCCCAGTAGGGCTTGATGGGGGACCTCAGGCTGTGCCCCTGCCCCAGGGCCAGGCCAAAGGAATTGAGGCCAGCCCCCCGCCATGCAGGGCTTGATGGGGACCTCAAGGTGTGCCCCCTGCCTCAGCCCAGGCTGGGGAACCTCACACTGCGTCCCCGCCTGGCAGGGCTTGATGGGGGATCTCAGGCCACATTGCCTGCCCTGGTGCTGGGCTGAGGGACCTCAAGCTGTGCCCCTCACCCTGGTGCTGGGCCAGGGGACCTGAGGGTGCGCTGGAGGACCTGAGGCTATACCCCACACCCAGTGTGTGCCAAGGGACCTGGGGCTGCGCCCTCCGCCCTGCAGTGCTTGATGGGGGACCTGAGGCTGCACCCCCTGCCCAGTGGGGCTTGACAAGGGTGGGGCCGTCCAGGTCTGGATCTCACCCAATGGGGGTGGGTCTGGCTGGGTCTGGGTCTCGCACGATTTTGAGGTGCTGTGGGTGGGCGGGGACTTGACTCTGGGTCCCGTGGCACACCCCAGACTCTGACAGGAGGAAGATGTTCATATACATTTTATTAATTTTCTTTCATCTCTCAACTTCTATTATAGAGAAAGGGCAAACAGCAATATTAAAATATTTCCTCTAATGTAATCCCCTTTTAATGGGCACGAATTTTGTGCACTAGGCCACTAGTAGCACTATAAAATGGCATGAAAACTGTCAACTCAATGTTGGAGAACACAGAGCGCATCCTTTCACAATAAAGAACTTGTAAAATGAAATAGCAGAATGTCTGCAAACAGCTCCTGGAACAGTGAGCGCATATTCTGAAATAAGTGCAATTGTCCAAACAGCAATAATGAGATTTTGTGGATGTTAAAAAGACTTCAGGCCTGTTTTGCTTTTCGTGATCATCAACACTCCCCTCCCCATATTAATTTTAATGAGTTAATCACATCACAGGTTTGTGTCAGAGTTGTACTTTTTGTGTCCAGCATGTGTCATTCACAGCTGGGACTTTTAAAGACATTTGTTGGCAGCATTATGCAACTTCATAACCACAGCTTTTTTTTTTTTTTTTTTTTCAGATGAAACCCAGCTTATTTGTATTCAGTGGACGTTCTGTCTTTTTCATGTAAGAGCTTCGAGCTTCCCCAGAATTGGAACTCTATATCCGTGTGTGTGTGTGTGTGTGTGTGTGTGTGTGTGTGTGTGTGTGTGATTCTTAGTTAAATACAAGAACGAGGCAGGAAAGGGTGAAATAGAGAAGCCTGAGGCCTGGCCACCAAGGAGGAGGGCCACGTGCTGTCAGAAAGCGTCCGTGTTTCAGTTCATGCTGCAATCCCATTTTCCGGTGGGGCACCAAAGTGGCTATTGCTTTTCCACTAAAAGGGGTGGACGGTAACTTCCCTCATCAATAAAGTGCACGCAGAAGAACAAGAAATTGGCAGGAGGAATTTTGCCAAGAGCTGGGAGAAAACAAGCATCCTGAGAAACACAAGGGAAGACAATTGTTCCTAACGTGAAAGTTGAACAGGTACATCATTAGCGACAGAAAGCAAGGAGCCACGTGAAACACACACCAGGAGAATCAGCAGGATGTGGGCCACGCGAGGAGAAAGAATACAGGCTGCATCAGAACAGAGGCAAATCTCCGACATGTGGCTCATCTTCCACTGTCTGATACTCGGTTAGCTAGTTAGTAAAAGTGGGCATATTTCATATTTTGTAGCATTGTGTCAGCCATCCTCAACTAATCTAGTATTTTCCTTAAAACTTCAAACATGAATTTTGAGCTTGCTTCTATTCTATGTGTGTGTGTGTGTGTGTGCGCGTGCGAGGAAATCATCAATTTACTACATAATGGACTCTGAGTATTGAGTGTTTGTGCTTTAACAATTGTTATGCCAATTCTGACACAGAGAGTGATCTGTTTCTACTAGGAAAAAAAATTAAATATGTCATTATGATATGAACATTAATTTTCTCTGAATTTTTTTCTGCCATTTGAGTATTTCAAAAGAGCATAATGAAAATCAGGGTCTAATCATATGCTAGCTTCAAGTATCTTTGCAGTGGAGTTTTATATTTGTGAACACAACAAACAGGATGACAAATGCATAATAGGGGCTACCTGTCTCTTATTAGGGGCACAGTGGAGGGCCCATCAATAAAATTTCCATTAGTTTTGAGGTTTTATGGACAATGCTCCTTAGAAATATGGATTGGCTCACAAACCACATGTGAGATAGTCGTCCATTACAAGAAACCCTCTACAACATATTGGTCTTCCTTAAGGCACTTGCCACCTTATACATGTTATGCCTCGCAGTGTACTTATTAGGTCCATGTCTTGCTTCTCCTCCTTCATACTTAGCACAAGCTCACAGAGGCAGAGACTTCTCTTTATTCACCCTCTGTCTTAGCCTCGGGATTACAATGCACCCTCACATGGCACTGTGTGCTCTTCCTATTGTAGTAATTCACGTGCTGTTTTATGATTTCCTATTTAAATACCCATACTCTACGGCAAACTCCTGAGGATAGACTTGTTTACTCTTGCATACTGCCTGCTACAGGCTAATGATAGTGAAAGCTGTAATTTGTTAAGCACTCACTGCTAAATGATCTATCCTTCACAACTTGGAGAAAAGATACATTATTATTCTCAATTTACAGACAAGGCAAGTGAAGCTTAGGAAGAGTTAAAAGTTTGCACAAGGCTATTCAGCTAGTACTGTCAGAATTAACATTGAAAACCAAGCATGTCATGTTCCAAAGACCATGTTCTTAATTAAGGATGAGCCTGGGTACACACAGTTAAGGCAGTGTTGGTGGAATTTAAAATTGCCAATGTAGATTTAATATTAACACAAGTATCCTAGACTTGTGACTCAAATCAATTTATATCTATTCATAAATACAGACTACAATATCTCATAATAATTGCTTATTTTTCTCTAAAAATAGATACTATTTTTCCTATGTTCTGATAGTGACTATTTGTAGTTTTTTTAGTTAAAATAATTCAAATGATAGCTACTATTTATTGAGCCCCTACTAAATAGTATCCTGTACCTGTTTTGTTACATGCATTACTATTTATTTATTTATTTATTTATTCATTTATTTATTTATTTTAATCCTCACCTGAGGATATTTTTCCATTGATTATTTTAGAGAGAGTGGAAGGGAAGGGGAGATACAGAGAGAAACATCGATGAGAGAGACACATTGATTGGTTGCCTCCCTCACGGGACCCAGCCAGGGCTGGATTGAGCCTGCAACCGAGGTACATGCCCTTGACCAGAATCAAACCCAGGACCTTTTAGTCCTCGGGCTGATGCTCTATCCACTGAGCCAAACTGGCTAGGGTTGTATTACTTTCTAAATTGTTTGATGTTTGCCTTTGAGGATGGAGACCATGTATTTCTCATTTATTCCTATTTTCATCTCCCTTTTCCTCCATCCAGCATGCTGGGCCTAATAGATGCTCAATAATTATTTGTTGAAAGAATCTGCCAGTCATATATTTTCATATTTAATATTCAAAGCAATCTTGGGGTGTTATTGTAGATAATTTAAACAATGTGTGCAGGGCCACATAATAAATGCCAGAGCTAGAGTCCCCCCTCATTCTGTTTGGTCCTGTGGCTCACTCTGGGACCACACTGCCTCTTAAGAGCAGGCCTTCATCTGTGAGGCCTTTTGAATGCAGTCTTCCAAGTTTCTATGAGTGTACACCATATATGATGTCACAATAATAGTTGAATAATATTTCCTCTCTCAGTTGATATCAACTGCTATGGAGGAAGCACTATTTTTGAACAGCATATTTCTGAAATTTATTTCCTAAGACTATCTTGGTTGACCTGTTCTTGAGAATCATAGACTAGTTTTAGAGGTGACTGGTTGTAAGTAATTGTTTTACTACCATTGACAACGAACTATCTGGTTCACCAGTTGATTACCTCTAAGTTGTATTTTATCAGATAATAAGCAAATAGAAGAAAGCAAAACAAAACAAAAAAAGGGGGAAGAAAGGAAATTGATGGATAACTAGGGTCTGACCCCCCCTCCCCCGCCCCCCCCCCCCCCCCACTATTCCAGCAAAGCAAAAAATCCTATCTTATTAGGTATTCAGTATTTCTATAGAACTTTCTGGGAAGAATTTACTGCAAAACCCCAGGACAAATGGATGGTCCCCAAATGGCCCAAAACAGGAAAGCCAATCTAGGGCTGCACTGAGTTCTTCCCGGCTTTGAGATGGTGCTGACCTCTGAGTAAGCTCCATCTGGACAGGGAGTGGGGAGACAGTCTCTGCATGGAAGGAGCCGTTCCTCCAGCATCCGTCCTCCCTTCATCCCCATACATAGCAGCTGCCACCCAGATTCTTAGCAAAAGCATTGTTGAGCTGGTTTTAAGTGCCACACCCATTGACACCTGGAGAAATCTAAGTAAATAAAAAGTAAGTTAAAAGTAATACTGTAAGAGGAGGATAATAACATTGCTACCCAATTAGACTAACTCCTTGTGAGGAGTCAGCGATACTTTATAATATGTAGTGCATTGCCTGGAACAAAGAAAGAATCCACTCATTTTGTTTTCCCTTTTCCCAAGCCTCTACCTAAATCTATTCCTTAGCTACATGAATTCAATGTTTCTGAACTGAGTTGCCTGCTTTTTGTTTCTCCATATTCAGATCAATTCTATAGAAGAATATAGCTCAATCATGTCACATTCCTAATCAATAGTCTTTCATTATTTTATTGCCTGAAATAATATTGAGAATGGAAGCTAAATTACTTTGCTAGGTATTAATGATTTCAGCATGCTTCTTAGATTTTAATTTTTTCTCTTTCATGACTCTCATAGATCAGCCAAACTGAATCTCTTGTTCTTTCAAAAGTGTTTGCTCTGGCCTGGCCAGTGGTGCTCAGTGGTTGAATATCAACTCAGGAACCAAAAGGTCTCCTATTTAATTCCCGGTCAGAGCACATTACCTGGGGTGTGGGCTCGATCCCCAGTAAGGAGTATGCAGGAGGCAGCCAATCAATGATGTTTCTCTCTCATTAATGCTTCTCTCTATCCTTCTCCCTTCCTTTCTCTCTTAAAAAAATCAATAAAAAAATATAAAAAGTGTTTGCTCCAGCCATTCTCTTTTCCTGGAAGGTCCTTTCTTCCATCAATTTTACTCAGGTAAAGCTTTTCAATACACTTAATGTATATCTTGCTAACTAATGAGCTCCTTAAGAACAGAGGCTAGCTTTTTCTCATCTTTACATTCTTAGTGCTGGTAGTGTTATTGATGTGGAGTTATGTATACTAGTACATTAGTCAACTCAAATATTTGCTGAATAAATGAAACACACACACACACACACACACACACACACACAAAACAACAAAAAACAATACAGACAAACTTCCTTGTATTCCGTAAGTGCTTTGAAATGCTTGGTTTTTGGTATTTTGTTCTTTTCACCCACACCATTCCCAAAATTACTAGCAGAAAAAAAATTATTGTTTCATTACTGGAAACAATGACTACAAAATTTCCAATATGTTTAATTTTTATTGCCTTTTCATTCAAGAAGTTTCCTGGATTTAATTAAAGAAATACAAATTTAAAGCTTTTGCCATGAGCCACAATTAATTTTTAAGTTATTCATAAGACTTTGTTTTCTTAATTTAAAAAAAATCCTCACTCAGATATTTTTTCCATTGATTTTCGAAAATAAGAACGAGGTTAGCATATTCTAAGAACTGACAGAAAATAAATATGGCTGAAGTGTAGTGAGTGATGGGGAGAGAGATATAAAGAGAGGTGGGAGAAGTTATAAAATTATATTTAAGAATTGAAGTAGGGAGACCAGTTAAAAGAATGCTACAGATAGATGACTAAGCTTGTGGCTACAAAGATGGAGAGAAGCAAAAGTATTTGATATGTATTTGATTTTGAAAGAAAAAAAAATCAAGGGGGACTTGTTAATATTCGCAGGAAGTGATAAAAAGAGAAAAATACAAGATGATTTTTAGATTTCTACGTTAGCATCATGGTGGAGTGAGAAGACCACTTGTATTTCCCCTTACATTTACAACTAGTTGGACATCCATAATCCAGCAAAGGTTCTTCTGCTCAACACACAGACATGCCCAGGAGATCCACACTTGGATACATCTGAAGGTGCGTGTATTGGACTTGTTGGGGAGGCAAGTTAGGGGTGGGAACAGGGATAGTGCATGGATGCAATTCCCCAGCATGACTCCAGCTAATGTGGTAGCAATGGAGGATTGGGAATGTGGGACAATTCATCAAGAATATTATGCACCCAATCTAGGAGCACCAAAATATATAAAGTAATTTTAACAGACCTAGAGGGAGAAATCAGAAGAGAAACAATAATAGTAGGAGACTTTAGCACTCCACTTACACCAATTTAAAATGTGTGTTTATTGATTTTTAGAGAGAGAGGAAGGGAGAGGGAAAGAGAGGGAGAAACATTGATGAGAGAGAAACATCATCAATTGGCTGTCTCCTGCACACCCTCTTCTGGAGATCGAGCCCGTAACCGGGGCATGTGCCCTGACCAGGAATCGAATAGTAATCTCTTGGTTCCTGGGTCGATGCTCAACCACTGAGCTACACTGCACTTACACCAATTTAGAGATTATCCAGACAGTAAGTCAACAAGGGAAACATTAGCCTTAAGTGACACTTTAGATCAGATGGACTTATTAGATACAGAATTTTCCTTCCCAAAACAACAGAATACATATTCTTCTCAAGTGTACATGGAACATTCTCAAGGATAAACCATATGTTAGGACACAAAACAAGTCTCAATAAATTTAGGATCAAAATCATACCAAGCATCTTTTCCAATCCAAATGGTATTAAACTAGAAATCAACTACAAAAGAAAGCTGGAAAAATCACCAGTATGTGGAGATTAAATATCATGGTTCTTAACAACTATTGGGCCAATGTAGAATAAAAGTAGATATTTGAAGATAAATGAAAATGAAAATATGACATACCAAAATGTTTGGAACCTAGCAAAAATAGTACTCATAGAGAATTTTATAGCAATACAGGCCTCCTTCAAGAAACAGGAAAAAAATTTCAATTAAGTCATTGAATATTACACCTTAAGGAACTAGTAAAAGAAGAATAAATGAAACTGAAAGTCAGTAGAAAGAAAGAAATAATTAAAATCAGAGCAGAGATAGATGAGAGAGTAAAAAGACAATAGAAATAAAAGTATGTTACTTTTCTGAAAACAAATGATAATAAAAAACAATAAAATAAAGAGCTTGTTTTTGAAAAAATAAAATTGACAAAGCTTTAGCTAGTGTCACTATGGAATAAAGAGAGAAGACAAATAAAGTCAGAAATAGATTTCTAGTTTGATGGATTAGATAAAAGATGATGGTACAAAGTAGCAATGAAAAGTGAGATATAACACAGAAAAAATAGATTACATCTTTTAAGAACTTCATGGAAATAAATTTGAAAATTAAGAGAAAATTTAAAATTGTCTAAAAAATGTAAATGATCAAAATGGACTAAAGGGAAACAGAAAAATAAGAGTAGACTAATAATCATTAAATAACCACTAGTTAGATATCTTACCCCAATCCATATTTCAGATAGTTTTTATAGGCTATTTTTGTCAAATCTCCAAGAATGTGTAATTTATACCTTAAAAAAAACAACACTCTATGCCAGAACCGGTTTGGCTCAGTGGATAGAGCATCGGCCTGAGGACTGAGGGGTCCCAGGTTCGATTCCGGTCAAGGGCATGTACCTTGGTTGCGGGCACGTCCCCAGTAGGGGGTGTGCAGGAGGCAGCTGATAAATGTTTCTCTCTCATTGATGTTTCTAGCTCTCTATCCTTCTTCCTTCCTCTCTGTAAAAAATCAATAAAATATATTTAAAAAACAAACAAACAAAAAACAACACTCTAAAAGTAGTAGAAGAAGATTACCTAACTTATGAGGTTGCTATAACTTTGGAACAAAATAGGTAAGTACTATATAAAAAAAGATATTATGGGCTTGTCTTACATATAAACATAGAAAATATTGTGAGTAAATTAACTGAATTAAGTAATTAAATGAATTAAAAACTCATTATAAACAACTGTGGTTTATTCATGTATATTCAGAAGGTTAACATTAATATGTACTTTTATGTAATTTTCTAATTAAGTAAATTTAAGGAGAAAAACCATACGGATCATTTCAATAGATTCAGAAAGACACCGAATAAAGTTCAGTACTGAAATGTTAAAAAAAGAGAAAAAACCATTGTTGCCTCCACTCTTGTCCCAGCCTCCATTCTATTCTCAACCTGTAGCTAATAGATTTAGTATAAAAGTCATTAAGATTATGTCATTCCCTTGCAGAATCCTTCAATTGCTTCTTATCACATTTAGCAAAATCCTCAAGATTCTTGCTGTGACCTAAGTGGCCCTGCAGGACAGCCAAAGAAATAGGACTACCTTTCCAACCTTCCTTGACCTGCTAATAAGCTCTCATTTCAGGACATTTGCACTGCGTTCCCTCTGCCTAGAATGTTCTTTCTTATATCTGCAAGATTTGCTCAGGTCTTTGCTCAAATGTTACCTCTGTTTGAAGAGACCTTATGTAAATAACTATCCTCCATCCTCCCTCAAATCCTTTGCTTCATGCAGCTTTTATTTTTTTTGAAGAGAAACAACATTTATTACTACTTTATATCCTATTATATGTTTATTTACTTCCTCTCTCTTTTTCCCTTTAAATTTCCACAAGGATGGGGACCTTTTTACCACTATTATTCCTAATCTGTTCAGAAGAGTATCTGGTATATTGTAGGGTCCCAATATATATTTGTTGAATTAATGAATCAATATGTGAATGACCTACTTCTAGGGTTATTTGTTGTGAAGCTTGAATAAGATAATACATGGTAAGTGTTTTTAAAAAAGTTGCTTTTATAAAAAGATTAAAAGAGACTATAATGTATTGTAAAATAGTGCCCAGGGCCAGACCTGTACATACATGCATTCATAATCACATGAGATCATTACATTTTTGTGACTTCTTTATAAAGTAGATTTTCCTCTATCCCCTTATACAGACAGTCGTTTCATGGTTACGTCGCCATCTCCCATTTCTTTCTAAAAAAAAAAAAAAAGAAGTTCTGTACATATATGCTTTATGTTTTTTATTTATTTACCACAAGTAAAGGTCAGGAGTTGTTATATTTCTTTAAAATTTTTTTTTACTGTTTCACTTCATTACTGCTGTGTATGTGCTCCATGTGAGTGACGTAGGTGCTTATGCAGGTGAATTCCCACTTACAGCGAAAATCGCGTTGCATCGCCGTAGGAATGGATCTCCGACGTAACCCAAGGGCCTACTGTATTGAAATAAAAGTTTAAAGTCTTATGAACTTTATTAGGCCTGTGAATTTATATACTGAGTTTTGCTCCCTCAAGGTATACATAATCTAAGAAGAAAGACATGTCATTGTAATGTGGGGTAGATTATCATACAGATGCTAAGAGGTTAGAGAGAAAATGCTCTGGGTGTTCAGGCTGGGTAGAGACATTTCCTTTCAGAAGGATGGAGTGGGTGCATCACTACAGTTAGTTGCAAAAGAACGTCTGTTTAGCCAATCACTGTAATTTTTAAATAAGAAGCACCCTGTCCAACCTTTCTGAAACCTTTGGCCAAGGAGGTTAAAGAAAGTGGGGCGGGGGGGGGAGACTAGAAAATGTGTGACTGACCCAGGAATGCTAGAGCAGAGGCGTGAAGCACCCTGAGGAGCTAGACCAAATCAAAATTTTTACGTGAAAGTTCTGAGAAAGTTCACAGCTTAATGACTTCCTAGAACATCAAACAGAAGTCTAAGGATTTTAAATGAAGTTCATGCCTAATCACAGTGTGTGGTTCTGAATGTGCTCTGGCTACAGACCTTATTGTCACTAATAAATATTTTGTTTAATTGGCCTTTTACAGGTCACGTAAGTCTGCAACTGAGCCAAAATGAGAAATAACTCTTGGTTCTCAGCCCTTTGTTTAGACAGATGTATTTTGTCATAAGGTTTCTTTGCAAACAGTGCTACTTATGATGTTGGGCTGTTTTCTAAATTTTAAAATGAGCCAACTTAGATAGACTCAGCTAAGATCTACTCAACACCTAGTTTGCTCCAGGCACTATTGAGCCCTCAGCAAATACTATATGTAAGTTACAACACTGCAAAAGAGGCATCCCAGTCCACATTTTTTTTTTCAGATGAGAAAATGGAGGATTAAAGTTTCTGTCTAGTGTCACATGGCTTGTAAACCAGAACTTGAGCCCAAATAGAAACGCTACACTTAATGCTACTACCAAGTAGACCAAATAAGTACCCATTTATTGAGATCCTACTATGTTGAAAGCATTAGAAAAGTCACACAAAAACTGGCAAACCATTTTTGCTGTAGCGCAAGCACTGCTTGCTTTCTGGCTTAGAACCTGACCTATTGGGTCTGTAGGCTGCATGAGGCCAGGGTCTGTGCTGTCCACGTTGGTTGATTCCTGTGTGGATTGACTTCCAACACAGCCTTCTCTGCCTGTTTACTAAGCAAGGAAGGAGAGCAGTGCTCTCTTATATTATTCACAGCCAGAACATATAGGTGATGCTTATTGGTATTAATAGTAAAAACTAACATTTATCGAGTTTTTAATAGTAAAAACTAACACATCTGCCATGTGTCAATATTGTTCCAAGAATTTACACATTTAATCTTTACAAGAACCCTATGAAGTCGGTATTAATAGTCCCTCCCCCCTTTTCCTATGAGGACTTTGAAGTTTTGAGAGGTCTGGTAACTGGACTAAGATCAGACATCTGATAAGATAGAGTAGCGTTTGAATCCAATAGCCTGGTCCTAGAGATTGGGCTATAAATCACTCCGCTCTACTCTTAGCAAAAGTAATCTAGATGAAGGCAATGAAGCTTCTCAAGGATAAGTCATTATTAAAGAGGCCAGATATATCCTACCCCAGTATTCTAGTTCCTGATGTATGCAGAAGTTTTTCCCTTTTCTTTTCTTTCCTGTATTGTTTAATTTCATTCTCAAGTTTGAAAATCCTGCAAATAACACAAATACTTCTTTGTACATATTTATTATTATAAAAGTACCTAAAGAGTTAATCCTCCCTCTACCTCATTCTCTACCCTCTACCTCACCCAGGGGTGAGGTTCCATTCAAAACTTCTAGGAACACATACTTCTATTTCCCCATACGCCAACACTTATTAATATCTGTTTTTTAATGTCTCATCTAATGGCCAATAACATCATTTTTACATGATTTTTATCAAGTTGAATATGTTATTTATGTTATTGGCTATTCCTTTTTCTATCTTTGCATCTTTTCTTTGTATCTTCTGTCCACTTTTCTATTATTTTGCTTACTTTTAGTTATAGAAGCCTTTACATTTTCTAGATATTAAATGTATATTTATTAATATATTGCCAATATGTTTTCCCACCAGTTGTTGGCCTTTTAATGCTTTTCAGCCTTATTGAGTTATAATAAAGGTCCCTTCCTGACCTCAACATTCGGGATTACGTGGTGGTACTGAGCATCTCGTGTGCACATGAAGAGTCCCTCCTCTGTCACATGCACAGATTTTAGTTCTTTTAAAATCTGTGAGTAAAATACAGTGGTCTGTGGATTGGTTTTCTGGACGCTATTTGAGCATTACAGTGTGCCAATGATTGCTTTCTGCAAGTAGCCAGAAATACTTTCCAGTAGAAATGGTTCTCTTTCGATCTGGGAACCGTGGGAAGGATCATGTCTCAGGGTAGTTGTCGTAGTTAAACCAATCTGAGGATGGGTTCATGAAAATGACTTGATTAAATGGACACAGACAGTAGGGGGGATGAGGGCATGTGCTGGGGGTGGGAGCGGCCAGGGAGAGGTCAATAGGGGAAAAAGGAGACATATGTAATACTTTAAACAATAAAGAATTGAAATTAAAAAAAAGAAAATGACTTGATTCATGATTTCAAGGGGAAAATGGGCCAGGTGCCTTGGCTGCTCGAGGTATTCCACCAATGGTTATCAATGGAAGGGATCTTCTTTGTCTGGTTCAATGTCTGTAATTCCCTGTGTCTGTAATTATAAATGAGGAGACCAAGGTAAGAAAGTATCATTTGTCTCAGACCATCCAGCTAGGAGGACAATAATAAAAATAATGTACAGATGATGTGATAAACAGAGAGCTTTGTTAGGCTTAGCAACAACCTCTGCGGCTTGTTGTGCTGACCTTTCAGCATTTCTGACATTTGGGAAATATTTCAACTTTTGAGGTTATTTAGAATTCCATCCCAAAATATAAAAAGCAAACATAATCCTATAAATGCCCCCATGAACTCATTTTGTGACAGAGAAGTCCTCATTTTTCTCATACCCTAAAGGAACTACAGATCTCTCAGATTGTACCTTACATTAAAATTGTATTACTTATTCTCACTTTCAAAATACTTTCCCCTGCATGATTTCAATTGATGTTCACTCTAATTTGACTCAAATATTAAAATAAATAAAAACAAATAAAAAAATAAGTGAATAATGTCCTTTGGGAAGTATCATTAGAGCATACTATGATCACCACCTAGTACTGTTTTTTCACCATCCCACTTCCTTAGACGTTTTATGATGCGGCATTTTATTCCTTCAGGCAGTTTATTGGTTCTGTCAGTAAAACACTTAAGCACTGCCTGGCATAGTGTAGGAAATCAGTAAACTTTAAGGATTTGTCTGGCCTTTTATAAGTGTGTTTGTTTGTTTATTTATTTTTGAACAGGTGCTATTTTTACAAAAAGATATACTATAAAAAGTTACCCTCAACCTTGTCCCCAGACCATCCAGTTCCCTTTCCACAGGTCAGCTCCTAGGCGGGCACCTAGCAGCTAATTTAGAACTAGTGTGTGCCTGGCAGTGTTCCAGCTCCGTCATCCAGGAAACTGTCAGTCTCTGCACCTGAAAGCCCCACTCTGGCCTTTGGGAACTCATCAATGTTTATTTGAGTGCTTTGTAAACTTTAAAACAATCACAACCCACAGTGAGAACTACATTGAAACATATGCATTTTGTTTTATTATTTTTTTAATAATTGTTTTTGAATTTAAAAATAATTATTTTTTACATATGTGTCCTTATTCCCCCATAACCCCCCAACCCCCACTAATGCCCCACCTCCTTGTTGTCTGTGTCCATTGATTAGGCTCATAAGCATGCACACAAGTCCCTTGGTTGATCTCTCCACCTTACCCCCACCCTCCCCTACCTTACCTGAGGTATGATGTTCTAACACACACATGAATTTTAAATAACATAACACATTTCAGGAAATGATACTTACTCTTGCTGCATAAGACATACAGTAATGTTTTCTGTTCTGTTTAATTTTTTAACCATCTACTAAACATGCACTTATAGATTTTATATCCCCAACACAATTTAATTTAAGAATATTTCTTAGAGAATCCAAGAAGGTGGCAGAGTAGGTGGAAGCTACACTCAGCTCCTCCCAGGATCAAATTGGAATTACAATCAAATTATAGAACAATCACCCTGAAAATCCAACTGAAGACTAGCTGAAAAGAAATCTTATAACCAAGGATTTATAGAAGAAGGCACACTGAGACTGGAAGGAAGGGCAGACATGTGGAAAGGGCTGGCCCCACTCCCACAGGCAGAAGCTGAGGTTTGAGGAATAGTTCAGGTGAGGGGGGTTCCCCCTGAAAAGTGTGAGGTCTGAACCCCAGCCCAGGGCACCAGAGCAAAAAAGAGGCATATATATTGAGTGGCCAGATTTATTATGATCTCCGAATGCATAATAATCTGGCCACTCAGTATATATCCTATATAATAAAAGGCTAATATGCAAATTGTCCCCTCAACCAGCAGTTTGACCAGCAGGCAGGCCGGCCAACCACCCATGTTCCCTCCCCATGGCCAGGCTGGCTGGACCCCACCCATGCACGAATTCATGCACCGGGCCTCTAATATATGTATTAAAAGCCCAATGAACAAAGATTCATGCTAGAATGGGCTTTCCTTTCCCTGGCTGCCGGCACTGCCTTTCCACTCCAGCCCAGCCCCTTTCTGCTCAGGCCACCTCTTTCCACTCCAGCCCCACTTTCCCACACTGCCCAGAGGGCCTGAAAGACTGGGGTGGGGAAGAAAGCCTGCATCATCACCATGGCGACAACCCAAGCATCCCGCCCCCCCCCTCAGCACCTGTGTATGCAAATTAACTTCCATCTTTGTTGGGTTAATTTGCATATCACTCCTGATTGGTTGGTGGCATAGCGGAGGTACGGTCAATTTACATGTTTGTCTATTATTAGGTAAGATATACACACACACACTGAATGGCCAGATTATTATGCATTCAGAGATCATGATCTCTGAATGCATAATAATCTGGCCACTCAGTGTATATCTGGTTGTGAAAAGAAGTGGGTTTTCTGTCTATCAGGGAAAGATGGAGGTTGCTAGAGACACAGGTACCATCTTAAAGGGCCAATGCACAAAATTTCACTTATAGCCACTCAATCTGCACTCCAGTGAAGGGAAGACTGAATAAACTAGAGTTGTGTGAGGAAAGTTTGGGGTGACTCTGGAGAGAGAGCTGAAGGGACAGCTGCCATGATCCCTGTGTTGAGTCACTTTCCCTTACCAAAGATCCATCTTTCATGGGTGGAGCACTTCCCTCCCTGTGGCATCAGCCTGGGAGAAAGCTGTAGCCCCACCCTCTGGACTCCCTCATTGCCCTACCCTATGAAGTTTTGCCCTGATGAGTAGTCAGCAGCTTTGGCCAGGGTGTAGAGGTCAGAGCAGACTCAGGGCGTGTCAGTGACTGAGTTGTGTGGCTCTAAGGTGGGGGCCACCCCCCAACATTCCCTGAAACCTGAAAGGCACATCTCCCTCACAGGAGATCCACTAGCCCCCATCCTCATGATTCCTAGCAGCCCCACCTGGCTGAGCTCTGTGTCCTCCTGTCAGAATTTGGGACAGACTGAGTTTTGTGGTTCTAGAATAGGGGCCATTTTCCCTTCACACATCAGACTGAGTAGAGCCCTTCCTTCCCATGGCCAAAAATTGGTTTATTTAGGCCTGAAAACTCTGCTGGCATCCTGATGACTCACTGAGACCCCATCCCAACAATAAGGTGTGCAAGCACCCAGTGAGTGGTGGTTAGACTTGATATACCCAGGGACATTTGCTGAGTGACATCATACCCAGCACTGGCACTAGGTTTAAAACTGCATAAATCTGGTGGACACCACTTGCCCCTACCTGGTGACTCACTGAGAACCTACCTCATGCAAATTGAGTACTCCCAGATGCCCTTTCAGTGACTGAGCCTAACAGGCAGCCAGCAGGTGGAGGCAGCTGGAGATGGATCTCAGGGTGTTTTGCGACTTTTGCTGACCTGTCCCTGTTACTGGTTATGGTAAAAGCTGACCTTGGTGTACAGCTTGGTCCTTCCTGTGTGCATGCAGGTCCAGCAGAGGCAGCCACAAACTAGATTGCTGAGGGCCAGTGCACTTCCCAAGAGCCCCAGATACAACACACCCAGTGGCCAGCTTCAGAAAATATTGGAGTAGGATCCAATAAGCTTCAAAATAACCCAAAATTTATGAGACACAGTGAAAGCAGTGCTAGAGGTAAATTCATAGCATTACAGGCCTACCTCAAGAAACAAGAACTATCTCAAAAAAACCAACCTAACTTTACACTTAAAGGAACTAGAAAAAGAACAACAAAGCTCAAAGTGAGTAGAAGGAAGGAAATAATAAAGATCAGAGCAGAAATGAATGAAACAGAGTGTGGAGAGCACCTGAGAGAGCACCTGAGCAAAGGTCATTAGTTGAACCCTGCAGTGTTGGCAAAGCCATCCCCTGGAAACATACCTCATCAGAGGTGAAAAATGTTGTCATTCTTGACCTTTATCTCAGGCACCAGGGGATGGATGCCATTATCTAGGTTCACTCAGGCGCAAGGTATGGATGCAATTATCCGGGGTCAGCCAGGCCTGACAATTACGAGAAGCCACAAGAATGAAGAATGCAGCCTGATCTTTAAGCATGATTTAACATAATTTCCCTTTGTCTTAAACTCTAGTAAAACTCCTGGTATCATGCTGTATATATAATAAACACACTGCACTAGCTCTGTGTCACTGTCTCTCCATCTGAGAACAGTGTCCCACCTGGTCCCAGCTTTACTTGTATAATGTCTCTGTGTCTGTCTCTTTCTTAATTCCCAGTTGCCCCTACTCAGATCTTGTTCATTCTCTAGCTGCACGGAAGAACTGGTGCCAGAACAGGGACCTGAGTACAGGGGAACTTGAAGCAATAAGGTGAAGGGATGCTCTGAGGTGCATGCAATGAATTTAAGAAGTAAGGTAAGGAATGGATTAATATAGCTGGGTATAAAACATGGGAAATACAGAGTCTCAGAAGAGAGACCTATATGCTCAAATGTTTAAGACAATGCTCAAAGCTAGGGGATGCTCTATTAAGCAAAGTCAAATTCTTGATTTCTTGAGTTTTGTTAATGAAACTTGCCATTGGTTTCCTGAAGAAGGAACTGCCAACTTACAGACCTGGAAAATGGTTGGAAAGCAGTTGTGTGACTGATACACAGCAGAAGGTCCAGAAAAAATTCCTATTCCTACATTCGCACGATGGTCTCTAATTCATGACTGCCTTGATCTGGAGCAGGAGAGCTTAAGACTGTCTAAGCAGGGTGTGGCCACAGTTTTGCAACATACACTAGAGGGGAGCTAATCCCTAAAAACACCACCTCCCCCCTCTGTGCCACATCTTTCTCTGCCTGTCACTCCTGCGACTGCAGTCAAGAGCATACCTGATAAAGTTTTACCTCCTAATTATGAGTGGGAGCTAGAATATGAGGTGGAGCAGGACAAACATCACCATGAGCAGGATGACTCAGATGATGAGGAAGGTTTTGCTTACAGTTTCACAGAAATGACCCTAGCCACCCTGCCTTTATGGCAAGATGCAGGCATGTGGCTGAAAATGAAAGTAACTTCATGTTTCACTTTGCTCAAGCTACTTGTAGTAGGTTGTACAAGCTACTTGTAGTAGGTTGAACCACATAGAAAGGATTGAAAGAATTTCCCAGCAGCTGCCAAGAATTCTGTATCTTAGAGACCTTTCTCTCCCTCTCTGGCCACCAGAAACACTTAGCTAGTAAGATTTCTGTCTGTATGTCTGTCATGCAATTTTGGCTTTCTGACTTTTAGGGACTTTAATTTGCTCTTCCCTGATTTATGATTTTGCTGTGCTATGTTAAAATTTTAAGATTCTAAGATTAATTTGAAAGTATTAAAATTTGTGAAGGTTACAACCCAGGGAAGTTTAAACAAAGGCCTAATTCCAAGCCTGTCTGTGATTAACAAACCATTATCTTCCCCACCTGAAGCAAAGTGGGAGGGGGAAGGGAAAAAAAAACTAACAAACCCGAGGTTTCAATCTCCAGGCCAGGGAGAATGAGAGACGGTACTTGCTGAACTCAGTAGGGTGGGGAAATTTGCAAAGCCCTGCCCAGCATCATGTCCATTAAACATCCAGTAGGCAGTGTCAGTATTACTGGAACTGGGTGGTCTGATGCCTGCCTGTGACATCACAAATCTGAGCCAGCCAGCCCTGGGGACATGAAACAAGGGAATAGGTGAGTGATAGGTGTGTCCCCCACAGTGTTTTCTCTACAGTTCAAAGTATATTCTGTACTTCTGTGGTATTATTAAAATATAAAAATTTAATGGCCAAATTGAAAATGATTAATTCTGTGGTCAAGACCAAATATTTAATGTTAAAACCAGTTTAAGTTTTAATAACCTTTAAATTGGGTATATTTGACAGCTTTTCCAAATGTAATATTTCAAGTATTTAACTGAGAGACAGCTTTGCAACACCCCAAGGGCCCTGAGGTGATGCAAAGATTTATTCTCTCTCCCTAAAAGAAATATTTTTGCACTAAATTAGACCAATAGAATATCCTTGAAATTACATAAGTAAGTTATGCAGGCTAGGTTGGACAACAAAATTAATGCTTCCATAATAATGGGCAGTTCTTGAATGAGGATGGACCTCATTCCAAGGGTGGTTCCCAGGTTCCGGGGGCATACAACTCCCAGCCAGATTAATGTGTCCTTTCCTTGAACAGAAAGGGCAATTATGGTTAGCAGCATAATTAAAATAAAATAATACTCACATTGAGTTATTCCTGTTATAAAATTGGTCAATCAAATACTTTAGGTAATAATTGGCTTTAAAATCTCAAAGTTGTTAAGATGTAATAAATAGATGTAATGAAAATGAAGAATTTGTGATAAAGATTTTCAGTAATAATTATAAATATGTTAACAATAAAAGTCCATCACTCAATAGGAGACTGACTGCTCTCTGTTGGAGGAAGGGGCCAGTCGTCCTTCTCCCTGTAAAACTAGAGAAGCCACAGCAATAACCTTAGATGTTATCTCTAAAGAAAAATGTAGCAGTTTAAATTCAAGCTGCCATAGGCTGAGAATAGCTGCTGAACCTTCTCCCTCCTCCCCCTGCCTTTTCTCCAGCCTCATATGCCTATACATAATTTTCCAAAGTTTTTGGTAACTTAAAGACTTTGGAGCATTGCTGGGTTAAATGATAAACTTCTAAATATTTTAAAATAACATATAAGACAGAAACATTGATTGCTATACAAGTTTTGATTCTCCTGCTCTTAGTTTTTATTATAGAAGGTCTCTTGTACTTTGTTGAAGGTATATTTTCTTGAAAGTAAGAGTCCATTTAAACTGTGTTCATACATGTTAATCTAAGAAATTCTGGCTGTTTACTTTTTGGTTATCATTGAAAAAATTAAGGTTGAAAGAAAAGATTTGTACAAGTTGCTGAAGTTATGACAGAAAGAATGTTAGAGTAGAAATACTTAATAAAAGGTCTGAGGCATGGTCATGCATTTTGAAGGAAAAAGAAGGTGGTTGGTTTCTAAAGGTGGTTATTTCTGAAAGTTGTAAGAATGTTTCTGAAAGTTGTAAGAATGCCTGTGGAAGTTATAGGAAGTTTGTAGAAAGAAATGTTAAGAGGAAATTGATTAAATGGCACAGGCTAGTAAGCCAGGACAAGCAGAACAGGGAAACTGAGATAGTAAAACAGTAATTTGGAGCCATCTAGTAAATCTTATCTTCCATAAACCAAGGACACTTAAAAATAAATGATTTGTATTTTGCCTCCCTAAACTGAGGGTAAATTGCTTATGTCAATGTACTCAGGGAGAACTGGCTTTCATAGTGTAAAGGATTCTAAAGTATTTCAGACAAATTACTCCTCTGCACAACGAGTAGAAATCCAAGCCTTCATTTATGCTTTAGAAAATTTTGCTTCTGAGCCCGTCAACATCTACAGTGACAGTGCTTATGTAGTAGGAATGGCTACCATTATTGAAACTGCTACCACTGGGCATACAAATTCTGAAGAGCTATTTCATTTGTTTACCACCTTGCAAAGGGTTATTAAAAAATGGCAGGTTCCATGTTTTATTTGCCATATTAGATCCCATTATGGCCTCCCAGGTCCCCTGGCTGCAGGTAATGAGGTAGTAGATTGCCTGTTACCTTGGTAGAATAGGTCACTCCATTTTCCATGGCACAGGCTTTGCAAGCCCTGAATCATCAAAATGCCTCTGCCATGTGCAAGGAATTTCATATTTCCTGAGAGCAGGCTCACCAAGTCATTAAGCAATGCCCCCAGTGTGTTATTCACTGCCCTGTGCCGCCATTTGGGATAACTTCCTGAGGACTTTAACTTAATCAAATATGGCAGATGGATGTCACTCATATACCTGAATTTGGCAGATTTTGGTGGATCCATGTCTTTGTGGACACATGCTCATACTTCATTTTCACTACTTCCCAAATAGGGGAACGTGCAAAGCATATAATTAATCACTGCCTAGCTACTTTTCCAGTCATGGGATGGTCCCTAGAGATAAAAACAGACAATGGACCTACTTATACTAGATCCTTCTTTCAGCAGTTTTGCAAGCAACACCAAATAATGCATAAAACAGGAATTCCCTATAATCCCCAGGAGCAGGCAATTGTAGAAAGAGCTAATCGAACCTTGAAGACTCAGTTGCAGAAACAAAAAGGGGGAGATGGGTATTATCCTACTCCACAGAATCCGTTAAATTATGCTCTTTACACTTGAAAATTTTTTAATTTTGATAATGAGGGTCACACAGCAGCCAAGAGGCATCAAGCTCCTGGTGCTGTGGCATCTGCAGGTATGGCCGATGGAAGGATTTACAAACAGGGCAGTGGAGAGGGCCAGATCTAGTGATGATGTGGGGAAGAGGCCACGTTTTTATCTTTCCAGAAGGCACCTCTAACCCCATCTGGGTGCCAGAGCGAGCGGTACCTCACAACATGGATCCGGGAGAACAACTCATTCTGCCATTCAAGAAGCTGAAGATCATGCCTCCAGTGATGATGCTGGCTCAGCCACTGACCCCGAAGAAGGAGGAGAGGAAAGGGTGGATGACCAAGGCCACCCGAGAAGCTGGTGTCCCCACATGGGGTCAACTGAAGAAGCTGACCATCAATGCTTGGCAAGTGGTAGAAAGACAGGGCGTTCAGGTAACCCCCCTCCACCCTTTTTGTCGCCATGCTGGCACTTGTCAGCTGCCAGGTAGGCATGGCTACAGCAGAAACTTACTGGACATATGTTCCAGACCCCCCTGTGGTTAATCCAGCCACCTGGACCAGGGGACCAGTGCCAGTGTTTACTAACAACACCAACTGGTCAGGGGTAGCTCCAACCAACACATAACTCCTTCCTTCCAAGGTAATTATACTTATAATGGCTTTAGTGCAGAGCTCTCTATCTGTCTCGAAGGAGGGCTTCAAGCTGTTTGCAGCTTGGCCAAGAAAATAAGACATCCTATAGGGGCACAAGTGTTGCTAATGTCGCAGGCCCTGTCTGAATATATTTGAGAAAATATATTCAGACAGTTACTAAACTGGGGTTTCCTAATACCACCCAATGGCTGTCTGATAAGCATCCCCTGCTTCCCTACTGTCCTAATAGCACCACTATTGAGCTAGGGGCATTTCCTCAATGGCAAGATTGTGCCAATCCTGTACCAGTAAGACATAATATTTCTGGCTTTGACTTGTATGTATTGGATTGGTCTCAGAGGCTTGATGCTAAACATCCCCATCATGAGTCTATGTCTCCAGGAGGGTTTGTAGGTAACGCCCTGACCACAAAAACAGGAGGTTTCCAGAAAAATCTTTGGTGTTTAGCCACTGCCCTTGACTTTAATTTTACTAGCTCTTCCTCTGCTGATATTAAAGGAGTGGGTTCATCGAGCCCTTGCTATGGCTTATGAGCCTGTGTTCAGGCCCACATGTATTGGTGACTGGAAATGTGAACATCACCAGATTAGGCACCCATTATGCTGTCCAATGCCATCACTGTAACCTTACCAGCTGTGTTTCCAGGCATAATCTGAATATATTAATTTTAAAACAACCCTCTTTTATTATGCTTCCTACCAACATGACAGGAAAATGGTATCATGATACAGGCCTCCAGGAATTGCAGGAACTGCACAATCAATTGTCCCAGGAAAAGCGTGCTTTGGGACTTATTATTTTTGGTCTTGTTACCCTAGTTACTGTTATCGCATCTGCTGTGACTGCGTCTCTCAATCTGACCCAGAGCATCCAGAATGCAAAGTCTGTTAATGAATTGGCTCAGAACGCCTTGGCTACACTCCATGATCAAGAAGATATAGACAGAAAGCTGGAAACAAAGCTAAATGTTTTGGAAGCTGTAGTAATAGGACTAGACAATCAATTAGAAAGTGTCAAGATTAGACAACAGCTGCAATGCCATGCTGCTTTTACATATAATTTGTGTAACTTCATCCCACTATAACAGCTCTCTATGGAATTGGAATAAAATCAAAATGCACCTACAAGGAATATGCCATCATAATAATACCAGTATAGACGTAGTGCAGTTACACAAACATGTTCAAGCCATTTAGAATAGTTATGATGAGATTATATCTCCTGCAAAGCTACCAAAAGAATTGCTAGATGATTTAAAAGGATTTAATCTATGGAATATGTTAAAACACACCACCTGGTACCTAATAGGATGCCTTTGTGTACTACTAATATTACTCTGCTTTCTTTCAGTCACCAGCAAGCTCCTGTGATCCCAAGTTTGAAGGCTCCAATTAGATGCCCATAAACTACATTTAAAAAATAAAGAAGGGGGAGATGTGGAGAGCACCTGAGCAAAGGTCGTCAGCTGAATCCTGCGGCGTCAGCAAAGCCATGCCCTGAAAACATAGCTTGCCAAAGGTGAGGAATGTTGTCAGTCCTGACCTTCAGTTCAGGGGGTGGGTGCCAATATCTAGGTTTACTCAGGCACCAGGGGTGGATGCAATTATCCGGGGTCAGCCAGGCCTGACAATTATGAGAAGCCACAAGAATGAAGAATGCAGCCTGATCTTTAAGCATGATTTAACATAATTTCCCTTTGTCTTAAACTCTAGTAAAACTCCTGGTATCATGCTGTATATAATAAATACACTGCACTAGCTCTGGGTCACTGTCTCTCCATCTGAGAACAGTGTCCCACCTGGTCCCAGCTTTACTTGTATAATGTCTCTGTGTCTGTCTCTTTCTTAATCCCCAGTTGCCCCTACTCAGGTCTTGTTCACTCTCTAGCTGTGCTGGACACAGAAGAATAGAGTCTAAAAAAGACTCTCCCCCTTCCCCAACAAATCAATGAAACCAAGAGCTAGTTCTTTGAAAGGATAAACAAAATTAGCAAACCTTTAACCAAACTCATCAAGAAAAAAAATAGAGAGGACATAAGTAAATAAAATCAGAAATGAAAGAGAAGTAACAACTGACACCAATAAAATACAAACGATTATAAGAAAACATTATGAACAACTATATGCCAGGAAAGTGGTCAATCTGGATGAAATGGCTAAATTCCTAGAGACAAAAAAATCTTCCAAAAATGAATAAGTAAGAATCAGAAAATTTGAACATACAGACTACAACTAGTGAAATTGAAGTAGTAATAAAAAATTCCCAACAAACAAAAGTCCTGGACCACATGGCTTCACAGGCAAATTTAAACAAATATTCAATGAAGTACTAACACCCATACTTCTCAAACTATTCCAAAAATTCAAGCTTCCATGCTAATTTTACAAGGCTAGCATTATTTTAATTCCAAAACCAGATAAAGATACCACAAAGAAAGAAAATTATAGGCCAATATCCCTGTTGAACACAGATGCTAAAATCCTCAACAAAATATTAGTAAACCAGATCCAGCAATACATTAAAAAGATCACACACCATGATCAAGTGGGATTTATTTCTGGGTTGAAAGATATTGTATACAGTAGATACAATATCTACTGTATAGGAGAACATATTTGCCAATGATACATCTGATAAGCAGTTAATATTCAAAATTTATAAAGAGCTTATACAACTTAGCACTAAAAAAAAACCAAAAAATCAAATAAAAAATGGACAAAGGACCTGAATGGACATTTCTCCAAAGAGAACATACAGATGGCCAATAGACATATTGTTACAGAAGACTGAAAAAAAAAAAAGCCATGCTTAGAGAAAGGGAGTTACATTTTATTAAGCGCATGGCCAGAGAAAAACATGCCTTTCAAATTCTGCCCCCCCCTCCCACATACACACGGAGGAAACATTTTCTATTTATACTTTTCATAGCTCTTTTGTCTCCCAAATTTGGAATGAGACTTCCAGGCCTTCTGGAAAAGAAGGCCTACATGCTAGGAAGGGGCCATGAGACCATATCTCAAGGCCTGGCCTGGTGTCAGCACTGACAACTCTGTTTGGAGCATAGTCCATGGCCTCTTTAGAATGGGAGTAGTCTTATTTTCCTTATTATCTAAGCAAGCAAGCGTTTACAGAAACCAAAATAGCAGGGCTAAAATTTCAAACACCAGTTTTTATATAAGATGGATGCTTCATTCCCCACTGGTTTTATGTACATGAGTCAAATCATTGACTCTTTTGGGTCATTGTTGGCGAGGGAGTTATATTGACCCCTAAGGACTATAAGCTTAATAGAATTAATTCTCTGATGAATAAAGTCAGTGAGCCTGTTTATAAGATAAGGGCCTGGAATGAGGGCCAGGACTAATCTTTAGAGGGTCCTAAGACTCCTGGACTCTCTATTTTGTCTGGGCTGTCTTAAGCCAGGTGTGATGAAGCCACGTCAGGATCCCGTCGACCTTTACTGCTGTGAGGGTGGTCCTTTCCAGGGAGGAGTCAGTCCTTGTGTGTCAAATTTCTTTACCTAAACAGTCACCAGGGTGGAAGGATGGACTGGGTCAGAAGTTGGTACAGGAAGAGTACCTTGGACATGCTTCTGGACTGCTTTCTGGGTAGACTGTAAAGCCTGTAAGAACTTGAGTAAAGATTGGTTATGGATTTCAGCTTTTCTAGATTGGGTTTCCATGTAAGCTGGTGAGGTGGGTAGGTCAGGGTTTGGAAGAGTCACTAGAATCTATAGAGGCCCCACTGGTTTTAGGACAGCCTCCTGGGCTGCTTCATCTGCAGCCTCGTTCCCTCTTGCTTCTGGGAAGTCCCCTTGTCTCACAGAGGTAGAGATTGAAAGACTTAATTACATCTGGTAGTGCTAGTTGTCCCATTGTCCTTGCTCTGCTCATGTCTGTCTAACTGCCTAATATATTACCTCAAGGATCCTGGCTCTGAATTCTTTTAGGGAAAATGGATGTTGGTGGGCTCTTCTAGCTACTTCATAATGAGGCGGGTCAGAGGTTTCTCTCAGAGCCAAGAGATCCTTGCTGTCTGTCAGAGGGACAATGAGGCCTGGGCACAGAAGGAGGTGGGCTTGTGACCTGGCGGAGACAAACTGTAACAAATGGTCTGGTGGAAGGGGAAGAAAACCTTTCAGTTTTAATAACTTCTATTGAAATAGAATTTTTCTCCTCAAAATTACCCCCATGTTTATCAAAAGAGCCAAATCAAGACTAATTTATCTATTATATTCAATTTGGCCTGATTGTTTGCATAAACATAACAAGAATGGTAACTGACTACCTTTGCTGGAATTTCATGATTGAATCTTAATGTGCCCCATAGGGCCAGGAAGCCAAGCCATCCAGCTGCCGTCAGGCCTGCCTGTAGTATCTGCTGAGTTAGGTGAAGTCCTCACCTGTAGTGGCTCTACCCGGGCCCATGCCCTAGGCTTCAAGGCCCATCTCAGCCCTCCTATGTGTCATGGCTCAGAGTGCGTGGGGGTCCCACAAGGACTCAGGTGCCCTTATTGCTCCCCTTCTACTCTGACCAACCACCAGTGATGATAGGTCATGGGCCTGATGCTCCAGCACAAGCTATTTTCAGGGCTACCAAGCAGGATACCAGACTTTCTCCATGGCACTCTTATTGGCTTCAAGTCTTCAGAGTTCAGGCAGGGCTCTTTAAAACATGATATTCCAGTCAAAGTTTCTGGTTAATAAAACCACTATTGAAAACTGGTCTTATTGAATTTATGCAAAGAAATGTTTTGCCATGATTTATTTATTAAGTATTGCCAAATTTCAGAGGAATTGTATAAGGAGAAATATATACTGACCTGCTTTAAGATAGAATTTTCCTTGCCAGTCCTTTTTATGGACTTTCCAAAGTAATATTTTCTGAATGTATTATAACAAAACAGTAACTGTTAGATTTCTTTTATCAGTCCCTCCCTAAGTACTTTGTACTTTGGCATAACTATTTACCCTCTGTTTATGGAGGCAGAATGTAAATGATTTACTCTTCCTGGCTTACTGGCCTGTATTATTTGATTTCCTTTCAACATTTCTCTTCTCCTTCTTATTACATATACAACCTTTATAAATTTTACACTTCCAAATTAGCCTTCAAACCTTCTTTCTATGTCCTTAAAAATGCATAACCATGCCTTCTACTATTCCTTATTTCTTATTCCTTATTCTTTGAAACCTCAATCCTTTAATGATTACTAAAAAGTAAACAGTCATTTATGACTTAGACCATCTGTGATAAAACTAAGAGTTTCTTTTTGAGATACAGAGATTTTTAAAACTTAAACTAGTTGTAACATTAAAGATATTATATCTTAAAGTCCTTTGCTGAATATTTCACCACCATCCAAGAAGTACCCAGTAACCCCACCCTGCCAGGCTCAGACAATGAGATTTTATTTATGTGTATTGGAAGGGTTAAAAAGAATAAAACGGGGCAGAGGAAGATCCACTGTGTTTTGCAGAAAGCTTTGAGTCTAGCATAGTTCAGATAAGCAAAAATCAACAAAAACTTATCTTTCCCTGCTTTCCCTACCGACACCTGCTCCTTTTCTGCCTTAGCAGGAGAAATAAGGCAAGCGGTCTGAGATCCTGTATAACCTGTATAACAGGCTTTTTACACTTAAGGAACAGCTGCTCTCCCTCCTAGATTTTCCTTCTTTACTCCAAGGCCCCAGAGGATCTCAAATCCTCCTCCTCCTTCACCACTTTCCAACCATTCCTCTGTCCCCAGCCTAGGGCTCCTCTATGTCAGCAGGCTAAGAGTGAATTCCACCACCTCTACCCTTTCTCACACCTGCTCCAAAGCAATATTTGGCTTTCTTCCTCCCCCAGAGCTCCACTATAAATCTATCAAGAAGGGCAGGCAGGTTGCAGTTCTCGGGACCTCGTGATTCTCTGTTTGCTAGCAGGGCTGAAAAAGGCAGCTTACAAAGCAGTTTATTATGACTAATTTTAACCCAACAAGCCTTTGTTTAAACTTCTCTGGATTGGCAACCTTCACATATTTTATACCTTTAAATTAACCCTAGAATTCCAAAAATTTAAACTAACATAGCAAAATTATAAATCAGGGGAAAACAATCAAAAGTTCTCTACTGTCTTCCCCCTAAAGCGGGGTTTGCACTATTTTTAAGCAAATTAAACAACAGAAAGAGATAACAAATACTCTCATGTGTTCAGCCAGATGTCACAAAGTAGCTTTCACTTCATACAGACCCTCACACTTACATTTATATACTAGACAGTCTGAGTTTTTTGCTTCTACCAGATATTCACTCAGAGTTTAAACAGTCCACCTGTTCCCTGATTAATTGCCTGAGGAAGTCCTGGACTTCCGGGGAGGTAATCAAGCTCCCCTTTCCACTCACTCGGAGTGGGCCTGATTGATAGGGCCCCTACTTTACAGTTTCTGTCGACAGGTCCAGAAGTGTCTGTCTATTCTCTCCAGATGCCGGCCAGATCCCAGGCTGAGGTCCAGAAGCACCCAGAGTTCCCTGGTTCAATTCTGCTAAATCACCAGAGTGGTGCCTCCAGGAGGCCTGTCCAGCTCCCCTGGGCCCCAAACCTGGTCCACTCAATAGAGGCCAAAAGGCCAGCATGTTTGGCCTTCTTCTCAGTCAGGGAACCATTATGTTACAGAAGACCAGAAAAAAAAACAAGCCATGCTTAGAGAAAGGGAGTTACGTTTTATTAAGGGCAGGGACAGATAAAAATGTGCCTTTCAAATTCTGCCTGCCCACCCCCCCCACACACACGGAGGAAACCTTTTCTATTTATACTTTTCCTAGCTCTTTTGTCTCCCAAATTTGGAATGAGACTTCCAGGCCTTCCGGAAAAGAAGGCCTACATGCTAGGAAGGGGCCATGAGACCATATCTCAAGGCCTGGCCTGGTGTCAGCACTGACAACTTTGTCTGGAGCATAATCCACGGCCTCTCTAGAATGGGAGTAGTCTTATTTTCCTTATTATTTAAGAAAGCAAGCGTTTACAGAAGCCAAAATAGCAGGGCTAAAATTTCAAACAGCAGTTTTTATATAAAATGGATGCTTCAATATTAAAAGATGCTAAATGTTACTAATCATCAGAGAGATGCAAATTAAAACCACAATGAGATATCACCTCACAAATGCTGGAGTGAGTCTCATCAATAAATCAACAAACAAGTGTTCGCAAGAATGTCGGTAAAGGGAAACCTCATGCAATATTGGTGGAAATGTAGATTGGTGCATCCTTATGTTCATAGCAGCATTATTTATAATAGCCAAGACGTGAAAGCAACCCAAGTGCCTATCAATAGATCAGTGGGTTAAAAAGCTGTGGTACATTTACACAATGGACTACTACTTGGTCATAAAAAAGAAAATCTTACTCTTTGGGACAGCATGGACGGACCTGGAGAGCATTATGCTCAGTGAAATAAGCCATTCAGAGGAAGACAAACATCATATGATTTCACTTTTATGTGGAATATAATGAACAAAATAAACTAACAAACAAAATAGAAACACACAGAGAAGAGACTGACAGCTATCAGAGGAGAAGGGTTTCACGGGGGGCTTGGTTGACAAAGGTGAAGGCATTAAGCAAAAACAAACAAACAAATAAAAAAACAGACAATAAAAGAACTCATAGATATAGACAACAGTATGGTGATTACCAGATGGGAAGGGTGGTGAGGGGAGGTAGAAGAGGGTATAAGGGGATAAATGGTGATGGAAGGAGACTCGACTTGGGGTGGTGAACACACAATACAATACACAGATGATACATTACAGAATTGTGCAACTGAAAACTATATCATTTTATTAATCAATGTAACCCCAATAAATTCAGTTTAAAAGCTTAAAAAATGAATCTTATTTTCCTTGTTGTAAAGTTATAGAGACTTTTGGTTAAATATAGGACTTGAATATACAAATTTGTGGGAGCACCCTAGTAACCTTGCTCCCCCCCGCAACACTATGATAAAGGAATTTAAATAAAAGGGCAAAACACAAGGGCTAAGAGGGAAAAATAGCAACAACCATTTAAAAGTTGGACATTAGATGGACAAGTGATAACAGATTTAGCAAGAAGCTTTTCCCTGGGAAAAGCACAGAAGCCCAACATTTTCTGCTACAGAATCTCAGAAAAACTTCAGAAATGGAGTCTTGATCTACCTCTGAAAGAAGCACTAAAATTCAGACCTGCCTCCCTTCACCAAGGCTGCATTGGCCAGGAGCCCAGGACTTTCCCCCCCAGCTCATGCCCTCACCACCCCCCCCGGTATCTGTGTCCATTGGTTATGCTTATATGCATGCATACAAGTCCATTGGTTGATCTCTCCCTCTTACCCCCACCTTCCCCTGCCCCCTGCCTTCCCTCTGAGGTTTGATGGTTTGATCAATGCTTCTCTGTCTCTAGATCTGTTTTTGTTCATCAGTTTATGTTCATTATATTCCACAAATGAGTGAGATCGTGTGATATTTATCTTTCTCCAACTGACTTATTTCGCTTAGCATAATGCTCTCCAGGTCCATCCATACTATTGCAAATGGTACGAGTGCCTTCTTTTTTATAGCACTGTAGTATTCC
The DNA here is from genome assembly GCA_026230045.1 of Corynorhinus townsendii. Classification (NCBI taxonomy): domain Eukaryota; kingdom Metazoa; phylum Chordata; class Mammalia; order Chiroptera; family Vespertilionidae; genus Corynorhinus; species Corynorhinus townsendii. The sequence continues at coordinate 158,041,825 of JAPDVU010000003.1, forward strand.
ACTGTGTAGATGTACACAGTTTTTAGTCCACTCATCTGCTGATGGGCACTTAGGCTGTTTCCAAGTCCTAGCTATGGTGAATTGTGCTGCTATGAACATAGGGGTGCATATTTCCTTTCTGATTCGTGTTTCTAGTTTCTTGGGATATATTCCTAGAAGTGGGATCACTGAGTCAAATGGGAGTTCCATATTTAGTTTTTTGAGGAAACTCTATACTGTTCTCCACAGTGGCTGCACCAGTCTGCATTCCCACCAGCAGTGCACAAGGGTTCCTTTTTCTCTGCATCCTCACCAACACTTGTCATTTGTTGATTTGTTGATGATTACCATTCTGACAGGTGTAAGATGGTACCTCATTGTTGTTTTGATTTGCATCTTTTGGATAATTAGTGACTTTGAGCATGTTTTCATATGTCTCTGGCCTTCCTTCTGTCTTCTTTCAAAAAGTGTCTATTTAGGTCCATAAATAGACCCAGTTTTTGATTGGGTTGTTTATCTTCCTTTTGTTAAGTTGTATGAGTTCCCTGTAAATGTTGGATATTAAACCCTTATCGGAGATGACATTGGCAAATATGTTCTCCTTGCAGTGGGCTTTCTTGTTGGGTTGTTGATGGTTTCTTTCACTGTGCAGAAGCTTTTTATTTTGCTGTAGTCCCATTTGTTTATTTTCTCTTTAGTTTCCATTGTCCTAGTAGCTGTATTGGTGAAGATACTGCTTCGGCAAATGTCTGAGATTTTGCTGCCTGTGGATTCCTCTAGTATTTTTATGGTTTCCCGTCGTATGTTTAAGTCTTTATCCATTTTGAGTTTATTTTTGTGTATGGTGAAAGTTGGTGGTCTAGTTTCATTTTTTTGCATGTATCTGTCTAATTTCCCAACACCATTTATTGAAGAGACTGTCTTGACTCCATATGCTCTTGCCTCCTTTGTCAAATATTAATTGAGCATAGTGGTTTGGGTTGATTTCTGGGTTCTCTATTCCATTGGTCTATATATCTGTTCTTGTGCCATATTATTGTTTTTTTATCAGTATTTTTCATTTAATGAGAGTCTAGAAAGGAGATCAAGCAGAGCATGTGTTTATACTGAACAGGAGTGAGATAAAAATTTTTTTGATTAATATCTGTACATACAAATGAATAGTGATCATACACATGCAAATTACAAAGCACATTATTTAACCCACCCCAACCTGAGAATTAGAATGTGGGCAATTTGGGTGAAGCTCCCAGATGTCCCTCCTCAACTGTACCTCCCTCCACTCCAGAGGCTACCATCTTCTAGCTTATGTTTTTTACAGTATTTTTCTTTTTTTAGTGGCTTTATCACATATGTATATATATTAATTTTGCTATTTTGGAGAGTTTTATAAACATTGAATAATATATAGTCTCTCATGACTTTTTCACTGAACATTTTGTTTCTAAAGCCATCTCTGTTGATGTGAGTGGTTGTATTCTTTTATTTTTTACTGCTGTGTACTGTGGATGTACTGCCATTTATTTATCTATTTCCCTGATGGTTTGTCATCCCAAAGTTTCTTTTTTCTTTCTTTTTAAAAAAATTCATGAACAATGCTTCTATGAACATTTTTTGTTTTTGTTAATCCTCACCTGAGTGGGGGAAGAAGGAGAAAGAGAGAGAGAGAAACATTGATGTGGGAGACACACATCAATTGGTTGCCTCCCTCATATGCCCCAACTGAGGTGGGAGATCGAACCTGCAATTCAGGTACATGCCCTTGTCACAAGACCCTTTGGTGCATGGGTCGACACTCCAACCACAGCCACACTGGCCAGCGCTGAACATTCCTTTTTATGTTTTCTGCTACAGATACGTAAGAATTCCTCTGGTTTAGGAATGGGATTAACTAAATTGCAAAATATGCACATGCTCAGCCTTATAAGATTATGCCAAATCATTTGCCAAAGATGTTTTTCTGCCAATTTCCATTTCTAAAAATGACTTTCCATTTTCCCCATTCTTGATAAAACTTTGCTTAGTCAGGCTTTAAAGTTTTTATTATTCTTCTGAGTATAAAATGGTTTCCCATTGTATAATTAATTTTTAACTTTATATTCCTCATTGTGTATTATTATATAATACAGAAAAGTGCATAGATCATAAGTGTAGTTAAATAAATATTCACAAAATGAACAGCTATATCAAGAAACAGTATTACAAGTACCCATATGCCAATCCATGCTCCTTTCAATTCACTCCAGTCCTAAAGAACCACTATCCTGACTTCTATCAGCATGAATTAGTTTATAGTGGTATATGTACATTTTTTGTGTGTGTATGTCTGGCTGCTTGTCTCAATGTAATGGTTTTGAGATTCATGCACATTGTGGCATGTGGTATTAATTTTGAATTCTCAGAAAGCCCCTGTAATGCCACCTTTTTCTCTTTTTTCTCTATGACTCAACACATTTGGGACACAGAGGTTTAGAACTGTTGCCCTAAGCAGCTTAAAAATCTGGGTTCTGTTATCTTGTCCAGAGGGAAAACACAGACTGAGAGATGAGAGATGGAACCAAAGAGACTAGATGCCAGATGGACACAGCACCAGAGTGAGGAGAAACAGGGCAAGAGGGCCCAGGAGAACTCTCAATGGTCTGGGAGTGTCTGTGCCTCCTGGCCATGTTGGTGGTCAACTTGCTTTAAGTAGACTTAAATAAGTAGGGCTTATTGTCATTCACTATATAGGGTGCTGAGGATTGAATAGTACACAGATCTTACCCTCAAGAAACTCAGAATATGGGAAGAATACTGACACATAGACAAACAAGTAAATTACAATATAAAGTAATAGGAACTATGAGATAAGTGTAGCATGTGGGGAGGGAGCTATCATCTCTGGTTTGGGTGGGTGGGTGGGAGGGAAGTTCAGGAAAGACTTGTCCAAGGAAATGCCCTTTGCCTTAGTTGCTTTGTAAACAAAAGTATAAAAGTAGGAGGCTTTCCAGACAGAGAATAAAAGGCAAAAGAAAGACATCTGAGAAAGCAGGCTTAATTATGGGATCTGAAAGTCTTTCACTAAACAGTCAGCAGAGTATGTATACAGGCACTGAATGTTGAAGGCTTAGGAAGAATTTTGATCATGAAACCCCTATACCACAGGAAGGATTAGGACTTATTCACTAAACCACTAATTTTTTTGTGTGTAAGAAAATAATTTTGGATCAGTGTTTTGGAGGGACTGAGGAGCATTGGTGAGTAGGAGATTGGACAGAAATTTTCTTGCTTATTTTATTCTTGCTCTTCGGCTGTGTCCTTTTCACTGGATGCTTTTATTTAGGACTTGACAACAGAAAATGACTTCTATGATTTAGGCAATATTGATGAAGGAAAGATAATGAATTCCATATAAGGCCTAGGATGTAGATTGGATGGCTGAAAATGGGGTGGAATGAAGTCTTAAGAATCAAGGAGATGACAACATTTCTTTCTTTCTTTCTTTCTTTCTTTCTTTCTTTCTTTCTTTCTTTCTTTCTTTCTTTCTTTCTTTCTTTCTTTCTTTCTTTTCTTTTCTTTTCTTTCTTCCTTTCTTTCCTTCCTTCCTTCCTTTTTTTCCTTCCCTCCCTCCCTCCCTCCCTCCCTCCCTTTCTTCCTTCCTTCCTTCATTTTTATTTTATTGTTTAAAGTATTACAAATAGTAGTACATATGTCTCCTTTTTTTCTCCATTGACCTTCCCCCGGCCTCCCCTACCTCCCAGCACATGCCTTCATCCCTCACCACCAGTGTCTTGCATCCATTGGTTATGCTTATATGCATGCATACAAGTCCTTCAGTTAATCTCTTACTTCCCCCCACCAACCCTCCCCAGCCTTCCCACTATAGTTCAAACAGTCTGTTCAATGCTTCTTTACCTCTGTATCTATTTTTGTTCATCAGTTTATAATGTTCTTTATATTCCACTAATGAGTGAGATCATGTGGTATTTTTCTTTCACTGACTGGCTTATTTCACTTAGCATAATGCTCTCCAGTTCCATCCATGCTGTTGCAAATGGTAATAATTCCTTCTTTTTTAGTGCAGCATAGTATTCCATTGTGTAGATGTACCACAGTTTTTTAATCCACTCATCTGCTGATGAGCATTTAGGCTGTTTCCAAATCTTAGCTATTGTAAATTGTGTTGCTATGAACATAGGGGTGCATATATCCTTTCTGATTGGTGTTTCTAGTTTCTTGGGATATATTCCTAGAAGTGGTATTACTGAGTCAAACGGGAATTCCATTTTTTGTTTTTTGAGGAAATTCCATACTGTTCTCCACAGTGGCTGCACCAGTCTGCATTCCCACCAGCAGTGCATGAGGGTTCCTTTCTCTCCACATCCTCGCCAGCATTTGTCTTTTGTTGATTTGTTGATGATAGTCATTGCGACAGGTGTGAGATGGTACCTCATTGTTTTGATTTGCATCTTTCAGATGATTAGTGACTTTGAGCAAGTTTTCATATGCCTCTTGGTTTTCTGTATGTACTCTTTTGAAAAGTGTCTATTTAGGTCCTTTGCCCATTTTTGATTGGATTGTTTATCTTCCTTTTGTTGAGTTGTATGTATTCCCTTAAATGCTGGAGATTAAACCCTTATTGGAGATAACATTGGCAAATCTGTTCTCCATGCAGTGGGCTTTCTTGTTTATTTTGTTTTTTGTTTTGTTTTGTTTTGTTTTGTTTTGTTGATGGTTTCTTTTGCTGCGCAGAATCTTTTTATTTTGCTGTAGTCTCATTTGTTTATTTTCTCCTTAGTTCCCATTGCCCTAGGAGCTGTATGGGTAAAGATATTGCTATGACAAATGTCTGCTATTTTTCTGCTTATGCAAAATAATGGCTTCTTCTAAGATTTTTATGGTTTCGCATCTTATGTTTAAGTCCTTTATCCATTTTGAGTTTATTTTTGTGTATGGTATAAGTTGGTGGACTAGTTTCATTTTTTTGCAAGTATCTGTGCAATTTTCCCAACACCATTTGTTGAAGAGACTGTCTTGACTCCATTGTATGCTCTTGCCTCCTTTGTCAAATATTATTTGAGCATAATGGCTTGTGTCATTCTGTGCCACAGGTCTATATGTCTGTTCTTAGTACCAGACAGTCTTGAGAACAGTGCCTTTGTACTATTCCTTGATATCTGGTATTGTGATCCATCCAACATTGTTCTTTCTCAAGATTGCTGCAGCTATTCAAGGTCTTTTTTTTATTCCAGATGAATTTTTGGAGAATTTGTTCTAGGTCTTTGAAGTATGCTGTTGGTATTTTAATGGGGATTGCTTTGGGTAGTATGGACATTTTAATGATGTTGATTCTACCAATCCATGAACATGGTATATTTTTCCATTTGTTCATGTCTTCTTATATCTCTTTTTTCAGCATCCTGACGTTTTCTGAGTACAGGTCCTTTATCTCCTTGGTTAAATTTATTCCTAGGCATCTTAATGTTTTTGTTGCAATGGTAAATGGAACTGCTTTTTTAGTTTCTCTTTCTGTGAGTTCATTATTGTTGTATAGAAAAGCAATAGACTTCTGGTTGTTAATTTTGTATCCTGCTACATTGCGAATTCATTTATTAAGTCTAGTAGTTTTTTGATGAAATCTTTGGAGTTTTATATGTATAGTATCATGTCATCTGGGAATAAGGACAGTTTTACTTTTTCTTTTCCAATTTGGATGCCTTTTATTTCTTCTTCTTGTCTGATCACAATGGCTAGTACTTTTAGTACTATGTCAAATAGTAGTCGTGAGAGTGGGCATCCCTGTCTTGTTCCTGTTCTTAGGGAAAATGGTTTTAGTTTTTTCCCATTGAGTATGATGTTGGCTGTGGGTTTGTCATATATGGCTTTCATTATGTTGAGGTATGATTCTTCTATTCCCACCTTGCTGAGAGTTTTTTACCAAGAAAGGTGTTGGATTTTGTCAAATGCTTTTTCTGCATCAATGGATATGATTATATGGTTTTTATCTCTCAGTTTGTTTATGTGGTGTATAACAATTATTGATTTGAGGATACTGTACCATCCTTGTATCCCTGGGATAAATCCTTCTTGGTCATGGTGTATGGTCTTTCTAATGTAATGCTGGATTTGATTTGCTAGAATTTTATTGAGAATTTTGGCTTCTATGTTCATGAGGGATATTGGCCTATAATTCTCTTTCTTTGTATTGTCTTTTTCTGGTTTTGGTATTGGGGTAATGATGGCTTCGTAGAAAGCTTGGAAGTGTTCCTTCCTCTTGAATTTTTTGGAATAGTCTGAGGAAGATAGGTTTTATTTTTTTTTTGAATGTTTGATAAAACTCTGCTGGGAAGCTGTCTGGTCCAGGGCTTTTGTTTGTTGTAAGTTTTTTGATTACTGCTTCAATTTCCTCCATAGATATTGGCCTGTTCAGATTTTTTAATTCCTCCTGGTTGAGTTTTGAAGGTCGTATTTTTCTAGGAATATGTCCATTTCTTCTAGTTGACCAGTTTGTTAGAGTAGAGTTGCTCATAGTATTTTTTTTATGATTCTTCGTATTTCTGTGGGGTCTGTTGTTATTTTGCCTCTTTCATTTCTGATTTTGTTTTGTTGGATCCTCTCTCTTTGTTTATTAGTGAGCCTGGCAGGAGGTTCATCAATATTATTTATCCTTTCAAAGAACCAGCTCTTGGTTTCATTGATCTTTCGTGGATTTTTTGGTCTCTATGTCATTTATTTCCACTCTGATCTTTATTATTTCCTTCCTTCTGCTCACTCTGGGCTTTTCTTGTTGCTCTCTTTCTAATTCTTCAAGTTGTGGAGTTAGGTGTATTCCCAGTTTTTCTTATTTTTTGAGGTAGACCTGTAATGCTATGAACTTCCCTCTCAGGACTGCTTTCACTGTGTCCCAAAGATTTTGGATTGCTGTGTTTTCATTGTCATTTGTTTCCAAGATGTTTTTGATTTCTTCTTTGATCTCTTTGGTAACTCCCTCATTGTTTAATAGTATGCTATTAAGCCTCCAAGTGTTTGAATTTTTGTGATTTTTTTATTGTAGTAGATTTTTAATTTTATGCCATTGTGACCTGAGAAGATGCTTGATATGATTTCAGTCTTCTTGAATTTGGAGAGACTTTGCCTGTGTCCCAATATGTGGTCTATCTTTGAAAATGTCCCATGTGCACTTGAAAAGAATGTATAGTTTGTAGCTTTGGGGTGGAATGTTCTAAAGATGTCAATTAGGTCTAGCTGATCTAGTGAATCATTTAGCATTGCAGTTTCTTTGCTAATTTTTTTGTCTAGAGGATTTATCCAGTGATGTTAATGGGGTGGTATTAAAGTCTCCTTCTATGATTGTATTGCTGTCAATCTCTCCCCTGATATCTTCCAGAAGTTTTTTTTATGTATTTGGGTGCTCTGGCATTGGTTGCATATATGTTTACCAGAGTTATATCCTCTTGTTGTATCAATCCCTTTAGAATTATGAAGTTGCCTTCCTTGTCTCTTGTTATGGTCTTCACTTTGAGGTCTATTTTGTCAGATATACGTATTGTTATCCCAGCTTTTTTTTTTTTCATTTCCATTTGCCTGATAGATATTTTTCCATCCTTCACGTTTAGTCTGTGTGAGTCCCTTTTTCTGAGGTGGGTCTCCTGTAGACAGGATATATGTGGGTCACTCAATGTCTTTTGATTGGAGCATTAATCCATTTACGTTTAATGTTATTATTGATGGGTACTTGTTTGTAGCCATTTCTGTACTTTATGCCTGTGTTCCTTCCTCCCTTTCTATTTCTACTTTTTACAGCATTCTCTTTAGCATTTCTTGCATTACTAGCTTGGTAGTGATAAACTTCCTTGGCATCTTTTTGTTTGTGAAGCTCCTGATTGCCCCTTCAATTTTGATTGATCATCTTGCTGGATAGAATATTCTTGGATTCAGTTATTTGCTTTGCCTCAATTTGTATACTTCATTCCATTCCCTTCTAGCTTGGTGTGTTTGTTGAGAAATCATTTGATAATCTGATGGGGGATCCTTTGTAGGTAACTCTCTGTCTCTTTCTTGTAGCATTTAAGATTATCTTTGTTGTTAACATTATAATTACAATGTGTCTTGGTGTGGGTCTTTTGGGATTCATCTTGCTTGGGACTCTATGTACTTGTGTGACTTTTTTTCTTCACCATATCAGGGAAGTTTTCTGTAATTATTTCTTTAAATAGAGTCTCTAATCCTTGCTGCTATTCTTTTCCTTCTGGCACCCCTATTATACATATGCTACTTCATTTTGTGTTGTCCCAAAGCTCTCTTAAGCTCTCCTCCTGCTTTTTAATTTTTTTTCTCCAGTTGGTGTTCAGATTGGGCTTGTTTCTCTACCTTATCTTCTAACTCACTAATTTGGTCCTCCACTTTTTCTAGTCTACTGTTGAAACCTTCCATAGGGTTTTTGACTATAGCTATATCACTTTTGATTTATTTCTGATTTTTGCATAGGTTGTTGATTTTCTCCTCCACCCAGTTTATGAACTGTATCACCATTACTCTGAATTCTTTTTCTGTCATATTGCATGCCTCAGTTTCATTTATTTCCTTTCTTGGAGATTCCTTTTTCTTTCCTTTGGGGATTGTTTTGTTGTCTCCCCATTCTAATTATCACTAGAAGGTCCAAACGCCGAGTTGTGGGAGCATCGCGCCACTCAAGTGTCACTGAAGAGCTCGGACACTGAGATGTGTGGCTGTCATGGGTCGGTGTTGCACGCCAAGAATCAGTCACCAGTACTCAGTGTGGCCTTGTGCGTGTACCTAGAATCGGGGACTTTGCATGCGCCATGCTGAAAAATAGTCCCTGTGGGCATACGCTGAAAATCAGAGTCCCCTAGTGCACACTAGGAGTCAGAGTCCCTGAGTGCATGAGCCAAGAATCCAGTATTAGAGTCTCTGTCACTTGGTGCGGCCTCGCACCATGAATCAGGGTCCCTGTGTGCACGTGTGCTGAGAATTGCAGTCACAGGTGCTCAGTGTGCATGCACTGAGAATCAGGGATCCTGTACATGTACGATGAGAAACAGAGTCCCTACGTGTGCACACTGAGAGTCAAGTCACTGGTGCTCAGTGCTCCCTCTTATGCAGAGAATCAGGGTCCTGGTATGCTTGGGAGGCCGGGCTGTACAGCAACCTGTGTCAGCAGGAGGTCCACTCCTGTGCCGGGAAACAGACTCTTGTGTGTGTGCCTGCCCAGAGTCAAAGTTAAGTCGCACAGCTGCCCTGTGTTGGCAGGAAGCCTGGTTGTGAGGAGCGGGTCTTGCAGGTCCTATGCTGTAGCTGTAGCAGGCTGCTGGGGAGGAGGATGAGCTCCATAACTCACAGTAATCTGCGGCCGGGATGTCTGGAATCTTTGTGTCCATTGGTCAACAGGTCTTTGTCCCGAGTGGTTGTAGGTTCCCAGCTTGCATCTGAGACCAGATTGGGTGGTGGTGAGGCTATGGTCCTAGTTGCAAGTAGTCCTGTTCTTCAAGATGACATGGTCTCTGTGCCCATGCTGGCCACCCCAGAGTCCAAAACTCTTTATTTAAAGATGAATCAGTACTATTGGCATTGAGGTCACCCATGGGAATAGTAGAATTAAGTTAAGAAGGAAATACTGCAAGTTGGGTGTGAGAACCTTAAAGTATGTGAGGGATTGACCAGGAGGAAATTGACAGTGGCATGAAGAGGTAATGGGTGTCATAACCTATTAGCACAAGCTTGAAGGAAGATAGATTTCTGAAAACAGTGGAGAAAGATGGTCTGGAAGTGACACTGGGCTGCTAAGAGAAGGACAACATTGTTCTGAGTCCCCTGGCCATGGTATATGAGAGGACAGGTTGCCTCTGTGAAAGAAGGAACAAGGAAAGCAGTTCCACTGTGGAAAAGCCAGGGCCCATTAAGGTAAGAAATGAAAGAAAATTTTTATTTTTAAAAACAAACTATTTATTATTTTTCTTTAATGTGATGGTTAATTTTATGTCAACTTCTATAATAATAAAAGCATAATATGCTAAGTAGACCAGATGTCCTTCTGGACAACCTTCCAGATGAAGTCAGGGCTGCAAGGGAAGTCCAGGTCCCAGGTGCCAGAGGGAAGCTGGTGCTGGCAGCTGGGGGGAAGGAAGGCCTACTCTTGCACGAATTTCATGCATCGGGCCTCTGGTTAGATGATATTAGCATTGTATTTGTGAACTTTAAGTGAAGCAGATTGCCCTCCAGGATGTGAGTGGGACTCAGCCAACCTCTTAAAGGCCTAAATAGAGCAAGGAGGCCAGCCTCCCCAAGTAAGAGTGGATTCTCCAGCAGACTCCAGTGCATGTTATCTGCCCCAGTGGTTCTCGGGTCTCCAGCCTGCCAGTCAATACTGCAGATTCTGAACTTGCCAGTCTCCATCATTACATGAGCCAATTCTTATAGTGTGTGTGTGTGTGTGTGTGTGTGTGTGTATTTGTATGCGTGTGCGCACACATATCCTATTGCTTCTGTTTCTCTGGAGAATCCTGACTAATACATTCATCTTTCTGATTTTCCTTGTACAGTAAGTACTTCACATAATCCTCAAGAGACTGGGGATTCATGAGAGTTTGTTTACAAAGCAGCAGAGGTTCCAGAGGGCAAAAGGCAACAATTTAACAAGGTGGCCAATTAAATCTTTGGAATGAGTGACAGTACATGGAAACTAGGAAGTCTATATGATGAGAAGCCCATGATATTAAAATAAATTATTCTTCTTCCTAATGGAAATTGCAAACCCCAGGAGAGCCTGGAAAGATTCCAAAGAAAATGTAATGTAGATGCTGCTTGCACTTCGGGAGAGAGCTGCAGTCTGCCCCTTTAGTTTCCCTCTAGCACCACAGGACTGAGACTGCCCATCTCGGCACAGGGCTCTGGTGCAGCAGCACCTCGGTCTAACAGGCTCTTCAAAAACCCTTGACTCCTCTTCTCTGAACATTGAGCTCAGGTTTGTTAATGTCTGGGGCACTAAGGAAGAGAAAGTCCTCATGTTTTCCTAGACATGAGCCTCCAATGGCCTGCCTCCCTGCTTATATCTCTCCGGGTAGAGGAAGCCACTTTCTGGGGTCCATACCTTACAGCTGCAGACAACTGCCTATTCCTCAGTTTGCCTGCAGCAAGGCTCTGACTACCCTCTCCTCTGCCCATCAATATTCATCTCTAGGAAATGTGACTCACTGCCATCACCTTCAGCCACACTGGTTATTAAGTGGCTTGTCTTTCAGGATACTTAATGTACTCTACTGACCCCAAGTTTTGCCTGTATACTGGTAATCCATCACAGTGCCTGGAATTTCCACTGTTAGAGATCACTTTTCAGTGGTGGCAAAAAACAAAACAAAACAAAACAAAAACATTTCTGGTGTCTATTCCCCAAGCCTACTAGTATAATAAACAGAAGGAGGGAGATCAAAGAATTTGGGGTGATGTTTGGTTACACCTAATTATTTCCTCCCAAGAACCATTCAGAGAAGGAAGAAATGTATTATCTGCCACAACTGCTCTGTTTTCCTTTTGTTACCAAAGTTTAGAAATGCTTAGTAATAAGGACACTGTTTTATCTGGGTGTCTCCGGTATTAACAAGTTGTCTCTAATGCACATGCTTCCAATGATACATTTTTCTAACAATACTTCTCAATCCATGCAAGTGCATAGTTCCACCATCAGTATTACATAAAACCTTCTCTCTGCCAGGACAGCGCAGTTCGTACGTCCCACTGGGACCTGCAGAATGCTTTGGGAAGCCTCATATGAACATCTCATATGCACACGCAGTTGCTCATCTCATTGTCAGTGTCATCTTGGTGTCCTTCCTGCTGTGTTGCCTCTGGCCATCGTCTTCAGGGCTAAGATGGTGTAAGTCACTATTAAAGTGGAAAAGATGAATGCTCAAGTCATTATCAATGACTAAAACCTTAGTCATAAATAGGTTTATCAGATTCAATCTGGAAGCAATCAGGAGTCCAAAGGAATGGAATGAAAGATCAAAATGACTTAATGCCTTCCAGAGAGGACAGACGTGGTGATGCTCCACAGGAAGGCCTCCGGGAGTCAGAGCCCAGTGAACTCCAGGCCCTTAGTGGGGTTTCTGTGAGGCAAGAGGCTCAAGGATGTTGGCAGAAATGGAGCTAAATCCTCAGCAGGATCTTCTTCCCTGTTCTGCCTGGGCTCAGAAGCTTCATTAACTTAAAGCATCAGTGTCCTGGAAGCAGTCACAGTGACTGCCTTGAACCGAGGGCTTGGCCCTGAAAATCCTTTTGCTGTCTGGGGTAGAGAGTAGGATAGCAGGAAGAGTCCATATAGGCACTGTAGGCAAAGACAGAAAATAGGCACACTTTTAAAAGGTTTCAGTTGGAGGCTTCTGAGACAGAGCAGAATAGAAATTGAGAAATAAAAATAAAGACATAGAAAGGAAAGGGACAGACATAATAATACTAATGGCTAGGGGTATTTTGAATGGCTAAGAGGGAGAGAGAGAAACAGGAAGAGGGAGGGAAAGAGAAGGCGGGAAGGAGGGAGTGAGGGAGGGGGAGGAGGCTTACCAGCATAGGCCTGAAGAGCTCACAGGAATATCTGAGCAGCTCTGAAACTTCAGGTATAAAACAATCTTAGGAACAATACATTCATCTGAATAGAAGACCAGAGTTGACATGATGGCAGTTTGAACAAATGAAAAGCACTGCAGGATGTTTTGTGGAGTATCAGCCCAGCAAGAAAATAAATAGTGGCCTGTTTGATGTTCCCTATTTCTGACTCATCTAGTTCTATGATATGAGACCTCTTCTTGGAAAACACTGTGGCTGAGATGTGCATATCAACATTTTTCTAATTTCATATAATTCCTAAGTGAACTTTCCTGATCCATACAGATAAGGAATAAGAGGTAGGGAAATAAACTACTTCAATTTGTTGCATTTAATGGTGATTTAACTAATTCTACCTCCTCTTATTTAGTGCACGCATTTTTTTTTACTATGTTCCCCTCTCTAACCCTTTTAGCACTAATACAAATTTTAGAATAGTTCAAGAAGTTATCCTATTTGTGTCTTAATTTGGAGACATAAGCACTAATTATAGCTATTTTATTGCATGTGTCTTATCCTCATACATAATAAATAGTGGTCTATTACCTCTTCTAGAACATTCCTTCAAGTGAAGCTCAAGACTTAGCCAAAGCACTGAATTAGGTGAATTAAACATCCATGTAAAGATTTAATCAAAAGGAGATTACAGAAGGGTTTATAACCAGAAAACGAGTAACTTCATTCCCCTCTCCCTTCCCCCTCCCCGCCTTGAAAAGCATGGTAAATGTGCCCATTAAAAGTTGGCATAACCAGCCCTGGCCAGATGGTTTGATTTTCAGTCAAGGGCATATCTGCGTTGTAGGTTTGATCCATGGTTCTGGTCAGGGCACGTGCAAGAGGCAACAAATAGATATGTTTCTCACACGTGGATATTTCTCTCTCTCTCTCTCTCTCTCTCTCTCTCTTTCCCCCCCCCCCCCCCGCCTCCCTTCCACTCTCTCTAAAAATCAATGGAAAAAATATCAGGTGAGGATTAACAAAAAAAAGTTGGCATAACCAATTTAATGTACAGGAAATATTTTATACTTAGACATAATAATAGAGAATCCAGAAACTAGAGTTAGAAAAAACTTAAGAGTTAGAAAGAATCTGGGAGGTGATTCGGCACAGCTGCCTGGCTTGATGGAGATAATATATTAATATTTTTCTTGGCAAATGAGGAGACTGAGTTCTGAGGCAACCCAGCAAGTTAATGGTCGGGAGAATTAAATCCTATGTTCCCATCTTCAGTACATGTTATCTAGAGTTAGTAAAATATTTAAAAAATTTTATGATATTTTAGAAAAGCAGAGTCAAGACCCCAATATATTAAATGAGAGGCTTCAGAAGGGAGATTTGTGGAAAAAATATTTATTATCAAAAGAATAACTTAGAAATTTATGGCTATATGACCTAGCTCAGGAGACCTTGAATAAAGAAAACTTTTCTTCAATTAAAGTGTGGAAGAGGAGGAAGGGAATATTTTTAAAAATAACTTTTCATGATATGTGTTCATCTTTCAGATTTTTCTTCTGTATTATTTCCCCTAACCACAAACACCGTCACAGAAGCGCAGTGGAGATCACTAACAGATCAAACACTTTGGCTCTCTTTTCTCTATTACAAACACATCACCACTGAAAGTTTCTCTGGACTATGGAGAGAAATATGTTTCCCTCTTTCTATATAGCACAAATATACTTAATTCATATTCTATGTGTATAGGTTTTAAAATATCACTGATATTTAAAATAAGAGTTATGATCAAAATGACAAATTCTTGCCCTGGCTGGTGTGCTCAGTGGTTAGAATGTCGGCCTACACACCAAGAGGTCGAAGGTTCGATTCCAGGTCAAGGGAATGTACCTGAGTTGTAGGTTCAATCCCTGGTCCTGGTCAGGGTGCATGCAGGAGGCAACCAAATGATGTGTCTCTCTCACATTGATATTTCTCTCTCTCTGTCCCTCCCTTGTACTCTCTCTAAAAAGCAATGGAGAAAATATCCTCAGGTGAGGATTATAAAAAACAAAAAGACAAATTCTCTTTCCTGTCATCTACACTAATAAAAGAGAAAGATGCAAATTGACTGTACCTCCGCTATGCCCACCAGCCAATCAGGAATGAGTACGCAAATTAACCTGAAAAGATGGCGGTGGCCCCACCCCCCAGCCGCTCCAAGCCTGTGGGAGCTGGAGAAGTTGGGTACCAGCACCTGAGGCCGGCTGGGGCCAGGGAGAAGAATAAGCCACCTGCTCCATGATCCCAGGCTGCAGCCAGCTGGAGAAACCTCCCGCCCCACATCTGCCTGCCCCACATCCTGGGAGAGACAGAGAAACTGGCCCAAGTGCCTGAGGCTGGCTGTAGCCTGGGAGAGGAAGAGGCCACCTGCCCCGTGATCCCAGGTGGCGGCCAGCAGCAGAAGCCTCATGTCCACCTGCCCCACATCCTGGGGGAGATGGAGAAACTGGGTGCCAGTGCCTGAGGTTGGCTGCATCCTGGGAGATGAAGAAGCTGCCTGCCCTGTGATCCCAGGCCACAGCCAGCCAGAGAAGTCGCCCACACTGCATCCCAGGGAAGATGGAAAAGCCGCCTGCCTGCGGTCTAGGCACCAGCACCTGTGGTAGATGGAGAAGCTGCTGACTCCATAGTCCTGGGCACCAGTACCTGGGGTTGGCTGTGGCCCAGGAGATGGAGACGCTGCCCACCTGCAGTCCCGGGCACCAGCACTTGCAGCTGCAGCCTAGGCAAAGCCACCTGCCCACTATTCCCTGCAGCTGCAGCCGGCCTGGGCACCTATGGCTGACAAGAGGGAGGGAAGCCTGGATCCCGGGTGCCTATGGTTGGCTGGAGGAGGAAATCCTGGGTCCTGGGTGCAGGGCTGAGGCAGAGGTGGTTAGGGGCAATAAAGCCAGCAGGGGAGCAGTTAGGGACAATCAGGCTGGCAGGCAGAAGCAGTTAGGGGCAATCAGGCAGGCAGGCGAGTGGTTAGGAGCCAGCAGTTCTGGATTGTGAGAGGGATGTCTGACTGCTGGTTATCCCTCAAGGGGTCCCAGATTGGAGAGGCTGCAGGCTGGGCTGAGGGACACCCTTCCTCCCCCCACCCCCGGGCACAAATTTCATGCACTGGGTCTCTAGTCTATATATATCTATATATATAAAAGGCTAAGTGACCAACCAGCCAACCAGCCAGTAGGTATAATACACACTGACCACCAGGGGGCAGATGCTCAGTGCAGGAGCTGCTGAGTGACAGCAACTTTACAGAGTGCCCTCTTGCACTCTGGGACCTGTTGGGGGATGTTAGACTGCTGGTTTTGCCCGATCCCCACAGGCCAGGCTGAGGGACCCCACCTGCCAGAGGGACCCTAGTCACTCCACAGATGCCCTTTGAGCTGCAGCACTGCCCCAGGTGCGGCCGGCCGGGAGAGACTGTGGGAGGTTGGCTCCAGGTGTGTCTATCCCTTCTTGCCCAGTCCTGCCCCGCCAGCCACCTTCTAATTAATTTCCTTTCAATGCACATGAATCTGTGCACCGGGCCTCTAGTAGTGTAACAAAAACATCAAATTTCTCCTTTGCTTAAAATAAATTTTAATATAGTAATCAAGAGTAGATAGGATAATTTTCCTCTTTGTTTTAGAATAAATTTTATATTTCCCTTCTCCTTTTGGGAGCTTTGAAGTCAACTTTCATAAGACTTACTGTAGACAGAAAAAAATAAGATAATGTACAAAACCTGTATCTTCACAACTCAAAAGACTGGAATGGACCGAATATTATAAGACTAAGAAGACATGAAATGATTGTCTGGATAATTGTGATCAAATAGACTTAAAGGACTTGAAGCAACTACAGAGAACATCTTCTTGCTCTTACATAGAATTATAACTAGATCTGAGGCTTTTTTTACTTAAATGCAGAAAAATATATCCTCCTCTGAGGTAATTTTTTTTGAATTACCAATTGGAGCTGAAGTACCTAAGCAATTTTTAAGCAGTTGAAGGAAATGAGAAGTGCTCATCAATGGAAATTTTAGTGGACTAACATGAGTAAGTTACATTTGCTGCCTATCCAAGATGTCTTTGAAATGAGATGATAAACCAAGTAAAATTTTTCTTCTCTTCAAATGACTCATTTTTAGATTAAATTGAAGAAGACCTTACTTTATGTGATAGAACATGAAAGAAAACCAGAATCTGATTCTTGAAGAAAATCTTAGACATCAGTTAATATAGCTTGCATTATTACATTAATGTTGACAAAATATTTCTTTGAATTTTAGTGTCATTTCATTCCAAGGCATCGCTCTTCTTGATAATCTCATTTTGGTAAGGTAGGATGTATATCATTTTACCCATTCTATAGATAGAAAAAATGAGGTATAGAAAAACAAGGTATAGAGAGTTTAGGTGATTTGTAGGAAATTTTCTTCCTAATATACAATGTCTTTCTAATAAGGAGTGGTTTCCAAAATGGGGACATGGGATATATATATGGCCAGGTGCATGAAATTCATGCACTGGCGGGGGGGGGGTGGTGGTGGGTGTCTCTCAGCCCAACCTGCACCCTGTCCAATCTGGGACCCCTCGAAGGATGTCCTTCTGCCGGTTTACAGGGATTGGGCCTAAACTGGCATTCGGACATCTCTCTCACAATCTGGGACTGCTGGCTACAGCCGCTCACCTGGCTGCCTGCCTGCCTGCCTGATTGCCCCTAACCACTCTGCCTCAGAGGTGGGAGAAGCTCCAGCTATCACTGCTGCACTCGCCAGCCATGAGCCCAGCTTCTGGCTGAGCATGCCTGCCTGCCTGATTGCCCCTAACCCACTCTGCCTCAGAGGTGGGAGAAGCTCCAGCTATCACTGCTGCACTCGCCAGCCATGAGCCCAGCTTCTGGCTGAGCAGCACTCCCCCTGTGGGAGTGCACTGACCACCAGGGGGCAGTTCTTGCATTGAGCGTCTGCCCCGGTGGTCAGTGAGCGTCATAGTGACTGGTCGTTCCGCTGTTCAGTAGATTTGCATATTAGGGTTTTATTTTATAGGATGAGGATGAACTTTTCCTTCTATGAAATGATGCATGAGACCCAGGAGCATATCATAGTCCAACCATTCACCCAAAGGTAATAAAAAATCCTCTGGCCATTTTAAGTTGCAAACACAGTCTCCATTTTGTATTTAAAATGGTCTAGTTCAATGTATTAACCAACACTTCAATCTTAAGTCAAAAGTAAGACCTGTAGTCAACATATACAACACACAAATACCACACACACACACACACACACACACACACACACACACACACACACACACACCTCCTGGCTGAAATCAGCTACAGGCTATAGACATGACCGCCTGCATGGGTCCACAGGAGAGGGCAGGTTCTTCACCCCTTGCCTTCCCCTTTCTCCTCAGCTTTCTAGTAACTTTAGAATTGGCACGAACACAGAGGAGCAAAACGGGTTCTAGAAAGTTGTTACTTACCTGGTAGTGTTCTGTCAGAAACTGACTTTGGAATCTTAGAGACCAGCTTAAGTTTAACATGACCGTCTTGCATCGCCCAGGACTCTCTTAAGCCCACTGCTGGGAGCCTCCTTAGCCTGGGTGGTACCTCTCCATTGCCCTTGGTGGACAAAGACTGTCTTTGCTAGAGTTCCCTTAGCTTCCCAGTTGGTTCTCTTGACTCTAAGAAATGAAGCAACATAGCATAAATATATTTTTATAAATATTCCATAAATGACATAATTTCAAAATGTCTAACTTGGACCATCAAGTATTTGATTAAACTTAAGTTACACTGTATTTTTGGGAAGTATATTAATTTAAATAGAACAATTAGCAGAACATTTCACAAGGCCTTAGTATGTCTAGGCAGAAAAGTCCAGTCATACACAGGCAGTGCCAAATGTTTATTGTGCTTATAAGTGTGTGAATGCCCCTTTTCCTTAACACGCCATTGCAGAGTTGCTTATTTTTGTGTGCAAAGTAATAGCTTATTTTGTGTGCAACTCTCTTCCTTGAAAGAAGATATAGTTCCAAGAATTCCTATTGTCCAATTGTGAGGACAATGCATACACATTTGGAGTCATGGGAAACAATACAAAGAAAGCACCATCATTACAAGTTCAAAATAGTCTCATAAAGTACATATAAAAAGCTCCTAATTATCTAGGTTATTATCTGTAAAGCTGAATTTAAATTCCATTTGAGAAGAAGTCAAATCTGTTGTTTAATTCTTGGAGGAAGTAAGATAATCTTATATTTTACTCTAAGTATGCAAATTTGCACAAAAATTTGAGAGAAAAGACAATCTTAATCTCTTTTGATAGCAACCTTTTCCTAAATTTTCTCTCTCTCCACTCACTGCTCTAGGGAGGCGTATTCTTTTAAAGTATATCATCCCAATTTTTTGTTATGTTGCTATGGTTGAATGGATAACTATTTACAAAAGGCAACTATAAAATAGTTTCTTATTTTCATTTATACTTATTGCTTGAAAACAGAGGTTTATGACAATTGTGCAATGTACTTGTGGAACATATACCACCATTGCATTAAGTTTCAAACTTTAAAACTGTTCTTGACTGTTTTCACACTCAAAACAAGGCAAGCAGCCAAATGAGAACTTTTATAGCCCAATTAAAATTCTACTTTTTTTCACATGGTATAAATCCCAAATGACCCAAAGATATTCCATTTTAAGCTATATCTACCAAGTGAAGAACTAATTTGGTAGCTGACCAAAGATATGGACCGTGTTATGGAGATGGTTCATAATTGATTAACTGTACTAGTATACAGAGCTCCCCTGAAGGAAGGGTTCTATTTGTGCTGAAATGACTAGAACCCATAGCCTGTCTCTTGAAGGAGCTTAGTCTGTCAAGGCCAACTCTACCTACCGAAAGCACTTTGTGAGAAATTGGTATTAAATTTTTTATGAAAGCTAAATGAAATGGAAAGGTAAATAACTGAAGGAACAGAGAACAAGAGTGCTTTGAATGAGGTGATTTTAGAAGGCTCTCTGAGCACTTTGGCAAAAATAAATTTTAAACATTTCTGCCACCCATATGCTCCAGAGGATATTTGAGTTGTGTCAAGGAGAATATATGGTCCTTTTTGAAAGGCTTCATTCTCTGGCAGTAAATGCTTACTGAAGATTGGGCAATTAAGACTGGGCAACTGAATCTGATTCAAAGTGAAGTAACACAGTGCTGTAATTTTTGTACGGTTGTGACTTGGTGATTGAGTATATATCTTTCAGGCCAGTTAATACCTTTTAGCACTCTCCAAGTTGAAATTATTTTGTTGTTGAAGTTTTAAAATGAGTTTATTAGGGTGACATTGGTTAACAAACCATACAGGTTTCAAGTGTATAACTCAACAAAACATCATATGCATACTGCATTGTGCACTCACCGCTCAAAGTATAGTCTCTTTCCTCCACCATTTATCCTCCCTTTTCCCTCTTCTACTTCCTCCTGCCCCCTGGAACAACTCTACTTTGTTTGATTCTCATACAAATACTGCAAAGAAGGCACTATTATTCTAATATACACTTTGCAAATGAGAAAATAGAGGGAATAAAATTTTAAGTAGCTTTAATTACAGTCATTTAAAAAGCTATCCAAGTTGACATTTTTCCTTGGAATTATCTCCATATGGAGACAGTCCAGATCTGTGCATGTTCTGTGGCTAAGTTTTCCCCTTCCTCTCCCCCCGCCTCCTCCTCCTCCTCCTCCTCCCTCACCCCCCCCCTACTTCCTCCTCCTCCTCCTCCTTCTTTTTTGTGAAAGCTGTTTAATGCCCACAATAAGTCCAATGGGGTGGTAGAATTTGCATGTTGACAAGTGAGAAAGAAGTGGCTAACCTAGACCAAAATAGGTGAAGATGGTATGTTTGTGATTATTTTTTCCTGAGGGCTGTACATCCTGTTTAACGGCTGATAAACTACCCAGTGGGCTCATTTCCTTGGAATATGATACAATGGTTAAGAGTTTGTGTCTCAGTTCTGACCCTAAAGAAGTTTCTTCAACACTCTGAATCTTAGTTTCCTTATAACAATTGGGAAAATAAGAATATATACCTCTATATAAGTTATTGCATGGATAAAATAAAGTCATGTAAAGCACTTAGCAAACTTCCTGGCATATAATTAGTGGTCAAAATTATTATTATTATTATTATTATTATTATCATTGTTGATGGAAAAATATCAAGACTGCTCACCCTGGGCATTCTTGCTTCTGATCCTTTCTTCACACCATTCCTCCTTCATAGAGCACCGTAGCACCCATTACAGCAATGGGTACACAGAAAATGTTCAATATTTATTGATTGAGTGAAGCCAAACAAAGTTATATGTAAGTTATTCAGAATGAGGGAAGAAAAAGAGAAATGCCCATGTACTGAGTGCCACATACTTGTATCACCTACATTATAGAATTCATCTTCACACACCCATATGTGAGGGAGCTTTTTCTTCTACATAAATAGGGTTTCTATGAAAATGAAATAATATTGCATGTAAAGTGCTTATCATAATGCTTGGCACACGAGTTGCTCAATTAATGTAACACTTATTTAATACCAGCAGAAAGGAAGAGGCCAAAAATGTCACCGCATTTTACAGGTAAAGCAACTGAGATTTATAGCCTGAAGCCAAACAGTAAGGCAGCCATGAAACTATGACTTTGGGGCTTAGTATCTCTATTATACTAAGCTGCTAAAAATTTCTTTGAAGAAAGGCTTTGAATTTATGGTGATGGAGTGGGACTCTTGAAATCTCTCTCACAGATAAATTGGTTTAATTTTCTACTGTTGTCAGATGATCTACAGGTAGAGCAGATATTGGATGAAAAGGAGGGTCAGGGAAAAGAGCAATGAATTAGTAGCCAGAATCTAGTTCTATCCTTGGCTTTGCCTTTATATAACTGTTTGCAATTGAACCTCCCTGGGCGTGTTTCCACCTGTAAAATTAAGGCTGAATTAGAAGAGAAAGGGTCTCTTTAAGCTCCATGTAACATCTAACTTTTAAAACCTCGCATAGAGAGCTCTGGCTGGTGGCTCAGTTGGTTGGATCCTCATCCATAAACCAAAAGGTTGTGGGTTTGATTCCTGGTTAGGACACATACCCAGGTGGCGGGTTCAATCTTCATTTGGGGTGCATACAGGAGGCAGAGGATGGATGTTTCTCTTTTCCTGCCCCACCCCCCCATGCCTTCTTCTCTCTCTCTAAAAATCAATAAAAACATATCCTCAGTGAGGATCTAAAAAACCTTAGCATAGGGAATTTTAAGACGTGGCACTCAATCATCAAAGTCAGGGTAGAACTTCTTCCTATTTTCATGAAAAAGTTCGAAAAAAATCCTCTCAACTACATGCTGAACAAAATACGCTTTTTGTCAGTATGCAGTGCTGATTCTGCCATGCCAGCCTTAGTTGCATGGTTACAGAAACAATGAAGTCATTCCTCATTCATTGTGAGAACATTTAGGGACAGTCTATTTTCTCTGCTTCCAGAAATGTAGAGTAAACATCATCTTCCAAATCCTGTTTCTGGAGTTTTCTCATCTAACCATAATTTTAGTAATGCCATATAAGGTCCCAAGAAACACACACATTATTCTAAGAAAAATGAGGTGGGGGTCTGTGTAATGCCACACGTCTGAAAGATTGAAAATGATGCTTATTAAAGGGATATTTTCCTATGTATAGATATTTGATACTGGGTATGTTTTTTAGATATTCTGGGTGGGGGAAATAATGTTAAATAGAGTAAAATGTCCCCAAATGATGACTAATGATCTTGTATCAGAGTCACCAAAGAGAGGGCTATCATATAGAAAAACATCTTGCTTTTAACTCAAAGGCAGATTGGATCTGTGATTTGCATTTTTATGGAATTCTTAGAATACCATTTACTAACTGCATTTGTGGGCGTAGACTGTAATATAAATTGTTAATCTCTGAACAAAACAAAGAACAGAATTATACTTCGAACTAAATGTGATATGTAGGAAACCCCTTACTGAGAAAAAGATCTCTGTGCTCTCCATGCACTCCTGTGAAGACTGACAAATAAACCCTGGTAAGCCATGTGGCAACAGCAACCTGTAAGACAGAAGTAAGAAGATGCAGGAGTAGAAGAAGCCAATTACATTGCAACTAAATTGGTCTAATCCACAGGAACAAGCCAGTAGTTTGATAATACGACTTCAGAAAGCAGCATCATTAAATGTCATTCAAATGTGTCTCTTTTAAACCAATAACTCCTAGGAAACTTGGATCAAATAAGTGAGAATAAATAATGTTAGAAAAGGAAACTCAGATCAAACAGAAACATCAAAGGTAATGAGGTTGGCTGCAGTTAGACCCACTTGGAGACACTTTTGCTCCATAGATGTCAAGGTTAAAGAAAGTTCAGCTTATAAAGCCCTGCAGGACAGCAACCAGTGACCATTACACATGGACAGAAGGGTGTTTATTTTGCAACCACCTGTGGGGACCACAACAGGGCTTACTGTTCTGCTGGATCGCCTTCACAGATGTATTGCATCCCTCCAAGGAAGATTAGCAGAAGGCTAAGGGCAAAGAGGCCAAAACCTTTCATTTATAGACCTACCCCAATCTTCTTCCCACCCCATATATGTACAAATATGTACATATTTTCCCCCCCTTGATGTTCCTATATTCCAGATTGTAATGGGAAAATGCCATCCACAAACAGGCTCCAGTGAGTTTCTAGTCCTTGGGGAGAAAGGAGAGGGAAAAGGGAAAGAACAGAATCGTTTCCTTAGGAGGAAAAGCACAACAGCAATGCCATTCTGATGATTTCCTAAAGGATTAAACAAATTTCTGTACTTGAAGGTGAAATGTTTTTGCTGGAGGAGTAAAATGATGCTACTTCTTTTGGAAGTAAGTTTTAGATTTTATTAATCAATGTTATGCCATGAAATATACTAGGCATTTTGGAAACAGGATATATGCACAAATCCTGCACCCAGGAATAGTGTAGTTGGACTCATTAAACAGTTGGAAAACAAAGCAGGATGCTAATTGGTGAGGCACAGAATGAAACATTTCCATGAAGTTAGAACATTCGATTGGGATGAGTAGTAACTTGTGTGAGACATCACGTGTCATTTCAAGACTATGCTAAGAAATACACAGTAGTGGGACAAGTCAATAAGATTTTCTCATGCTTATTATTTTCTGATTCTAAGTCTGCTCGTGATATTCTTTCCCAGCTGGAGTATAGCTCCTGCCAAGACAAGCACTTATTTTCAAACCTGGCTCAAAGCACACCTCTGCAGGAAACCCATTCTGCTAACTCCTTTGCACTTTAGCATTTTCAAAAATTCTATCCGACTGTGCTATTTGTCATTTTAGCTGTTCTTATGTCCTTGGCTTGGGTGTGTTGGTTTTGCTGACCTTAACCTACTACTAATGACCAAAAAATGTAGCACCTTATTCATTTGAAATTTTCTGTTGTTATTACTTTCCTTTTACTATTTTGGCACCCAGTACAAGTTTTTGCACCTGGAAGGTTGCTTGTTTCATGTGACTTTATTATCCTGATCTTTTCACAGTTTCCCCCTCTTTTGCTTCCCCTGCCACTTTTTAAATGAGGACCTTTTTTTCTGGGTTTTTCCTGCCCTGTTCTCTTCTCCATTTGGATATAAACTTTCACTTTCCTTTGTCTCTGCTGTCCTTAACTTGCTCAATGTTTTTAAATATGCTTTTTTTTTAGTGTAATTTGCATATGACAAATAGCAAAATTTAATGTTTGATACATTTACACATTATCATAACTATCATCACAATCATGATCTAGAATATCCTATCACCCTGCAAGTTCCCTCAAGTGCCTTTGAAGGCAGACCCCACTCCTAATCCTGGCAAGTCTTGATATGATTCTGTTACCACAGTTTTGTCTTTATCTAACAGTCTATACAAGTGTAATTGCATAGCATGTAGTCAGTCTGATGTTAAAGCTCATGTTCTTTACCTGGACCTATTGCCTCTCTTAACAGATAGAAAATGGCGAAGTAGTTTAAATAAGCTGAAATTGAACACATTGCCCAGGATTGCCTCTTGGCTGACAAGGGAACCCAATCTGGTCCCATTCACACCCAACAGCCTTATTAATAATCAGTAAATTAAAAAAATTGGGGCAACTACATTAATAATTATAAACAACTGAGAGAGATCTTAGGGATCCACAAATGAGTGAAATATGTTCCCTGCCTTCTAGAGCTTGCTGGTAATAGAAGAGATAAGACAAGAGCAGAAAAAAAACCACTACTATACCAGAAAGTTGGGGACAGGGAGGTAATGACAAACATTCTAGGAGTTCAGTGGAGGAGGAAAGCATATTTAATGAGAGGATTGAAAAAAATATTTTAAAGAAGATTTATTCGATCTTGATCTTGAAAAATCACTAAGGTGTCAAAAACAAGTGATGTTGAAGTGATATTTCAGGAGGAGACAGCAACATGGGTGTGGAACACAGAATAATGGTCTCCTAAGGATGGCCATGTCCTGCCTGAAACCTGTGAATATGTTACCTTATATGAAAAAATGGTGTTTGCCACTCTGATTAAGTTAAGGATCTTGGAATAAGGAGGTTATCCTGGGTAGGCCAATGTAGTCACAAAGGTCCTTGTAAAAGGGACCCAGAAGAGACAGGGATGCAGAAAGAGATGTGATAAGAGAAGCATGGATGAGAGGGAGTCAGAGAGAGAGAGAAGAGAGAGAGATTCTTGAAGTGCTGTATAACTAGCCTTGAAGATGGAGGAAGGGGCCATGAGCCAGCGATTGCTGGTCTCCAAAAGCTGAAAAAGGCAAGAAAATGGATTCTCTCCCAGAGCTGTTAGAAGGAGGGCACCTCTCCAACACCTGGATTTAGCCTGTAAGACCCGTTTCTGACTCTCACCTCTGGAACTGTTAGATAATAAATTTACGTTTTTAGGCTCCTATGTGATAATTTTTACAACAGCAATTGGAAACTAACACAGTGAGAAAATATGGCTCTTAAAAGAAATAGTGAGTTTGTAGTCTAAGATATTTGTAGGGAAGCAGGGGGAAATCAGGCTGAATCTTCAGGTTGGGAAAAAGAGCATGGCATCCTGGCATATGGTGAACACTCATAACTGTGTGCTAAGTGCATCTGTTACATGTTATTTTGGCTTAAATTGTGTCCCCTTCAAATTCATATGTTAAAGTCCCAACTTCCTAGGACCTCAGAATGTGACCTTACTTGAAAATAGGATTGTTGTGGATGTAACTAGTTAAAATGAGGTTATACTAGGGGCGGACCCCTAATCCAATTGGACAATTTTTTTTAAATCTTCACCCAAGGATATGGTTTTATTGATCTGAGAGAGAGAAGGGAGAGGAAGAGAAAGAGAAACATCAATGTGAGAGAGAAACATCTACTGGTTGCCTCCCTTACACACCTAGACTGGAGATCGAACTCACAATCCAGGCATGTGTCTTGACAGGGAATCAAACCCACGAACCTTTGGTGCATGGGGCGCCTCTCCAACCAACTGAGCCACACTGGCCAGAGCTGGACATAGACCCATCCATAGGGAGATGCCAGGCAAAGATGAAGGCAGAGATGGGGTAATGATTTTATAAGGTAGGGAACACTGAAGATGGCCAGCAAGCCACTAGAAACTAGATGAGAGGCATGGGACAGACTCTTCCTCACAGCCCCCGGAGGGACCAAACCTGCAGACTCCTTGATCTCAGACCTCCGGCCGCCAGAACTGTGAGATAGGATGTAGTTCTGTTGTTGAAGTCACTCAGTGTGTGGTACTTTGTTATGGCAGCCCTAGGGAATAATACACATACATTTAGGAAAAAAATGGGGAGGCTTGGAAGAAGTTCAAACTATGACTTAAAAGATTAATTAGATAGTGGTGTGTGGGGTGGTCTGGAGAGTGAGAAGTCATGAGTGCTAGCTTGGGAGTGCAACAGAAGGGAGAGTACTCCGAGTTAGCAGAGCAGTGCATTTTGGTGATTAAAACTTCCAAACCTAGTGTCAGAGCACATAATGCTTACAGGGACAACAGGATAGGATATGTGAAATCAGAGCTGACCTAGCAAACCCAATGTGTCAGCAGTTCCCACGTGTATTACATAGAACGCTAAGCCCACAAACTGCTCTGAAAGAAAAACATTTTTTCCCCAGCCAAGTAAATGAGGGAAACAACATTCTAAGTATTAAAGTTTAGAAGGAGTCTTGCAAAAAAAAAAAAAAAAAAAAGAATCCAACTTTGTATAATTCAGCACCTCTTGGATTTATGTGAATATGCAACCCCCCCCCTTTTTTTTATAGAACCCTGTTTATATCCAAGGAACAGCCTCGGGTCATGTTGTTCTAGATGTAGCCCATCGACCTATGCTGTCTAATGCTGTGTCAGGAGGCACGTGTGACTACAAGCTTTTGAAATCTGGCTAACCTGAATAGAAATATGCTGCAGGTAAAAATATACATTTGTTTCCAATGCAAAATATCTCAATAATTTTTTATTGATTACCATGTTAAAATGATACTTTGGGTATACCAGGTTAAATAAAATGTTATTCAAGTTAATTTTATCTATTTCTTTAAAATTTTTAATGTGACTACTAGAAATTTAATTTTATACATGTGGCTAAAATTATATTTCTGTTGGACAGCTCTGCTCTCGAGTATCCTATTTGCTTAGTATTCTCTCTGATTTCTAGGTGCTTTTTGAGAGCTGTGAAGGGTCTTGAGGCTTTATCGTAGTTGCACACTAACAAGTTAGCTTGCCATAGTTTCAAGGATGCTACAAGTTTCATGGATCAAATGTAAAGGGTAGTTTATTATTCATAGCAATAGCAGAAGCCAGAATACCAGCTTGAGTTCCCTGAGTCCTAATTCCCATGGGTGACATGAAGATACTTACACACCAAAAGGGTGACATTACAGTAGAATCCTGAGTTTAGGAAAGCCAAATCTCTAATAATCAACTAGCATGCGCCACCTTTGCTTTTACAGGATGCATTATCTTTATTATACTGGATAGTAAGCATGTCTGCCCTTCGCTCTGGAAAACTATACTGTATCTTCTAAGACTATAAGTAAACCTGCCATTTGCTCTGAACGGAGACACTTTATCTTTGCTACACAAATACTCATAAAAAGACAATCTGGAACAAAGACCAATCAGTGCCTTGCTTTCAAGATGGGAGACAATTCTTGTGTTTCTGCACAACAGTTACCTTTTCCAAGACCTTGTGACTAAGAACAGATATGGAAATGAAGACCACTTTTGGACTTCTAACTTGTACTTAAGAAATTAAAGATAAGGAAAACCTTATTTGGATATCCAGGAGGGAATCTCATTTTTTAGTATACAGGAGAATGTCAGAGTCTAGAAAGGGTTTTGCTTTTTCTGCCACATTTTCGTCTTCCTGGGAAAAATAGAAGATAACCTCCAGTACTTGGACACACTTTCTGGACCACTCTCATGTGTGCTAAACCTGGCCAGGGAGCTCAAGCATGCTCAGGACCTGGTGCTCCTACCATCCATCTTGGTGGTGCCAATCCTGCCTCAATCACTTGTTTCTCCTACATAATAATAACATGCAATATTATAGTAACAAATCACTATATGTAAAAAATATGTAAGTCAAATACATAAAGTACAATATTTATAGAACTTATATGGCAAAATATATATTATTCACTTTTAGAAATTCTTAGGGTAGCAGATATTAAATTTAATAATAATACCATTGTGCAAAATACCTTCTGTAATCATCATCTGCATTCATTTTTGGAATCTTGTTTTGATTATCCCCAATGATGGAAATTTTTCTCCTTTGGCAAATGATCAGATTTCTGTAAACATCTCAAGGTTATTCAGAGTCAATATGAATAAGTTGAGTAATACAGTAGGCTATTATTACCTCTTAAACAAACAAACAAACTCTGATTTTAAATTCCTGCATTAAATGGCTAATAAAGTAGTTATAAGGAAATTTCAAAAAAAGTTCCAAAATCAACTGAGTAAAGACAACATTTCCCAAATAATTTAATAACTTCATAAAGTGACTGATTTAAAAGCACATGCCCTTTCCAATTGCATATACATTAGTAATAGTATTTTGAAATAATTCTTTTTTCAACAGCCATGGCCTATTCCCTGTGCATTAATAATAATAGCTAATAATTATAGATCATTTATACTGTGATAAATACCTTATATGTATTAATCATCAAAAATTCTATTTATATGGAGAAAAATGAGGTACAGAAAGTTTTAGTAACTTGTCTTAAGATCACCCAGCTAGTTGTGGTAGACTCAGAATTTGAACAAGGGCATACTTTGCATATATATTATTTCATCATGACAAACTAAAGTGACAAACTTTGAAATATGTATAATTACATGCCAACTTCTGTATCTTCAAAAACATTTAACCAAAGATTTGTACTTATGCTGAAAAGATAAAGTTCTTTTTAGAACTTATATACTCTATAGGGGCTTAATCACAAGGAACAACAACAGCCTGTAATTATTGGAATCGACAGTATACCATATATTTTGGTTCCATTCAGTTTCAGTAGTTCATTTTCATATTCAGTGTCTCTCTTGAGTACAAAAAGAATGTGAAAAACTCATTAGAGATGTAAACCTAATTTTTTCTTTAAATGGGTTTTCAATGTTATATTTATAGATTCAAAAACAATAGATAAAAATAAGATATAGAAGCCTTTGAATTCTAGTTATGGGAAAATTGTAATTGAAGTTATTCTTTGAAATCTTGAAAATAGAATATAAATGTTAGTCCCTGATTTTGAAAAGTAGTATAAAAATGTATCCCTGGAGAACAGTCTAGAAGTAAGATTCATTCATTCATTCATTCATTCACATTTTTAATTCAACAAGTAGTTATTTAGGGTATTCGATGTGCATGGTACAGCACTAGAGGATGCAGAGGATACAAAGACACAGGAAACAAGACACCTCATCGAGTTTACAGTCTAGTTAGGGAAATAAAACATGTGCATAAAACATGATGGTAGTATATGACCCAAGGAAATCTACTGTAATTCAGTCCAACCAACTTCACTGAGCACTTGTGTGTCTATGTTTTACTCGTCATGGAGGATACAAATATGAATGAAACACTTGTAAGCTAGAAAAGGTCTTAAAGTTGGTCCTTATGAGGAATCACTATGTCGCATTTAGAGGCTAAGGGAAAAGTAAGTTTCTTGTCATCAGAGGTGTGATTCATAGGCTGGTGGTGACATCCTGGGAATATCAAGAAAGAGAGTTAAAACATTGACTGATTGGTTGTAGTATTTGACCATTACATTTCTTCAAATCTTGAGACTCTGTGACTTTAAGCTTCTATGTACTTCTTTCAGGGGTAGATAGGTGTTTTAGAAATCTCAATATATGTGTCTGCAGCTGCCAATTCTAGGGTTAAATGGAGTCTTCCTACTATGGAGAAGTTGAAATGCTTCCTTAGAATTCCTAGCCAGTGTTTTTAAACATATAATTTCTCATCAGCCCAGAAAACAACGTTTGTTGTTGGTTATCCTTTTATTTTCTTTTTTAAAGCATCATATAAGAAGTGTGGGTGTCCCCTCCACATCCCGCGTGGTTCAGGGTTCAGGTTCAGGGTTCGGGTTCTGGAGGAGGCCGCACACAAATTAAAGAGACTAGACAAGAAAATATAAATTTGGGAACTGGGGGCCAGGCGGGAGCCCAGCTCAAGAGGAAAGACTCCGCTTTGCTCTGGCCTTGCTATCCCTTTTATTCAGGTTTTGGGATACACCCATAGCCCTTAGGCAGGCAATTCCAATAATAGCCAATCAGCAAGGATTTACATAAAACTAAAAGGTGGAAGTTGCTTCAGTTACCATTGTCTCAACTAAACAGTGGGTGCAGAGCTCTGCCCTTTCAGAGCTCAAGGTCTCCACCCTTCTGGGTTCCTTGTCAACACCTCTCTGCTAGTGAAGACAATGGGCGGCTTCCAACAAAGAAGCATGCTTCTCCACTTAGAAAACTGTGAAGTAATCACAAAGTTGTTCAAAATTTAGTACACAATATTTGGCCTTTACAAAATGGATTCCGACAATTTGTCCAAACCCAACACTCTCTTCTTGAAAGGATTTGATTCACTTTAAATAGCATGCAGAGGACTGCACTTGGGCAACTGACTGGATTTATTAAAAGGGAAACAGAAAATGGAGGTCTATTGTAGCAAATAGCATGATGTGGTACCAAGCTCATTTACAAAATATATTTTGAGGTATTGTTCTCTAAGTTGGTCTACTTTCTTATTTTGGTTTAAAGTCTTGAGAGTAATGAAAATGATTTTCATATCCAACATAGCAATGCACATTTCTGCTTTTGTCTTTTTTTCTATACAATGAACCATAAATAATTGAATTTTTTAAAAAAATATATATATATCTTTGAAACTTAGGATTTTCATTATAAAATTTTACTCCTCAGCCATTCTCCTTCAAGCTTCTGTCATAAACTTATCTCAGGAGGGAGAAAATATTTACAGTGATTGTATCACTGTGTGGGCTGCTAGGCAGGAGTTTTGTTTTGTCATGAGCCCTTACCAGACATCTACTAGGACAAATGGTGTTAATATGGTGGTAGATTAACGGATTTGGAGGAGTTGGAATTATAGAAATAAATCAATCCCATGTTTAAGTCATTTGAATCTCAGGGTATATGGATAGAATCTCAGGGTTTGTCATCTGAATGGCAAACCAGGGTTGGTCTGGCTACTCATAGAAAGGAGGTCAAAGTGGGAAACAGTGGGAGAGCATGTTTGCTTTTGAAAAGTGGGTTTGGAAGTTTGTTCCTCTTTTAAAATAATTTTAAAAGTGCAGTGTGTAGCAGCAACTAAGACTGTAGATTTATAACCAGATAGGTTAGGTTCATAGCCAGACTCTACTGCTTACTAGCTTTTGACTTTTTCTTTAGACAAATTCCTTAACCATTCTGTGATTTTTGTTTCCTATTGTTAAATTGGGGATAATATTAATACTTTAGTAGTCACAAGAATTGTAAGAATAATACATATAAAGAGCTTTGACTAGTGCCTAGCATAGTAAACACTCAATAAATTCTCAACCCTTTGAGGTTAAGTGTGACAATTAATTTCATGTGTCAACTTGACTGGGCTAAGGGATGCCCAGGTATTGGTGAAACATTATTTCTGGATGTGTCTATAAGGGTGTTTCTGGAAGAGATTGACATTTGAGTCAGTAGACTGAGTAAAGGAGATTGCCCTCACCATTCCAGGTGGGCACCAAGCAATTACTAAGGGCCTGGGTAGAACAAAGAAACAGGAAGAGTGAATTTGCTTTACTTGCTTGAGCTGGGACATCCATCTTCTACTGCCCTTAGGTATTGTCACTCCTGGTTCTTGGAATTAGACTGAGACTTACATCATTGGCTCCCCTATTGGTTTTCAGGCCTGTGTTTTATTGGAACTACCCACCAGCATTCCTGGGTCTCCAGATTGCAGATGGCAGGTCAGGAGACTTCTCAGTCTTCATAACTGCATGAGCCAATCTCTCATAATAAATCTCTGTCTACATTCGTACCTATGTATATCCTATCTGTTCTTTTTCTCTGGAGAACCTTGACTAATATTAATAACAAATAGTATGTTATAGATGAAGAAGTAAAGGCACAAAACAATTAAGTAATTTGCTCAAGAGCACACAGCTGGTCGGTGGAAGAGCTAGGATTTGAACCCAAGCCCTGTGGCTGGAGATTGTATATAATGACTCCAGTAGGTTTGAGAAATTGTGATTAAACTTTAGTAGCATTGTCAAGATTAGATCTCAGTTTATGAAAATATTAAATACTAATAGGAAGAATGCTTTGAAATAGGACTATTGCTAATAAAAACATAGTTAAGCCTATTAAGCCTCAAGATAAAAAGAACCAAAGTTTCCTATAACTATGTAACTGAACACTGCTTTAATAGATAAAAAGAGAATGTTGTCCTGAAGGCCACATTTAGATGAAATTTGAACCAGTGAGTAGGATTCAGTGGGTTATGGTACAGCTCACTCAGGAATATTCATATAATAAAATTAAATGAATTCCTTCCATTATTTTTCTTGGCCCATAGGAAAGGCAATAAAAGTGAAGAGTAGGGGTTTTGAGGAAAATGAATTGTTACAAATGTCTTTTTGGCTTCTCTGGACAGGCTGGAGTTACATTTATATTGAGCTTGCTATCTACAAGTTACAGTTTAAAGTATTTGCTTCCTGAAGCCACTTGATTTCTGAAGTACTTGAGCATGACCCAGGACAGTGAGAAAATGCCATTCTGATATAGCAGTGCAGCCCTGTGACTTAAAAGCATGGATGGTGGAGTCAGACCAAGGGAGTTTATAATCCAGCTGTGCCACTTCCTGGCTACACTGGACAAGCCTCTCAGTGGCTCAGCACTTGATTATTTTTGTGTGTACAAAAGGGAGATAATAACAAAACTCACCTCACAGGGTTATTGTGAGTATTAAATGAGTTAACATGAGTACATCTTAGATAGATAACCAATAAAGGACAGATTAGCACTTGCTAATGTTACTGCTGGTAGCACCAGCTTGCCTTGTTAATTTGGCTGATGTATCCACTGCTGATAAATGTGCATATATCTATATGATAGTCATAGTGGTTTTAATAGAGTAAAACCTCAGTTTAAGTATCATGAGGCCAATCAGATCTTTTAATTAACATAATTTTAAAAACACTTGGATTTTATAAGGGAAAAGTAAATAAAAGGAACACCCTCATATTTTAAGAACTGAGTAAAGAGAAAACAGCAGTGTTTAAGCAAAATGGCAGAAAACTCCCTATCTTAACCTTTCACAATATCTCCTAAGAGCAGTTCAAGTTCAGTCCCATTTTCAACAGCTTCGAAATCTATCATATGATGAACCAATCACTGATAAATTCTCGCAGTATATCTCATGTGTCCGAGGTTAGTCCCTTAACATTTCCAAGTCTCAACATTCTCATTTATAAAACCAAAGTACTCTTTGCCCTGCCTGACTCACTGGATAGTTGGGAGGGAGATGAGATGCTATTCTGAAAGAAGCCCATTATATCTAAAATATCCAGCTAGTAAATGTTGGGCAAAATATGGCATTACTTTATGATTCTTAGGCATCATAACATCCTGAGGTTTAGAAGGGCAAATTAATCTAATCCCCTAAAATCACAAGGAGAGAAAAATAACATTGTATAAAGATTTTCACCAAGCCTTACAAGGAAAAGATGTGATTAAACTAGATACATACTTCCCTGCCAATATTTCAGCTGCGAGGATGTTACCACTCCCAAAGTGTGTAAGGATATTGCTCCATTGAAGAGGGATGCAGAAGGCTACTAAAGACTTTAGTTTTCTTCTGGGAATTCCAGGCTTTTGAACAAGCCAGGGAAGAGATTAGTTCTAGTCAGGAAAGCTTTTGGAGACGCCTCACCTTGTGAGAGGGAAGCCCCTTTCTCTGCCGGTGTGTCCTGGATTCCTCTGCTGAGGTTCTGGACCCTGGAGAGCAGGAGAAATTAGGCTGCAGCCACTGCTTCTGTCTTTGCATTTACAACAGAAGGGAACACACTGACCCAGCAGTTCCTCTAAGAATTGGTCCTACAGAAATACTTGCACTAGCAGACACTGCTATATGATGTTATCAAGAGACATTGCTTGTAAGATTGATAGCTAAGAACTGGAAACAATTTAAAGGCCCATCGGTCCAGAGGCCTTTAAATAAATTATGGTACCTTCAATCTATGTAATATTTATTCTATGTTTTCAAAGCATTAAAAAATGAAGTTGATTTCCATGAGTGGACATGGAATGGTATTCATGATGTATTAGGTGAAAACAGAGTTACACTAAAATATGTGAAGCATGATCCTACTTTTGGAAAAAAATGTAAAACCTTTTCTCCCTCTTCTATCCATATATAAACATGTATACATAACATATATGTAAAAGTGCAGAGAAAAGCTTGTGAAAATGTACACCATATGTTAATAGCGGTTCCTTTTGGAAGTAGGACTTGGGAGAAAGGACAATTCAATTTTTTACTTTATGCATTTGTGGACTGTTTGGATCTTTTTTTCTTTTTACAGTGAGTGTTACTTTTCAATTAGGAAGAAAATTTAAATATACACTCGCATACAACCACATACATGAACTAAAGTCTAGGTAAATGCTATAATCTCTCTCTTTAGGACCTTTCTGTTGTTTTTTTTTTCCTCCCCATTATCCTTACCTAGCCTAAAGAATCAAAGTTCATCTTCGGATGATTTGTGTAGGTTCCAGGTCTAAAGTGAACAAGGAGGATCCTTTAAATGTAGACTGGCAGGGGTGAATGTACCCACCTCCTTCGTTCTGGGACAGATGTTAGTAGCAGTTTGTGTACCAGCCTCTGTGAGCCCACACTAAGCCACTGCCAACTCATCTCTCATTTATGACCTCAACACGCTATTCAGAGTGCACCTGCTGAGAGTCTACTTTTAATTTTTCATCGTTATGTGTGTGTAGTGTCAAATTCAGAAATTAGCTGCTGGGTTGAACTTCTACATTTTTTAACCAAAAAGCAACCTTTGTATATGTTTTATCCTAAAAATTTCTTTAGCAACATGTTCTCTTGGTGCAGATTAGCAAATACATTGACCCATAAGTCCTGTTAAATTGGTGGAGCATCTGTTGAAACCGGAACAGCTGTCCTATTCACACCGCCAATACTGGGCAGCCATGTAACCACAGAGTGCAGCTAACCAAGAACTGTACTACCAAATATGCTCATAGTTTGCCTTCGCCTCTTTTCCTTTTCATGCCGGTCTCAACATTTTCTCATGATAAATGAATGCCTTTTTGGTCTAGAATTAAGAGATCTGGCATTTAAATAAATTAATAGCATGAGCCCCTGATGGTTGTAAGGAATATGTTTTAGAAAGTTGTGATACCCAAACATGATTTCCCCCAGAAAAGACAATAAGGCAGCACTAAAATATTTAAACAATTACTTCGAGTCTCCAATAATCTAATAAATACAACACTGAAGTTATGCTCCAATCGTTTGAACTTCTATCTTTATGGAGTTTTTTTTTAAACTAAACCTTTATTGTTCAGATTATTACAGTTGTTCCTCTTTTTCCCCCCATAGCTCCCCTCCACCCGGTTCCCACCCCACCCCATACCCCTACCCCCCACCCCCCGCCATTGTCCTCATCCATAGATGTACGATTTTTGTCCAGTCTCTTCCCGCACCCCCTACACCCCTTTCCCCCTGAGAATTGTCAGTCCACTCCCTTTCTATACCCCTGATTCTATTATATTCACCAGTTTATTCTGTTCATCAGATTTTTTATTCACTTCATTTTTACATTCACTTGTTGATAGATATGTATTTGTTGTTCATAATTTTTATCTTTACCTTTTTCTTCTTCTTCCTCTTCTTAAAGAGTACCTTTCAGCATTTCATATAATACTGGTTTGGCAGTGATGAACTCCTTTAGCTTTTTCTTATCTGTGAAGTTTTTTATCTGACCTTCAATTCTGAATGATAGCTTTGCAGGGTAGAG
The DNA here is from genome assembly GCA_026230045.1 of Corynorhinus townsendii. Lineage (NCBI taxonomy): Eukaryota > Metazoa > Chordata > Mammalia > Chiroptera > Vespertilionidae > Corynorhinus > Corynorhinus townsendii. The sequence goes on from JAPDVU010000003.1 coordinate 158,077,996, forward strand.
TAATCTTGGTTGTAGGTTCTTGCTATTCATCACTTTGAATATTTCTTGCCACTCCCATCTGGCCTGCATAGTTTCTGTTGAGAAATCAGCTGACAATCGTATGGGTACTCCCTTGTAGGTAACTGTTTTTCTCTTGCTGCTTTTAATATTCTCTCTTTGTCTTTTGCCCTTGGCATTTTAATTATGATGTGTCTTGGTGTGGTCCTCTTTGGATTCCTTTTGTTTAGGGTTCTCTGTGCTTCTTGGACTTGAAAGTCTATTTCTTTCACCAGGTGGGGGGAGTTTTCTGTCATTATTTCTTCAAATAGGTTTTCAATATCTTGCTCTCTCTTCTTCTTCTGGCACTCCCATAATTTGGATGTTGGTATGCTTGAAGTTGTCCCAGAGGCTCCTTACACTATCTTCAAATTTTTGGATTCATTTCTCTTTTTGCTTTCCTGGTTGAGTATTTTTTGCTTCTTTATATTTCAAATCTTTGACTTGATTCTTGCAATCCTCTAATCTGCTGCTGGATCTCTGTATATTATTCTTTATTTCAGTCAGTGTATGCTTAATTTCCAGTTGGTCCTTTTTCATATCCTTGAGGGTCTCACTAAATTTATCGGCAGTTTCTAGAAAATTCTTGAAAAAACTTGTAACCATGGCTTTGAACTCTATATCTGCCATTTCTTTCATTTGTGACCTGTTTCTTTGTCTCCACATTTTGGCTGCTTCCCTGTGTTGATAGAGTGGCTTTGTGTGCTAGGTGTCCTATAGGGCCCAGTGGCTCAGCCTCCCCAGTCACCTGAGGTGGACACTCTTGGTGCACCCCTTTGTGGGCTGTGTGCACAGTCTTGTTGTAGTTAAGCCTTGATTGTTGTTGGTATCACTGGGAGGAATTGACCTCCAGGCCAGTTGGCTGTGAGGATCAGCTGTGTCTATGATGGGAGAACTTCTGTGCTGGAGACACCCTTAGGAGGCAATACTTGCTCAGTGGGGCTTTGGTGCTCACTCAGTCTGCCCCCTGAGTATGGCTCTTATGGATCTGAGGAGTTGTAATCTGGAGGGTCCCACTCTTACCACTGGGTACACTGGCTTTTGGATCTCCAAGGAGCTGCTAATTTAGCCTCTGCCTGAGGCCACCCAGCAGGAGCTATGGAGAGATCTGCAGATTCCTCTTCGTTGTTTGGGGTTTGGAGGTGCCCAGATGAGGCCCAGCTGTGAAGCAATGAAAGCTGCTGTGGGGCCTTGGGCCTTCTTTTGGATGTTCTGGGTCTGTCTGACCCAGCTGCAGTTTGTTAGGTAAGTTTAGATTTCAAAGGACCAGGCCATTCATATGCAAAAGCCTCTTCACACAGCTAGGGTGAGGTGGGATCTCAGGGTGGAGCAAACAGCAATGGCTTCCCGTCAGCCTTGCCTTAAGAGTCCCCTGGGTCTTAGTGTCCCTCTGTAATTGCTGCAAGCACCTCTGAGCAAAAGCTGCCCTCCAGTTCTGCCCGATGCCAGACAGTCCAGTTTCTCCCCGTATGAGTTTCGGTCCCCACAGTCTTGCCCAGAACTGGAGTTCAGAGCAGTCGGGAGCTTTTGTCTCCATCCTGATTGAAAGACAACTGCCTACTCAGTTGCCAGCCCTTCCCGTGCACACATGCGTGCACCAATGCACTTCTGTACTTTATTTCCACAGCTCCTGTGAGTCTCAGTGTGCTTTTCTCTTTCCTTCTAGTTGTAGAATTTCCACTCAGCCAGCCTTCCTGTGGTTCTCGATGATATCCATTTTGTCTTTTAGTTATGGTTTTGAAGTGTTTGTGCGAGGCAGCAAGTTCAGGTGTTTACCTATCTTAGTTTCTCTGGCACATTCCCTTTATGGAGGTTTTTATTGTTATGCGTTCTCGAGTCAAACTTATTTAGCATTTACAAAAGTCCTCATGTACAAGAAGACAAGTAGAAACAATGAAAGCCAACTTGAGATCCAGATACTGGGCAGACAGCTGGGTTCACTAGCTGGTGAAGAGACGCACTCCCACAAATCAGCCTCACAGAACCTTGGTACAAATTTGGAACCTTAGCAAAATCACAACCTATCATGGGAATCAGAGCCACTTATAAATGGTTAAACCATGAAGGTTAAATTAGTGCATGCTAAAACCCACTACATTCAGGGTGAATTAACCAATACTAATTAGCCCTCCTCTCTCTCTTTCTCTCTCTCTCTCTCTCTCTCACTCTCCCTCTCTCCTTATCACGTTGTAGAAGAAAAGTTAACCACCAATATATAGCTCCATCCCTGCAAGTGCCTTCAGTCTGCACGAACCCCCGAAGCCTTTACATGCAGCTCAGTGGGAAAGGGTCAGGTGGGATGATATAGTTTCTTTGTTTCAGGGTCCATGTTTTTCTTGGAAAGAAGTGGACATCTCCCATTTCTAAGCTATGATCTTGATCAGATTACTTAATTTCCCTGGTCTACAGTTTCTACAGAAACACAACCTTTTTATATATATAAAAAGCCAGCAACTGTAACGCCATAACGACCAGAATGACTGGTTGCTATGACACCCATTGTGGCAGCAAACCTGCCTGGTCAGGGGGCGTGGCCGGCTGGCCAACTTCCTATGAACCCTCCCCCCAGCTGGTCCTGCCCCTGATCCCCCCCCCCCTCACTCCAGTATGGGGTGGGGCTGGCCAGCCAACCTCCTGCAGCCCCTCCTCCTGCCCAGCCCCACCCTAGATTGGCTCTCCACCCCAATCAGGGGTAGGGGTGGCTGGCCAACTGCCTGTGGTCCCTCCCCCTAGCCGGCCCCACCCCCAATCAGCCACCCACTCCAATCGGGGACAGGGCCTGCTGCTTAATCGCCCTTGGCCCCTTCCCCCAGCGGGTCCGGCCCTGATTGGGCCCCAATCGGGGCGGGCCGGCCAACCAACCTCCTGCTTTTTCCTCCTCCCCCTGACAGGCCCAGCCCCAATCCACCCTGATTGGGACTGGGCCAGCTGGACCCCACCTGTGCATGAACTCATGCATTGGGCCTCTAGTAAATCTATAAAGCTCCTGAGCTTCAGAATCTAATGTCCACAAGCATGTTTGATAATTCCCCTCGGATATCCTTTGCAATCCACTAAACATCTCAAAGGGAACAAGTCAAGACAAACTCGTAACTCTTCCCATCAGATTTGTTCCTATCTTGGTCTTTACTTGCTCCATTTCAGGGAAGGGTTTCACCATGTGCCCAGTTTTTCAGGACAAAAACCTAGGAGTCAGATGTCACCAAGACTGCAGTGTAGAGACCCCAGACTCCTTCTCCCCAAAGGTTAACAATTAAACAGCTATCCACAAATAAGACACCTCAGCAACACAGTGGAACAAAAAAACTGACAATAACCACACAAAAAAAGGAAGAACAGCTTCATTTTGCCTGCATCATCCCATTAGCCAGGCTGGCATTGCTCAGCCCCAAGAGGGAACTTCCATCTGGAAAGGGAAAGGGACAGTGGGGTGAGCAATAAACTTCCCCAGCCTTTTGTGGTGCCCTCCCCCCACCCCCCACCACCAGTAAAGCTGAGAAGTAGAGGGACAGCTAGGAACAAGGAAGAAAAAGAGCAGGGGCTACCAATGTAAGCCAGGCAGCAGAAGCAACTGTGTTTCCCAGTGGCCTGCTTTACAGATGGCCCTGGCAGCTTTCTTCATGGAAGAAATCAAGGGCCAGCACAACTGCCACAGACCACCTGCAGATTTTATGTGAACAGATACTCTCGTTCACTGACTGCAGTGGCCCTCCCTGTTGCCTCTCTTTCCTCTGCCCACAAAGAGCCAGGACCTTCTCAGGCAGCCAGTCCAGGCCTCTGCAGCTGTGTGAATCTAAGATGCCAGTCTAGACTTCCCCAGTTGATGCTGTGCATGCACTCCCTTGGGGCTAGCCCCTCCAGCTGTGCACTTGCAGCCTCTGGCCTGACAGCTGTCACTGGCCTCCATTAAAGCGCGTGTACCCGTGGGAAGATACTGTAGCCATGGAAATGCATGCTGACAACCAAGGCTCACATAGCTGCTTGTGGGCCCAGATTTGGCCCAATTGCCTGTCATTGGCCTGTATGACTGGGCTCATCGGCAACTAGTTCACTCAGTTGTGCACCTGCACACCTCTGGCCTGCATCTGCTATGTGCACACCTAGGGGAGATTGTGCAGCCACAGGAGGGCACATTGCTAGCTGCTTGTGATTCTGAATTCAACCCTGTCTCCTCTCAGTTGGCCTGTACTACCAGGCTCAACTGCAGCTAGCCCTCCAACTGCACACCTATATGCTCCTGACCGACTCCCAACACTGGCCTCCAATGCAGAGTGCCCATGGCATTTTCCAGTAGCCACAGTAGTGCACATTGACAACCTGGGCCCCATCACTATGTCTGTAATTGCCCTCTGTTACTGCAGCACTTGCTGCCAGCCCCTGCAGCTGAGTGTGTGCATACCACTGGCTCCGGCCACCACTACTGTTTTCCCCGGTCCCAACCACTGGACTTGGAGGCACCACTGAGAATCCCAGGAACCCTTGCAGCCACCGTGGACTTTCCTCAGTTCTTGCCAAAGACCACACAGCTGTCAAAGGTGTGGACTCCAGTGGCCTGAGCAGACAAATCACTAGGCCTCACCCATAATTCTGGCCACCAGACAGGGAGCTGCCACATGCCCCTGTGTAGACCCCGGGTCATAGCATGTTCCAGTGTGCCCCAACCAAGTGAAGGCCTTTTTTAAAAAAATAAAAATAAAAATATCAGTCCTTAAAGCCTGAAAGAGGTGACTGCTTCTTCAAATGTGCAGACATCTGTCCAAGGCTGCAGGGCTCACAGAGAATAGGGGAAAGCTGACTCCACCAAAGGAACACAGGAAACTTCCAGTCACTGGCTCCCAGAAATGGAGATCGGAAATCGCCTGACAAAGAATTCAAAGAATTGTTTAAAACATGCTAAGAGATCTACCAGAGAACACAGATAAACAACTTCTGCCCTTGGAAAACACCAAGCTCATTCCAATCTTCTTGGACTTGTGGCTATTTCTACTTGCAGAACTCTGCTTAAGATCTGTGTTTGAATGCCTCCTCTTCATCATGCAGGCCTTCTTCAAATGTCACTTTCTGAGAGAACCCACCTTGCCAGTCAACCGACAGGGGCACACTTACCTTCCAGTCACTCTCTGGCTGACTACCTTGCTTAATTTTCTTCATAGCACTAATCACCATTGAAATGATGTTAATTTTTTTTTGAAATCTTTACCTGAGGACATGCTTATAGATTTTTAGAGACAGGGTAAGGGAGAGAGAGAAAGAGAAACATCAACGTGAAAGAGAAACTGATCGGTTTCCTTCCCTTGTGTGCCCCAATCAGGGATTGAGCCTGCAATCTTTTGGTGTACAGGATAATGCTCCAACCAACTGAGCCATACTGGCCAGGGCTCTTAAACTTTTATTGATTTGTAAGTTCTCCAAGGATAAGACTTTTGTTTTGTTCATCTCATCCTCTGTATCCCTAGTGCCTGGCACATAGTAGGTCCTTAATAAATATTTATTGAACAAATGAATGCAACTTATGTACCTTTAAACACTTTAATCAGATACTCTCCCACAGACTAGCCTGATTTTTGGAACTCCAGGATTCTGGGAATGCTAAACTAAGAAAATCATCTTTTTTTTTTTTTAATCATTCTCTGAATGTACCCACACCCTAAAGGTAACTCCCTTATCAGTGGCTTTTGAGGGCTAAAAAGTATTTACTTTGATGATTACCACTGTTGGTTCTTTCAATATGAGAACAATTCGGTTCTAGCAACACACTTGTTTCCATATTGTGGGAATTCTGACTAGTCCTACTGAATTGCTATTGCTCCTCTTGGATCATGATATGAGAAGCACCAATTGAAAAGGAGGCTTAGCTGTCACTTGCTTGTCAGTATCTCCTCCCCTTTTCTGCATCCAAATATGAGACCAAACACATTCTCCACTGAAATGTGAACTGCTCACCCCTTGCTGGCATTCATAATTATCTGTAGCATCCAACTCTCAGAGAGTGTGAAGCAACCTAAATGTATTCAGAGACCAGTCAGAGTTCTGAATTTTGCTTCCAAGGAAAAAGCTATGACTAAAGAGACTTGAGAGAAGAATCCTATATAATAAAAGGCTGATGTGCAAATTGACCAAACAGCAGAATGACTGGTTGTTATGATGCGCACTGACCACCGAAGGCTCAGCTTAGGAACTGCCCCCTGATGGTCAGTGCGCTCCCATAGGGGAAGTGCTGCTCAGCCAGAACCTGGGCTCACGGCTGGCAAGCACAGTGGCAGTGGTGGTGCTAAGGATGTCCGACTGCCAGCTTAGGCCTGCTCCCCACGGGGAATGGGCCTAATCCATCAGTAGGACATCCCCTGAGGGCTCATCCCACGAGGGCTCCCAGACTGCCAGAGGGTGCAGGCCAGGCTGAGGGACCTCCCCCCCCTCCCCCGTGAGTGCACAAATTTCATGCACTGGGCCTCTAGTAATAAGATAATTTGCCATAGAACTGAATTTGCCTTGGGAGGCTAAATTAATTTCCCCTAAGAAGTTGAGAGCTCTTCAATAAATCTTAGGTCCACTGCTGAGAAACTGGCTTTCCAATATTGTTTCATTTATGAAAACACTTTCTAAGTGATATACCCTTTCTTAATAACTATTATGGCCTTAACAAATAAGAATTATTTTAAAAGAATTACATTTTCTAATTATCTTTTGTTAATCAATAAAGGATGAGAGAAGAAAGTAATAATGAAATCCAATTTTATTTCCAAAGGCTGTCTTTATTTTATTTTACATCCTTACATTTTCTTGCCTGAAGAATCGTGTTTTATGCCCATTTAATTTCCAAAGTGTAAGAGACATATCCCACAAACATCCCTACCAGTATTGGCAAGCAACATCTACTTTCCTTTTATCGTAATATCCATTTAGTATTTACTTGACACTTTCCTTTGAATCATCATCAATTCTTATATAAATTGACCTGGTGCCAAGTCAAGCATAAATATAAATTTATAGGTGAAAAATTAAAGCAGAGATTGTAAAAATAGCCAATTGCAAAATAGGCAAAAACTGATCTAAGGGAGCAAAATAATTGGACCACTTTTGTGTCTCTGCTGTTGTTGCTGAAGACAGACCATTTTGGCTTAATCATTGACGTGCTTAGAATCCAATCTGTAGTGGAGTCTATTGCATAGTAATTAAAATGGATGAATACTTTAGTGTTGATTCCATTTGCACTGACACCTAACTAAGACGAACCACAAACAAAACAAACCAATAACTGGGCTATATTGGTTCTCTATTGCTGCTAAAAGAAATTACCGAAAACATAGCTGCTTAAGATAACACACATTCGTTATCTCTCAGCTCTATAAGTCAGAAATCCCTGTGGATCTGACTGATGCTTACGTTTGGGTTGCACAAGGTGAAATCCAGGTGTTGGCCAGCTTGGGCCCTTACCTGGAGGCAGTGGGGGAGAACTCACTTCCAGGCTCATTCAGGTTGGTGGCAGAATTCAGTTCCTTGAGGTTGCAGGGCCAAGGTCCCTGTCTCTTTGCTGGTTATCAGCCAGAGTCTTTTTTCAGCTCCTTGAGGCTGCCTGCACTCCTCCTCATGTGGCCCCCTCCTTTGAAGGCTTTTAATCTCTCTCATTTCCTGTCAGCCTCATCTCTTCATCTTCCACCAGCTGGGGCTCAAATGATTAGATTGGGCCCACCTGGATGCTCTAGAATACTCTTTCTCTCATTAGGTCTGTAATTTAATTGCATCTGCAAAGTTCTTTTTACCATATTCATGGGTTTCAGCTGTTAGGGTGTGGGCATCTCTGCAGCGCCATTTTGCACATTACACTGGCTTATAAAGCTCCGCCTGAGGTAGGGTCTGCCTCACTCTCCTTTCAGTATGCTGCATTCACACTAGCCTTCTTTCTGATTCTTCAATGTGCCATATCTGTTCTTTCCCCAGGGTTTCTGCACTTGCTGTGCCTTTTGCCAGGGATGCTGTACCCTCAAGTCTTCATAAAGCCGATGCTCTCTCCTCATTCGGGTCCAAGTGTCAATGGCACCTTCGTTGAAAGGCAATACCTGGTCTTCCTTGTAAAGCTGTCTCCCCGTCCTTTAATCACTCTATCCCATTACATTATTTTATTTTATTTATAATTATCTTTGTTATTTGTTCGTCTACCTATTTATTGCTGTGCTTCCACCCACCATGATTGAGCTTCCTGAGGCTAGGGGCTATAGCTGCCTTGCTTAGTATTGCATCACCTGTATCAAGGTGTCAACACCTAAAACATGGGTGAGGTGGGGGAGGGGGGGAGGAGGATCAACATTTGTTGCCTAACCTGTTTTATTGTTTTTTTCTTTGAATTAATAAAATTAACAAACTTGTATCACTTTATCTTTCAGTTTTGCCAAAACGTTATTTTAATAGAAGACATTCTAATAAATACATTTCACCCATGAAAATAAGTACGTATCTAAGTCTGAAACAAAGCCAGGTTGTAAGGAAATTGGGCAGATGAATTGTGCTGTGAGTGGTAGAGCAGGGCTTCTCCATCCTGGGAAACATGAAAAAGAAACTGATTTTTAGGGCCCATACCAGACTGAAGGAGGCAGAATCTCTGGAAATGGGGGTCTGGTATATTTTAAAGTCTTCCCAGTGCCCTCCCCTGATGACCAGCAGCTGTCACAAGAGCTCCAGAGCCTGAAGCAGAGCTGAAGCTGGAGAAATGCAGGTGCAGGGCCCACCCCGAGGGCGCCAGAGGAAAGGGCAGCAACACAAGGGCCGAGTTATTGGTACTGGACCTACTCCTCTACAGTCTACAACAATGGACTCATTAGTTTGCTAGGGTTGCCATCATAAAGTACCACGAGCTGAGGGGCGTCAACGACAGAAATTATTGTCACAGTCTGGAGGCCGGATGTCTAAGATCCGTTGAGTTTTAGAGAGAGTGGAAGGGAAGGGGAGAGACACAGAGAGAGAAACATGGATGTGAGAGAGACACATCGATTCGTTGCCTCCCACTAGCGCCCTGAGCAGAGCTGGGGATCAAGCCGATATCTGAGCTACATCTTAAGTAATTACACCTGTCACAACCCTATTTACAAATAAGGTCACATTCTGAGGTGCTGGGGGTTAGGACTTCGACATATGATTTGTTTTTCTTTTTTTGGTGGGGCTGAGGGAAGGAAAAATTGAACCCATAACACACAAACATAAACCTAAACAAAACGCATGCTGTGACTGTTTTCAGTCCTGGTCTAGGACCAAGACCCTTGTGAGAGCAAAGCACATGCAGTGAGACCTGGCTCTCAGGTACGGGCAATCTCCAAACTAGAAAGGTGGGACTGCATCCCCAAGCAGAGCACCAGGGTCTCCCTGTGCTGAGGAGGCAGAAATGGGCCGCTGCAACCGGTATCCAGGAGAGGGAAACTATGCGGGAGGCTGGGAGGTGGGGGCAGAATTCTATTGGGAAATATTCCCTGCAGGTACTTGTCCAAGGGCAGGCAGGGCTGCACATGCACAGGGCAAAACTCCCAGAGTCCTAACAGAGGGCGACCACTGTAAAGCTGCAAGCTGAAAGGAGATACCAGCTCAGTGCTGGGATGTACAGGTGCCAGCTCAGCTACTCTATTGAGAACAGATGGGCCACTTTTGACATTCTACTGAGAACCTAGAAAGTTCACACCCTAGGACTAAAGACAAAACAAATGCACTCACACTAACAAGAAGATAAAGAAATAAATCCAAGCCTGAGCAAAAGGATTAAATTAACTGCCTGCCATGATAACACAATATATATATAAAAGGCTAATATGCAAAGTGTCCCCTCTGGAGTTCGACCAGGAGATGGGGAGTTCAATCGCTCATTATGATGTGTGCTGACCACCAGGGGGCAGCATGGAATGAAGGAAGGCCCCAGCCGACAGCCTGTAAGGCCCCGATTGGCCCTGATCGCTGGCCAGGCCTAGGGACCCTACCCATGCACAAATTTTGTGCATCGGTCCTCTAGTACTGAATAAAAGAAGACAACCAATACAGATTCTCTACAATGTATTATTCACAGCACCTGGTGTATTATGAAAAATTATGGAAATGCAAAGCAAGAGCAAAATGAGTCAATAAGCCTCAACTCCTACTTCACACTACATTAAAATTAATGTAAACATTTAAATTATAAAACATCTAGAAGGAAAGATAGTATATCTGATATATACCCTTATAACTAGGCTATATATAGAACTTCTATAGATCAATGAGAATAAGACAAATACTTAAATTTTTTTCAAACAAGGCAAAAACATTCTGTATGCAAGAATTTATACAATGGCCAATAGGCACATGAAAAAGCAAATTAAAAACACTGGGGCTCTCCTCCCTTCTCCTCCCCCCCCCCCCCCCCCATCCAGTGTCTGTGTCCATTGGTTATCCTTATATGCATGCATACAAGTCCAGGGGAGGACAATGAGGGAAAAAGGAGACAGATGTACTACTATTTGGAAAGAAAGAAAGAAGAAAGAAAGAAAGAAAGAAAGAAAGAAAGAAAGAAAGAAAGAAAGAAAGAAAGAAAGAAAGAAAGAAAGAAAGAAAGAGAAGAAAAGAAAGAAAGAGAAGAAAAGAAAGAAAGACAGACTAGGGCCAGTTCACATGAATAAAAAATGGCAAACATTTAAAAAGAGAATGAAAAAACAAATATTGTTGAGAATGCAGAGCAAATGTAATCCTCATACATTGCAGATAATAGAATGAAATGGTATAGCACCCTGAAAAACTGTGTGGCAATTTATTATATAACCATTTCCATTCCTAGGTATTTACCTAAGATAAATGGAAATTAAAATTCCATCAATAGTCAAATGGATAAATAAATCATGGAACATTTATGCAATGGCATGACAGGAAATTAAAAAGAGTGAACTACTTACTATTGCACTCATCAACATGGATACAATTCAATAAGATTGTATTGAATAAAAGAAATCAGACACAAAAGATTGCCTCTGAATGATACCATTTTTAGGAAGTTCAGGAACAACCAACGTTAATGAATGGAGATAGAAATAAGAATGGTGATTACCTCCGAAGTGGGTGACTGAGGCACAAATGGAATTTTTAGAGTGAGGAACATATTCTAATCTAGATTGGCATATTGGTTTCACAAGTCTAACCTGTGAAAAGTTATACATTTCACATATTTTAAGTGTACACATCAAATTGTACACTTAAAATATGTGAAATGTATAATATGTATATTGACTTTAATAAAAGTTGTATAATTGAAAAAGTTAAAAAAAATAAAGAGAAAATAAAGGTCAAACGCATATTTTAAAAGGAATTGTACCCATCCTCTGCTTTGGCCAGCTCTGCTGGTAGACTGTTTGCCCAATGTGAGCGGGGTTCCAGGCGGAGCACTGTGGGGCTCTCAGTGGTTTGTTGTCAGTTGTTGGAGCTATGACCACCTTGTGGAACTCTGTGGTGGACTTCAGTTCCACAGGAGGGGTTGTGAACCCTCATGGAGCTTGGCTTTTGGCTGATCCTGGGGAAGTCACAAGAAGTGGTAGCAGAACTGCTGCCAGATGAGATGAGACCAGGGTCTGTCTACAATAACCTTCAGTGGGAGTCAGTGGTGTGTGTATCTGTCATTGGCTTTTTGGTGAGTCTTTTATATTTGTTCAGACTCAGGCATTAAATTAGAAGCTGATTTTACCTGAAAAGGAAATTGGAGTTGCACAAAGACTGGATGCACTGATTCAGGTGAAGCATCCAGTTTTTGACACCCTTAGTTCTGTTCAAAAGGAATATTAAGATATTGAGTCACCCTTAGAAGATAGCAGCCTAGAAAAAGAGTCATCAAAAATACAGACCTTGGTGGACATATATGGAAAGTTGAAGAGAACCAACCTGATCCTGGAGAAGGAAATGACTTACTTAGTAAAAAGAAGTTAATAAAGAGAGATCCAAACCATCAAAAGAAAAAGAGATGATAGCTGAAATTATAAGAATGACCCTGTCACCAGAAAATGACCTGACTCATCACCTCATGAGACTTTCCAAACACTGCAGTGGCTGGAAGCCTGTATCTCCACTGTCCCACACTAAGGGTCTGAAAGCAAAGCTGTTCACTTCCCTCAGCTCAGACCCCTTGTCCTACCAGGTTCTGTTCTCTACCTTCCCCTCCAACATAAGGCCTTTTGTTGTCTGTGCTTCTGGGAAGTGGTTAAGAAGTCTTGTTTGCCACCTTCATGCTGTGAAAACAGATGTGAGTTCCTTTAAGGTAAATTCAAACTTCAAATCAACCAATGGTTGGAACTACAGAAATACACCAAAAAACTTGGGACTCTTTAAAATGGTCAGTCTTCAAAAGAAATTTTAACCTCAGTCATTAATTTAAGAACTGATAGTACAATACCAATTTAAGCTCAAAATAAAACTTAATGAAACTTAGTTCTCAGAATAGTGTTTTGTATTATTTTCATGTAAATTTTATCAGTGAATTACTTTTATTATATTTTTATCTTTATATCATATACATTGTGTTTTGTTTAATATGTACAATTTAGCAAAAGGAGATATTTAAAATACAAAGGCAATTTTGGTTTGCCCAGAACTGTATTTATTATAGTTACTAGAGGCCCGATGAATGAAAATTGTGCAAGAGTAGGCCCTCACAGCCCTGGCTGCCTTGTAACCCTGTGGCTCCGCCCCCTAACCCCCACCCACTGATTGTTCTGGAAGGTCATTCTGCCCCACTGTCCAGTCTAATTGGCATATTAGCTCTTTATTATATGGGACTAGTGACCCGGTGCATGAAATTCATGCACATTAGAAGGGAATTAATTAGAGGAAATATTTTAATATTGCTATTTGCCCTTTCTCTACAATAGAAGTGTCAGAGATGAAAGAAAATTAGTAAAATGTATATGAAAATCTTCCTCCTGTCAGAGTCTGGGGCGCGTCACGGGAAGCAGAGTCAAGTCTTCACCCACCCATGTGCACTTCAAAATTGTGCAAGACCCAGACCCAGCTGGCTCCACCTCCCTCCGTTAAGCCCCACCAGGTGGAGGGTGCAGCCTCAGGTCCCCTGTCCTGGCCAAGCACCACGCAGCATCAGGTCCCTGCTGATTGCTTGTTAAGGCTCATTATGGGACCTTCGCCTCCACTGTAGGTGCAGCCATCTTGTTATGGCATGATGGTCAATTTGCATATTCCCTCTTTATTAGATAGGATAAGTCAAATGAAGGTTTGTTTTTTTTTTAATGGACATGCCACATGTCATTATTGGGGGAGGGGGGTGTAGCAAAAGTGGTATAGAGGGAAATTGATGGTATTTAATGTTTCTGTTCAATAAAAATAATATAAAAGTTTATATAAGAATAAAGGCTGCCCTGGCTGGTGTGGCTTAGTTGGTTGGGCATCATCCTGTGCACCAAAAGGTTGCCAGTTTGATTCCTGGTCAGGGCACATGCCTGGGTTTCAGGCTTGATCCCCAGTAGGGGGCATACAGGAGGCAGCCCACTGATGTTTTATTCTCACATGGATGTTTCATTCTCTCTCTCCTTTCCCTTCCTTTCTCTCTAAAAATCAATTAAAAAAGAATAAAGGCTAAAATGAAAAAAAAATAGTTTATACTTCTTTACAGCAGTTTTTAGTAATTCTAATTCCTAGGCCATACCACAGACCATTTAAGTCTGAACTCCAAGGGATGGGACCAAGCTCCAGTCTTTTGAAAAGCTCTCCAGGTCATCCTCACATGTAGAAAAGTTAAGGACCATTGATTCTTATGGTATGCAGAACATTATAGATATAATTTCACTGTAAACCCATGCAAAACCTTTCAGTTACTTTGTCTCAATTATATAACAGAATATTTCAACCACCAAAGAATAATTTCAGATAAATTGAATTCAAAATAATTGTTAACAAAAAATACTCCCATATAAATTGATAAAGAGATGGTGTGATATAATAGAAAAAAGATTATGTTTTAAATCAGGAGATATATTTATGGATGTATTATTAATGAAATAGTCAAGGTTAATTTTTTTTCTCATATGGTGTGGTTTGGTTCTTACTCTGTCTTTCTTCAATTTCCTTGTTTCTAAAACGAATGAGTAAACTAAAATGATTTCCCAGGTCTTTTACAGTTATAAAATTCTTTGGTTATAGAATGAGTAGAAAATTTTGGAGATAGAGGGATTAAGATTGAATTTTGACCTGTTCAGCACTGGACTTTATTATTAACCTTCAATGCAAAGAATGAAGACTCTTCTCCTACAGATATATTCTTTATATATTCCCCATCTCATTTTTCTAATTCCTCATCACTGCCTTTTCTAATGCTGGAATTTCATTTCTTCCTGAAATTACGCTCATAGACCCAAAACTTTGTTCTGAATAAATTTCCTGCTATCTGAGTATAAAAAAATCACCTTTTCAGCAATGTCAATTATCAGTATGGTGTTCTAAACTAAAGAACTAAAGATTTCACAACTTCAGTTCTTCAGATCATAAACACGAATACAGTATTTTCTTATTTTATCAATTAAATAAAGTAAAATATGTATATATGTATGTGTGTGTGTATATATATATATATATAGCCTATCTAATAAAGAGGGAATATGCTAATTGACCCTCACACCATCATAAAGATGGTGGTGCCCACAGCCAATAAGGAGGGAATATGCTAATTGACCGCTCTGCTCTCAAAGATGGAGGCGCCCACAGCCACAAGATGGCGGTGCCAAGTCCCCTCAGCCCCACCGGGGCGACAGGTGTACGACACGGTGCCCACCCCCAGGTGGGCCTGGACACTCTGCGCCCCTGCCTCTGGAGTCCCCCAGTCCCCTTAGCCACCCAGAGCCAGCCCAAGGCGCAGGCATGACTTGGATGGTGGCTGCCCAGCCGCCCAGGGCTGCCTGACACTCAGGTAACCAGGACCGGCCCAGGCTTGCACTGCTGGCAGTGGCACCAGCAGAGGTGTGATGGGGGCCTCACCTTTCCCAATCATTGGGTTGCCTCCCACCCCTGAGGGCTCTGAGAGGGGTCAGGCTGGGCTGAGAGTCACCCCCCTCCAGTTCCTCCCACCCCTGAGGGCTCTGAGAGGGGTCAGGCTGGGCTGAGAGTCGCCCCCCTCCAGTGCATGAATTTTCATCCAGCGGGCTTCTAATACACACACACACACACACACAGACACACACACACACACACAAGAGAGGCCCGTTGCATGAAGATTCGTGCAATAGACCTTTCTTCTTCTGGCACCAGGGATCCAGGTCTTTGCTCTGGCTGCAGTAGAGAAGCCAAGCCTCAAGGCTTCTCCACTCCAGCCGCAGCAGAGAAGCCAAGCCTCTTCAGTCTTTAGTCTTCAGTCTTCGCTCGGGCTGGAGCCTTCAGTCTTCACTCCATGCCTGTGTATGCAAATTAACCCACCATCTTTGTTGGGTTAATTTGCATACTCACTGCTGATTGCCTGGTGGGCATCATGAAGGTATGGTCAATTAGCATCTTACCCTTTTATTAGTATAGATATATATACAGCAACCTATTGCTAAATCATATTCAATATGCTATTGCTACAGTAATGCTCTTAAACTACTCCACAACTCAGAGGCAAAACCAACATGATTATTCCTTGCTCTCACATATATGGTGGGTTGGTTGTTTACTGGGGATTCAGATTATTGAGGCTGGGATTGACTTGGCCTGGTTTTAGTCTATGGCTTGGATACATGTCTGTTCCAATGTCTCACATTCTCTATGGCCTAGCAGCTTTCTGAGACAAAAGGCAGAAACACAAGAGGGATGAATGAAAACACACAATGCCTCTTAAGCTTAGAATTTACACCCTATTACTTCTGCCTACATTCCATTGGCAAAAGTTCATAGCCAACCCTCACATCACTGGGACTGGAAGTATACGCTACCAAAATGGAAGGGGAGTGAATATTTACTATGCAATAGTCCACACTATCCGATCTATCTACCTATCTACATGTAAAATGAAGGATAGCTGTATTCTACATGCTATCTCTTTGCAATTTCTATTTTCTTAGGGTGGCTTATTTACAGAAAATCTTCATATATCTGCTTTAATAAATGTTTATATCCTGTTAGCTTTAAGATGGGCAAACTATTACCTCTGCTTTTTATCTTATGACTTGAAAACCCCATACAGGCCTCAAATTTTATAAAGCCATAAGGAAATTAAATTTTTACAATAATTATTATAACTTTTTCAGACCCCGTGTTAGTATATATTACCTCTGATGTAAAACAAAACCAAATTCAAACAACATACGAACAGAAAAACCCTGATAAGGAGGTATTATTCCTATTTTAGTAGATGCAGAAATAGAATTTATTTATTTATTTATTTATTTATTTTACTGTTCATTTTATTTATTTATTTATTTATTTTTACTTTTTTAAAAATTGTTTTAAGTATTACAAATAGTAGTACATATGTCTCCTTTTTTTTCCCCATTGACCTCCCCCCGACCTTCCCTACCGCCCAGTACATGCCTTCACCTGACTGCCCCCCCCCCCCCCAGTGTCTTGTATCCATTGGTTGTGCTTATATGCATGCGTACAAGTCCTTCGGTTGGTCTCTTACAGCCCCCCTCACCCAACCTCCCCTGTCTTCCCAATGTAGTTTGACAGTCTGTTCAATGCTACTTTGCATCTGTATCTTTTTCCCACCATTTCTTTCCTTTAAAAAGTTTTGCCTTTGCAGACTAGAAATAAACATATAATAACAAAACAAAACAAAACAAAAAAAAGTTTGAGTCCCAATTTCAATGTCCAGCAGTTCTGAGTCCCCCTTTCAATGTCAAACAGTTCCTTATGTGTACATGTCAGCAATGATATCTGGATAGTGGGCACATGGTGGCAATGCAGGTCCGACCCTCTCTGGTTTGGTCCTAGGCAACCTGCAGTGGTGCACAGCTGCTGACTGCTCACGTGGCAAGGCGTTGTCAGCGTCTTCCATCTCTGGACTGTTTTTCCTCTTGTCTTCGTGGTTGGAGCAGACCTGTCAATTCCTCTCTGTTGCAGGAATCCACATGGTCTTGGAGTTGTTTTCTGAAAATACATAAACATATTCTCGACCACATGTTAATAAAAGAATCTTTTCTATATAATTGATTTGAGATCCTTTTTATTTTTGCCCAAACGATTTTCCTTTGTCTTAAGCAAACTGCATAATGTCACATAGGTTCTCCTGCATCCAATGAATGTGTTCTCCCCTTGAGTTGCAGAAATGCTCATTCAGAACCATTTCAGCAGAATTTCTTGGTAAATGAGGTAACAGTGCAACTCATTTAATTAATCATTTCACAGTAACAACAATAGATCAGTTGTCATTCCAAGGATATTTGGTAAATTGAGTTTTCTTTGTAATTGCAAAGTTGGCATTGTTTCTATTTCATGACATTATGTATCTCAGAGGAGAGTTTTATCAGTCATTTGGCTAAATTGGAAGAAAACAGATGAATTTTTTTTATCTAAGAAACAATTATAATGGCCCTGCTATGAATTCCCCTAGGCCAGTGTCAGCAAACTCATTAGTCAACAGAGTGGCAAATCGTGGCTCATGAGCCACATGCGGCTCGCGAGCCACAGTTTGCCGACCACTGCCCTGAGCAATTCTCATATAACAAACACAACTATCCCCCTTTAGACTACTATTTACATTTTTAAAAACTACAATAAAATGTAGACTCTCCTTTATTATTACTATAGGCCAAGAAAACATTTTCAAGCTTTATAGTGAGACTGTATGAATTAAAACCATTATAGCTAGTCTGACCTCTCTAGGGGATATGAACTAAAATTCAATGATTAAAAAAACAGGCCAAAGCAATATGTGAATAAGAATTTTGTTAATATTCCAGGGATAAGGAATTTGAAAAGGTCCTTTGTTATTGGTTAATGAATGACATTAGGAAAGAAGCCAGCAAGTCAATTGTTAGCATATCCTTTCCCACGAGATACTATGGGTAACATGATCATGATCAGTCTCTCCAGTTATCACAAAATGAAATTAAATAAAGCAGGGCTCCCTTCCCTGCTGTGTGTGAGTCCTTCAGTGGGATCAGAGGCAGATTCCCAGTGCTCCCACAATCTTAACCACGGCTACTTCTCCAGAACTTTGGAACCAGGACAGCAAAGTCTGTTTGGTTGCACTGTTGTACCATTCATAAATCCCATATTCTGGGTAGAGTATTGAACTCTATCAGGACTACAAGGCTTCCTTAGTAGGCCCCCTTTCTAGACTCTGGTGTGTAATTTTTTAGTACTCTACCCCATGAAAAAATGTGAAAAGAAACTTGGAGTTTACATAATCTTACTGGAACAAGGCAGGCATTCGTAGCAAGAGGTTATAAAGCCAGGCAAGCACTGCTACAAACAGTATGCAGTAAAATAATTGGAAAGGGATAGGGTTTGAGTATTTATTACCTCTGCTTGTTTGCTAATTTGCTTAGCGATGGGTAGTTCCATGAGTTTTAACACAGTTAAAAAAAACAAAACAACTCCCTCTCATCCCACTAAGTTTTATTTGTTGCATTTCCATGTCTATGCTCATGAAATACTTTCTAATTTCCCTTACTTTCTAATAACCCATTAGTTTTTTTAGAAGTGTTTAATTATTTTACAAATATTTGGGCATTTACTAGAGCTTCTTCTGTTATGATTTCTAATTTAATTTCAGTGTGATCAGACATTCTTGAAAAGAATATTTATTCTACTGTTGTTGGATAAGTCCTCTATAAATATTAATTAGGCCAAATTGGTTGATAGTGTTTATCTAATCTTTTATATTCTCACTGATCTTTGTCCATTTGTTCTATCAGTTTTTTAGAGAGAGACTTTAAATATCTAATTTTATTTGTGAATATGCCTATTTATTCTTCAGGTTCTACCAACTTTTGCTTCATGTATTTTGAAGCTTTGTTTGTTAGGTACATAAATGTTAAAATTGTTATGCCCTTTTGATAAATCATCCCCTTTATGGTCATAAAGTGACGTTCTTCATCTTGGACAGTATTCTTTGCTCTGAAGTCTACTCTGCCTGCTTTAATATGCACTCCAGTTTATATTGATTTTTGTTAGCATGATATATCTTTCTCCATCATTTTGCTTTTAACCCACCTGTGCCTTTTTTGTTTACAGTGTGTTTCTTATGAAACTAATTGCTTTTTTAAAAAATTCAACCTTAGAAAACATTTACCTTTTAATTGAAGTATTTAGAGTATTTATATTTAATATACTTTGTTCCATCTTTTCCTTCTTCCTTTTTATCTGCCTTCTTTTGGATTAAAGTATTCATTATCCTTTTTGTTTGTATATTAGCTATAACTTGTTATATTATATTAGTGGATGGTTTAGCATTTATAGTATACATTTTATTGCAGTGTAACTTTAGTGATAAGAACCTTACAATAATGCTATAAACAAAATGTTCATGTTCCCCAAAATTAATATGTTAAAACCTAATCTCCAATGTGATGGTATTAGGAGGGTGAGATCTTTGGGCAATCACTAGGTCATGAAGTCAGAGCCCTCCTGAATGGGATTAGTGCCCTCATAAAAGAGACCCTAAAGAGCTCCCTTTAAGTGAGGACACAGTAAAAAGACAGCCACCTATGGACAAGGAAGTGAGCTTTCACCAGACACTATATCTGACAGCGTCTTGATCTTGGACTTCCCAGCTTCCAGAATTTCGAGAAATAAATTTCTATTGTTTATTAACAGTCTGTGGAATTCTTCTACAGCAGCCTGAAAAGGACTAAGACAAACAGTATACTTTTTTAGAGTTCATTGGTCAGGCTCTGCTTATGTTCTAGCCTGCACTGCACCAGGGAACTTTGCCAAGGCAGTAGGCTGAGGCCATTGTAGCGCTCGCCTCATTTGCTTCTCTTCTCTCAGGGGTCACTGTTTCTCAGTGCCTGATGTTCTGGGTCTTGAAAATCATTACTTAATATATTTTGCCTATCTTTTTGTTATTTCGTGGTATAGGATTAATCCAGTTCCTATTACTACATCATAACCAAAAAGCAGAAGTCATCAGTTAATTTTCTTGAGTAGCAGACATTATATGAAAAACTGTACGAGTAATATGAGTTAGTATATACTGTCTCCTTTTAAAGACATTAGATTTCCCCCCCTTCTGTTAGATGGTTAGAAGCAATAGAAATCCCATATACCCACCATTTAGTTTCTACAAGTGTTAACTTTTTGTATATTTTCTTTATTTAAAACATATCTATTCATCTTAATTTTTAAGCATTTTTAAAGTAAGATGTAGACATCAGTATGCCTGATTCATAAACAGTTCAGCATGCATATAGTTGGAGTTTAATATTTTGCTTATAGATTTTAAAGTAAAATTTACATAGAGCAAAATGCACAAACCTTTATTGTTTTATGATTTTCTACATATGCATACACTTATGTAACTCAAACCACTAAGAAGACACAGAACATGTTTGTCAACCCAGTCAGTTTCCCATTACCACCCCAAAGGTAACCACTGTTCTGACTTTTTCATCACAGTTTAGTTTAGCCTGCTCTGGAACTTCCTGTAATAGGTATAAGAGGTAAGTCGCATTGTGTTTTGGCTGAGGTTTATTTTATTCAGCATAATTTTTTGAAGATCTATCCATATTCTTATTGTATGTAGCAGTTCATTTCTTTTTATTTATGAGTTGAGCATGGTTGTATAAATGTATTACATTTAGTTTATTCATTCTCACATTAGTGAACATCAGGAATGTTCTTAGTTTTAGACTAATTGGAACATTTCTTATACAAGTGCTTTCGTAGGCCCGTGTTTTCATTTCTCTTAGATAAACACCGAGGGCTGGAAGTGCTTGCCTACAGGGCAGTTGTGTTTATAAGAAACTGCCAGACAGAGGGTTGGAGATATATATATATATATATATATATATATATATATATATATATATATATATATATATATATATATATATAAAATGGTTCTAAAAGAAATGCATGAAAGAGCCCTTGCTGGTGAATTATTTTTATTGGAGGAGTCTGGGTGAGGATATTGGGGGCTGCATATGGCTCAGGGTACAAAGTCTTGAGTTAGAATCTGTTTCCTTGTCCTGGACTGCTCTTTGTATAAAAATCCTTCCTTCTTTAGCTAGAACCATGTAATGCTTGCAATCCAGAAAGTGAAGAAAGGAGGAAATGTGTAAGGCTTGGCCAATCCATCGGCACCTGCCATTCCCTCCTTCCTATCCCAGCCAGCTTCCTGTAGCACATACTTTTTCCCAGCTCTTTTCAACTGTGAATTTCCTGATTTTTTTTTCCAATTAAGTTCATGGGGGCAAAGAGGCACATGGTGTATTTCCACCCAGGGCTGTGTAGGGGAGAGTACAGAGCCACCAAACACGACATCGTTCTTTTCCCTCCGTTGTCTTTCATTTGTGCCTGGTCCTCTTCCACTTTCAGCTAGCTGCTCTTCTCCGTCCATCCACGCCCTTCTCCACACTGGGACCTAATCCATATTTTGTTGGCTCAAGAATTTCTCAGAATTTTAAAGTTAGTTTGACAGATCCATCAACCTCTGCACTTCCAAGGAGGTTTGTGAGGTGTGTCCAAGGTGGGGAGTGCGGCTGTAATCAACAGCTACTCTAATTTTTCATCATTTCAGGAAGCAGAACAAATATAAATATGTAAGTATTTTAACACATTGCAAGTGGATCCTGAGCATTCTCGTTTTTTCATATTACACAGTGTTTTACATAAATGTTAAAGGCACGCCTTAAAATTAAATACCCATTGCATTTTGGAGTTATTTATTACATGTTCTTACAAGCTAATATCTTTTTAAAGTATGATACTTTGTAAAATGTTTTTTGTTCTCGTTCAATAGAAACTTATCTGGCCACTGGGTAAAGCTACCAATAAAACTACCGATGTGCAATGTGTTAAGTCAGCTTATTGAGAGATAATTTACATTAGTGTAGCCACCCTTTTCAGGTGTACAATTTAATTCAAAGTTTGGGCCAACATATAAAGTCATGTAATCAGTACCACAATGAAGACATGGAATAGTTTTGTCACACCCCCTCCCCCAATTTCCCTAATCCCCCTTTATGTTCAATCTTTTTCTGGACAAAAGTCCCTGATCTTATATATGTCCTTATAGTTTTATGTTTTCTAAAATGTCATATAAATGAAATCATATAGTATGTAGCATTTTGTGTTTGGTTTATCTCACTTAGCATAATTCTTTTTGACATTGATGCGTGTTGTTATGTGTATTGGTAGCTCATGAAACCAATATTTTTATTATGAAAAATTGACTCAAAAGAGTTAACAGGCAACATGATAATCTAGTGTTCTCCAGAGAAGGATTTTCCTAAACTAGGTCCAGAAAACATCAGTTCTATAACATTAGATTCTCACCACCTATTCAAACTACTTTTCAATCCATCAATAACATGTATACCATCTTTTCTATTGCAAATCCTTAAAAATAATTTCTCTCCCTTTTTAGAAATGATAGTAAGTTCACTGTCTTGCAGAAAAAGCAAACTTTGATAAAATAAGTTAGGAAATGTTTCATGCTATAGCCCTGTCCTGGAGATTCACATTTCCATATGCAAGGTTCAGAAAAATTCTGGATTAATGCACTCCAATTAATGTTGTTTAACCTAGCATTTTACAAAGTATCTACACTAATAAAAGAGAAAGATGCAAATTGACTGTATCTTCACGACGCCCACCAGCCAATCAGGAGTGAGTATGCAAATTAACCCAACAAATATGGTGGGATAATTTGCATGCACAGCCACAGAGCAGCGGGAGGGGCGGGATGCAGGCATTCTGCAGAAAGGCGGCTCCAGCCGGAGCAAAGGCAGAAAGGCAGCTCTGGCCAGAGAGAAGGTGGTGCCGGCAGCCAGGGGAAGGAAGGCCCATTCTTGCATGAATCTTTGTGCATCAGGCATTTAGTTAAACTATAAAACAACACCATCAAATAGAGTTTTATGTGACAACAGAAATGTTTATAGCTGCGGTGTCCAATAGCCAGTAGCTATTTGTGGCTATTGAATGCTTGAAGTACAACAGAAGAATTGAATTTTTAATTTAATATCATTTAAATTTAAATAGCCACATGTGACTAGTGGCTTTTCTTGTGTTAGTTTTTGTTTGTATAGAGTCTTTGAAATTTTTTCTCTACATAACATTTCTTTTTACTTCTCACAGAACTATCATGCCATGCAGGAACAACCACATAATTTTCAGGGCTCAGTGCAAATAAAAATGTGAACGCCATCTTGTTCAAAAAGCAGGGGGAAAGTATCATTAAAAATGCTAAGCTATAAAGTAAACATTTTCTGTTTCTTCTGTGGTCTCTCTATTGACTTCTCATGAGAGTTTCTAATTTGTTTGATGTCATCCTAAGTAAAGTTAAAACTGAAAATTATTAGCTTGAATTTTACCATTTATCTTAGTATTGTGTATCACTAGAGTAAAATACATATAAGAACATTTAACTTTTGTATGTAATCTCTAAAATTGCATAATTCATAATTAGTAGCTTTTGCATACAGTTATTTTTTTGTTCTTACCAGACCAGTGGAAATGCTGCACAAAACTTACTTGACTATTTTTTATTTCACATATATATATATATATATATATATTATTGTCTAAAGTTTTACTTATGTCTCCTTTTCCCCCAATTGACCTCCACCCCATCATTCCCACCCTGGGCAAGCTCTCACCACCCCAGTGTCTGTCTCCATTGGTTATGCTAATATGCATGCATACAAGTCCTTTGGTTGCTCTCTAACCACCCTCCCCTACCATTTGTCTCTAGATCTATTCTTATTCATCAAATTATGTTGATCATTATATCCCACATATGAGTGAGATCATATGGATATTTATCTTTCTCCAACTGGCTTATTTCGCTTAGCATAATGCTCTCCAGTTCCATCCATGCTGTTGCATATGGTAAAAGTTCCTTCTTTTTTATAGCAGCATAGTATTCCATTGTGTAGATGTACCACCGTTTTTTGATCCACTCATCTGCTGATGGGCACTTAGGCTGTTTCCAAATGTTAGCTATTGTAAATTGTGCTGCTATGAACATAGGGGTGCATATATCCTTTCTGATTGGTGTTTCTGTTTTCTTGGGATACAGTCTTAGAAGTGGGATTACTGGGTCAAATGGGAGTTCCATTTTTAACTTTTTGAGGAAACTCCATACTGTCTTCCACAGTGGCACAGTCTGCATTCCCACCAGCAGTACACAAGGGTCCCTTTTTCTCCATATCCTTGCCAGCACTTGGCATTTGTTGATTTGTTGATGATAGCCATTCTGACAGGTGTGAGATGGTATCTCATTGTTGTTTTGATTTGCATCTCTCAGATGATTAGTGACTTTGAGCAGGTTTTCATATGTCTCTTGGCTTTCTGAATGTCCTCTTTCGGAAAGTGTCTATATAGATCCTTTGCCCATTTTTTCATGGGGGTTGTTTATCTTCCTTTTGTTGAGTTGTATGAATTCCCTCTAAATGTTGGAGATTACACCCTTATTGGTGATAACATTGGCAAATCTGTTCTTCATGCAGTGGGCTTTCTTGTTATTTTGTTAATGGTTTCTTTTGCTGTGCAAAAGCTTTTTATTTTGATGTAGTGCCATTTGTTTATTTTCTCCTTAGTTTCCATTGTCCTAGGAGCTGTATTGGCAAAGATATTGCTGCAACATAGGTCTGCTATTTCTGCATATGGCTTCTTCTAGGATTTTTATGGTTTCCCGTCTTACGTTTAAGTCCTTTATCCATTTTGAGTTTATTTTTGTGTATGGTGTAAGTTGGTGGTCTAGTTTTATTTTTTTTTGCATGTGTCTGTTCGATTTTCCCAACACCATTTATTGAAGAGACTGTCTTGACTCCATTGTGTGTTCTTGCATCCTTTGTCAAATATTAATTGAGCATAACGGCTTGGGCTGAACTCTGGGTTCTTTGTTCTGTTCCATTGGCCTATATGTCTGTTCTTGTGCCAGTACCAGGCAGTTTTGAGAACGGTGGTTTGGTAATATAGCTTGATATCTGGTATTGTGATCACTCCAACATTATTCTTCTTTCTCAGGATTGCTTCAGCTATTCGGTGTTTTTTTTTTTGTTGTTTTTTTTTTTTTTTTTTTTTTTATTCCATATGAATTTTTGGAGAGTTCTTTCTAGGTCTGTGAAATATGCCGTTGGCATTTTAATGGGGATTGCATTGAATCTATTGATTGCTTTGGGTAGTATGGACATTTTAATGATGTTGATTCTATTTCACTTGTTGATATATATTAATTCTACTAATATGCTTTACCTAAGGCTTATTGATGAATAAAGAAAGACTAAAAGGAAAAGGAAATATGGGTTACCTGATCTTTCTCTTTCCTTCTATGTCATTTTTTTTTTTTTAGCACAAGTGGTCAGCTAATGTGAGGAAGTAATATGAATAAAAAGGACACAATAAGGTTTCTTGGTTGTTTTTTCTTAGAACATTGCCTTTTTAAAAAGTTTTTAATAGATTTTATTTTTAAGCAGTTTTAGGTTCACAGGAAAATTGAACAGAAAGTACAGAAATTTCCTATATGCCTCCTGCCCACACACATACAGAGTCTCCTCCACCACCAACATCCTCACCAGAGAGTATACATTTGTTACAATCAATGAAGCTACTAGACACATAATCACCCAAAGTCCATAGTTTACATTAGTGCTCTCTCTTGGTGCTGTGCTTTTCACAAGGAAATGTAATTACATATTTTAAGTGAAAGAAGTCAATTTGAAAAGACTGCGTATTGTATGGTTTCAACTATAAGACATTCTAGAAAAGGCAAAACCATAGTTTTATAGACAGTAAGAAGACTAGTGGTTGCCAAGGGTTAGTGAGGAGGGTGGGATGAATAAGTGGGTTTTTAGAGAAGTGAAACTATTGTATTCCAAATGACACCATAGGAGCAGATACATGTCCTTTGTCCAAACCTGTTATTGCCTTCTTTCTGTGTACAGAGTAAATTCTGGTTCAAATGGAACTGGAGGCCTTTCAGGGATGGTAACATGGAGTTCTGTGGTGCTGCTGTCCAGAGGCATAATTACAAGGTTGTTGCTTAATTGTTGTTATAAATGGTGGCTCCATTTCCAAACCAGAGTGTAAATGTCTACTTAATTAATTCTGTGGCTATGGAATTTAGCATCTGAGCTAGCCTGGGATTTAAGGACAAAAGTCTTAATAGGAAACGGCTCCAGTAGACCTGTGAAGCCACTAAATCTGTCTGAAAAACTAGGGCATCTATGCATATGAGAATTTTTCTAGGAAGTGTGTCCACAACTATTAATAAATTCTCAAAGGAGTTCATGACACAAAAAGCCAAAGAGCTACTAATTCAAAACGTTGTTTATAAGAGGAAAATAGCTTTTCAGATCCAGAGAAACAACATACAAACTAACTTTTGGAAAACAGCCTGTTGGAAAGTTGAGGGCTACAAATATATTTTGCTATGATGAGTAATACTAAAAGATGGCTTTATGAAATTTTCAGTAACTGCTTGATTTGATTTTTCTCAGTCCAAATGGAACTAAAAAGGGTTCTTATACTTCTTACTTACTCTCCCCTTACCCAAATTATCCAAGGGACCTGGGGTTCCAATACCAGATATTACTATGAAATGGTTTCTTTAGGCTTTTTTTATTTCTTATTTTGCATTTAAAACATATCTATATCCTTAAAGGTCATTTGCTCTGGGGAATCAATGGGTCAAAGGCAAGAAAGAGAAGAGAGAGCAGGAGGCTGTGTTTGAATGTGAAAAATAGAAGTTTGGGGCTAAGGACACCCTGTCGGAGAGTGATACTGTTGATCTTTAGGGACTTGTAAGTCATTCTGAATAAACTCAGCCCTGACCCAAGCCTTTTAGAGGTTCAAAAGCTGAGGGCTAATTTTGTGTGTACTTGCTGAATTTTCACATGGTCCACAGTGCCTGCTTCCAGCTGGAACTGGACATGGAAATACTTATACTGAAATAACATTAGGAAGGGGGCCCCTCTGAGGTTTCCGATCAAGCAGGAACCAAGAAAAACTAAAAATCCCAGGAGACTGCCTCATTTATTATTTTCATCTTTTCTTCCACCTCATCCTAAGAAAGTCTCCGACTGACAAGGCTCTGTATATAAGAGACATTTTTGAGACATATCAGCCTTAGAAAGTGAGTTTATCTGCCTGTGAATTGCTCAAGAAATCATCCTCTCAATAATGTTGATATTACTAGGGCACCATATTTTTGAGTTAACCATTTTCCCCCCTCAATTTCTGATTAAAGAATTAATTGAACTTTTTAAGAATTAGCTTCTTAGTTCTAGTCAGATTATGTTTTAAGTTTCTCTCAAAATGCGATTTATGTATTTATTTTTGCATAGAGTCTACCAAGATTACAAAAAGCAAAACACATATAAATCAAAATTTAAATATTGATTCTGCTTGATCCAGAGTAGACATGTATATTCTACTTATCCACACATTACACCTGATAGCCAATAATGTCTTCAAAGAATATTTGTGTCGGCAAGACCGGTGACTCTGTTTGCCTCTGTAAGAGCAACACATCCTAACAGGAGCAACAGAAGCAAAGAAAACAGCTCTGGGCATTGGACCGCTGAGCTCTTGGCTTCTGTATCCACCGGGCAGGGGTGCTGGGTCCCTTCAGTGACTTCTCTACAGATCTAGTGCCTCTTTCCCAGCTCTGAGGCTGCATGCGAGCTGGAATCAGTTTTGTCTTTGGCTAAAGCAGGTAAGGCAGGTCTATACTTTGCTTATAGTCATGTTGTGCTGTTTATCAAATACAAAACCAATTGACCACATTTTCACATTTTGTAGCAAAATTGTACTTTGGTAATATAACACTTCTAAGGATATGCCCAGGATTCCTCCGTAGAACTGCCAAGTCTTAGCTAGGTTGGAAAATGCTTTTTAAAATGTACCTTCATTTTTCCTGATAGATGTGAACTTAATCAAATTGTTTTTTATCCAATGCATGGATAAGTAGAATATACACGTGATCTCAGGTAAACAAGCAGAATATTCTTTCTTGAATGTTCCAAAGTTGCACTATTGTATCATGTTATGAGTTCTTCATGGGCAAACACTAGATCTTGTTTGTCTTTGTTACTGCATTTTTTTCTTTAATTCCTCAGAACTTGACATGGTGACTGGCACATAGGAGAGATTCCATAAATGGTGTTTTTTGTGTTGTTTCTTGTGGTTTTTTTTTTTTTTTTTTTTTTGCACAATTTGGTCAAATGGAGGGGTCAGGCTCAAATTTCAAACATGAACATCTTTGAGTAAAATTGTTAAATGAGGGAAATGTGCCTCCAGAAACTATTTTCCCTTTTACTGTGTACATCACAGGAGCCAGTATACTTTTTCTGTTCTCTGGTTGAGATTATGGCTTTTCACTGTATCACTATCACCAGGACTATTTCTCTCGATCAAACTGTTTCTTGATCAATAAGAGCAGGTTGCGGTGATTCAATATGTGGAATCTTCACATAGCTTATTTCCTTTGAATCTCTGGGAACGATACTCGTGGTAACAGGAGAGAAATTTTAGGGTGTGTTGTCCTTGAAAACCTCTTGGATCACAAGTCATATCAAGCAGGAAACAGCCCTAGTTTCAGTCTTAGTTTTAAGGACTAGAGAGAAAGCAACACAGTATCCCCTTGAGACAATGCAGTTCCTCATTTTGCAGATGGGAAAATTGAAAAAAAAAAAAAAAAGAAAGAATATAAATGACTGCTCAATTTGACATTATGAGTTAGGGTCAGAGTTGGAAATAAAAAAACAACTGACTAGATTAGATTTTCTATCATGTTAAGCATTTATTTACCCAAAGATGTATAAATTAACTTGATTTACAAATCTGAATCTTTCTTCAGAAAGTGGTAATTATGTTCCTCACATGGTAATTAATATATGCAATAAATATAAATATTCCTCATGGGATCCTGGCATATCCATTTTTCTGGGTCAGTCTATATTGTGCTCATAAACTTCAATAAACCTTTTAAATGCTATTTTGAATTAATTCAGATATAGCGACAGTTTTTCTTTTTGAAGAAAATCATATTTGCTGTGTACTAAATTAAAATGAAGTGCTTTTCCTCCACATGTCTGTCATTTCAGTTAGATATTGAAGACTGAGCAATAACATTATTATTTGACTGTGACATTAACGTAACATTTATATACAAAGTTTTCTTGATTTTGAAAAGCT
The DNA here is from genome assembly GCA_026230045.1 of Corynorhinus townsendii. Lineage (NCBI taxonomy): Eukaryota > Metazoa > Chordata > Mammalia > Chiroptera > Vespertilionidae > Corynorhinus > Corynorhinus townsendii. The sequence continues at coordinate 158,107,309 of JAPDVU010000003.1, forward strand.
ATTTCAAGAGTATATTTTTGCAACAAACTGTAATTATTGTTAAATTCTTTCAGCATAATTTTAATGTTCTACTCTTTTCTCAAAAGCACAGGGTAGAAAAAAAGTAATAAAATGAACTAGTTAAGTTATTTTTAAAACTTCAACTTTGGAAGGCAAATGCTTCTTCATAAACAAAGTATTTTATTCATTGGGTTTTATCAAATTTATGTAAGAAAATTTATTTAATAAGACAATTTAAGGCACAGAAATGTTCTGATCATATTTTGGAGTATGTGAAGTAAAAGACAAAATAGAATTCCCTGAGTCCATCTCACATGGCAGTAGCAATTGTTTGGAGAGCTAGGTTGAATATTTTGGCCAAGAAGAATATGGTTTTCAGATCAGTGTTCATAAGAGAAGTATCTGGGTCAACTTTAATACCCTTTATTCATGATTCTAGCTGAATGCTCTTGTCACACACAGTAAGTCAGTAGTTTTGGAAAAACAGAACAGAAAACAGCTTTCTCCAGATGTCTCGTCAGTGGCCAATTCCAAATGAGGTCCCTGATAGTTTACTCAACACACGACACCCTGATAATTGTAGCACATTTTAGAATAGATCACTTCTAAGATAAATTCCCAGTCCTTAGAGGGTAAGTCTGTACCTCAAAGACTGATTCATCACCAAGTTTGGCTGGTTATGCCCCAAAATTCTCACACAGCTTTCCTAAGTGCTAAATTGTACTTTGGGGGTGCCTGGAACCTCTGGGGAATTAGAACATCCACAGAAGAGTGAGGCTCACAGCACAGCCCTATGTTGTTTGAGATGCATAGTAGGCATCCAAGCAGAGCTATAAAATACAAAAAAAGTACAAGCTGACCCTACCCACTTTAGAACTGTGTCTCCCATCAGCACTCCGCTCATTGTTAACGACACTCAAGTCACACTGGTTTTGATTCTGTCTTAAGGCTTTTACAATTATTTCCATTACCAGGACTCTCCATCTTCAGATGTTGGTGTGCTATTCTGGGACCATTTGCATATATTATGGAATAAAGCAAATGAGTAATTATGTTGCTGTCACTGAGAACTGGGAATGTCAGCATTGGAGAGGGACGATAAAGATGTAAGTTCAACAATGTTTAAGTTTAAAAAACCTGTAGTTCTGAATTTGAGTTGAAAATAATATGAACTCAAGGAATAATTTATCTTAAAAAAAAAGATATTCTATTTCTGTCTACTGAAGCAGCCAAGAAACAATGAACAACCCAGTGGCACTGAGAATCCCAGTGCCTAGACTGCTGTCTAAAGATACCAGTTTTTAATAAACATAATCAGGGCTCCTTGAGGAGATGGTTTATTCTAGATGAGAGGCAGGAAATTTATAAGATAAGCCTGGAACATTTTGTCAAAGCAGGGACCCAGAAAGTTATTAAAAATCCGTAGGGCCCTGTCAGGAATCAGGAAACAAAGATAAGATAGCTCGATTATCAATACAGATGATAGCTTCAACAAACTGAAACGCAATAAATGTCTAAATCCATGAGTTCATAATTATAAATAACACTTTTTTTCTTTTTTAAATGGTCACTGCAGGGTGTTATCTTAAAATCTGGTAAAGAAAAAGAATTAAGCACTTATCCTGACTTTTCTACAAATGCATCTCAAGTTAACCAAATATTTAAGGAGGGGGGATTTTTTTCCTTGTAGATAAATTCTAGCCATTGACTAAAGAAGATAAAGACCATTACTATTTTTCAAACCATATTTAAAGTATTAATTAATCCAAGCAATGATCATTCATAATTGTCAACATCTCAAAAATATACAATCAAGATATTAAATATTTTTGATGGAAGGACATAATTCCACCCATACGGTATTGTACCAAAAAAGAAAACATAATCCAACCTGAATCTAATCAAGCATCTATAAATTTCCCAACAATATAGGAGGAACAAAGACCATATTGAATGACACTATTGGAATGCAATCAGCAAAATCCAGACAATATAAAACAGTATAGGACAGACCACACCATTTATTTAAAATTATATATTGCAAGGGATGAAAAAGAGAGGTAAAGAGGGAATTTATAGACTTGAGAGATCTGTTGCAATGCATGGACTTTATTTGAATTCTGATTTGAACAAACACACAATAAAAAAAATAAATAATTTAAGAAACAATTTTGAGACAATTGGGGAAGTTTGAACACTGGATATTTGATGACAGAAAGGACTTACATTTCAAGTGTGATAATTGGGTTTAAGTTTTCTTTTTAATAGTCCTTAGCTTTTAGTGCTATAAATATTACTACAAATGAAATTATATGATATGATATCTGGGATTTCCTTTAAAACATGGAGGAGATGGAGGATAAGTAAGTTAAGTAGGGAAGAGTATAAATGAAAAAGATTGTCCATGAGCTGAAAATTGATGAACTGGGTGATGGAAACACTATATTTTGGTATACAGTACTTTTGAAATGTTTCATGGTAAGTAATAAAGACATCATAATAATAACCATAGCAGTGGCACACAGCATGGGCACCCCGGAGCTTGGGCTAAGGCCTGGATCATTATGAGTGTGTCTCAGCATTGAGTGAGCACAAATAGTATACTCATCTGTGCAGGGCCCTCCTCAACAGTGTTACCATGTGACAGAAATGGACAGACCAGCTCCAGCACCTCCTTTTTTGGAGTTTTAGAAGCTAGACTTAAACACTTTGGACTCGATTAAGTCCCTAGTATTCTTGGGTAAATTGTGGAGTGGGAAACATTTCCAGAAAGATAACCTAAAATTCTGGCAAACCAGAAACAAAGGGGGCTCCAAAGTGAACTGGAATAATAAAAGAGACGAGAATATATTTTGTACACGTCAACTTAGTAAAACAGTTATACCAGTTAATTAAGACAGCACCAGTAGATTTTAATCCTCTGTTGATCCCCCTTCCCCCCCACGCTTATTAGAAAACACATCTTCTAACACTTCTGGAATCCCCAATGCTGATCAAGAGATAAGATGATTTTAATGTAATTATTATTTGAATAAAAATTGAGGTGCCTTCATTTGCTGGCTAAAGAACTTTCCATTGTTCTTAGGATTATATAGAAATTTAGCACTGCCTAATAAGCTATTATCCCCCCTTCACCATACGCCAGCTTCATTTTCCCTCTTTCACTTTTGAACTCTCTTCACTGCCTAAGAGATCTTGAACTTAGTAGTCCATCTTCCCCAAAGTCCCTTTTCCATTCTCCCACCACCATCATTGCCTTAATTAATTTGTACTCATTGTTAAGGGCCAGATTAAAAGTCTCTCAAGAATGTCTTCATTCATGGTTCTGTGCAGAATATGTTTGATGAATGTTTAGCATCCTGCCCTTCCTCTTCCATAGAACTTAAACCTATCTATACTAATAAAAGGGTAATATGCAAATTGGTCAGGACAACCTCACAGTGACAACTGACTAGCAAGCTGCGTGGGGCAACAAGGCCATCAGGGGGGTTAGTGAGGGACGACCAAATGACTGAACAGCAGGCTGTGTGGGCAACCAGGCCAGCAGGGAGTTGGTGAGGGGTGACCAAATGTCTGAACAGCAGGCTGCATGGGGTGACCAGGCCACAGAGGGGAGCAGTGAGGGGCAACCAGGCCAGCAGGGGGGCAAGTGGGGGCAAACAGGCCAGTGAGGGGGGGGGCAGTTAGGGGTAATCAGGCAGGCAGGCAGGTGAGCAGTTAGGAGCCAGTGGTCCTGATTGTGAGAGGGATGTCCAACTGCCGGTTTAGGCCCGATCCCAGGGATCGGGCCTAAACCAGCAGTTGAACACCCCCCAAGGGGTCTCAGATTGGGAAGGGTGCAGGCTGGGCTGAGGGGACGCCCCCATGCATGAATTTTGTGCACCGGGCCTCTAGTAATTATATAATTATTTGAATTCTTTTTGCTTACTGTTCATCTCTGTAACTAGAATGAATGCTCCATGAGGCTGAAACCATGTCTACCTTGTTCACTGCTTTATCCCCAACACCTCAAGAATACTGCCAAACTAGAGGCCCAGTGCAAGAAATTCATGCACAGGGGAGGGGCATCCCCTCAGCCTAGCCTGCACCCACTCCAATTCGGGACCCCTTGGGGATGTCTGACTGCTGGTTTAGTCCTGATCCCGAAACTGGCAGTCGGACAGCCCTCTCACAATCCAGGACCACTGGCTCCTAACTGCTTACCTGCCTGCTGGCCTAATCACCCCCAACTGCCCTCGCCTGCCAGCCTAGTCACCCCTTACTTCCCCCTCTGCCAGTCTGGTAGCCCCTTCTGCCTACCCCCTGCTGACCTGGCACCTCCAACTGTCCCCCTGCTGGCCTGGTCACCCCTTACTGCCCGCCCCCTGCTGGCCTGGTTGCCCCCAATTTCTCCCCTCCTGGCCTGGTCACCCCCAACGGCACTGTGCTGGCCTGGTTGCCCCCAACTGCCCCCCCTGTTGACCTGGTCACCCCCAACTGCGCCCCCCCCCCACCGCCTCCCCCCCCGCTCCCCTCAAACCTGGTCACTCCATGCAGCCTGCTGTTCAGTTGTTTGGTCATCCCTCAATTACCCCTCTGATGGCCTGGTCACCCCCAACTGCCCCCCACTGCCAACCTGGTCGCTCCATACAGCCTGCTGTTCGGTTGTTTGGTCATCCCTCACTAACCCCCCTGCCGGTCTGGTCACCCACGCAGCCTGCTGTTCAGACATTTGGTCATCCCTCACCAACCCCCCTGCTTGTGTGGTCACCCCATGCAGCCTGCTATTCAGTTGTTTGGTTGTCCCTCAATTACCCCCCTGCCAGCCTTGTCACCCCATGCAGCCTGTTGCTTGGTCATCAGTCTGGTTGTTTTGCTCATGACAGCCCCTGGTTTTTTATATATTAGGATAAATATTTGCTGAATTAATGAACGAAATCATTACAGGTTTTCCTTATTAAAAATCCCTAAAGCCATTTCCTCATATTTGGCAACCTACCCTTGTGATATTTATCAAGATTTGTTTTATTTAAATTCTTAGCTGTGTGTCGTTGGCAAAAAACAATTTCCTTACAATCTACTGTTTTGCTTCATCTACTGACAATGTTTTCATCAAAATGCCTATTGTGTGAATACTATTTTCAGTTTTAAGTAAAATGAGACAGGAAACAGAACCATTTTTCCTCTTTGCAGACAGAATGAGAAACAATAAGATCATCAAATATTTAAACACAGATGTGTGGACTTCAAATTTATTCTCACTGTTTTCAGTCTCTTAGTCCATCAATTATACTAGCATTTCATACAGTAGTTCCAGGTCACAGATCCTTATTTTTTAGGTTTGTAGAATGACTTTATTGTCCTTTCTTTAAAAATTTTTTTGAATTTAAAATTACATGAAAAAGTTTATTATTGAATAATCAGATTTAAACAAGGAAATCACTATCCAGAGATACCTTTAGTTTGTATTTTGTTGTATCACCTATATAATTTTTATCTCCACAAAATGGATCCTATTGTATATGCTGTTTGTAATCTGATTGTTTTAACTCCAAATATGCCACAAATATGCACGTTATATGTGTGTCTACTAAGCAAGAAAACCCCATCTATCATTTCTAGGAATGGGAGGTTTTGGTGTGTGTTCCTCAGACTAGCATCATGCTCCTTGTGGACACTCAACCGACTCCTGTTGGCTGAGTCATGCTCAACTGCTGTCTTGTTTTCCTACATCATGAATCCTTTAAAACAAACTCGGCAGTAGCTGTGATGGTCAGTCAATATGTGACATACAGTTCTCTGCTCTTTGTGGAAACATGTGATCTTGTTGTTCCCTCATGAGGACTGATCGATTCTTCAGTGACATCCATGGAACTGATCTCAAACATTACCATCTGAAATTCATTACTTCGCAGTATAGCTTTGTACAAAATTACAAAGTTGTGTATTCTAAAATTCAACACTCAAAATTCCCTATAAGTCTAATGTACTCTAATTCTTTAGTTTTAAACCTATTTAATATAATTTAGTTTGCCGAGCCATAAAACTTCTGGTTGTAGTTATTTTACTAGACTTGTGAGGCATATCCCATTATCTGTCACTTTTTTTTGTAGTTAAGCCTAGGCATCCATAAATCTGTTTTTACATTAACATTAACCATACAAGAGGTAGCACTGCTTATCACATTAGTACATATGAAGGCCCATCTTCTCAAGCGAAGCCAGAACAAAACAAACACAGCAGCAGCAACAATCTGTTCCCTCTCCCAGTGTGCTTCATTATTCCAAATTGCGGAGAGTCTACCATTAAATGGTGATGTACTTTCTCATTTGTTGGCTCAACATTCTAACATCCTTCCCATGTGATAAACTTATCTCCCCATTCTTCTCAAAACAAATCACACAACTCAGAAATAAACAGATACTCCTACAAGCACACAATGACTTATTGTATAATCTCTATGTAATTGAAGGAATGTAGAAACACTAGAATAACAGTGAAAAATTAGTTCATTCTGGAGGTCTTTGTTTATTCCTAGTCTTTGGACCCTGGCCGCACAATTTTTGAAAATATACCTTGATCCACACCTTTTTAATCAAAATCTTCTGAATATTTTCTGTTGCGTTTCACTAGACCCACACCCCTAAAGTAAACACTCAGTGGAAACTACATTGTCCAGGAGCCAAATAATGGAAATTTATTTACAATCACATATTGGCACATCATGCATTTTTATTGCTTCCACAGTTCACAGAAACAATGCAGACATAAACATGCAACTCAAATCCCAAAAGTTTTAGAAGAATTCCCCTCTTTGTCATCCCAAGGTACTGTGGTTGCTACAGAAAAGAGGAAAAAAAAAAGTCCCGACACTACCATTACTGAGTTCCTTTTCATGATACTCTGCTCACATTCTTACTGTTGGCAGTGACAGATTATCTACTGCCAATCGGGGGTCAGAAGGAAAAGTTGCTTGACTAATATAAAAGGAAGCATGGTCAGTTCAATGGGCTTTTCCTTCCCTCAAAGCCTTGGCCACACGGGAATTGCACAGAACTGGAAGGCATTCCACCCCATAGACATCCAACGTCTAACAAAGAAATATCCAAGTTTCATGGAAACTGCTTCCACTAAATAGGAATTATGAAGTATACATTTCCATAGAAACCTTTTCTGCTGAGTTTCTGGAGACAGAAATTATAAACACAAATACAGCTAAGTATGTGTACAGAGCCATTTTGCATATCTCCAGGTACCAAGACAGAGAATATAGAGTACATTTTCTGGGCTCCTCTGTTTCACATTTATTGCTCCTTCTATCCTGCGAAGCCTTGTATTTATTAAGTAGTTTTGGCTGTTTGTGGCATTCATACCGGCACCATATATACTAACAGTAAACTGTCACTATTTGTTAGGCTGGGTTAAACTCTTTTCATCTTTATAAACTCTTACAATAAGCCTATAAGGATAGATAATTTTACTACCCTCATTTTGTTTTATTTTATAAATATATTTTTATTGATTTTAGAGAGTAAAGGAGAGGGAGAAAGAGAATGAAATATCATTGATGAGAGAGAATCATTGATCTGCTGCCTCCTGCACGCCCCCAACTGAGGATCGAGCCCACAACCCAGGCACGTGCCCTTGACCGAAATCAAACCTGGGACCCTTCAGTCCGCAGGCTGATGCTCTATCCGCTGAGCCAAACAGGCTAGGGCTACTACCCCCACTTTACATATAAGGAAACTGAGGTAAAGAGACGTTAAATAATGTGCCTAAGATTAGTCAGCTAAGAAAAAGCAGGGTCAGGGAAAAATCTTCCATCTGATGAAATAATCCATGCTTTATGGGTTTTCAGTTGAGCAGTTGAGAAGTTGCTTGCTTCCCCAGGTATTCTGACTAAAGGTTAGGAGTGCTGTCCAACAGATGCTGCCTCTGTCTTGCCTAAGCAGCAGGTTTGCATCTATTCACATTTGGGTATAGTGGAGCGCTCTCTTTAATAATTTGAGCCCAGGTATTTTTACTTGTTTTAATTTTGTTTAAGTGTTGATCTGGAAGCAATGCTGAAAGGGAGAGAAGCATTGATCGTTGTCACCCATCAGCTCCCTATTCCCCTCTTGTGCCATTGTTGTAGCAGCAGTCAAGACAGTGCTGAGGCCTAGAGCCCCAGAAACACATCAGTGAGGGTACAGTGAGTTGGTCCAAGAGCAGAGGCAAAATATGGTGTGACTTTGGAACAAAAGCAAGATTCTACCACTCTTGGCCTGAGGACTCTCCAAGAGATGTTAGAAAGAGAGGAAAACCCAAAAGGGACTGAGTTGCTTCTAATCTGACAGGTGGGAATGTACAGGCATGATTATTAGGCAATTAATACAAATATGACCTTACCTGCACTAACTGTCCAGAGAAACCTGGACATCCCTATTACTCTTGCAAGTCATCCTTTTCAAAAGAAGAACATGGCCCATTAGTAGACAAGCGGATAAAAAAAAGGGGGGGGGGGTACATTTATACAATGGAATACTACTCTGCTGTAAAAGAACAAAGGAAATCTGACCTTTGTTGACAGTATGGATAGACCTGGACGGTATTATGCTAAGTGAAAGAAGCCAGTCAGAGAAAGACAAATAGTATGTGATTTCACTCATATGTGGAATCTAATGAACAAAAAAACAGACAAAATAGAAACAAATTCATAGATATTCAGAGAACAGACTAACAGCTGTTATTTGTTAGTCTGTTTGGGGGCTGGGTGAAAAAGGTGAAGGGATTAAGCAAAAAACAACAATAACAAAAAAAAATCCTTCAAAGATACAGACAATAGTATGGTTACCAGAGGGAAAGGGAGATGGGAGGAGGTAGAAGAGGGTAAAGTGGGGATAAATGGTGATGGAAGGAGACTTGACTTTGGGTGATGAATACACAATACAATAAACGAATGATCTACACTAATAAAAGAACATGCTAATTGACTATACCTCTGCTACACCCACAGCCAATCAGGAATGATATGCAAATTAACCCAACAAAGATGACAGGTAAATTTGCATACGCAGGCTGTGCAGGCAGCACCCAACACTGCTGGCCCCATCCAAGCTGCTATTGGGCACTCGGGCAAGCAGCAGGGGCAGCGCCTGATGCTGCCGGCCGGGTCCAAGCCTCCAAGCCTTGATCGTGGCTTGGACCAGGGCAGGCAGCGATTGCAGCTTGGACCCGGGCTGGCGGTGTCCGGGTCCAAGCAGCCCCTGCCAAGGCCCGCCCGTGGGGTCCAGCAGAGTGAGAAAGCTGGCAGCTTAGAGGGCATCTCTCCCTCTGGAGCCTCAGCTTCCTCATTCCAGCTGTGAAAACTGATAACAGGTAGGAGGAAGTCCCCCCACCCCCACAGAATCAGCTGTTGGTCACACAGCTCAAAGGCCTGACAGTCAAGACTCTGATTCACCTGTATCTCAGACCGTGGCTGTAGAGAGGTGGGACTATGTCCAAAGAAAAACTGTTGATACAATGTAGCTCTGCAGCAGAAAGATGCCGACGTTATCGACTGAAAATGTCTGAAGAGCAACGTGCCTCTGATCTTGAAAGAAGGAGATGCCTGCGACAGAATGTATCTGAAGAGCAGCTATTGGAAAAACGTTGCTCTGAAGCCAAAAAACACCAGCACCATCGACAGAAAATGTCTAAAGACCAACGTGCCTTTGAAGTTGAAAGAAGGCGGTGGTGAAGACAGAATATGTCTAGAGAACAGTCATCAACATGTACTAGCGATACTGGTAGGAACTGCCTTCTCAGCGAAGATGGAGTACATGAGGATGCAATTCTCGAACATGGTGGAATGACTGTTAGATGTGAATTTTGCCTATCACTAAATTTCTCTGATGAAAACCCATCCGATGGGAAATTTACTCGATGTTGTAGCAAAGGGAAAGTCTGTCCAAATGATATACATTTTCCAGATTACCCGGCATATTTAAAAAGATTAATGACAAACAAGGTTCTGACAGTAAAAATTTCATGGAAAATATTCGATCCATAAATAGTTCTTTTGCTTTTGCTTCCATGCGTGCAAATATTGCATCGCCATAAGGGAATGGGCCATACTGTTTTAGAATACACGGACAAGTTTATCACCGCAATGGAACTTTACATCCTTCGGGTGGTGCTTCTCGGAAGTTTGCTCAACTCTGTATTTTGGATACAGCCGAAGCGACAAGTAAAAGATTAGCAATGCCAGAAAACCAGGGCAGTTCAGAAAGACTCATGGTCAACATCAACAACCTCATGCATGAAATAAATGAATTAACAAAATCATACAAGGTGCTACATGAGGTAGAAAAGGAAGCCCAATCTGAAGCAGCAGCAAAAGGTATAGCTCCCACGGAAGTAACTATGGCAATTAAATACGATCATAACAGTGACCCAGGTAGATATAATTTTCCCCATGTAACCGAGGTTGCTGTCATATTCAGAAACGAAGATGGAGAACCTCCTTTTGAAAGGGACTTGCTCATTCATTGTAAACCAGATCCCAATAATCCAAGTGCCACTAAAATGAAACAAATCAGTATCCTGTTTCCTACATTAGATGCAATGACATATCCTATTCTTTTTCCACATGGTGAAAAAGGCTGGGGAACAGATATTGCATGAAGACTCAGAGACAACAGTGTAATCAGCAATAATACTAGACGAAATGTAAGGACACGAGTCACACAAATGCAGTATTATGGATTTCATCTCTCTGTGAGGGACACGTTCAATCCTATTTTAAATGCAGGAAAATTAACTCAACAGTTTATTGTGGATTCATATTAAAAAATGGAGGCCAATCGGATAAATTTCATTAAAGCAAACCAATCTAAATTGAGAGTTGAAAAATATAGTGGTTTGATGGATTATCTCAAATCTAGATCTGAAAATGACAATGTGATAGGTAAAATGATAATACTTCCAACATCTTTTGAGGGTAGTCCCAGAAATATGCAGCAGCGATGTCAGGATGCTATGGCAACTGTAACGAAGTATGGCAAGCCCGATTTATTTATAACCATGACATGCAACCCCAAATGGGCAGATATTACAATTTACAACACTGGCAAAAAGTTGAAAACAGACCTGACTTGGTAGCCAGAGTTTTTAATGTTAAGCTGAACATTCTTTTAAATGATGTGTGTAAATTTCATTTATTTGGCAAAGTAATAGCTAAGATTCATGACATTGAATTTCAGAAAAGCGGACTGCCTCACGATCACATATTATTGATATTAGATAGTGAGTCCAAATTACATTCAGAAGATGACATTAATCGTATAGTTAAGGCAGAAATTCCAGATGAGGACCAGTATCCTCGACTTTTTCAAACTGTAAAATCAAATATGGTACATGGACCATGTGGAACACAAAATCCAAATAGTCCATGTATGGAAAATGGAAAATGTTCAAAGGGATATCCAAAAGAATTTCAAAATGTGACCATTGGAAATATTGATGGATATCCCAAATACAAACGAAGATCTGGTAGTACCATTTCTATTGGAAATAAAATTGTCGATAATGCTTGGATTGTCCCTTATAACCCATATTTGTGCCTCAAATATAACTGTCATATAAATGTTGAAGTCTGTGCATCAATTAGAAGTGTCAGATATCTATTTAAATACATCTATAAAGGGCATGATTGTGCAAATATTCAAATTTCTGAAAAAAATATTATCAATCATAACGAAGTACAGGACTTCATTGACTCCAGGTATGTGAGTGCTCCTGAGGCTGTTTGGAGACTTTTTGGAATGCGAATGCATGACAAATCTCATACAATCATAAGATTAGCTATTCATTTGCCAAATGATCAGAATTGTATTTTCATGCCGACGATTTTGCTGAAGTTTTAGACAGGGCTAAAAGACATAACTTTGATGGCTTGGTTCTTACTGAATAGAGAAGACTCTGATCCACAGCATTATGTGTTTAATAATTCTTTGTGGACAAAACACCAAAAGGGTGGGAATAAAGTATTAGGTAGACTGTTCACTGTGAGCTTTAGAGAACCAGAACGATATTACCTTAGACTTTTGCTTCTGCATATAAAAGGTGCAATAAGTTTTGAGGATCTGCGAACTGTAGGAGGTGTAACTTATGATACATTTCATGAAGCTGCTAAACACCAGGACTATTATTTGACAACATTATATGGAAAGATATGATTGATGATGCAATCATCCTTAATATGCCCAAACAACTACAGCAACTTTTTGCATACATATGTGTGTTTGGATGTCCTTCTGCTGCAGACAAATTATGGGATGAGAATAAATCTCATTTTATTGAAGATTTCTGTTGGAAACTGCACCGAAGAGAAGGTGCCTGTGTGAACTGTGACATGCATGCCCTTAACGAAATTCAGGAGGCATTCACATTGCATGGAATGAAGTGTTCACATTTCAAACTTCCAGACTATCCTTTAGTAATGAATGCAAATACATGTGATGAATCGTACAAGCAACAACAGGCAGAGGTTTTGATCAATTCTCTGAATGATGAATAGTTGGCAGCCTTTCAGACTATAACTTCAGCCATCAAAGATCAAACTGTACACCCCAAATGCTTTTTCTTGGATGGTCCAGGTGGTAGTGGAAAAACATATCTGTATAAAGTTTTAATACATTATATTAGAGGTCGTGGTGGTACTGTTTTACCCACAGCATCTACAGGAATTGCTGAAAATTTACTTCTTGGTGGAAGAACCTTTCATTCCCAATATAAACTACCAATTCTATTAAATGAAACTTCAATTTCTAGACTTGATATAAAGAGCGAAGTTGCTAAAACCATTAAAAAGGCCCAACTTTTACTGATGAATGCACCATGGCATCCAGTCATGCTATAAACACCATAGACAGATTACTAAGAGAAATTATGAATTTGAATGTTGCATTTGGTGGGAAAGTTCTTCTTGGAGGGGATTTTCGACAATGTCTCAGTATTGTGCCGCATGCTATGCGATCGGCCATAGTACAAACAAGTTTAAAGTACTGTGCTGTTTGGGGATGTTTCAGAAAATTGTCTCTTAAAACAAATATGAGATCAGAGGATTCTGCTTATAGTGAATGGTTAGTAAAACTTGGAGATGGCAAACTGGAGAGCAGTTTTCATTTAGGAATGGATATTATTGAAATCCCCCATGAAATGATTTGTAATGGATCTATTATCGAAGCCACCTTTGGAAATAGTATATCTACAGATAATATTAAAAATATATCTAAATGTGTGATTCTTTGTCCAAAAAATGAGCATGTTAAAAAATTAAATGAGGAAATTTTGGATATACTTGATGGAGATTTTCACATCTATTTGAGTGATGATTCCATTGACTCAACAGTTGATGCTGAAAAGGAAAATTTTCCCATCGCATTTCTTTTTCTTTCTTTTTTAAAAAAATATATTTTATTGATTTTTTTACAGAGAGGAAGAGAGAGGGATAGAGAGCTAGAAACATGGATCAGGTGCCTCTTGCATACCTCCTACTGGGGATGTGCCCGCAACCAAGGTACATGCCCTTGACCAGAATCGAACCCGGGACCTTTCAGTCCACAGGCCAATACTCTGTCCACTGAGCCAAACCAGTTAGGGCCCCATTGAATTTCTTAATAGTATTATTCCTTCAGGAATGCTGAGTCATAAATTAAAATTTAAGGTGGGTGTAATCATCATGCTATTGAGAAATCTTAATTGTAAATGGGGTCTTTGTAATGGTACCAGATTTATTATCAAAAGATTATGACCTAACATTATCGAAGCTGAAGTATTAACAGGATCTACAGAGGGAGAGGTTGTTCTGATTCCAAGAATTGATTTGTCCCCATCTGACACTGGCCTCCCATTTAAATTAATTCGACGATAGTTTCCCGTCATGCCAGCATTTGCAATGACTATTAATAAATCACAAGGACAAACTCTAGACAGAGTAGGAATATTCCTACCTGAACCCATTTTCACACATGGTCAGTTATATGTTGCTTTCTCTCGAGTTCGAAGAGCATGTGACGTTAAAGTTGTAAATACTTTATCCCAAGGGAAATTAGTCAAGCACTCTGAAAGTGTTTTCACTCTTAATGTGGTATTCAGGGAGATATTAGAATAAGTTTAATCACTTTATCAGCCATTATTTGCATCAATGTTGTTTTTATATCATGAGTTTGTTATTGTTGTTATATCATTTTGTTATTGTTTATTAATAAAATTATGTATTATTTTCATATACATTGTACTCATTTCCTTTTATCTCTCACACTTTTATTATAGAGAAAGGGCAAATAGCAATATTAAAATATTTCCTCTAATTAATTCCCTTTCAATGTGCACGAATTTTGTGCACCAGACCACTAGTGTATTATAGAATTGTACACCTAAAATCTATATGTTGTATTAACCAATGCCAAGCCAATAAATTCAATAAATTAAAGAAAATCAGGTTATAAGTAATTAAAATAATATCTCAACTTTAAAGCTATTGTACATGTACTAGTACATATATTTATAATACTATATCATGTAGGTAGTAAAATTGTTTTTCCTTTCTTATTGTGAAAATAAACGGTTTATTTAATGAACATTCTGGAACATATCTCCTCATGCAGATATGCCAGGGTTTTTCTGGGGTATATATGAGTAGAAATGGAATATTTGGTATACAGGGCTTAAGAATGTCTAAGAGTAGCTATTGTAAAGCAATTACATAAAAATCACTTGACTTTAGTTCAGTTAAATTCAGCAATTGTACTAAACTTTTACTAATTTTAATGATAAATTTATTTAAATTCATTATCCAGAAATTTCACATTTCTATGAATAAAGGCAATTAGATTTCTATATTTTCAATAGTTATATTTTGTCTGGCCTGCATAGTTTCTGTTGAGAAATCAGCTGACAATCGTATGGGTAATCCCTTGTAGGTAACTAACTGTTTTTCTCTTGCTGCTTTTAATATTCTCTCTTTGTCTTTTGCTCTTGGCATTTTAATTATGATGTGCCTTTGGTGTGGTCCTCTTTGGATTCCTTTTGTTTGGGGTTCTGTGCTCTTCCTGGACTTGTAGGTCTATTTCTTTCACCAGGTGGGGGAAGTTTTCAGTCATTATTTCTTCAAATAGGTTTTCAGTATCTTGCTCTCTCTCTTCTTCTGGCACCCCCATAATTCTGATGTTGGTACGCTTGAAGTTGTCCCAGAGGCTCCTTACACTATCTTCAAATTTTTGGATTCTTTTTTCTTTTTGCTTTTCTAATTCAGTGTTTTTTGCTTCTTTGTATTTCAAATCTTTGACTTGATTCTTGCGGTCCTCTAGTCTACTGTTAGGTCTCTGCATAATATTTTTTATTTCAGTCAGTGTATGTTTAATTTCTACTTGGTCCTTTTTCATATCGAGGGCCTCGCTAAATTTATCGGCCTTTTCTAGGAAATTCTTGAAAAACCTTATAACTGTGGTTTTGAACTCTATATCTAGTAGTTTGCTTTCCTCCATTTCTTTTGTTTGTGATCTGTTTCTTTGTCTCTGTATTTTGGCTGCTTCCCTGAGTTGGTAGAGTAGCTTTGTGTGCTAGATGTCCTATAGGGCCCAGTGGCTCAGCCTCCCCAGTTACCTGAAGTGGACACTCTTGGTGCACCCCTTTGTGGACTGTGTGTATAGCCTTGTTGTAGTTAAGTGTTGATTGTTGTTGGTATCACTGGGAGGAATTGACCTCCAGGCCAATTGGCTGTGAGTATCAGCAGTGTCTACACTGGGAGAACTTCTGTGCTGGAGACAGCCTTATGAGACAAGACTTGCAAAATTGCAAAATCCTCTGTGCTCAGCTTGGATGGGGCAGAGTCTCAGGGCTGAGCAGACAGCTTTGGCTTCTGGTGGGCCCTGCCCTATGAGGCTCCTGGGTCTCAATGTCCCATGGTAATCGCTGCAAGCACCTCTGAGAGAAAGCCGCCCTCGAGTTCTGCCCAATGCCAGACAGTCCAGTTTCTCCCTGTTTGAGTCTGGGTCCCCAGAGTCTTGCCCGGAACTGGAGTTCAGAGCAGTCGGGAGCTTGTGTCTCCCTCCCGATTGAGAAAGACAGCCACGTACTCAGTTGCCAGCCCTTTCTGCGCGCGTGGGCGCCTCAGCAACTCTGCCTTTACTTCTGCAGCTCCTGTGAGTCTCAGTGTGCTTTTCTCTTTCCTTCTAGTTGTAGAATTTCCATTCAGCCAGCCTTCCTGTGGTTCTGGATGATGTCCGTTTTGTCTTTTAGCTGTAGTTTTGAAATTGTTGTGCGAGGCAGCAGTTTAGGTGTTCACTTATGCCTCCATCTTGGTTTCTCCTCCCCTTAGCTGATTTATCTGCTATTTAATTTGTCACACTGAATTTCTAATTTGAATTATTGTATTTTTCAGAAATTATATTTGTTTTTACTTTTTCAAATCTTTCTTGTCAATTAGGATAGTCTTTTTCTTAATGATACTTTTGATTTCTTCGTTTACTTATGTGAAGATATTAAACATACTTGTTTAAGTGTCTTTACCTGATAATTCCAAAAAATACATTCTTGGAGGGCCTGAATCTATAGTTTGCTGTCTCAGCCTGCTCAGGAAAATTTGTTTTCTCAAGTATTTAGTGAGTTCTTATTTGAAGCCCTTGTTCCTTGAAACTTCATTATTAGGGATTATTCGAAACTTTGTTTAGCACATTCTTCTAGAACGGGTTCGTGTTTGCTTTTGCTAGGAACCTGGGAACACTATCAATTAAATTCAACTTCTAATCTGCAGTTTGGGTAGCCCCATAGGTATAGTGATTTCAGGCCCAAACCTGTTAGAAGAGGTGGTTAGAGATTTCCTGAGAAGACATATCTGCTTTATCTTTAGAGCCGACAAAAGACAGGAAAACTGTCTCCCTCTGCAGGGTGACTATTTTCTTTTTGGAGACTGTGTCTCTCAACAGAATGGGGGTTTTGCTTAGTCACTGGTGTTATTATCTTTTGGGTTTTTTGCCCTTAAGTGGAGGTCTCTGGCCCAAATCCCTGACTTCTTTTCACCACTCCCCAGATCTCTCTCCCATCCCAGGTACAGGTAGCTCTAGCTCTGGACCACCAGGATTGCTAGATTCTCACAAGGTCATGCTCACCTTTGTGGATTTTTTTCTTTCTTGTGATTTCTGACTTCTAAAAATTCTCTAATTTAGTTATAACTCAGTCATACAGGAAAGCATCTATTATTCATTATTTTAATATGAGCTGTAATATGTAGTCTTCTCTCATGATCTAGTCTACAATATTGCTAAAAATGAAATCTAAAACTTATTAATGTGTATTTGTAAAGGAATTCTTATTGCAAGTCAATATGCAACAAACCAATGCACTTAGAAAAATGTTTAAAATAAATAGCAAACTTCAAAAGAGATACCAAACTATTACTGGAATTTCATCATTTAGATTTGTGTTACTTAGAAAATAATTTTTATTTTAATAACCTACTAGATAATCACTGATATACATTAATCTTTCACACATTTTATGTGACAATTTTTCCACTGTAGCAATTTAGCTGAGAAACTAAATATTTTCCATAGAGCACCATTATATGATACAATTACTGTAATAACTAGAGTCCAAAATGCTTCCCAATGAGCCTTGCCTCTTGGCATTCATGTCCTTGTAGAGGCTCCCCCCACTCCCCCACCCCCCCCCCCCCACATACACTAAATAAGGCTGACCTTTGTAATATTAAGGTATAGAGGAAATTATGATGTGGAGCTTGCAGGGGACTAGGTCATAAAAAACATTGGGTCTTCTCTGTGGATTATTTGCTCTGGGATAAGCCAGTCCCCATGTCATAAGGGCAGTCAAATAGCTTATGGAAAAGACTCCTGTCAAAAGCAACACCAACGGCCCTGCCATATAAATAAGCCATCTTGGAAGCTGCTCCTCCAGCTTTGTCAAGCCTTCAGGTTCCAACCACGGATGATATCTTAACTCATGAGAGACTCATAGCTAGAACCACCCAGCTAATCTGCTCGTGATGTCCTGCCCCACAGAAACTATGTGAGATAATAAATGTTTATTGCTGTGGTAAGCCGCTAAACGTGGGCTACTTTGTTATTGTAGCAATACATAAATCATACAATTGCTATACAAGTTGGGTATGCTGCTTTTTTTCGCTTAATTGAAAATTTTACATTACTTTTTTTTTTAAACAACCAACTGGTGATCTCATCTGAACATCTATTAGAATAACAAGATCCATGTAGGGACTGCACTCAGCTCTTGCTGCTACACGCAATTACCAAACGCTGGAAAGAGGAATACGTCTCTGGAGATCAGAGCGATGTCTATGACACACTGATGGCTGATTCAAGCAATAGTAAATACGTGCATTGTTTATATACAAAAGCTTTAGCCCTGGGATAGTGGCTTCACACACACACACACACACACACACACACACACACACACACACACACACCAATTCTTCTGGAGAGTTTGTGTAGTGTATGTGTTATGCATCACAGAACATATTTCCAAAGATATGGATTGAATCACTTATTTCATGTAACATCTAATCTTCTTACTTCATAGTACTTAAGGAGACTCTAAGAAAAACTGTAGGTTTGACTTTTTTTCTCTTTTATCCATTTTCCTACCACACAAAACTTTTACTCTGAACTCTTTTTTACCTTCTATACTTGGTCCTTTCTTGTACTGACCTCTTAACTCCCCTCTCTTCACCTACTAAGACATTTTACTTTCAGGGATAACCTATTAACAATAGAATAAATGTAAATTCCTCTACAATTTGGATTCAAACTAGCTTCCTATCCTCTTTCTCATCCTGCTGTTCCATGCAAACCCTTCATACCAGCAAAAATACCCGCTTCCTGCGCTTCACATATTTCTGCTTCCAAGAGTTTCACTTGAGCCATTTCTTCCCACAAGAGACCCTCCCCCTTGGCTCAGGCATGTCTTTTTAGCTTTCAAAGCCCAGCTACGATGTCCTCCATTATAGCAATCTTTTGTATTACCCCTCCAGGGACTTACAGCTATCTTTTTACAACTGCTTGTGCCTGATAAGATCACCCACCCTCACCACCCCCACTCCCTAAATGCACACAGATGAGCCTCACTTCCCCTCTGACCAACTAGCCTTTAAGTTCTTGGAAGGCAGGATTGATGTCATCTTTGTCTTCTCCAAGGCTCTTAGCACAGTTCATTCTTTATACCTTCCTGGCAGGGGAGCCAGCCAGGAAGGGATAAACACCTCTCTGGACAAGGGGAACCACAGTGTGTGTGATGGTCAAGGCCCTCAAGGGGGCAGTAGAGAACTAGTTGTTTAATATACACCACCAGAAGTATTGAATTTGGGGTTCTTAAAGGTTTTGTCAACTGGTGTGTGTGTGAGAGGGTGGGTCGAGTGAGGGGTAAGTTAAATCCAGAAAGTGGGAAGGGAACAAACAGGAGTTATTAGGAATTCATTCTAAATAGGATCAAAACCTGGAACACAAACCAACCACATGATGATCATCAAGAGGGGAAAAAAACAGGAAGACTGTTAAAAGAAAGGCATGAAGATTCCAAAACACACATAAAAGCTAGAATTCAGGTTGGTCAAGGGACAAGGTCTACGCCAGGTTCATGTTTTGACAAGAAAGAGAAGTGAACTCAAAATATGGGAAATTTAACTCTGAGAAGGAGGCAGGAACCCATACATGGTCAGGGTCAAATTATCCTAAAACTTTGCTAAATTTTTGAAACTTGCACTGAAATTTTGTCTATGAATATAAGACAAAATCATAAGTAAAATATTAGTAAAGAGAATTCATCATCACCTTAAATGGGGTTTATTTCAGAAATATATAAGTATAGTTCAATATTAAGAAATATATTTATCAGAACTAACATAGATAAGAAATATTATAGGATCTTCTCCATAGATTTTTAAAATGACTTTTAGTAAGATCCAATACCCATTGTTGATAACACTTAATAAAATCAATAATTTCTCAACATGGTGATATATTAATCCTAGAAGCCCAGTGCACGAAATTTGTGCAGTGGGGGAAGGAGAGGGTCCCTCAGCCCGGCCTGCACCCTCTCCAATCTGGGACCCCTCAGGGGATGTCCGACTGCCGGTTTAGGCCCGATCCCAGGGATCGGGCCTAAACCGGTAGTACCGGCAGTCGGACATCCCTCTTGCAATTGGGACTGTTGGCTCCTAACCACTTGTCTGCCTGCCTGTCTGGTCACCCCTAACCGCCTCTGCCTGCCAGCCTGATCGCCTCTAACCGCCTCTGCCTGCCAGCCTGATTGCCCCTTACTGCCCTCCCCTGCCAGCCTGATCACCCCTAACTGCCCTCCCCTGATGGCCTGATTGCCCTTAACTGCCTTCCCCTGCTGGCCTGATTGCCTCTAACTGTCTCTGCCTTGGCCCCTGCCACTGTGGCTTTGTCAGGAAGGATGTCTGGAAGATGTCTGGTCTAATTAGCATATTACCCTTTTTTTAGTATAGATAGGTGGTATTATCCACTGCAATTTAGACAACTAGATAAGAGCCATGAAAAGTGGAGATTATTCTTTTTTAGATAAATTGACAATTCTGCAAGATTAAACTAAAAATGTACTACAAGTAATAACAGACTTCAATAAAAATTGGGTGGAATAAAAATAGTATGCAGAATTAATGTCCAGAAATACAAGCAACAAGTAATTAAAATATGTAATGAAGAAAAATCTCACCTACAATGGCAGCAAAATGATAAAACACTTAGAAACAAATCGAACAAGAAATATATAAACCTTTATAAGAGAAACATTAAAACATCCCTAAAGAACACACATAGATTTTTATTCTTTTTGAATAAAAAGACTCAAAATTGTAAAGATTTTATTTCTATCTAAGGTAATTTATAAATTTAATATGATCCTCATTAAAATGTTGATAGTTTTTTCCCTTTGATTTGACTTTCTCTTTACCACAAGCAAATCAAGTTTGTCTTCAGAAGTAGAATAATGACTTCTCAAAGTTTTCCTTTCTCCCTCTGCTGAGTCAAAACAGACTAATATGAGAATGAGGCCAAGAAATATATTCCTAGTGAAGGGTGTAAAAAGGAAGAAGGAAGAGGGAGAAAGAAAAGGAATGAGGATGGAAAGAATGTATGAAATCTAAAGTTCATATAAAAAAATGAAACAAGAATAAATAGCCAGAAAACTTTTTAGAAGAGCAATAAGGGTATCAGATACTAAAACACATTATAAAACCTCAACAATTACCACATTGTAAGATATAAATAGAATGGTACATAAAATCCTATATAATAAAAGCCTAATATGCTAAGTGTCCGGTCTTCTGGTTGTCCATTCAACCAATCAAAGTGTAATATGCTAATGATATGCTAACACTGCTCAACTGCTCACTATGACATGCACTGACCACCAGGGAGCAGACGCTCCAACCGGTAGGTTAGCTTAGGCTCTACAGCAGCAGTTCTCAACCTGTGGGTTGTGACCCACAGGTTGAGAACCACTAGCAGGGTCGCCTAAGACCATCGGAAAACACAGATATTTACATTACGATTCATTAACAGTAGCAAAATTACAGTTATGAAGTATCAACAAAAATAATTTTATGGTTGGGGGTCACCACAACATGAGGAACTGTATTAAAGGGTCGTGGCATTAGAAAGGTTGAGAACCACTGCTTTAAATAAATGTTAGAGACACTGGCTGGATTTGGTACAACCAAAAGTCCCTAGGAGCTTTAATCTTTTAAAGCAACATTTCTTAAAATGTGTTTCTCATTATTTCATCAGAAAAATTAGGTACATGTTGAAATGTATATTTCAAGGTTCCACTTGAATTGCCCACTAAATTAAAAACTTTTAAGGCAGCTTCTGAGAACTTGCATAATAACCAAGTTTCCCTGGTGATTCTGATGAACACAAGTTTGGGAATCTCTCATTTAAATCAACTCTCCCTGCTGAGTGTAACTGTCTCGCCAACTTAGTCCTCACTGCTTTTTTTTCCAGTTGGGTCTATAGCTTTCACCACTATATCTGTGCAATTGAAGCCCATTGAAAAGTGCATTGAGCTCTCTATTCAGTTTGACTGAAATATATAAAAAAAATATAAAAACCCTTAGTTTAGCTGAGATAAGGTTGGAATTTCTTTAAAAGAATGTTCAGTACAAAATAAAACAAATGCCAAGTTATACAAATGGGTTGTTTACCGAGTGCTGATTTCTTATTGACATGACATTTATCTTAAATTGAGCCTCAGAATGACGAGGGCTGGTAAAATGCCAGTGCTGTAACCCTATAAATACAAATGTTGCTCAAGACTTGCTTTTGGTCCCTCTGCTTTTCTTCCTGGGACTTCAAAATTCTCTCCTATGCCCTAGCCCCGAGGTCGGCAAACTGCAACTTGTGAGCCACATGCAGCTGTTTGGCCCCTTGAGTGTGGCTCTTCCACAAAATACCACGGCCTGGGCGAGTCTATTTTGAAGAAGTGGCGTTAGAAGAAGTTTAAGTTTAAAAAATTTGGCTTTCAAAAGAAATTTCAATCATTGTTCTGTTGATATTTGGCTTTGTTGACTAATGAGTTTGCTGACCACTGCCCTAGCCAGTTTGGCTCAGTGGATAGAGTGTTGGCCTGCAGACTGAAGGGTCCAGTCAACAGCACATGCCCAGGCTGTGGACTCAATCCCCAGCCGATCAATGATTCTCTCTCATCATTGATGTTTCTATCTCTCTCTCTTGCTCCCTTCCTCTCTGATATCAATGAAAATATATAAAAAATTCTCTCCTATGTAGTAGATGACTTATGAATTCATAGCTCCAGCTTCAATATCTCCTCTAAGTTCCAGATACATATATAGAGCTAGCTACTTAACATATCCTCTTGTATATCCATAATGCACCTCAAAGGAAATGTTTTCAAAATGGAATTATCTGTATCACCCACCCAGCACTATCCTCTGCAGCCCTGACCCCACCCAAACCAGTCTGCTTTCAGTGTTCCATTTGGAGCAAGAGCACCTCCATCCAACCTGTTAGGTACGCCTCAATTTATCCTTGACAGCACCCTTGCCTTCACTTCCAAAATTTAATCCATCTTAAACTCTTGTTATTTTTCCCTCTCAAATATCTCTCAGGTTCATCTACTTACCTCTACTTCTGCAGTACCCCTCATCCAAACTACCATAATCACAAGAGCCGCTTAACTTGTCTCTTCCCTTCTGTTAACAGGTGAGCTAACCAATATACAAATGGATCATGTTCTGGGGGCACCTCAACCTGGTTAATAACATTTTTTGGTTTCCTATTACTCTTGGGATAAAAACAGAAATCTCTTAATGTGGTGTAAGAGCGCCTGCAAGTGCTGCCCTTAGCTATCCCTTCAGTTTCCTCTCTACTCCTTCTTTACCATCTTTGCTTCAGCAACACTGGTCTGTTACTATCTATGCTCTCTCCCAATTCAGACCTGCTCACATGTCACTACCTCCACTTGACATTCCCTTCACTCACTTCGGATCTCATTAGCTCTTCTTATTCATCCTTCCACATCTTAGCTCTGTAGTCACTTCCCAGGGGGCATTTCCCCAGAGTTTTCTGTGCAGGTTAAATTCCCTTTTTATGTCCTCTCATTGCATTATGTCCTCCTGCTCTAGTAATTATCACCCATGGAATTTAGCATTTATTTATATGATAGTTTTAAAAAATATGTTTTCATTGATTTTTAGAGAGAGGAAGGGGAAGGGATGGAGAGATAGAAACATCGATGAGAGAGCAACATCATCTATTAGCTGCCTCCTACACTTGCTCTACTGGGGATCGAACCTGTAACCCAAGCATGTGCCCTGACAGGGAATTGAAACAGTGACCTCTTGCTTCATGGTTTGATGCTCAACCACTGACCCACACCAGCCAGCTGTATTATTTTTTTTTTAAATGACTGTCTCTGTCACTAGAATGTAAGCTTACGAGGACAGGGACACCATGAGTGCTTTGCTTGTATAACAGCCCCTGGCACAGTGACTGCCACAGGGAATAGGTTCCTTGAAAATACTGGTTGAATGAATGAATAAACTTATTCCCAGTTCCTTTATTTTCTTTAAGGTTGTTCAGAGTGGACGTTAGAGGGAATATTGGGCAAAGGTAACCAACAAGACAAATAATAATAGCCAATATTTATAGAGAGTGCTTTATATAACTGTACATGGCAGCTATGCACATTACATTGGTTGTCTCAGTATACTTCCATACAGCCTTAAAAGGAAATACCATGATTTTCTTTATTTTGTCCAAAGTCCTTCAACTCAGAAGTAGCAGAGTTAAAATTCAATCCCAGGTTTTCTTTGAATCCACAGCCTGACCTCTTAACCACTAAGACAGACTGCTTCAGTCTTTGAACTTGAGGTCTATTTAAACTGACCTCACTGTTACGTCTGGTGAAATTATGTCCTTCTAGAACCTTCTTACTTTTTCTCTTCTAGCTTTTGGGTTTTCAGATAATCTTATCTGGACTCAATTGGGCGGTACTTCTTTGCAGCTGCCGGGACTCTCTGATATCTCTGCCTTGTACCTGGATCCTGAGCTGTACGATGATGGAGAAGCTTAGTATCTGGTCTCCTCTGTGCCTTAGTCATCTTGTTCTTATCTTGTGGTAGCTTCACCTCTTCTAGGCATTAGGGGTTCCTGTAAATCCAACATCTACCTCTATCCCATTTGTTTTTAATTTAAATTATTTATTGTTTAAAGTATTACATAAATCTCCTTTTCCCCCCATTGAGCTCTCCCCAGCCACCCCCACTCCCCAGCATGTGTCCCTCCCCAAACCCCGCCCCAATCTGTGTCCATTGGTTTTGCTCATATGCATGCATACAAGTCCTTTGGTTGATTTCTTACCCCCTCGCCCTTCCTCTTTCCTCATAGGTTGGACAGTCTGTTCAATGCTTTTATGACTCTGGTTCTATTTTGGTTCCTCAGTTTATGTTGTTCGTTATATTCCAGAAATGAGTGAGATCATGTGACATTTATCTTTCTCTGAGTGGCTTATTTCGCTTAACATAATGCTTTCCAGTTTCATCCATGCTGTTGCAAATGGTAAGAATTCCTTCTTTTTTATAGCAGCGTAGTATTCCATTGTGTAGATGTAACACAGTTTTCTAAT
This sequence comes from Corynorhinus townsendii, assembly GCA_026230045.1. NCBI lineage: Eukaryota > Metazoa > Chordata > Mammalia > Chiroptera > Vespertilionidae > Corynorhinus > Corynorhinus townsendii. The sequence goes on from JAPDVU010000003.1 coordinate 158,132,455, forward strand.
CCACTCATCTGCTGATAGGCACTTAGGCTATTTCCAAATCTTAGCTATTATAAATTGTGCTTCTATGAACATAGGGGTGCATATATCCTTTCTGATTGGTGTTTCTGATTTCTTGGGATATATTCCTAGATGTAGGATTACTGGGTCAAATGGAAGTTCCATTTTTAATTTTTTGAGGGAACTCCACACTGTTTTCCACAGAGGCTGCACCAGTCTGCATTCCCACTAGCAGTGCACAAGGGATCCTTTTTTCTCCACATCCTCACCAGCACTTCTCATTTATTTATTTATTTATTTATTTATTTTTTTCATTTATTTATTTGTTGATGGCAGCCATTCTGACAGGTGTGAGATGGTACCTCATTGTTTTGATTTGCATCTCCCAGATGATCAGTGTCTTTGAGCATGTTTTCATATTCTCATCCTTCTGGATGTCTTCTTTTGAAAAGTGTCTATTAGGTCCTTTGCCCATTTTTTTATTGGATTATCTTCATTTTGTTACGTTGTATGAGTTCCCTATAAATTTTGGAGAGTAAACCCTTATTGAATATAACATCGGCAAATATGTTCTCCCATACAGTGGACTTTCTTATTGTTTTGTTGATGGTTTCTTTTGCTGTGCAGAGGCTTTTTATTTTGATGTAGTCCCATTTGTTTATTTTCTCCTTAGTTTCCATTGCCCTAGAAGCTGTATGGGCAAAGACAAATGTCTGCTATTTTGCTGTCTATGGCTTCTTCTGGGATTTTTGTGGTTTCCTGTCTTATGTTTAAGTCCTTTATCCATTTTGAGTTTATTTTTGTGTATGGTGTAAGTTGGTGGTCTAGTTTTATTTATTTATTTTTTTGCATGTATCTGTCCAATTTTCCCAACACCATTTATTGAAGAGACTGTCTAGGCTCCATTGTGTGTTCTTGCCTCCCTTGTCAAGTATTAATTGAGCATAATGGCTTGGGTTGAACTGTGGGTTCTCTGTTCCGATCCATTGGTCTATATGTCTGTTCTTGTGCCAGTACCAGGCAGTTTTGAGAATGGTGGCTTTGTAGTATAGCTTGATATCTGGTATTGTGATCACTCCAACTTTGTTCTTCTTTCTCAGGATTGCTGCAGCTATTCAGGGTCTTTTTTTATTCCAGATGAATTTTTGGAGAGTTTGTTCTAGATCTTTGAAGTATGCCATTGGTATTTTAACGAGAGTGCATTGAATCTATAGATTGCTTTGGACAGTATGGACATTTTAATGATGCTGATTCTACCAATCCATGAACACGGTATATTCTTCCATTTGTTTATGTCTTCCTCTAACTCCTTTTTCAGCATCCTTTAATTTTCTTAATACAGGTCTTTTACCTCCTACGTTAAATTTATTCCTAGGTATCTTAATTTTTCTGGTGCAATGATAAATGGGATTTTTTTTTTTTTTTTTTTAGTTTCTCTTTCTGTTAGTTCATTATTGGTGTATAAAAAGCCATAGATTTCTGGGTGTTAATTTTGTATCCTGCTACATTGCTGAATTCATTTATTAAATCTAGTAGTTTTTTGATGGAGTCTTTAGGGTTTTCTATGTCATGTCATCTGTGAATAATGATAATTTTACTTCTTCTTTTCCAATTTGGATGCCTTCTTGTCTGATCACTATGGCTAGCACTTCTAGTACTATGTCAGGAGTGATGAAAGTGGGCATCCCTATCTTGTTCCTGTTCTTAGGGGAAATGTTTTTAGTTTTTGCCCATTGAGTATGATGTTGGCTGTAGGTTTGTCGTATAAGGCTTTTATTATGTTGAGGTATGATCCCTCTATTCCCACTTTTTTGAGAGATTTTATCAGGAAAGGGTGTTGGATTTTGTTAAATGCCCTTTCTGCATCAATTGATATGATTATGTGATTTTTGTCTCTAAATTTGTTTATGTGATGCATTACATTTATTGATTTGCAGTTATTGTACCAGCCTGACATCCATGGAATAAATCCCACTTGGTCATGGTATATGATTTTTCTAATGTAATGCTGGATCTGATTTGCTAGAATTTTGTTGAGGATTTTGGCATCTAAGTTCATGAGGGATACTGGCCTATAATTCTCTTTCATTGTGTTATCTTTATCTGGTTTTAGGATTGGGGTAATGCTGGCTTCATAGAAGGAGCTTGAAAGTGTGCCTTCCTTTTGAATTTTCTGGAATAGTCTGAGGAGGATAAGTTTTAGTTCTTTTTTGAATCTTTGGTAAAACTCTCCTGTGAAGCCGTCTGGCCCCAGGCGTTTGTTGCTGGAAGCTTTTTGATGAATGCTTCAATTTCCTTTTTAGTTATCTGCTTGTTGAGATTTTTTTATTTTTCTTGATTGAGTTTTGGAAGGTCATATTTTTTTTAGGAATATGTCCATTTCCTCTAGGTTGTTTAGTTTGTTGGAATAGAGTTGTTCATGATATTTTTTTAACAATCTTTTATATTTCTGTGGGGTCTGTTGTTATTTCACCTTTTTCATTTCTGATTTTATTTGGGTCCCCTTTCTTTGCTTCTTGGTGAGCCTGACTAGAGGTTCATCAATCTTGTTTATCCTTTCAAAGAACCACTCTTGGTTTCATTGATCTTTTGTATTGGTTTTTATTGGTCTCTATGTCATTTATTTCTGCTCTGATTTTTATTATCTCCTTCCTTCTGCTCACTTTGGGCTTTTCTTGTTGCTCTCTTTCTAATTCTTTATGTTGTAGAGTTAGATAATTTATTACCAGTTTTTTTGTTTTGTTTTGTTTTTTGAGGTAGGCCTGTAATGCTATGAAATTCCCTCACAGGACTGCTTTCACTGTGTTCCATAGGTTTGGATTGTTGTGTTTTCATTGTCATTCATTTCCAGAATGTTTTTAATTTCTCCTTTGATCTCTTTGGTAACCCAATCATTGTTTAATAGCATGCTATTCAGCCTCCAACTGTTTGAATTTTTAAATTGTTTTTATTGTAGTTGATTTCTAATATTATGTCATTGTGGTCTGAGAAGATCCTCCATTTGTTTTTTTTATTCAATTTAAGTGTAGACCAGAGCAGTGATCTCTCCAGTGGAACTTGATTTAAACTTACTTAGCATTTGAGTCCTGTCTCACTGAGCAGCCATGTAGCATTGATGGCAGATGCCCTCTTTCCCTGGAATTTTCCTTTTCGTGATAATTTCCCTCCATAGCAGTTTCCCCATCCCTTTCTAGTTTGATGAATATCAGCAAGGTTTCTCTCTGAGGAAAGCTTCTGACTGACTCTTAGTTTGTGTAGGGAACAGACTGAACCAATAGACCTTATGTCCAATAACTTGGTTTGAGATTACTCCCCTCCACAAGGTTCACTTAGATGGCATACTGCAACCTAAGAAAGTGGTTTTAGAGGATGTCATCATTATTCAAAATTCTGTATATCTTGTTGAGAAATAACAAATTAATTACTGGCCCATAAAATGACACTTTTGATTTATTCTCTTACTTATTTGAACAATTTTTCTTTAAATTTTTTTTTTATTTTAGAGAGGAAGGGAGAGGGAGAGAGAGATAGAAACATCAATGATGAGAGAGAATCATTGATTGGCTGCCTCCTGCATGCCTCACACTGGGGTTCGAGCCCATAACCACAGGGAATTAAACCGTGACCTCCTGGTTCATTGGTTGATGCTCTACCACTGAGCCATGCCAGCAGGGCTTTTACTGGATTTAAATACATTATTAGTTTGAATTTTAAATGTTATTGCCTCTCAAAAGAACCCAGATGATTCAAAAGTTAAGATGATTGGGGGAGGGAGCATGGGAGATACCTGTAATACTGTCAAAAATAAAAAATATATATTAAAAAAAAGATGATGGGTCTTTAAGTCATTTTCATTGCCAAATTATTTCTTTCTACAATGTAAAAGTTGTCACGACAGTGGCTACCAACTGGGTTTTACAGATTGCTTTTGTAAGTGTATGATTAAACCAAATATAGTAAAACCTCAAGTGGCTGACTCAGAGGATATATTTAAAAGAGTATGAGACAGTATTAAAGAAGTGGTGGCCTTTGTGCAGAGGGAGGATTGCCTTCTCATCTAGACCTATAGCAACCTTCCCGGCTATGACTTTGAAAGCGCCTGAGGCACACAGTCTAGCTAAGAGAGCCATCCCAGGAGAAAACCGCAGCAGGGATTGTGGAGAGCAGCTCAGCATTCTCCCCATCCTGTGAAACAAACAAGTGTTAGATACAGACAAGAAGAGTCTTCCAATACGTGAACCTTGAGCAGTTAAGAGTTAAAAGGGCGGGAGAGACTCTACAATTGAAATAAAATTGATTGTTTTAGTGCAAGGACATAAAAGATTAGCTGCAAATTAAGCAGAACAAGGAATCCTATTCAAAGGAAATGCGCTAAAGAAAACCAGGTTGTCATGCTAAAGAGAACAAGAACAGACAATCCTGTAGAGAAGAAATGCAAAAGGATAATAAAACATGGAGAAATCCAACCTTTCTAATATTTTTATCAATTTGTCAACAATTAAAAGAATGAAAATGGTCAGTTTTTTTTCTGGAAGGTAAAATTCTGTGGGAGTTTATCTTCTAGTGAGAGCCACCATCTTTCTGGAAAGCAATTTAGGGGCATGTTTTAAGAGCCTTAAACATGTTTATATATTTGACTGAGTAAATTTGGCATGAATTTAACTGAAAGAAAATAATTACATATTAGGATATGTGTTGTTATTTATTTACAATAGTAAAAAGAAAAAGTAACAGCTGGAAATAGCTTGAAGGAGCAATAAAAATTATTTCAGCTAATTATATGGCAAAAAACCCCACACACATGATACAGACATTAAATTATGTTCTCCTTAATATGATATGAAAATGTACCCAATGTGTTATTTTTATAATAAGAATGGTACTTTACAAAAATATTCTGGTGGTCAACATGGGCAGACTGGGCAGACTTGGTTTAAAAGAAAAAAGCCTCTTCTGGAACTCCTTATGGGCAATAAATCGTCCACGATTGCCTTTCCAGAGACCGTTCCAATTGCCAACGGGGACCAGGAGGTTATGCGGCTGGGCTCAGATTTAGAGAAGAATAACATGCAGAACTAAAAAGATTATTCATTAAAGGAGACCTTCCAATAAAGCACAATCCACGACTGTTTCTTTATGTAGGTAAGGCAAACAGAATAGATTAGGGCACTCAAACGTTCATTTATGAAAATGGCTTTATTAATAAAAGCAACAACAACATAATGAAATTCCAAATGACAGTAATGATGACAGCTTCTATGAATTCAGGAATAAAGGATTGACATTTTGTCAATGGCAATAACAGCTACCCACATTTGAGAGATAGAGGTTTGCATTTGCATGAGACATCCTGCTTATTCCGCTTGTAATCAAAGTTTGGAATTCTACATGAGTTCATAGATTTGTTCCAATAATTCCATGACATTATAGAGTGAATGGGAAACACTTGCATAGCTATTTGTGACAAGATAAACTAGGAAAATCCTCTTTCTTCCCTTCTGTTAGAAGAAGCACACTATATTCAAAAAAATTAATCATAGTTGGTGCACTGGAAATGGCATACTTTCTGATATCAGCAAGATACAGGAGAACGAATTCTGGCAGCTAATATGGTGACTAATCATTTTAGTTGCTCTGAGGCTCTTCCCATCTAGTGAATCAATGACATTGCTTGCTTCTGAGGAAGGGGAAAGATGAAGGTCAGATATAGCCTTGGACTAAAAACTAATCTGAAGTTATTTTTTTTTAACTTACAGAAGGACTCACTTAAAATGAAAGGCTTTTACTTTATGAGAACAACTGTAAAAGAGAAGTGAATATATTTTGAAATCCAAAAGGTCCTAGAAAATCTGAGACAAAGCTTGGAGGACTAAATCACAGAGCTTATAAAAAATTATATGACATAGAGAATAATGAAAAATGCATATGAGTAGTTTCTCATATACAAAGGTCAGGAGAAAAAGCATCATCTTGCTGGGCTACACCATCTTCTTAAAGAGAAAAAGAGATCGATAGATTTGCCTTCTCATGCTGTCATAACAAATTCTCACAGACTGGGTGGGTTAAATAACAGACATTTATTTTTTCACCGTTCTGGAGGCTGGAAATATAAGATCAAGGTGTCAGTGGGGATAGTTTCTGGTGAGGCATCCTGGCTTGCAGAGAGCCACCTTGTCAGTGTGTCCTCATATGGCCTCTTCTCCTTGCATGCGGGGGGGGGGGGTGGAGGGGGGAGAGAGAGAGAGAGAGAGAGAGAGAGAGAGAGAGAGAGAGAGAGAGAGAGAGAGATCTGGTGTCTTTTCCTCTTACAAGGACACCAGTTCTATTAGATTAGGGCCCCAACCTCTTGACCTCATTTAACCTTAATCACCTTCTTAAAAACCCTATCCCCAAATCCAGTCACATTAGAGTTAGGCCTTCAACATAAGACTTTTGAGGAAACACAGTATAGACCAGAATGAGAAAAAGGATTAGGCGTAGGTGAGGTCCCTGAAAGGACTTTGGCTCTGTCTCTTCCAAGAGAAGACCTGGAGTTGGGTGTCCTTACCCACCCTGTCACAGTCAGAGGTCATTCAGTAAGTTGTATTTGATGAGATATCATGCTGCCTATATTACAAAGAGATGGCTTCCTGGCTCTAGGACTTACTACCCAAAACACCTCTGTGGGAAAGAACTATTCCTCAGCAGTGGAATTAACTCAGCAAGATAGAATCAACGAGATGAGCACCAGAGTATTAAACTGATTACAGTGTAGGCCTGGTCACTAGACATGTTCCAAGCCATGGTTAAAGCTTGGCAATGGAGCTGAACTACATGTGTTATAGCCCCAGCTCAGGGATCCTAGGCAAGTTATAGGCAAGTTACATTTTTGTGTCTCAGTTTCCTAAGTAGATAGAAGATGATTTGACTTTAGGTGATGGGAACACAATGCAATATACAGATCATGTGTCATCAAAATGTACTATATGATCCTATTAACCACTGTCACCTCAAAATTTTAATTAAAAAATCTTACATAGTAAAAGCCTAATATGCTAAGTGTTCAGTCATCCAGTTGGCCATTCAACCAATCAAAGCATAATATGCTAATGATGTGCTAAGGCTGCTCAACTGCTCACTATGACATGCATTGACCACCAGGGGGCAGATGCTCTGACTGGTAGGTTAGCTTGCTGCTGGGGTCCAGCCAATCGGGACTGAGTGAGATGGGCCATACACTCCATGGAGCCCTCCCATGGTCCCTCCCTGGCTGGCTAACTTCCCGCGTCCCTCCCAGCCCCGATCGTGCACCAGTGGGATCCCTTGGCCTGGCCTGCACCCTCTCACAATCCAGGACCCCTTGGGGGATGTCAGAGAGCCGGTTTCTGCCCGACAGCGGAACAACTGGTTGCTATGATGCACACTGACCACCAGGGGGGCAGACGCTCAATGCAGGAGCTGTCCCTGGTCAGTGCGTTCAGACAGGGGGAGCACCGCTCAGCCAGAAGCCAGGCTCATGGCCTGTGAGCACAATGGTGGTGGCAGGAGCCTCTCCTGCCTCTAAGGCAGTCGGACATCCTTTGAGGGCTCCCAGACCGCAAGAAGACGTAGGCCAGGCTGAGGGACCTCCCCCCCGACCCTGCCCCCAAGTGCACCGGGCCTCTAGTAAATAAACTAAAATGGGGTTAATGAGTAGCTACGTCATATGTATTCTATACATGAAAATAAGTAAATACATACAAATGGCCTGGGCCAATCTGTGTTGGATATAAATGCTCAGCAAATGTAAGCTTGCATCATCACCATTATTATTATCTAAATTTTATTGCAAAACTTCAAAGGTAAGTCATCTACTCTATAAAAAAAATCCCACCCTCAATCATAGAAAAAGCATAGTCTTTCAGGCAAATAGCTTTACAGGATTAAAGTCAAGAAAGTACTAAAGGAAAAATGCGAACGTATCCCAGTTCAGCTGTATGAATATAAAACTATAGCTACCAGACCTTTGTACCATGAAACAGATTATACAAAATGAAGTATATATTTTAATTCTTTAGTAAAAGCAATTGTTCTAGCTATAATTTTCTTCTACTAGCTTATATCATGGGTCTTAGACAAGTAGTTTTCTACAAAATTAAACTCTGCAAAACGCATTAAGAAGAGAATCTTCATGGAAAAATATGTATAAACTTGAGCAGAGTGATGACCTTTTTTTTTTTAAAACTTCTCCCATGCAATCTCATTAGTTGTTCCTACAAAATTAAGTTGGGAATGTCCATTTGGATGAAGTAAGAGGTTATATAATCTGTACTAAAACATGCTCTGAACATGCAACTAAATATAACTTTTAAATGTTGAATTGTCACTAAACCATTGGGCATTTGATGGTAATTCTAGGTTTTCTATTGAAATGGGAGCAATAGGAGGATTTTAACCTTAGGAAAAGAGGTAAAGTTTTGAATTACACAGTGTTACCTAAGAAGATGAATAATTACAAAGGAGAACACTAAATCTGATATTGGATTAGAGACAGATTAATCAACCAAGTTATGCAAAGGTAATAAAAATAAGAGGAGAAATATGTTTGTGTATCTAAATGAAAGTAGGTTTAAAACTGGGGAAACCTCTCATAGTATCTTATGTCTATGTACTTCAGTTCCTGGAGATTCAGTTGATTTGAGGAGAACTTGCTGGAATTGATGCTCACAATTGAAGCAAAAATAAATCAGAAAATTTATTCACCTTTCATGATTTTAATTTTGCGGACTTCATGAAAATATCCTTTTTGTTCTGTGTCAAGTATAATAATTGGGAGAATATTTATCTTGATATTCTGTTATGTTAGTCTCATCAAGAAGTTTTAAAAGAGAAAAAGGATGGTGATTGATATGTATTTAAAATTTTACCAGTAATAGTCAATCAAAGTAAATTCACCATGCCATTTAATATTCTGATTTCTTAAAAGTGCATGAACATTCTCCTTTGCTGTTTTAAGTTAATCAAGGATTTTACCAAAAACTGTCAAGGGGAAGTGAGCTTTATCCACAAACTGGTCTGGCTTGAAAATAATCTCTTTTGTTAAATTTCATAAGCCTTACTAAATTTTTGGTCATCAGATGCCCTTTATTCTGAATATTTTCAAATATAAGTAAAAAACTCAATATGTAAGCAGTACTAATTGAATCTGTAGATTCAATTCTAATTATGAGTAATAGATAACAAAACTAATTTGCATTTAGCTTTTTTAAAAAGTCAGGTTTGTTGAGGTATAATGTACATACAATAAAATTCATCTTTTATAGTGTACTGTTGTGTAAGTTTTGTCAAATGCATATAGTTGCATAATCATTACCATAATCAAGATATAGCACAGTCTTCCCCCTCCAAAATTCCCTAATTTACTTTTTTAGTCAATTTCTTGATAACCAAAGATTTTTTTCTGCCCCTATAATTTTGCCTTTTCCAGATTGTTACATAATGGAACCAGAGCCTATGTAGCCTTCTGAAACTGACATCTTTCACTTAGGACAGTGGTTGGCAAACCGCGGCTCGCGAGCCACATGCGGCTCTTTGGCCCCTTGAGTCTGGCTCTTCCACAAAATACCACGGCCTGGGCGAGTCTATTTTGAAGAATTGGCATTAGAAGAAGTTTAAGTTTAAAAAGTTTGGCTCTCAAAAGAAATTTCAATCATTGTACTGTTGATATTTGGCTCTGTTGACTAATGAGTTTGCCAACCACTGACTTAGGATAATGCAGTGGGCCTTCATACATGTTATTTCATGTTATCAGTTGTCCATTTCTTTTTCTTGCTGATAAGTATTTCATTGTATGGATGTAATAGTCTATTATTCATTTGCCTTTGAATAAATTCCCATTTGAATATATGTTCTCCTAACATTTTTAATTCTATAATTCTAGGGACACAGAAATCTAACTTATGAGGAGGAAACGCTTTTCTCATGTAGTTCTATACTTGTCCCATGTGTCTCTATCCCAACTCAGCAAGCTAACTTCTTGCCTGAACACTACTCTACGTTCTCTCCTCAATTGTTCTTTCAGAATTATTCTCAAAGTTGAAAACACAAAATTGGGACATAGTAAATTAACCACAACTTTGGCTTCATAGACCATCTGGCAATTCTACCTTATCACTAAAATATTAGAAAGCTATTGAAATAGAGTTGTTAAAGTCTGGTAGATTTATTGGTAGAAGGCATTTAGGGAAACTTCTGTTTACTCATTAGCTGTTCGGTAAATTGAGCAGACTTTAATGGCCTTAATGACAAAGAAAATAGACATTACAGAATTAGTCCAGGAAAGTCAGTAAACAAACCACAACAATAAAAACAAACCTGGGAGTTGGTAGTAATCTTATTTTTAGAATTGTCATATTGTTTTATCTAAAATGTCCAGTTTGCCAGATATCGAGCTATATTACAAAGCCACTGTTCTCAAAACTGCCTGATACTGGCACAAAAATAGACATATAGACCAATGGAACAAAGCAGAGAACCCAGAAATCAACCCAAGCCTTTATGCTCAATTAATATTTGACAAAGGAGGCAAGAGCATACAATGGAGTCAAGACAGTCTCCTCAATAAGTGGTGGGAAAATTGGACAGATACATGCAAAAAAAGAAAAGAAAAGAAAAACAAATTAGGCCACCAACTTACACCATACACAAAAATAAACTCAAAATGGATAAGGGACTTATACATAAGATGGGAAACCATAAAAATTCTAGAAGAAGCCATAGATAGCAAAATAGCAGACATTTATCGTAGCAATATCTTTTCCAATACAGCTACTAGGGCAATGGAAATTAAAGAGAAAATAAACAAATGAGACTACATCAAAATAAAAAGCTTCTGCACAGCAAAAGAAACCATCAACAAAACAATAAGAAAGCCCACTGCATGGGAGAACATATTTGCCAATGTTATATCTGATAAGGGTCTAATTTCTAAAATTTATAGGGAACTCATACAACTTAACAAAAGGAATATAAACAATCCAATAAAAAAATGGGCAAAGGACCTAAGTAGACACTTTTTGAAAGAGTACATACAGAAGGCTGAGAGACATATGAAAATATGCTCAAAGTCACTAATCATCCGAAGATGCAAATCAAAATGTCAATGAGATACCATCTCACACCTCTAGAATGGCTATCATCAACAAATCGACAAATGACAAGTACTGGTGAGGATGTGGAGAAAAAGGAACCCTTGTGCACTGCTGCTGAAAATACAAACTGGTGCAGCTACTGTGGAAAACAGTATGGAATTTCCTCAAAAAACTGAAAATGGAACTCCGACCTGACCCAGTAATCCCACTTGTAGGAATATATCCCAAGAAATCAGAAACACGTATCAGAAAGGACATATGCACCCCTATGTTCATAGCAGCACAATTTACAATAGCTAAGATTTGGAAACAGCCTAAGTGCCCATTAGCAGATGAGTGGGTTAAAGAATTGGTACTTCTACACAAGGGACTATAAGCTGCTGTAAAAAAAAAAAAGAAGAAGAAGAAGGAACTCTTACCATTAGCAACAGCATGGATGGACCTGGAAAGCATTATGCTAAGTGAAATAAGCCAGTCGGAGAAAGATAAATATCACATGATCTCACTCATTTATGGAATAGAATGAACACTATAAACTGATGAACAAAAATAGATCCAGAGACAGAGAAGCATCGAACAAACCGTCAAACCTCAGAGGGAAGGTGGGGGGGAAGGGGGATAAGAGATCAACCAAAGGACTTGTATGCATGCATATAAGCATAACCCATGGACACAGACAGTAGAGGGGTGAGGGCATGTGCGGGGGGGTGGGAGTAGCCGGGGAGAGGTCAATGGGGGAAAAAGGAGATCAATAAAGAATAAATTAAAATAAATAAAATGTCCAATTTAAACAACAAAAAATTAAGACACACATGAAAGAGAAAGTATGGCTCATACAGAGAGGTGAATAAAAAAGGCAGGTAATAGGAACTGTCCCTGAGAAAGAACAAGCATTGGACCTACTAGAAAAAGTCACAAAAGCAACTATTATAAATATGGTCTAAGGACTGAAGAAAACAAAATTTATAAAAAATTAAAAAGACAGCATGAAAAAATATCTTACCAAATAGAGAATATTGGTAGAGATAGATATTATAAAAAAAGAACCAAATAGAATTTCTGGAGTTGGAAAGTACAATTCCTGAAATGATAAATTCGCTAAAGAGACTCAATATCAGATTTTTAGCAGTCAGAAGAAAGAGTCAAGAAAGGTCAACTGGCATTTATTCAGTCTGAGGAACAGAAAATAAGCAAAATTAATGACAAAGGAACAGAGCCTCAGGGCTCTGTGGGATACATCAAGTACAATGGGTATCCCAAAAGGATAGAGAAAGTAACAGCTAAAAACTTTACCAATTTGCCCTCCTGGTGTGGCTCCATCGGTTGAGGGTGGTATGGTGCACCAGGAGGTCACAGGTTGGGTTCCCAGTCAGGGCACATCCCCAGAAGGGGGCATGTAGGAGGCAGCCCATTGATGTTTCTGTCTCTCACCCCCTTTCTCTCTAAAACAATCAATTAAAAAAAAACTTTTCAAATTTGATGAAAAACACTAACCTGTACATTCAAGAATCTCAACAAAATCCAAGAAATATGAACTTTATAAAAGAAATATACCATTAGACACATTATATCAAACTGTCAAAAGAAAAAGACAAAAAGAGACTTGAAAGGAGCAAGAGAAAAAGGACTCATCTCATATAAAATATGGGATACTAAAAATGAGCTGGCTGAAATGAAAGGATACTAAATAGGAACTTGAATCCACACAAAAAGTAGAGTGCTGGCAAAGCTGCCTGTATAGATAAATACTTAAGACAATAAAAATGTATTCCTGTTTGTATTATTTTTCTGACTTAAAAGAAAACTACATAAAGCAATAATTACAAAACTGTTTTGTTAGGTTTATAAAATTAATTTGTAAGCACAAAAGAGAGGGAAGGAAATGAAGCTATTTTGAACAAAATTAGCATTATTCAAACTAGATTGTTTCAAATTAAGATATTAATTGTATTCTCCAGGGAAACTACTAAGAAAATAGCTAAAAAATAAATACGCAAACGAAGTAAAAGAAATAATAAGGAAATTAAAATGGAACACTAGAAAATACCTATTTAGCACAAAAGAAACAGTATTAGAGGAAGAAAGACACAAAAAGACATGACATAAAAATTAATGGCAGACAGCCCTGGCCTGTGTGGCTCACTTGGTTGAAATGTCATCCCATTCACCAGAATGTGGTTGGTTCAAATCCCGGTCAGGGCACATACCTGGGTTATGGGTTCAATCCCCATTTGAGGCACATGCAGGAGGCAACCAATCGATGTCTCACACTGATTTCTCTCTCTCTCTCTTCCTATTTCTAAAATATTTTTAAAAAATTAATGGCAGACATACATCCTACTTTAGCAGTAATTGCTTTAAATATATAGATTAAACCTCCAATCTAAGTTCCTAGTATCTAGAGCTGGGAGAAAAAACACAGCCACTGCTTGAAAGGCTTCAAAGGACAGTGTTCTCAGGGGAGAGGCAGATTTCCTGTGAAGGAAAAAGACAAAGAGAAGCACAGTAAGATGGTTTCAAAAGTTGAGACGGGATCGAAGAATAGGATGGAACTGGGAATGAGCAGAACCTTGTGGGGATTGGTGTATGAAAGATGAGGAAGGATCTGGAAGTTTAGGGCTTCTTGTGGTGTCCCATGTAATTGAGATAACAAGCATGGGATTGGTCTTGGTGGGTGAACTACTGGCTGTAGGTATATTGGTGGCAGCGTTGGGTGGGGGGAGGCTTGTCAGTGGCTCCCTCCTGAATTTAATTAATTTGGTCTGGAAATGGACATACAGGAGTTATGAACACATGGATGACATTTGAGGCTACAGATGATAGAAGAGATGTAGAGGGTGGACATAAAAGGAGAGAGGAGGACTGAGGACTGGCCCTGGGGCAAATGAACATGGAAAGAAGAAAGAGGTCTGGCAAACAGGAAAAAGAAAACAACCGTTACTGAGACTGAACAGTAACCAGGAGTAATTGATGGCCCAGAGGCCAGGTGAGTAATATAATTCAAAAGGAATAAGTGGTCAACTGCATTTAAAACTCCTAAAAGGTCACGTAAAATGAGGCCTTAGAAAGTAGCACTGGCTTTGATAACTTCTCACATTCTAACAAAGCTGGCGTTGACAGGGAGCATGGGAGAGAGATTTGAATTACAGATGTAGATTTGGCAGGCACAGCATATTAACAGTAATAGAAGCCAGAGATTGGATGAGATTGCCCAAGGAAAGTGAACAGAATAACAAAAATATTGAGGGAAGTGGGAGGACCAGCTTGGGGAACTCAGACCTTAATGCTACAGGCTGAGAAATAGGACCTTACGAAGAGAACCGGGATGCAGCAGCCAGAGACACGGGAGAGACAGACTGTGATGTCATAGAAGCCACGATGGCGTCTCTAGTGGATGGATCCTTTGTAAGCTGAGCATATATTCTAGGAAATGCAGATAGCTTGAAATTAATTTTTTAAATAACATCTTCCTATCATTAAAGTTATTCCACATTTAAAAAACATAATCAAAATACCAGATTCTCTGGCTACTGGCCAGATAAAAGTAAAGACGAAAAAGGGAATGAGAGGTTTAAATGGAGCAGGGCTCTCGCAGGGCTGTGATAGCAGAGAAGACCAGTTGGCTGACCTGAGAGGACTCCTACAGTGGACACTCGACTGAGGAGGCTGAGGGTTTACTCCAAAGTGCTGGAGTTTAAAGGGTAGAAATATTTAAATCTTAAATTTTGGTTTGTGTTATTTTCAACTTCACTGAGGGATAATCCTCCTATATAATAAAAGGCTAATATGCAAATAGACAGAACTGTGGAACAACTGAACAACTGGTCGCTATGATGAGCGCTGACCACCAGGGGGTGCACGCGTAACATGGCAGGTGTTGGCGGCAGAGTGCAGAACATGGCGGGCATCGGTAGCAGCGGGATGGTGGAGCAGGTGAGCTGGGGTACCAGACCAAGGTGGGGCGCAGGTCACTGTCATCGGGCAAGCCTCTGGTTGTTACTGAAAATTCTTTATGCCCACGTGCATGGTTCTGCCAGGTGCTCGCACCTGCTGCTGGCGCCAGACCCGTTTGCACCCGCTGCCAGTGCCGGAACCACTGCTCACACCCGCTGCTGACACCCAGGGCTGGCCCCGATCTCTTGTTGCCCACAGTGGGTGTGAGCGGTGGCTGCTGGCCTTGACCACCCCTGAAGGTTTCTCCACTTGGCCCTGCCGCTGAGGGCCGATCAGGGCAGCAGTTGCTGCTCACACCCACTGACAGCACCAGCCCCACTCACACCCGCTGCTGGCTCCAGCCCCAATTGCTCCGCGCCATCAGCGGGTGCAAGCGGCGCTGGTGCAGTCAGTGCATGGGAGCAGCTGCGGCAGAAGCAGGGCTGCCAGTTGACAGGGGCCTGAGGGCCATGGCGGGAAAGGCTGGGCGGAGGCATGGAGAATGGACCCAGACCGGTCCCTGTGCCCACTGCAGCCTTGCAGCCTACAGCTCCTTCGGAGGTGCACGAATTCATGCACTGGGCTCCTTGTTTACATATAAAATCCACTCATTTTGAGTACAGTTTTATGAGTTTTGACAAACAGTGTCAGTACCATTACAATCAAGACAGGACATTTTGCCCAGTCGGCGTGGCTCAGTGGTTGAGCGTCGACCTATTAACCAGCAGGACATAGTTCGATTCCAGGTCAGGGCACATATCCAGGTTGTGGGCTTGATTCCCCGTGTGAGGCATGCAGGAGGCAGCTGATCAATTATTTTCTGTCATCGTTGATGTTTCCATCTCTGTCTCCCTCTCCTTTCCTCTCTGAAATCAATAAAAATATCTTAAAAAAAAAAAAAAAAGACAGGACATTTCCATCATCTTCCCACTCTAAGACATTAGGTACTACTAATCTACTGTTAATTAAAGTATTCATTTGTAAGAATTTCATGTACATGGAGTAATACAATGTTTGTTACTTTGTGTCTGATTTCTTTTGTGCAGCATAATGTTTTTGAAATTTTTCATTTCTATGTATATCTGAGATATGCGATAGTTTACTTATCCATTAACCTGTTGGTGGACTTTTGGGCTATTTTAAGTTTTGGGCTATTATAAATAAAGCTGAAATTAACATGTTTCTATGAGTATTTTTTTTTTGTGGAAATAAGTTTTCCTTTCAGTTGGGTAAATACCTAGAAATGGAATTTCTGGTTGGTATGATAAGAAGATGTTTAATTTTGTAAGAAATGGCCAAATTGTTTCCAAAAGTGGTTGTAGCATTTTAGATTCCAACCAGCAAAGTATGAGAGTTTCAATTGCTCCACATTCTTGGTATTGTCCAGAGTTTTAATTTTAGCCATTCTAGTGGGAAGTATGGTATATCATTGTGACTTTAATTTGCATTTTCCAAATTGCTAATGATAATAAGCATCTTTCCATCGGATTATTGGCCATTTGAATCTTTTGTGTAGTTTCAATTTAATTTTTAAAGTGTATTACTTGTGTCCTTATTACCAAGTAGCAAGATTTTTTTTATGTGTTCTAGATACAAGTTCTCTGTAAGTTGTATGTATTGTGAATATTTTTTCCAGGAGTTTGCCTTTTCATTTTCTTAGTGGTTTCTTTTGAAGGGCAGAAGTTGTTGGTATGTGGATTATTGTTGTTTTTCTTTTTATGAAGTCCAATTTATCAAAACATATATTTAGGTGTATGATTCACTTTTGGTTAATTTTGGGGTATAATGTGAGGTAAGGATCCTTTCCCTCCCTCCCCCTATATTGGATATCCAATTGTTCCAGCTGCCTTAAAAATTATTCTTTATCACAGTATTGCATTAACATCTTAGTCTCAAATACATTGACTGTATATTTGTGAGTTTAATTTGGGATTTCCTATTATATTCCATTGATCTCTGTACCTACTTCCATGCTAATCCAATACCACACTATTTTGGTTACTGTAGCTTTACAATAAGTCTTAAAATCAGGTAGTGTAAGTCCACCAACTTTATTCTTCTTTTACAAAATTCTTTTGACTATTTTAGGTCCTTGTATTTCCATAAACATTTTAAAAGCAACTTGTCACAATGCTTACAAAGAATTCTTTGTAGAATTTGGGGGGGGGGGGGGGAGGATTGCATTGAATATAAAGATGTGGGCAAAAGTAGGTTTACAGTTGTTTGTAGGGGAAAAAACAATATTAATAAGTAAATAATAATATAAGAATAAACTCTGTGTTTCATGTACTCACAACTGTAAACTTACTTTTGCCCACCCCTGTTTAGGTACGTTGTAGATCATTTACAGAATTGAAATTTTAAACTATTATCAAATCTTCCAATTTATGAACAGAGTACAGCTGCCCATTCATTTGTATAGTCTTTAATTTATCTCAGCAGTGTTTATAGTTTTGTTCTATAGTTCTTACACATACTTTGAAGAATTTATCCCTCAACATTTCATGTTTTTATATCACTGTAAGTGGTATATTGCTAGTATATTATAATAATACTAAGAATTTATCCCTCAATATCTCATTTTTATACCATTGTAAGTGGTATATTGCTAGTATATTATAATAATATTGCTTCCAAAAGTTTTCTCTTCTCTGACTTGTGGGAACCTCAATGATTTCTCTTAGTGTCATCCTGGGAATTGTTTAGCCTACAATTCCCAATATATTAGTTCTTTCCCTGAAAGATCCTTCATGCATGTGCAGACTGATTTTTGGCCAAAGACACAAGGGGGTCTTTGCAGATATCTGGAACTTCTCCTCTTGAGTACTCTACTTCCAAATTCTAGCCACCTTGGCCTTCCCAAACTCCAGTCTCTCTCTCCTCACATGTGACTTCTGGGTTCCATTGCTATTTCCTGTCCCTGCAACACAATCCAGAAATCACCTCTAAGCAGAAAGCCTGGGCAATGAATGGTAAGACTCACCTTATGTGTTTCCCTTCTTTTCTGGCTACAGTTCTATACTGCCTGTTGTTCAATGTCCAGAAATAGCTGTTTCTTATGTTTTGCCCAGTTTTCAAATTATTTACCACAGAGGAGCAATCTTGAGTTATTGTTCACTCATGGTTAGAACACAAAATGTTTTAATTTTCCTTTACATTGTGGAATTTAAAAAGATTTAGTATTTAAAAGTTACATCCAAGCACTTTCCCATCAGCAGGAAAACAAATGGGTCCTGTAGCAAATTAAGCCGGAAACATCGCTCGAGTAAAAAATGACAAAACAAGCTGTCTTCCTTCCAGCATATCTCGAGAAGGCAGGGTTCTTTGGAAAAGACAATAATGTTGGGGAAAATGGAAGGTGACAGGAAAAGAGGAGACCAAATATGAAATGGGCTGATCCATAGAAGCCATAGGTGTGAGTCTACAGGAGCTGAGCAGGGCTGTTGAGGACAAGACATTGTGGACATCACTGATTCATGGGATCACCAGGAATCTGAGTCAGCTCAATGGCAGGTAAGAAAGAGAGAGAGAGAGAGAGAGAGAGAGAGAGAGAGAGAGAGAGAGAGAGAGAGAGAGAGAGAGAGAGAGAGAGAGAGAAACAAGAGCTCTTGGTATCTAGCTGTAAAGAATACATAGTTAAAATAGGAAGCTACCAGATGATTTCATTGTTAATAATACCTACCAAAAACAACAAATTTTAATTTACAAAGTTGATTTGATGGTGCACTCAATGCTTTAAATTATAGTATGGATTTTGTATAATCCACAGCCTTGCAAGCCCAGAGACTTTATCTGAGTTGGAAGAATTGTATGCTGAACTAATTCACAGGAGAGTGACAGATAAACAAGAATGCCAAATGCATTCTCTGGATGAAAACTTATATTGGTTCAAATCCCATCTCCACAACTTGTTAGTGTTACATTTGAAAATACAGTATTTTCTAATGTTTTTGAGGTTCCTTTTTTCCACCTGTGATATGAAGATAATAATAGCTAATTTACAGAATTGTCATGAAGATTACATGAAATTATGTAATAACAAGAGGTAGGGCAGCCTGCTGGTAAAGAGTATGAACTTTGAAGTGAGACTTGTTTGAGTTCAGATCCTATCTCTATTACTTACTAGACCTGTGACCTTGGGTAAAATACTTAGATTCCCTATTGCTCAGTTTATTCAAACAAAGTTTGAATGTTAATAACCCCTACCTTACCAAGTTGTTTTCAGGATTAAACCAACCAATGGACATAAAGGGCTTAGAATACTGTGAAGGGCACATACTAAATTCTACATAAGTATGGTTATGTGATGCACAGTTTCTATCCGAATGTCCAGCACACAGGAGGTGCTTTTTAAAATGGAGTCTATCTATGACTGTAGCAGGAACCTAAACTTATACAGAACCACCAAAATGACAGAGAAGATGGTGGAGGCGGAAAAGAGAAAAAGATATTTTAGAAAATAAGTTTTCTACGTGATTCTTACAAAAATCCAATACCTTAATTCCCTAAAAACCAGTTATAAAGATGTAATCATTAACATTCACTGGGTCATTGAATAGTATAGTCAATGGGCTTTGAGATCAGAGGGGGGGCTGGGATCAGCTTACTATTTTAAAAAAATATGTTTTTATTGATTTTTAGAAAGAGAGAGAGAGAGAGAGAGAGAGGAGGGCAGAGGGATAGAAACATCGAGGAGAGAGGAACATCATCAACCGGCTGCCTCCTGCATATCGAGGATTGAGCCTGCAACCTGGGCATGTGCTCTGACTGGTAATAGAACCAGGCACCTCTTGGTTCCTGGGTTGACGACGCTCAACCGCGGACCAGCTCACTATTAGTAACTTAAAAAGTACTTGGTACTACAGTGAGAGATAAAGCTGTCAAGAATACCTGGATAACCTAGTTGGTTCTTCCTCTCTTGTGGATAAACTACATAGAAATCAGGTTTAACCTAGAAGGTTTCCTGGTGCCCTAGGGTTCAGAACATGAGGACTTGTTTGAAAGAATTAAAGTTTTCATGTCCCCTACTAGAATATAATCTCTATGAAGCCACAGATTATTTTTTTCACTGTTGCATTTGCAGAAACTAACTGACATATAGTAGATGTTCAATAAATTATTTTGACTGAGTGAATAAGCGGATTAAAGGACATGGGTAGATTTTACTCTCTGGTCAGGGCAACTTCCCTGGAAAATGCTCGGGTAGGCACTGCAGTAAAATTGCTTTACTGCAATTTTTCTTGCTTCCTTTGCTAGCCTTGCCCTCTTCTGATTGATATTTTTCTTTAAATATCTTAATACATTCTGACTGATTACTACCTTACTTCCATAGTATTTATGCAATATAGTTAAGAAGAGTTTACAAATGTGTTCCATGATCAGTTCTCATTTAATTGAAAATTAACCTTCAAAGCACAAATTTAATTGTAAGTTTTTCAGAGGTATAATCATCAGGAAAATTACTCTTAAACTCATTTGTAAAATGTTCTAACTTTAATGGAATAAGCTGATTGTTTTCTGCATGTACAGTATTTGTATATCTGTGGTTATGCTTTGCAAAGTGCCCATAAGTTTCTAAGTGCAAATTCTTTCACATTTTTTTCTAATGTGTACCAAATAGGCTACATTTTGTTGTGTCACTTTTAACTATGGAACATAGTAAAAGACAAGACATTTTTCTTTTAGGCATAGTAAAGTTTATTACAAAATTATGTTACAAAAAAACTGATTTAAAGAAACATCCCAATTCAGATTTTCCAAGATAAAAATAAATATGTAGGTAGATAATTTGTTATTAATCTTTAACTTTAAATGTAGTGAGGCTGAGTTGGCCAATATCTCTTTAGAGCTAATTAAAGTCAGTAATAATGTGGGGTAGAACTCATTCACCCTCAATCATAGATGGCTAATACATGGTTAATATGTGGCTGCTAGCAAGGCAATCACATAACAATAAAGTTACTAAAGGGGAATCCATGAGGCTTACATAACACACTCATATTTATAATTTTATATTTAACACTGTTTACAGAAGCATGAATCAAAGACAAAGCAATGCTATTTAAATTGAAATCGCATGCCAATGACTTTTAAACATCAAGGTTGGAAAGTTCCCAAATAAGAAAATTTCAGAGTCCTAACTCTAGCAACACTAACTTGGAAACAATTTTGTGATGTGTCATGAGAGGTGCACAAGGTTGAAAATGCTAGTTTGTGCTAACCATAACCTTCCTTGTCCCTACTCCCCAGATTTCTCCACACACATACACATATTAGACTGCTGATGAATACTCCACAATTTAATGGAAAGAGGGATCATTTGGCAAATGTTGAATATTTGCTGAATATTGCCCAGTTACTCTACCCAGACAGGAATTTAACAGGTATTTATTAATACCCTATAGGAGAAGAAATGTGTTAATGTCTGTGGCATGGAAAAATGACTCAGATTGAGATATTGCCCTCAAGTAGCTTGCAGGCATTGCAAAGTTTGTAACAGAAGTACGTTACAAAAAAAGAAAACACACACACACACAAAAAAAAAACTGATTTAAAGAAACATCCTAATTCAGATTTTCCAAGATAAAAATACATATGTAGCCAGATAATTTGTTATTAATCTTTAACTTTAAATGTAGTGAGGCTGAGTTGGCCTTTACTAGAGTAAAGGTGGATGACATACATGCTCATTAAAATAACAAACTTTTAAAATTGGGTCAGTAAGTACAAGATCCCTGATGACAAGCTGTGTGAGTTCTAAGTAGAGAGATTATTTGGAGGGAGGTATGGTAGAATCAGAGAAGAGATCATAGAGGGATGGCAAAGAATGCAACTTGAAATGAACTTGGAAAAATAATAGAAAGGGACAACAAGCTTCTACGGTAGCTACCCCTGGCATTTTCTTCCAGTGTGAACACAACAATTAGCAGCATCACTACTCTCTTTAGCCTCCCGTCCCCTTTCTCCACTGTCCCAATAGCTTTTTAAGCCCCAGTATATCAGTATTATTTTTGTATGATTTTTCACTTATCAAAATTATTTCGAGATTCATCTATACCGGTATATGCATTATTTTAAAATTATTGAATAGTATTCCCTTTTATGGATACACCACAATTTGCTTATCCATTCACTTGTTGATGAACATTTGGGTGGTTTCCAATTTTCAGCTATAATAAATGAAGCTGCTTTGAACATTCATGTCCAAGCCATTGTATGGGCATTTACTTTCATTACTCTTGGGGAAATAGGTAGAGGTGGAATAGCTGGATCATGTGGTAGGAGCATGCTTAACTTGTTGAGAAGCTGCCAAACTGCTTTCCACAGTGGTTGTGCTATTTCACATTCCCATCAGTGATGCATGAGTTTCAGTTTCTCCACATCTTCACCAAAACTTGGTATGGTCAGTCTTTTTAATTAATGGTGTGTAGGGTTGTTTCATTATGGTTGTAATGTGCATTTTCTAATTGGATAGTGATTTGTATATCTTTCCATGTGTTTATTTGCTACTTGCACATCTTCTTTGAAGTGTTTGTTGAAATATTCTCCCCATTTTATTATCATACTAGAGACCCAGTGCATGAAATTTGTGCACGGGGTAGGGGTCCCTCAGCGCGGACTGTATCCTCTCTAATCTGGGACCCCTCGGACATCCCTCTCGCAATCCGGGACCGCTGGCTCCTAACCACTCATCTGCTTGCCTACCTGACCACCCATAACCCCTCTGCCTGCCTGCCTGATTGCCCCTAACTTCCCTCCCCTGACAGCCTGATCACCCCCAAACTGCCCTGCCCTGCTGGCCTGGTTGCCCCTAATTGCCCTACACTACCAGCCTGATCACCCCTTACTGCTCCCCCCTGCCAGCCTGATTGCCCCCAACAGCTCTCCCCTGCTGGCCTGATCACCCCTAACCACCTTTGCCTCAGCCCCTGCCACCATAGCTTTGTCCGGAAGGACCTCCAGATGGATGTCCAGAAGATGTTCAGTCTAGTTAGCATATTACCCTTTTATTAGTATAGACTGTAAATCATATTTTTTGAATTTTGAGAGTTCATTCTATATTTAGAATATAAGTCCTTTATCAGTTATATGCTTTGAAAATATTTTATCTTAGTTGGTAGTATACTTTTCATTTCTTTCAGTAATATTTTGTGGTTTTCAGTGTGCACGACTTCTCCATCTTTTGTCAGACTTATCCCTAAATAATGTGTTAGTGGTTGCCATATTGGAGAGCACAGATATGGGACTTTTCCATCACTGCAGAAAGTTCTATTGGACAGCACTACTCGGGAGTGTACCTCAGAGTTTAATGAACTCTCCTATGTATGTATTCTGCACATGCACACTCACCACTGAAAAATACTCGTGGCAATTTTGTAGTATTACTTAACATGGCTTTGTAAAATATATTATGTGAAATCAGATGTGTATTTTTTCCAGGAAAAAAATCAAACCTAAGACATAGTCTAGTGTCAGTTTCCCTGTTTGAGGTCATTCGGCGATTTTTTAAAATGTATGTATCTCCTTGCATAAACAGAAAATCAAGTTGACTTAAAAGTTTCTAGGGATTATTTGATAATCAAACTAAAAAGCATGATCCCTGATTATGTTTTTAAAGCAGTAAACACAAAGTTATCAGACTGCAACCTAGGATAGGCATAATGAGAAAAACAGGTATCAATTTAGAATAAAAATGTATATATTGAGAACACTTATTTAATTTTCAACTCAGTGCTTTACAGAAGAATTATTTGTGAACGTTACATTTTTTGACAGCAAAAGACATTATGTAAAGTTTTGTAACTTCCTACTAATTCATCTTTTCCTTATATAACTCCAATATCTACCTACGTACAATTCCTATGAACTGCCCCTTCCTACTGTGTAAGAAGAAAGATCTGCCCTTGGATTGTTTTTCTTCAGAAACCCCTTCTTAGGAAATATCACCTGGACTTTCCTCAGCATCTGCCCCTCTATTTACATTTACTGCTCTGAGTTGAATTTTAACAGGTTGCAGTTAAAAAGCAACAAAATCACTCACCCAGACTTTCCATAAAACAAAAAGCTACTTACTTTGTGAAACTATTCAGCATTAATCATTTTAAAGAGATAATTGTATAAGCTACAATAACTGACCAGCTTTGTGGTGCTTTTGCCCTTTCAACTAAGCAGAGAAGACTGAAATTGTGAAAATGTTTTTTCTATTAAACGTGTTTTGTTTTTTTCTTTCTATTTTTCACACGGATGGTATAATGGCACAAACTGTTTTCACACAAATGAATGAATGAATGAATGAATGAATGAATGAATGAGCCAACAAAGGAGCAAAACAAGAAGCCACTTAACCCAATGCTTCATTCTCCTCACGCCATTCCCAGACTTTGCTTGTATGTCCACCCGGAAGAGACTGCACTGCCTCCTGAGAAGCCAGCTCACTTGTGCACACTAGCTGCCATGGATAGCTCCTTGTGTGGACCGGAAGTCATTTCCCTTACGCTTTCCAACGACAGGGCTCTAGTGTAGTTCTCTAGGTTTACAAACTTAACTGTAATCCCACCTCCCCAATATCCTTCAAATATTTGAAAATATAGTATGAAACACTTCATCTACCCTCTTTTTCTTACACACAAGCAGCTCACTCTCACAATACACCCATGCCACTACCACATCATATATTTTTGTTAAACTTTTCCATTATTTTCATCCTTTCTTTAAATGAAAGACTCTAGTTCTTTCACTGTCCCCTGGATTCAGGTTTATTATGAGTCTTTATAGTGCACAAGCTAACCAATTCTGGACATGGTTGAATCAGAGCAGGCTGGGGCAGGATTATCTTCCCCTTCTCTCTCAACTCTGACTTTATGCTATACTAGCTCTTTTTGAGATCACTCCCTTTTGGCCCCCACATCACAGTTCTGACAGATACTAGGGTTCTGACCCATAGTCCCTGAGGTAGCATGCCTCTCTATTCAGTTCTCATCAAAAGCACAAAGCAGACTTATACTAGTAGACTCAATCAGAGCCCTGTCAATTAAAACTCTCCAATCTTTTGTCTCTTTTGTAACTCTACTTTTTATTTTCTACATGACTCAAGAGACTAATACATTTTAAAAATCCATTAGTCTGAAAGCTGGTAATTTTATAACAATGGTTTGTAAAGCCACCATTTGTTTTCTACATAATGTAAGAGATTAACGAATTAAATATGATTAGTTTATTTTTGGACACACAACATATAGAGATGTAATTTTGTGACATCAACTGCAAAGGGTGGGAATGGAGCTGTTAAAGGAGCAGAATTTGTTCATATTATTGAAGTTAAGATGGTATAAAAATAAATAAATAAAAATTTATATAGGTTCCAAGATGATGTATTATTGAATTACAGAATTTCATGGGCACTTAAGAAAACTGAGATCCAGAAAGGGGAGGCGACTTGCTAGTTGCCACACAGCTAGATATTGACAGATCTGGGGCTTGGAGGGCACAGAGCCCCTGGCTCCTGGTACTGTGTTCTCTCCACATACACTGTCCAGCTGTATTTTGAGCTCTATTATATTTATATTATATTAATGGGAGGCCCTATTATATTTTTTCAAGCAAACTTTAACGTTACTGGAGTTATTCGAGTATACTTTGTCATAACAATAATTAAAATTTCTCAATCTTAAAAATATACACAAAAACACTACCTCATTTGAATCACACTTTGTGGTTTATAATGCACTTGTTATCCATCATCATTAACTATCTTGGGTTCCCTCCCAGATCATTGAAACTGCATATTTTATAAGAATTTTTCCGCTTATCCTCACCCAAGTCATTATTAAAACTATTGCACTAGAAAGAATCAAAGATGGAGATCTTTAACAAAATTCTAGAAACCTTCAGAGATGCATCAATCCATTAGTAATAACGATTTGGATTTGGTCAACCAACCAATTAGATTTCCTTCCAACCAACCACCCTCATCTCTCACACCTGCCTCACTCATGTCACTTCCATTATTCCAAAAAGACAAGCATCCTGCTGAAATTCAATGGCATTGCTCACACTATTATAACTGCCTTATGAAGAAAAGGAGAATAGGTTTTCTGACGCTGTCATCCATTATAGTAGTTAAAGGACTTTCTCTAAAGTCTTGCTACTCAAAGTGTGGTCCTAAGACCAGTGTTATCAGCCTCACTTCCAAGATTGCACAAAATTTATTCATGTATTTTGTTTCTTATCACTAAGTGCTTCTGAATTGTAGATGCTCTATAACTTCATTCAGTCATTTTTGCCCAGGAATCATTTGGAGACAGAAGTTAATTCAAGTAGCAAAAAACACTTCCGTTATATCTCAGTATAACTTTGTAAATTTTCCTTTTGTCACAAAATACCAAATTGTACACATTTTCTTAAAAAAAAATTTTTTTAAACCAAACCTAACAGTAAAATAAAACTAATTATGAGTTTCAGGTATGTGAGTACTTTTTTTTAAAAAAATAAAAATATAATTAAGAATCCTAAGCCAAACAGTAGAGACTAAAATAGTCTGGAGGGAACAAGTACTGAAATGTGGAAACTAAAGGTTCAAATTTGCATAACCATTAACTTTGCCTATTTCTGGTCTTAGCTAGTCTTTTGAAATACCTATTTTGTTTGATGTGGGCTCCAAAATATGTTTGGCCAACAAGTGTGATAAATGTTTACCCTAATACCACACCAGACCTACCCCATGCAAGCTTCAATAACCTTCAATGACCTAATTCATTCAAAAGTATACTTCTTGTTGAGAGTGCTTTAATGAGTCCATCACCATTTGCACTTTCCTTCATGTCTAAGTACTAATTTGAGGTTTGTGCTATGCATTAAACATGATTCCAAAATAGGACACAGAGATCCACGTCCCAAA
This sequence comes from Corynorhinus townsendii, assembly GCA_026230045.1. Taxonomy (NCBI): domain Eukaryota; kingdom Metazoa; phylum Chordata; class Mammalia; order Chiroptera; family Vespertilionidae; genus Corynorhinus; species Corynorhinus townsendii. The sequence continues at coordinate 158,159,389 of JAPDVU010000003.1, forward strand.
CTCAATCTGTCTCTTGTTTCAGTTTGTGTGGACATCTTTGAGATTATTGATCTGGTTTTCTGTGTACCCTATGCCCTTGTTGAGTTTGCACTTAGACTGTTTGTTGTGCCCTGCATGGCTCTGATTTTGAAATTCCAGTTTGGAAAGCTTTATTTACTCCAATTCCATAATGCTGATTGGGTGGTCCTTAGAAGCAGGATTTGTTCCTTCTCGTGTGAGGGTTACGGAAAAGAAAACATTAAAATTGTTCTCTTCTCAAGAGGTTCTCCAGTATTAACAAAAGAAGAAGAAAAACCCAACACCACACACACACACACACACACACACACACACACACACACACACACAACTCGACTCCTAGGTTTTTGTTTTGTTTTGCTTTTCTCATCTGTGACACTACCCTTCACATCCCATGTTAATGCATAAGGAATTTTATGTAGCCAATAATACAAATCATTCAGCTTGAAGAAGTTGATTGAGGAGTCTTCTATCATCAAAATGTCTAGTCAAGCTGGCAGTGTAATGTGAGGTATGCTGTGACAGTGGCCAGCGCTCATCCAGACTTCTGGACACAAATGTTGTCATAAGCACAAACTACTCTAAGTCTACCCACCCGGTAGTAAGAAAGGATGAAGAGCCCTGTCCAATGTGGCTCAATTGGTTGAGTGTTGTCTTGTGTATTGAAAGGTCATCGGTTCAATTCCTGACCAGGACACATGCCCAGGTTATGGTTCCATCCCAGTCATGGCATGTTTGGGAGGCAACCAATAGATGTTTTTCACTCATCTATTGCTATATAATAAATCATTTCAAAACTTAAAAGATTACTTTATTGTTCACTATGGCTTAAACAGTAGTTAATTGTTCATCATGATTCTATGTGCTGGCAATCTGGAGGTCCTTCTGCTGGTCTTTTCTGGGATCACTCTTGTGGCTGAGGCCATCTGGCAGCCTGACAGGGACTGAAGAGTCCAGACGGATTCACTCCAAGATCTGGCAAAGGTACTGGCTGCTCACTGGGACACCATGGTTCTCCTTCATGGTTTCTTATCCCCTGGTACAGTGGTTGGCAAACCGCGGCTCGCGAGCCACATGGGGCTCTTTGGCCCCTTGAGTGTGGCTCTTCCACAAAAATACCATGGCCTAGGCAAGTCTATTTTGAAGAAGTGACGTTAGAAGAAGTTTAAGTTTAAAAAATTTGGCTCTCAAAAGGAATTTCAATCGTTGTACTGCTGATATTTGGCTCTGTTGACTAATGAGTTTGCCGACCACTGCCCTGGTAGATTATCCTGGTAGTCGTGAGTTACAAGAAGGCAAGCCTCAAAGCAAAAGGATGTATCAAGTCTCTGAGCCCCACAATCCTGTCCACACATTTACTCATGCTCCAGTGGACAGAGCAAGTCATATAGCCAAGCTCAGAGGCCATGTTTGAGAGGACTTAGACCGTTCCCTTGATGGTAAAAGTGGCTAAGAATTTGTTGCCTTTGTAATCCACCATTCTGGCTATTAATTCAGTTTCATTTTTAATTTTGTATGTTTGTACTTTCTTCTTAATTAGGATCCATTGTGGCTTATATGTTTTATTGTTTCAGTAATTTTCTCTCCGGAGAACTTCAGTAAATTTCTTAGGTCTTGAGTAAATTTATTAGGTCTAAAATTTTTCTCTATGTGTGTCTAAAATATATATGTATTTTATTTATTATGTATAATACATAATTATATATTTTCTAATATAACAGTGCATGTTACTATAATTAACATAAAATTATATACAATTCACATATAATACATGTATAGTCTATCCCCTAAGAGCACTGCTTTAGCTTAATACTATTGATTCTATTTTCATTCTCATTAATTTCTAAATAGTCTGCAGTTGCAATTCTGATTTCTATTTTGAATAGGATTAGTTAAAAGAGAAACAATCTTCAGCCTTGGCCAGGTAGCTCAATTGGTTAGAGCAGTTGTCGGCAAACTCATTAGTCAACAGAGACAAATATCAACAGTACAGTGATTGAAATTTCTTTGGAGAGACAAATTTTTTAAACTTAAACTTCTTCTAATGCCACTTCTTCAAAATAGGCTCACCCAGGTCGTGTAATTTTGTGGAAGAGCCACACTTAAGGGGCCAAAGAGCCACATGTGGCTCGCAAACCTCAGTTTGCTGACCACGGGGTTAGAGCACTGTCCAGATGTAGCCAAGGTTGTGGGTTTGATCTCTGGTTAGGGCACATACAAAAAGCAACCAATAAATGTGCCTTTCTCTCAAATCAATAAATAAAAAATTTAAAAAGAGAGAAACAATTTTTATCTATTTATTATAAAATTTTTGTTTTTCATAACCAGAGATTAACCTTAGTACTACACTGACATTGTAACAATTATTGAGCTATTATTAATTGTGACCTAATTGATTAATTTATGATCCATTTTTTATAAATTAAAAACATATGAACAAAAAAGGATTATTCTATATTTTCAGGTTATAGCCTTTGACATGGATGTATATGTAATTGATAAGGGAAAAGATGAAAAAGCAGATGATGTATGTACAAAAAATTTGTAAGGGAATTTGTATACATATAACATTGTCATAAATTAGTCCACAAAGATTACCTCAGTAATTTCTAAATTTAAATACAGACCAAAGTATAAATTCTGATTTTAATTAACATGTAATAATAAAAATGAAATACAAAAGAGTCCCTGCCTTATTAATTCCATTCAAAATAAAAATCAAAATTAAAGTTGAAGAATATTTAGGAAATAATGAGAATGGAAATAGAATGAATGGGATCAGGTTAAAGCAGTTCTCAGAAGATATACATATATCCATGTTCATATACATATATACACCTTTTGTTTTATTTTTATATGGATTCTTTATGTCTGTATTATATTTTTGTCTCTTTGATTTATATATATATGTGTGTGTGTGTGTATATATATATATATATATATATATATTCATTCCAGTATTTCCTGCAGATTTTGCCATACTAATTTTGATAATCGTTTTATAAATAAACATTCTTAAGATCTAACCTTCATGTAAATTCTACCCTTTATCATTATAAATTCTCTTCTTTCTTTTTTATTCACTGCTGTTTGCCTGGAACTCCAAACTTTCTGACATTGATAGAATGTCCTTTTTTCAGGGGTGGCAATTTCCTGATATGTGTTTGCACTGATATTTATCTATGATGCTCAAAAATTTGATTTACCCCCTTAAAAATAAAATTTCAAGTCTAAAAAATTATAATTATAATTATAATTTTTCTCATTCCAGAAACATTTTCTTGAGTTACGTATTTGAATATTCTTCCCCATTTATGATGTTCTCTACTTTGCATTGTGTATCATTGTTTGGTTCTTCTTTATCTGACTTGCACATTTATTATTTTTTCTTCTGTTTCTTTAATCTTAGGGTCTTTTGTATTTTCATACACTGAATTCTTTCTCCACACCAATCACTGTATTTGTAGCTATATATTTTGCTTTATTGTTTCTAGTTTGTGTTGGTTATGTAATAATGTTCATAATCCTTAATGTGTTTCCTTAGGTTTGCACTGCTCTTTTTGTCTCATTGTGTTGTTTTGTGTTGTAGGGAAGTAAAAATTTTCCTCAATCCTCCCTGGATGCATCTGAAAATTAAACTATGAGATTAAAAGACAAGAAACATACAGAGTTACTTAATATGAATTTTGTGTGATACAGGTGCCTTCATAAGGAAATGAAGGCTAAAAGAAATAGACCTGAATATATATATATATATATATATATATATATACACACATATATACATATATATATATATATATATGTATATATATATTGATTTCAGAGAGAGGGAGCAAGTGGAAGAATTAGAAACATCAGTGATAAGAAAGAATCATCTATCAGCCCTTTCCTGCACAACCCCTATTGGGGACTGAGCCCGCAACCCAGGCATGTGCCCTGACCGGGATTAGACCCATGGCCTCCTAGTTCATGGGTCCGATGCTCAACCACTGAGCAAAATCAGCTGGGCCAGACAAGACTATTTTTATGCTAGGTTTGATGAAGAGTAGATACGTGTGGCAGAATATGATAGGTCAAAGAATATGAGGTAATTATGGTGAACTGGGGGAAATTTAGCAAGGTCTGTTTGTTTGGGTTTTTCTAGGTGTCCCTTTGTCTACAGAGATAAGGATGCTTCTCTAAGTATAGGGAGGGCACCTCTCACATGAGGGTTTTAATGCCTGTTTCAAAGGAAAAGGGTAGAAGGAAGATTAGAGTGACCTTACTTCTTCTGGTGTTTTCTCAAACTCTTTCTTTTCAAAATGTTTAGTATGCTAAGGTGGCATATTTTGGGGTAGTGTGTGTCTGGAACCACATCAGTATTTACTATTTGAATGCTTATTTGATTGGATTTGGCTCTCATTCATTTATTCCAAAATATGAAGCTCTTGTAGGAAACTTTTTTTTTTTTGTTTCCTGGTACATGTCTTCACCAAACTTTTCTTGACATGTGTTTTTTTTAATTGCTTTTGTATATTCACATTTTTTATGAGATGGCTCAGCAGTGGTTGTAATAGAAAATCTTGGTGAAAATTGAGACAACATAGAAAGACTTGAAACTTCATTTTTTTCTCTTGGTCCAAGCCTACACTAGAAGATACTCACGTATCCCACAGTACCCTGTGCTCACTGCCACCTTGGAACTTATATTTTATTGTAATTGTTTATTTGTTTGTATTTCCCATTAGATCATTGCTGTTCAGAGAATAGTCCCAATCAATCTGCATCAGAGTCACCCAGGGGCTTATTGAAAATAAAGATGCTTGGGTTGCTGTCCTAGCTACTGAATCTAAATTAGTGAAGGTGAAGCTTAGAAGTCTATATTTTAAACTCAAGTCCTGGTTAGTCCTTTTGCATAAACTCTGAACTCCTTGGAGGTATCTTGCTCAGCATGGCTTTAACATAGTGCCAAACAATAGAGTAGGGGATAAAGGTATCAGTATTGGATAAATACATAATTGAGTAATGAAATTTTGTACTACATGCACCTTACTGTATATGTGCTAGCCAAAGAATGTGACATCAATAAATTCCATGTGTTTTTTTTCCCGCCAATGCCTAGTCTAGTGAAACAGGGTAATGTTTTATAAAGTCATCCATGGATGTTTTCCTCTGCTTTTTCCATTATCAGGATCCAAAAAGTTACTCCAATGAAACATAAGAAAATGTCTCATGCATTGAAAACTCTATACTGAAATAACTTGGCTTGGAACATCATTTAACGGTTGATAACTATTTGGCTCCAAAATTAGCATCACCAGCAATCCACTGTTGATAAACTCTGACAGATTTAGATTTGTCAAATACCTTTCCCCTTAGTTGGAACCAAAAGGAGTTGATTGCAATAACCGTATTGTTGTGAAATACATTGGCATTGGAAGCTGAAAGACCTGTTTTAGTCTCATTTCTGTCCCTTGCTATCTGAAACTCAGCACCTTTTCAGGAGTTGTTATGATGATTCAATGAGATTATATGTAAATAATTAAGCACAGAGTATGTACTAATAAGTTATAATGATTATTTTTAAAATTATAAATAGAGAATAAAATATAATAAATAATTATGTCTGGGAAGCACTGTAGTTTAATAATTTTGGCTATAGGCAAAGATGATTTCCGTACAAAATACTAGATTAAATATGTAGAAAAGTATTTTAAAATTTTGTAAGTGTGACCTATATAATGAACACTTGGAAACCTGGGTAAGGGTATAATCTACCAATCAAAATGCTTTCAGTTAAAAGGATTCTGGGAATTACCCTGAGGTTCATTCCAAGTGCCTGAGCAGTGATCATGGAAGAAAAAAGAGTGTTGCTTAACTTGGCAGAAGATCTTGTTCTCTTCCACAAGAACAATAAGAACATCAATCAAAAAAAATTGATAGGATGTGTCTAAAGTTAGGACACAGCGGACTACAGAAGTCCCATTAGCTTGAGTACCATGATAATCAAGGTCTCATCAAAGACTCAAGAGAGACTTTGGAGACAAGCTCCACATCAGTATAAAGATAAAACTTTGCTGTCCTTAATTTCAGTTTGGCTGGGAATCGGCTCCTGGCTAACGTTACCATCGACAATAAGCATCAAATATAAAATTTGGGAATAAGTTTAATGAATTGTGTGATGGAATTAGAATACACTGTCAGTGGTCAAATTTGTCTAAAGTGATATTTTTGAAATTTAGCCTTCTAAATATCACATTTTCAAACTTTCTATTGGATATGCTTTGACCAATCTTAACCTCTCCATCAGGTTTTAATGCCAAAGCAATCATATAGCCCTCGATTATATAGATAATCATTTTTCTTTAATTCTCTTAAGGAAAAGTATTTTTAGCTTTCAGTTGAATTTAATCAGAGGCTAGATCCAGATAAACTATTTTTCTTCAACCATGTAAAATTTCAGTTCTTCGGAGAATACCAGACGGCAAATTAATCATTCATGATTTCATGTCTGATATGTCCTATAATGCGGTTCTGACTTTTCACCTTCCATTGACATTCATTTTAGAAAGTGTATCAATCCTGTGTGGAATATCCCACACATGAGAGAGAACTTATTTTCTCTCCCCATGCTCTCATCCCATGGTTTACCTGCAAAAATGACTGACAAAACAAGCACTGCCACAAATAAATATATCTTTTCAACAAAACACATTTCTTTCTCAAACACTCAGATTTTACCAGGCCCAAAATTCACCTTGATTTTAAAAGTACATTGTGTCTTAATACTTGAGCCAGAGAGTACCCACCACAGTCTGAAGTTTCTTAGCATCTCTGAATCCACACCTCCACTAGGTCCAAGTTTATTCTAAAATGTTTTATCTTAGAAGAACAATTTATAATTCACAGTGTCTGTAACATAATTATTTATAACACATTGAAACATTATTATGATTTTATAATGACTACAATGTTACTTATTGAGTACAAGCACCATATATTCTTTACACACACAATCTCATTTTTTATTGTCTTCTTATCTTCTCTTACCTTAGCACTAACCAGAGTCGAGTACTTGTTAAATAAATAAATGCATGCATGTGTGCATGGATTAAGACATATAAACTAAATTTTAGATTGTTTATATTTCTGAAGGTACAACTAAGTAGGTTCTTTTTCTTTGAAAATTAAGTTTGCTTTTATTAAGCAGAACTCTTCTATACCTTTTACATGCTTTATCTTGGTTCATATTCAGAACCACCTTATTAGGTATTCCCATTATCACGATCCCTCTTGTAAGAATGAGAAAATAGAGACACAATGTGGTTGATGGGTTAAGCAATTTGCCTGTGGTCATAACGTTCATGTGTAGTGAAACTAGGGTTATGAACCCATGTGGCCTGACACCAGAGACTGCTGTTTACCAAGAGCACCCACCCTGCCTCCCAGAGGTGACATGGGTGGGATTTACACAAACAGTTTTCTTATACTAACATGTATTATCCCCAGGCCCATTGAGAAAGATAGGAAAGACACCCTAGCCCAGCCCTCTCTCCATCAGCCAAGTTGGCCATGCTGCCAGTAGAGAAGAGGAGTGTGTCTAAGCATTCCCCAAGTCTCTGAGAAAACTGGATCCTGGCCCATCTATTCAGAAAACCAGTAACCAACATCAGGATGGCCAAATGGTCCATGTCACTATGTTCAGAAAACTGGCCAACAGTAGTTGGAGAATCTGGTAATTGTTACATGTGGTTTCATTTTATAGAATTGGAACCATGCTGCCCTGGAGAGAAAACAAGCCCAATTTTAAAAGCATTGATTGGGTATAATCCTGATTCTTTGTAAAATTTGTCAGGCATTCAGAGACTAGGCTGACCAGGCACAAGTACCTACCAACCTTTCATAAACATGTACAAGGTCACCCAAACCTTGACATTTTAAATACAGCATTTGAGAATAAAATTAAACTACTGTATTATAATCAGTTGAATAAGTCTGATTCATATTTAAGGTCTATAGGCATCAGGGGAGAAAGCTTCAGTATAAAGACATGACTGCAGAAGAACCAAGATGGTGGCATAGGTAAACACCTATACTTGCTGCCTCTCACAACCACATCAAAATTACAACTAAAAGGCAGAACAATACCACCCAGAACTGCAGGAAAGCTGGCTGAGTGTAAGTTCCACAACCAGAGAGGTGAAGAAAGCGCATTGAGACTGGTAAGAGGTGCAGCGGTGTGGAAAGTGCTGGCACCTGGATGTGCTGCTCATTTAATTGGGAGGGAGATACAAGCTCCCACTTGCTCTGAACTCCAGTTCTGGGCGAGACTCTGGGGGACCCAGACACATATGGGGAGAAACTGGACTGTCTGGAATCTGGACAGGAACATGAGGGTGGCTTTCTCTCAGAGGTGCTCACAGTGATCATTGTTCCTGCACGGAGGAGCAGGATGAGGAGACCCAGGGACCTCTCCAGTGCAGGGCTGACTGGCAGCCATTGCTGTTTGCTCAGCCCTGGTGATTCCTAGAGACCCCACCCCATCCAATTTACAACCCCACCCAAGCTGTATGCATTGGCTTTTGCATATGAATGGCCTATCCTTTCTCCGCCTAAAACCTGTCAAACTGCAGCTGGGTCAGAGAGCCCCAGAGCTTCCAAAAGAAGGCCCAAGGCCTAGCAGCAGCAGCCTGCCTTGCTTCATAGCTGGGCCTCGTCTGGGCACTTCCAAACTCCATACAAAGAGGAGGAATCTGCAGATGTCTCTGTAGCTGCTCCTGGGCAACCCCAGACCTTGCACCTCCTTGGAGATCCAAGAGCCAGTGTACCCAGTGGTCAGAATGAGATCATACCGGATTACAACTCTTCACATCCATAAGAGATACACTCAAGGGGCAGACTCAGTGAGCATCAAAGCCCCACTGAAGCAAGTCCTGCCCTGTAAGGGTGTCTCCTGCACAACAGATCTTCCAGTGTAGACACAGCTGGTCATCACAGCCAATTGGCCTAGAGGTCAATTCCTCCCAGTGATACCAACAGCAATCAAGGGTTAACTACAACAAGACTGTACAAACAGCCCACAAAGGGGTGCACCAATAGTGTCCACCTCAGGTGACTGGGGAGGCTGAGCCACTGGGCCCTATAGGACACCTACCACACAAGGCCACTCTATCAACTCAAGGAGACTTAGCAGCTACCCAGTACATAGAAACAAACACAGGGAAGCAGCCAAAATGCAGAGACAAAGAAACAGGTCACAAATGAAAGAAAAGGAGGAAAGCAAACTACTGGATATAGAGTTCAAAACCACAGTTATAAGGTTACTCAAGAATCTTCAAGAAACCTCCAAGAAATTTAGTGAGACCTTCAAGAATATGAAAAAGGACAAATCAGAAATTAAGCATACACTGACTGAAATAAAGAATAATATACAGAGATCCAGCAGCAGACTAGAGAATCCCAAGAATCAAGTCAAAGCTTTGAAATAAAACGAAGCAAAAAATACCCAACTGGAAAAGCAAAAAGAATTCAAAACTATGAAGGTAGTATAAGGAGCCTCTGGGACAACTTCAAGCGTACCAACATCCGATTTATGGGGGTGCCAGAAGAAGAGAGAGAGCAAGATATGAAAACCTATTTGAAGAAATAATGACTGAAGACTTCCCCCACCTGGTGAAAGAAATAGACTTACAAGTCCAGAAAGTGCACAGAACCCCAAACAAAAGGAATCCAAAGAGGACTATACTCAGACACATCATAATTAAAATGCCAAGGGCAAAAGACAAAGAGAGAATATTGAAAGCAGCAAGAAAAAAACAGTTACCTACAAGGGAGTACCCATATGAATGTCAGCTGATTTCTCAACAGAAACTATGCAGGCCAGATGGGAGTGGCAAGAAATATACAAAGTGATGAATAGCAAGAACCTACAACCAAGTTTACTCTACCCAGCATAGCTATCATTTAGAATTGAAGGTCAGATAAAGAGCTTCACAGACAAGAAAAGACTAAAGGAGTTCATCACCACCAAACCAGTATTATATGAAATGCTGAAGGGTATCCTCTAAGAAGAGGAAGAAGAAGAAAAAGGTAAAGATAAAAAATTATGAACAACAAAGTGACAACAAATACATATCTATCAACAAGTGAACCTAAAAATCAAATGAATAAAAAACCCTGCTGAACAGAACAGACTGGTGAATGTAATAGAATCAGGGGCATGGAAAGGGAGCCAACTGATGATTCTCGTGGGGAAGGGATTCTGGGGGTGCAGGAAGAGATTGGACAAAGAGCTTACACCTATGGATAAGGTCAGTGTCGCGGGGGGGGGGGGGGCACTGGAGTGGGGTGGGAACCAGGTGGAGGGGAGCTGGGGGAGGAGGGAAGAGGAACATCTATAATAATCTGAACAATAAAGATTTTTTAAAAAAGAAACCCACACTTGAAACCGATATAATTTTATTAATCAATGTAACTCTAATAAACATATTTTTAAATGGCAAAAAAAAAAAGAGATGATTGCAAGGAGAACCCAAGTTCCTAAAGGATTTTTTCTCTTGAGTCCCCTTAGCAATATATTTCTTTTATGTGGCAAATTATTCAAAACAGAAACCTCTCAGAAAGAGTTAAATACAAAGAATCAACATTACATATGAGTTCTAAGTTGCTTTGTCATTTATTAATCAAAAATCATTTATTTATACTTTGACTTAATAATTCCATTTTTAGGACATTTCAGGAACATCACTTACAGAAATTATCAGAGTTATAAATACTTGCATTGGTATTAGTCTTTATTTGTGTTACTAGTGTCTGGGGTCCTTGGGAACTCTTAAGATGGAAATCAGGAGAGTTCGCCACAAAAATAATGCTCAGGCGAGGGGTTTACTATAGCTTGGGTACTAAGGCGACAGAATTCAAATGGAAAAGGGAAATGCTGCTCTTGGAACAAAGGCCAGGGAGAAGCTTTAAAGAAGTTGAGGCAGGAACTCTCCTGCACTGGCTTGCGCACACAGTACAACTACATGCTTGTTCATGTGCCCTGTGTCTCATTAGCATGTACATTCTCCACGCTGGGTGTGTTTTTTACTATTATAATGAAGGTAAGTTAACACAGGGGTATTCTAGGGCTAAGTGTGCATGTGGTAGAGTCAAGAAAGTTTCAATGGAAATTTCAGTCTTATCAGAAGCTCAACCTATATCATTTGTAATAGAAAAAAAATTTAATAATATGGAAATGAAGAAGTAATGTGGAAATAGAGAGAATTTAATAAAGTAGAAAATTATAGTAAAATATAGTCTTTTGTACAATGAAATATTCTCTAGCTATTATAAATCATGATATAGCAACAGAAATGTTTCTAATATCACACCAAAGTGAGAAAAAAAGACATACAGCATGATCTCAATTTTGTAACAGAAAAATATATCCTATATAATAAAAGCCTACTATGCTAAGTGTCCGGTCATCTGGTTGGCTGTTCAACCAATCAAAGCATAATATGCTAATGATATGCTAAGGCAGATCAACCACTCACTCTTGCGTGCACTGACTACCAAGGGGCAGATGCTCCAACAGATAGGTTAGCTTGCTGCTGGGGTTTGGCTGATTGGGACTGAGAGAGACAGGCCAGACATGCCCTGTTGTCCTCCCAAGGTCCCTCCCCAGCCGGCCAACCTCCGGCCCTGATTGTGCACCAGTGGGGGTCCCTTGGCCTGGCCCATGCCCTCTCACAATCCAGGACCCCTCGGGGGATGTCAGAGAGCTGGTTTCGGGCCCATACCGCAGGCCAGGCTGAGGGGCCCCACTGGTGCACAAATCTGTGCACTGAGCCTCTAGTATGCTTATAAAAGGACTGGCGGGGGGGGGGGGGAACACATATCAAAATGTGGTGTTAGATATCTCTGGATGATAACTTTATGGATGATTTCTATATTTTTATATATTTCAGTCTTTCTCAATTTTTCTACAATGATTCTATATTACTTTTCATACTGGAAAAATGCTTTAATAATCTAGTAGTTTCATGACAAATTGCTAGCTGTAGACTTCACAAATACAGAGGCAGCTCTGTGTGGTGTTTAGAGAGGTAAGGAGACTGTGTTCATTCTATCTTTTTTAAAAAATTTCTTTAATATGTGTCCTTTTTCCCCCATTACGCCCCCCCCCCATTACCCCACTCATGCACTCACCCCCTTGTTGTCTGTGTCCACTGGTTAGGCCCATATGCATGCATACAAGTCCTTTGGTTGATCTCTCCCCCTTACCCCACTCTCCCCTACCTTTCCTCTGAGGTTTGATGGTCTGATCCATGTTTCTCTATCTCTGGAACTGTTTTTGTTAATCAGTTTATGTTGTTCATTATAGTCCACAAATGAGTGAGATCATATGATACTTATCTTTCTCTGACTGGCTTATTTCACTTAGCATAATGCTCTCCAGTTCTATCCATGTTGTTGCAAAAGGTAGGAATTCCTTCTTTTTTAGTGCTGCTTAATATTCCATTGTGTAGATGTACCACAATTTTAATCCACTCATCTGCTGATGGGCACTTAGGCTGTTTCCAAAATTAGCTATGGTAAATTATGCTGCTATGAACATAGGGGTGCATATATCCTTTCCGAATGATGTTTCTAGCTTCTTGGGATATATTCCTAGAAATGGTATTAATGGGTCAAATGGGAGTTCCATTTTTAGTTTTTTGAGGAAACTCCATACTGTTCTCCACAATGGCTGCACCAAACTCCATACTGTTTTCCACAGTGGCTGAACCCAGCAGGGCACCAGGGTTCCTTTTTCTCCGCATCCTCACCAACATTTGTCATTTGTTGATTTGTTGATGATAGCCATTCTGACAGGTGTGAGATGGTACCGCATTGTCATTTTGATTTGCATCTCTCAGATAATTAGTGACTTTGAGCACGTTTTCATATGTCTCTTGGCATTCCTTCTGTCTTCTTTCGAAAAATTTCTATTTAGGTCCGTTGCCCATTTCTTGTTTGGATTGTTTATCTTCCTTTTGTTGAGTTGTATGAGGTCCCTGTAAACGTTGGAGGTTAAACCCTTATCAGTGATAACATTGGCAAATATGTTCTCCCATGTAGTGGTTTTCCTTGTTGTTTTGTTGATGGTTTCTTTTGCTTTGCAAAAGCTTTTTATTTTGATGTAGTCCCATTTGTTTATTCTCTCTTTATTTTCCATTGCCCTAGGAGCAGTATCAGTGAAGAAGTTCCTTTGGCATATGTCTGAGATTTTGCTGCCTGTGGATACCTCTAGTATTTTTACGGTTTCCCATCTGATGTTTAAGTCCTTTATCCATTTTGCATTTATTTTTGTGTATGGTGTAAGTTGGTGGTCTAGTTTCATTTTTTTGCATGTGTCTGTCCAATTTTCCCAACACCATTTATTGAAGAGACTGTCTTGACTCCATTGTATATTCATGCCTCCTTTGTCAAATATTAATTGAGCATAGTGATTTGGGTTGATTTCTGGGTTCTCTATTCTATTCCACTGATCTATATGTCTGTTCTTGTGCCAATACCAGGCAGTTTTGAGAACAGTGACTTTGTAATATAGCTTGATATCTGGTATTGAGATCCCACCTACTTTGTCCTTCTTCCTGTAGCTCTATGGGGTCTTTTTTTTTTTTATTCCAGATGAATTTTTGGAAAGTTCGTTCTATGTCTGTGAAATATGCCATTGGTATTTTAATGGGAAGTGCATTGAATTTATAGATTGCTTTGGGTAGTATGGACATTTTGATGATGTTGATTCTACCAATCCATGAAGATGGTATGTTCTTCCATCTGTTTATGTCTTCCTCTATCTCTTTTTTCAGTGTCGTGTATTTTTATGCCTATAGGTCTTTTACCTCCTTAGTTAAGTTTATTCCTAGGTATCTTAATTTTTTTGGTGCGGTCGTAAATGGGATTGCTTTTTTAGTCTCTCTTTCTGTAAGTTCATTATTGGTGTATAGATTTCTTGGCATTAATTTTATATCCTGCTACTTTGCCAAATTCATTTATTAAGTCTAATAATTTTTTGATGGAGTCCTTAGGGTTTTCTATGTACAATATCATGTCATCTGCAAATAAGGACAGTTTTACTTCTTTTCCAATTTGGATGCCTTTTATTTCTTCTTCTTGTCTGATTGCAATGGCTAGTACTTCCAGCACTATGTTGAACAGGAGTGGTGAGAGTGGGCATCCCTGCCTTGTTCCTGTTCTTAGAGAAAATGGTTTTAGTTTTTGTCCATTGAGTGTTATTCTGGCTGTGGGTTTATCATATATGGCTTTTATTATGTTGAGGTATGATCCTTCTATTCCCACCTTGCTGAGAGTTTTTATCAAGAAAGGGTGTTGGATTTTGTCAAATGCTTTTTCTGCATCAACTGATATGACTATGTGGCTTTTCTCCCTCAATTGGTTTATGTGATGTATCACATTTATTGATTTATGGATATTGTACCATCCTAGCATCCCTGGTATAAATCCTGCTTGGTCATGGTATATGATCTTTCTGATGTACTGCTGGATTCGATTTGCTGGAATTTTGTTGAGGATTTTGGCATCTATGTTCATGAGGGATATTGGCCTGTAATTCTCTTTCATCATGTTGTCTTTATCTGGTTTTGGTATTAGGGTGATGCTGCTTCAAAGCAGGAGCTTGGAAGTGTTCCTTCCTCTTGAATTTTTTTTGGAATAGTCTGAGGAGGATAGGTTTTAGTTCTTCCTTGAATGTTTGGTATAACTCTCCGGTGAAGCCATCTGGGCCTGGGCTTTTGTTTGCTGGAAGCTTTTTGATGACTGCTTCAATTTCTTCCATAGTTATTGGCCTATTGAGATGTTTAGAATCTTCCCGATTGAGTTTTGGAAGGTTGTATTTTTCTAGGAATATGTCCATTTCCTCTAGGTTGTCTAGTTTGTTGGAATCGAGTTGTTCATAATATTTTTTAACAATCCTTTGTATTTTGGTGGGATCTGTTGTTATTTCACCTCTTTTATTTCTGATTTTGTTTATTTGAGTCCTCTCTCTGCTTCTTGGTGAGCCTGGCTAGTGGTTCATCAATCTTGTTTATCCTTTCAAAGAAACAGCTCTTGGTTTCATTGATCTTTTGTATTGTTTTTTTGGTCCCTATATCATTTATTTCTGCTCTAATCTTTATTACCTCCTTCCTTCTGCTCACTCTGGGCTTTTCTAGTTGCTCTCTTTCCAATTATTTGAGTTGTAGCTCAAATAATTAGATGATTTACTACCATTTTTTCTTGTTTTTTGACATAGGCCTGTAGAGCTACAAACTTCCCTCTCAGGACTGCTTTCATTGTGTCCCATAAGTTTTGGATTTTTGTGTTTTTACTGTCATTAATTTTCAGAATGTTTTTAATTTCTCCTTTGATCTCTTTGGTAACCCAATCAATATTTAAAAAACACGCTATTCAGCTTCCAAGTATTTAAGTGTTTTTATTGTAGTTTATTTCCAATATTATGCCATTGTGGTCTGAAAAGATGCTTGGTATGATTTCAATCATTTTGAATTTGGGGAGACTTTGCTTGTGACCCAGTATGTGGTCTATTTTTGTAAATGTCTTATATGCACTTGAGAAGAATGTATATTCCACAGCTTTGGGATGAAATGTTCTGAAGATGTCAATTAAGTCCATCTGATCTAGTAAGTCATTTAGGATTGTTGTTTCTTTGCTGATTTTTTGTCTAGAGGATTTATCCAGGGATGTCAGTGGTGTATTAAAGTCTCCTACTATGATTGTATTGTCTATCTCTCTCTCTTGATATCTTCCAGGAGATTTTTTAATGTATTTGGTTGCTCCTGCATTGGGTGCATATATGTTTACCAGGGTTATATCCTCTTGCTGTATCGATCTCTTTAGTATTATGAAGTGGCCTTCCTTATCTCTTGTTATGGCCTTCACTTTGAGATCTATTTTGTCAGATATAACTATTGCTACCCCAGCTTTGTTTTCATTTCCATTTGCATGAAAGATATTTTTTCATCCCTTCACGTTCAGACTGTGTGAGTCCCTTGTTCTGAGGTGGGTCTCTTGTAGACAGGATATATGTGGGTCATGTTTTCTTATCCATTCAGCCACTTGATGTCCTTTGATTGGAGCATTTAGTCCATTTACATTTAAAGTTATTATTGAAAGGTACTTGTTTTTAGCCATTTTTATTTTTTGAGGCTGTGTTCCTTTTTACCTTTTTGTTTCTTCTTTTTACAGCATTCCCTTTAGCATTTCTTACATTGCTGGTTTGGTAGTGATAAACTCCCTTAGCCTTTTTTTTTTGGTCTGTGAAGCTCCTGATTTCCCCTTCAATTTTGATTGATAGTCTTTATTGATAGAGTATTCTTGGATTGAGTCCCTTGCTTTGCATCACTTTGTATATCTCCTTCCATTCCCTTCTAGCTTGATGTGTTTCTGTTGAGAAATTATTTGACAATCTGATGGGGGATCCTTTGTAGGTAACTCTCTGTCTCTCTCTTGCAGCCTTTAAGATTCTCTCTTAGTCAATAACATTTGCCATTGTAACTATGGTGTGTCTTGGTATGGATCTTTTGGGATTCATCTTGCTTGGGACTCTTTGTACTTGAGTAACTTTTTTCTTCCCCATATCAGGTAAGTTTTCTGTCATTATTTCTTCAAATAAATTTTCTAATCCTTGCTGCTCTTCTTGTCCTTCTGGCAGCCCTATTATACATATGTTATTTCATTTTGCATTGTCCCAAAGTTCCCTTAGGCTCTCCTCCTGCTTTTTAATTTTTTTCTCTAGTTGCTCTTCAGATTGGGCTTGTTTCTGTACCTGATCTTCTAACTTGATGATTCAGTTGAAGCCTTCCATGGTGTTTTTGATTGTAGCTATATCATTTTTCATTTCTTCCTGATTTTTGCATAGATTGTTTATTTTCTTGTCCATCTGGTGTATGAACTGTAGGACCATTACTCTGAATTCTTTTTCTGTCATGTTGTATGCTTCTGTTTCACTTATTTCCTTACTTGGCGATTCCTCCTTTTCTTTCCTCTGGGGATTGCTTCGTTGTCTCCCCATTCTGACTATCACCAGAAGGTTCAGATTGTGAGTTGGTGGGGCCTGGACCATTTGCAGTGGGAGTTTTGCACCCCCCAAGTGTCACTGAAGAGCTCTGATACCAAGACGTGTGGTTGCTGTGGGCTGGTGGGAGCCATGCTCAGCTTGGGTCAGAGTCACAGGTGCTTAGTGTGGCCTCATGTGTGCACCTAGAATCAGAGGCCCTGCCTGCACCACATTGAAACAGAGAACCCACTGGTGTGTGCCAAAAATCAAAGTCTCCTGTTGCATGTCAGGAGTCAGAGGCTCCCTGTGTCTATGCCAAGAATCAAGTATCAGAGTCTCTGTTTCTTGGTGCTACCTCGCACTGAGAATCAGGTCCCTGTGTACACATGCGCCAAGAATTGGAGTCACTGGCTCTTAGTGTGAATGTACTGGGAATCAGGGATCTCAGGTGCATGTAATGAGGAATGGAGTCTAGTCACTGGTGGTCAATGCTGCCTCTTGTGTGGAGATTCAGGGTCCCTGTCTGCCTGGGAGACCGGGTTGCTCAGTAGCACTGTGTTGGCAGGAGGTTCACTTCTGCCCTGCGGTAAACAGCCTTCTGTGTGCACTTGCCCTGAATCAAAATCAGGTGGCACTGCTACTTAGTGTGGGTATGGGGTCTGGTCATGCAGGTGTGCACTGTGAAAAACAAACTCCCTGTGTCCATGTACCCAGGCTCATATTCAGCACTGCCTTCTTGTGTGGGCTGGTCGTGGGGAACAAACTCCCCGAGACTGCACATCCAGGTTCAAATTTACTACAGCCTCTCTGCTAAGGTGCAGGGTCTGATCATGGGAAACAAACTCCCTGGGTTTGCACCCCCAGGCTCAAATTCAGCGCTGTCTCCCTGCATGGGTGGGGGATCTGGTCACAGAAACTACCTCCCTAGGGATGAGCAGCTAGGCTCGAATTCTGCTCAGTCTCCCTGCCTGGGCACGGAGACTAGTAGCAGGAAACAAACTTCCCATGTCCGACACCAAGGCTCAAAGTCAGGCAGAGTTGCCACCGTTTTGTGTGTACAGAAAGCCTTACTATGCGGCTGGGGTCTGGTAGTTTCTATGTTGCTGCTGCGGGGGGCAGTGGGGGAGGGGAATTGGCTTTGTGACTCATAGAAATCTGCGGCTGGCCGGGTGCCTGGAGTCTTGGTGTCCCTGGGTCTGTAACTGTGGTGGCAGGTCTTCTACCAGAGCAGCTGTAGGGTCCTGGTTTGTTTCCAGGACCAGACTGGGTGGTGGCGAGGCTAGGATCCTAGTCTCAAGCATTTCTGTTCTTCTAGATGGTGTGGTCTCTGTGCCACCGGTGTCTTCCCTGGAGTGTTTGCAGTGGCCGCGGGGTTTTGCCATCTAAGACTGCCCAGATTGGCAATCCCCTGGAAGAACTGCAGGGTCTAATTGTCCCTATTTCACTCACACACATACCCACACACGTCCACACACACCTCTATCGCTCCCTCACTCTCTCACACACTCTCCCTCCCTACCCTCCTGACAGTTGCCATCTTGCCTCCCTTCTTCATTCTATCTTTTATGTTACAGATGCATATGGGGGACCCAATGATTAAAATGTGGCCAGTGAATGTGCATTAGAAGGGAATAAGATTAGCATTTCTATTGCTTTTACAACATGAACATTAAGATCACTAAGTTTTTCTTGAGTGAGTCTTGCTTCATCAACCAGAAAAATAGCTTTAATTTTATTTTTATACTTTATTATGTGGTTGATATTTTAAACATTTATCCCTAAAGGTAATGCCAAGTTCTTTTTATTATACTTTTACTCAGCTAGCAAGAGCTGGCTCAATGAAAGGGAATGCCCTGGATATTAGTTACTAGTGACAGAAGTCAGTTGCTTTTTTAAAGACTTGATGCAGCTTTCAGGCAATAAAGAATGGCAGCTTCCACTCTACACTCAAAACCAAGCTCCTAGGAACATCCGATATGTGATTGTGGTAACAACTGGGCCTTATAACTTTGGTAAGTATTTTGGCAACAAAATATTGTGGAAGCTTCATAACCAAAATAAATGTACATATTGGGTTTGTAACTCATGAGTAGTACAGCAAACATTGCACTTTTGGAAACTGTGCATCTAATAAATGTATAACACTGACTCAATTGTTTAGGTTTCATTCTAATGGCTCACAAATGCCATAGTTCCTCCAAGTGGAACTAGTTCTTGAATCTGCAAATCATCTTTGGTACAACACCTACTCTCTTGATCAGGAGCTGGTATGTGTGAACTGAGAGGTAATTATTTAGGGTTATGATTTCCTATCTTTCAAATATTTTGTTGATAAAAATATATGTCCAAGAAATGGCTCTAAAGATTTCATTCACAAGTAATTCTCTTTCACACCTTTCCATAAGCTGTAACACGTGCCAAATTTGGTTCAGTGAAAAGAGCTACTTAAGAATGTCTTCATGATGGACACACTCAGAGTTGCATGTTATCATGCATTTGGGAAGTCCCTAGGTGAACGGCATGGTTTTCAAGATAAACTTTGATTTTATTAAGAACCAGCCAAACTACTTAAGATCAACTCTTTCCCAAACCACTGCAGCAAAACCCACAGAAACTGAAAAATGTAGCTTGCTGTGTGAATCATTTCATCTCTTGGCATATCTAGCATAGATCATAGCTTCTGTTCCCCTCAAAATAGAATTGATGGCTTCATAAAAACTACTATATACTGAGTACCTGCCACTTACCAGAATATACTTACACTAAACTCAATACCATATCTAGAATTTAATGAACTTGTCCCGAAATCACACAACTGTTAAGAGGAAGCACCTCAAAATTCAGGACTATTGATTCCAAAGTCTGTGCTCTTTCAAAGCCAGCTTTATGATTTCTTATTTATTGTCTTAATATCCAGATAATTTCTATAAAGTTGTGGGGAGTAGAGGGAGGGCCACTTTCATCAGAACTAAAATCAAGGAGGTTTTTTGGTTTATTTCAGGGAGAGGGATAATTATTCATTTAATTCCCTCAATTCTTGATGCTTTCATGCCAACGGAGGAAATGGTCTTAATGTTTGGTCCATGTTTGCAGTAGTAATATAAAATTGCTCTCAAATATTTATTCATTAAAATAAGGTCTCTAAGTAATATACAACCATGAAATAAAACCAGTTGTTCCGAAGTTAACTGGATTGTTTTCACGCAATGCAGTAAAGTAGATATTGTTATTAGCTTCATTTTACAGAACAAGAAATGAGGCACAGAGTGGATTAAATAAGTTGGCTATAATTAGTAAGTGGTAAGTCTGGGTTTGAACACACATATCCACTCTACTGATTCTCACAGGTGGTGATGAAAACTGACCCAAAGTTTTTACTGCATGGCAACCCTAACATTCATGTGAACTTAAATAATATAATATGCCAGCAGTGATTTTCAGCCTGTTTCATCTCATGGCACATGTAAACTAAGTACTACAATTCTGTGGCACACCAAAAAATATATATTTTGCTGATCTGACAAAAATAGGTATAATTTTGATTCATTCACACTGTATAGCTATTATTGCGTGGAATATTGTCATTTTTTATTTTACAATATATGGGAAAAGAGGTCAGTGTTTCAGAATAAATAGGTACTGCATTTTTTAAAAACTCTTGCCACACACCAGTGTACTGTGGCACACCAGTTGAAAATAGCTGTACTGTGCTACGAAATCTATGCCACAGCACATTTTAAATATGCAAATGAATAAATTATATACACAATCCTTTCCGTTGGACCATATGTAAATAATGATTGAAACATGGTATAATTACATAAATATTATGAGTTCCTGCTTTGAAAATATTTCACAATTTATCATCTGAGTAAAAATAAGAATTTCAACTTACTAGTAGTGATTTTGAATTTCTGGTATTTCTTATTCTAAGTTTCTTTACTTAATTCTGAATTTGTAGGTGGAACAGAAAACATAAGGCAAAATCAATATGCAATGATTTTTTTGAAACCTTGATTATGAATAATTAGAATTAGATTAGAATAGATTCTGAGGATACAGTGTGCATGCATATTGCCAATTGGTAGTAAAAACAGAGGTAGGTTCTGAAATGATCTAGAAGAGTATACAGTTTGCAAAAATGGATTAACCTCAAGTTCAAGTTGTGCTTAGGAAGGATAGTATTGACATTGAACACCAAATAGTGACTAATTCTATATCGTCTTGGTTGGTTCTGAAATATATCATATACTTTTTTTTTTTTTTTTGCATATTTGCTTTCCTAATTTGAGTTTTCTAAGACCAGTCTAAAAATCAGTTCTATTTTCTGGGTCAGATAAACTGATTGTAAAGGGAAGTAGTCCAGCCATATTTAAGACAGCAGGAGAAAACCAGGTTGGTATTTCCTTGCAGTTATTATTATCAGCCTGTGTATTGGGACCCAGGATATCTGTGCTCTCTACACTGAACCATATTCCCACATAACTGAACTGGATGGAGAGGTACTCCTTTATAGCCCAACTGACCAAAACTGCTATAATGAAACCGATGGAACAAAAGTAGCAGTTCCTTTGGTTGTAGAAACCTATTCTCAATCTTTCTCCCATTTCAACACACCAAGGGATATGGCACATCTCACCATTATCAGTGGGTCACCAGACAGAGATCTCATGACAGATGAGGGGGCCTGGTAAGTGTACAAAATCCTGGAAGGAAGTTGTCTGTGTTTTTTAAATCCCACCAAAGGGAATCGCATATACTGCTCAGCTCATCTCATAAAAAGATTTAAAAATAAAGGATTTCTAAGGAGCAAAATTCCGTACATTCAGTGAACAGTCTATAAATATTCATAGTAGATAATGATGACAACCATTATTGCCACTAATGAGTTATTGCATCCTTTAGATTATTTTTAAATTTAATGCTATAATCATTCTGAATAATTGTGTGCCTGTTCTATGTTAGACTGTTCTGTTTTTAAGTTTATGACAGCCTTATAAAAAAGAACCTATAAAACTATTAAAAGACAATTTCTATTTCATCTTGTTGGATCCTTGCCTATACTAGTGATCTGGAGACACAAGTGGGCTTTTTCAATGGTTCTATATGCCCTGCCAAAGAAAACTGTCTTAGTAAGTTTAAGATGCTATAAACATATACTGTAGACTGAATGGCTTAAACAACAAATATTTATTTCTGGTAGTTCGGGGGGTAAGCTATTCTCCCTCTTCTTACAAAGACTCTAATCCCATTGTGGGGGCTCTTCCCTCATGACTTCATCTAAATCTAACTGTCAAAGGCCGCATCTCCAGACCATCACACTGGGGATTTAGGCATTCTACATATGAATTTTGAGGTGACACAAACATTCAGTCCACAGCAACAATCCTATATAATAAAAGCCTAATATGCTAAGTGTCCAGTCGGCCAGTCATCTGTTCAACCAATCAAAGCTTAATATATGCTAAGGCCACTCAACCGCTCACTATGACATGCACTGACCACTAGGATGCAGATGCTTCAACTGGTAGGTTAGCGTCCTGCTACGGTCCAGCCAATTGGGACTGAGCCAGATGGGCAAGACATGTCCTGGAGCCCTCTAACAGTCCCTCCCCAGCTGGCCAACCTCCTGCATCCCTCCCAGGCCCCGATCATGGTGGGTGGGTGGGAGGTAATCAACCAAAGACCATCCTATATAATAAAAGACTAATATGCAAATCGACCAAATGGCAGAACAACTGGTCACTATGACATGCACTGACCACCAGGGGGCTGACACTCAATACAAGAGCTGCACCCTGGTGGTCAGTGCGCTCCCACAGGGGGAGCGCCACTCAGCCAAAAGCTGGGCTCACAGCTGGTGAGTACAGCCACAGTGGAGGGAGCCTCTCCCACCTCTGCAGCAGCGCTAAGGATGTCCAACTGATGGCTTAGGCTTGCTCCTCATCGGTCAGGCCTAGGCCATCAGTTGGACATCCCCCGAGGGTTCCCAGATTGCAAGAGGGTACAGGCCCAGCTGAGGGACTCCTCGAAGTGCATGAATTTTGTGCACCGGGCCTCTAGTAATATAAAAAATTCAACAATAATTATAAATTGCCTATAAAATGTCAGATAAAGAAGTTTCTATTTGTAACTCTGTCATAGTTTCTCCTATCTTTTGTGATGACATTTTTCATAAGACTTAGCCAGGGAATGTGAAAGGAGGAAAAACGCCTAACAAAAGATATTGTGAACTGAGAAACTAGGAGCATTATAATAGATTTTGCAGTTTGATTTTAACAAGGTCCTTAAGGTCTTTAGCAAAGTCCCACATTGTGCATGTGACTGCCTTTTCAGTGAGGTCCTTTTGAAAGTCAAGTAAGTAAATGACTAAATTAAGTCCACCTACGATAGACTTGACATTATTTAATTCTAAAGAACTAACCTTTTTCCGGTTAGTCAGAATTCTCTATCTCCTGTCTATTCTTCCTCCGTCTTTCCTTTCTTGCCTTTTTCATCTCTTTTGTTCCCGCTCATTTTTTACTTTTTTGAGGAAACAATGCAGCTGATGTGTCTGGTGTAGATGAATGCCACTTCAACATCTCCATTGTGAGAAAGACCATCTCTTCAGGATGAACTTCAGTGGTATCCAAAGATAGATTAGCTAGAGACATTACATTTTTTTAGAAGGGAACACAAGGAAGTTACTTCAATTTAATTGCTTCATGGAAAGAAAATTCCTATTTTATTATTGCTCTAAGCAGTTTCTATTAAAAACAGGTAAAATCAAGGGATGTGGCCAACAAGATACATGATCATATAACCTAATGTTTTGTCAACTGAGCAGAGATTTCCAGACATCTCAATTAGTTCTCTCCCAATGGTACTAGAATGTTCAAGATCATTTCAAATGCTCTTCAGACTAAGATGAGGGTTAGAATAGCAGAGAAAAATGTAATAACTTCAATTAAGCCAATATTCTAGTTTCTCTATATAGAGTTGAAAATATACTGTAGTATTTCAGGATTTTCTCTGACACATTTTCTTTTTGTATCTGTATAAAATCTCTTAGACCACATAGGACAAACTTCCCCATATAAAACTTGAGAGACTCCATGAAACTTAATTAGAGGAGACAAATGTTCTAACTTCTTCAGACGATCAATCTCCAATGTCAGTGCAGGTGATGTGTATTAAGTTCCCTTGTTCCTTGTATAGGAACCCTTATTTTCTGCCCAGATATTTTCTTCATTATAATTATTAAAATTATTTATAATTTCATTCTGAAGATATGCAGGAATTATGCATCTTCTGAACTCTCTAAGACATTGTTCATAATCCAAATTTTTCTAATTTTTAATTGCTAAATTATAAATAATTGCTTAAATCTACTTAATTCATTGAAATTATAAATGCTGTTCCTACATAAAGAAGAAATAATCATGGACAAAAATTAGACATATATAATTCTTGTTTCATTACATTTCCTACATGGGCTTATACTTAATTTTTCTTACCCAAAATTAAGTGTCTTATTAGTGATTTGGTAGTGAAAAATTACTCACAATGCCTGGCCTAGGATGAATTTTAAAATGCTCTTTCTGCCTGGACAGTGTGACTTATTTAGTTGGTTGAGCATTGTCCTGTGCACCAAGAGGTCACTGGTTCAAATCCCAGTCAGGGTACATGCCTGGTTTGCAAGCTTGATCCCCAGTTGGGGGCGTGCTGGAGGCAGCCAATTGATGATTCTCTCTCATCAATGTTTCTGTCTCTCTTCCCTCTCCCTTTCTCTTTCTATAAAATCGATAAAAACGTATTTTTATAATTAATTTTGTTGTTGTTAAATCTCAGCTGAAGATACTTTTTCCATTGATTTTTTTAGAGAGAGTAGAAGGGAGGGGGAGAGACAGAGAGAAAAAACATTGAAGTGTGAGAAACTCATTGATTTCCTCTCACACACACTCTGAAGGGGTCAGGGATTGAGCCTGCAACTGAGGTATGTGCCCTTGACTGAAACTGAACTTGAGACCCTTTAGTCCTTGGGCCAATGATCTAACCACCAAGCCAAGCCAGTTAGGGCAATAAAAATATATTTTTTAAAAATTGCTCTTTCTGATGTTATATAATTAGAAATTTATTTGAATGTTTATATAACTAATTACTCATTCTTTCAAACAAAATACCTAGTGAACACTGGGGGCTCCAAGTAATGTATGGACCACAGAAATGGAAAAATTTCTCAGCTGAATCAGTGGACTTTATCCATTTACAGTAGAATCTGAGGCTGAAGGCATAGTTAATAGAATCCAACCTTCCCAGGGCAAAGAGCTAGAAAAATCTAAATGAAGAACCAACCTATTTGAGGTTCATAACAGAGCTCTCATTCCAGTGAAGAAGGGTACTCACCAGAAAACCAAGGTCAAAGCCCAGTGATGTGTACTGAAGGGACCAAAACTTAGCCTGTGTGCAAATGCCCTTCCCTGTCACTTACCAGGCAGACATTGGGGGGACCACCTTGAGATTTCACTGTCTGATGCATTGATCAGGACTGAATCAGAAACCAGAGAAAGGAGACTCCGGGATGGAAGTGTCTGGGGAAGACAGGGACTCATGTAATATAAAATTGTAGCCCTGGAAGAAGAGTGGTAAAAGTTGTAGTTTATTACTTTTACCTATGAAATTAATCTATCATTGATACAAAGTGCCAGAGGCTAAGACCAACAAGTAGTTAGCATAATTATGTGAGAAGTCCATCAGAAGGCTGATGGACTTTGATATTCAGCAAGGGCTGAAAATCAGCATTGTATTACCCTGCTGCTGGCTGAATGGCCGAAGGCAATCCCCTAATCCTGTGGTTGGCAAACTGCAGCTCTCGAGCCACATGCAGCTCTTTGGCCCCTTGAGTGTGGCTCTTCCACAAAATACCACAGCCTGGGCAAGTCTATTTTGAAGAAGTGGCATTAGAAGAAGTTTAAGAAATTTGGTTCTCAAAAGAAATTTTAATCATTGTACTGTTGATATTTGGCTCTGTTGACTAATGAGTTTGCTGACCACTGCCCTAACCTGATAATCCTTTATTGTTTACCAAACCTTACCATTGATATGTCTGTTTGCTTTGCTAAAGGGCAAATGTGTATTCTAGTAAATAAAAAGCTAATGTGTATGGGCATTCAGGGAACCTCTCCACTAGAGAGTAAGGTCTCTGCCTGGCTCCCCGCATGCCTTTTAAATTTATATTTCTTGTCTAGTATATCCATTTGTGAGCAGCCCCTTCTCCAGACCTTAAACCCTAGCCATGCCGGTCGCGGCTTCACACAAAGCCTTCATCAGAGTTGAAAATTGCCCTTCTGCCCTAAAGTATTTGACATGGTCCAAGGAATAATGATGATTAATGCACATGGATGCTTCACATTATTTTCTTTCTTTTATTTATTTTTCTCCGATATATATTTTTATTATTTCTTTATTAAGTTATTACATATGTGTCCTTATCTTCTCATTACCCTCCTATCCCCCCCAGTCATGCCCTCACCCTCCTGTTGTCTGTGTCCATTGGTTAGGCTTATATGCATGCATACAAGTCCTTTGGTTGATCTCTCCCTCTTACCCCTCCCCTACCTTCCCTCTGAGGTTTGATGGTCTGATCGATGTTTCTCTGTCTCTGGATCTGTTTTTGTTAATCAGTTTATGTTGTTCACTATATTCCACAAATGAGTGAAATCATGTGATATTTATCTTTCTCTGACTGGCTTATTTCACTTAGCATAATGCTTTCCAGTTCCACCCATCTGTTGCAAATGGTAAGAACTCCTTCTTTTTTACCGCAGGGTAGTATTCATTGTGTAGATGTACCACAGTTTTTTAATCCACTCATCTACTGATGAGCACTTAGGCTGTTTCCAAATCTTAGCTATGGTGAATTATGCTGCTATGAACATAAGGGTGCATATATACTTTCTGATTGGTGTTTCTAGTTTCTTGGGATATATTCCTAGGAGTGGGATCACTGGGTCAAACGGGAGGTCCATTTTTTAGTTTTATGAGGAAACTCCATACTGTTCTCCACAGTGGCTGCACCAGTCTGCATTCCCACCAGCAGTGCACAAGGGTTCCTTTTTCTCCACATTGTAGCCAGCACTTGTCATCTGTTGATTTGTTGATGATAGCCATTCTGACAGGTGTGAGATGGTACCTCATTGTCATTTTGATTTGCATCTCTCAGATGATTAGTGACTTTGAGCATGTTTTCATATGTTTCTTGGCCTTCCTTCTGACTTCTTTTGAAAAGTATCTATTTAGGTCTTTTGCCCATTTTTTGATTGGGTTGTTTATCGTCCTTTTGTTGCATTGTATGAGTTCCCTGTAAATGCTGGAGATTAAACCATTATTGGTGAGAACATTGGCAAATATGTTCTCCCATGCAGTGGGCTTTCTTGTTGTTTTGTTGATGGTTTCTTTTGCTGTGCAAAAACTTTTTATTTTGGTGTTAAAGTGCTACAAAGTATACTAGCCTATTTAATTCTCACAACAACCTATGAGGAGTTATTTTATAGATGAAGAACCTAAAGCATTGAAAAGATTAAGTAACTTGTTAATGAAGACTTGAGTTTAGGCAGGCCCCTCCAGAGCTCATGCTTGTAAACACCAAAGGATGTTGCCTCTTCTGCACAAGTATCCTTCTGCTCTCCTCACTGTGTATGATGCCACACACATAATAAAAGCCCCATAAATATCTGTTGGACTGACACATCAATGAGGATGGATGCATTTGTGAATGGGCAGATGGAAGAAGTCCCAGCTGAGAGAATACAAGCTTTATTTGGGGAAAAAAGTTTCTGAGAATCTTCCTATTATAGAATCTCATAAAGCAGAAAAATATCACTTCACTAATAAGCCACCCATCTCCATCTTTTATTATCAAATGCTTTCTGTAAAGCTTCCACAACTAAAATAGAACCCAAATTGGCTAAGTACAATAAACAATATGTGTGGCTTTTTTTTAAAGAATACGGAAATAAAAGAGAACATTAGAATAATTGGAACTGTTCTTTGCCAAGCACAGAAAACTGCCTGCAGTCTTTCATTACTCTGTTTTTACGTGTCAAAAGTAGTTCTTTAAACACTCATTATTCATATTTCTAGTAAAGGACATCATGCTTGTTAAATTCTGACTTGAATGAAATGTGGATGAGAGGAAAGGGAGCTTTGTCATCAATATTTTCCCTCCTGGTATAATTTTCTCTTTATTATATTGTAAATTAAGTACAAGATTGTAAGTGATTTTTCTGGCATGTTATAATGGTTAGTAATGGACAGCCCTGCTACTATTACTGCTGGTCTTATTTAGTATTTTGCCAATATGCTCATTGAGCATGATTTCTTTTAGAAGTACTCTTGACAAGTAAAGAATTTTTCCCAGGTATCTTTTATACTGTGATGCTCTATTTATTATTTTCTTCTTATTATTAAAATATAATTCACTTAAAATAGTATATTCATTTCAAATGTACAACATAGTGTTTTGACATTAACATATGATACACTTACTATGTAATCTCCGCACTATGTCTAGTAACCATCTGCCACCATGCCAAGTTATTACAATATTATTGACTATATTCTCTGTGCTAGTTACTACATCTCCATGGCTTATTTATTTTAAAACTGGAAGTTTGTACCTCTTATTCCCTTTCACATATTTCGCCCATCCCCCACACCTTGCCCCTCTGGCAACCATCAGTTTGTTCTGTTTCTGTTTTTATTTTTTGTTGTTGTTCATTTGTTGTTTAGATTCTACATGTAAGTGAAATCATATAGTATTTGTCTTGTCCAACTTATTACACTTAGCATAATACCATCCAGGTTGAAAATGGCAAGATTTCATTCCATTTTTATTGCTGAGTAATATTCCATTATGTGTGTGTGTGTGTGTGTGTGTGTGTGTGTATACCACATCTTCTTTATCTATTTATCTACTGATGGATATCTAGGTTGCTTCCATATCTTGGCATTTGTAAATAATGCTACAATTAACATGGAAGAGTATATCTTTTTAATTAGTGTTTTTGTTTTCTTTTTTTTTTTTTTAGCTTTTTTCATGTGGTTTTTTTTTTTTTAAATAAATCTTTATTGTTCAGATTATTACAGGTGTTCCTCTATTTTTTCCCCCATAGCTCCCCTCCACCTGATTCCCCACCCCACCCCATGCCCTTACCCCCGCCACTGTCTTCATCCATAGGAGTAAGATTTTTGTCCAAGCTCTTCCCACACCCCTCACACCTGCTTCCCCTGAGAATCATCAGTTCACTCCCTTTCTATGTCCCTGATTCTATTATATTCACCAGTCCATTCTGTTCTTCAGATTTTTTATTCACTTGATTTTTAGATTCACTTGTTGGTAGGTATGTATTTGATGTCATTTTGTTGTTCATAATTTTTATCTTTACCTTTTTCTTCTTCTTCCTCTCCTTAAAGAATACCCTTCAGCATTTCATGTAATCCTGGTTTGGTGGTGATGAACTCCTTTAGCTTTTTCTTGTCTGTGAAGCTCTTTATCTGACCTTCAACTCTGAATGATAGCTTTGCTGGGTAGAGTAATCTTGGTTGTAGGTTCTTGCTGTTCATCACTTTGAATATTTCTTGCCACTCCCTTCTGGCCTGCATAGTTTCTGCTGAGAAATCAGCTGACAGTCGTATGGGTACTCCCTTGTAGGTAATTAACTGTTTTTCTCTTGCTGCTTTTAATATTCTCTCTTTGTCTTTTGCCCTTGGCATTTTAATTATGATGTGTCTTGGTGTGGTCCTCTTTGGATTCCTCTTGTATGGGGTTCTGTGCGCTTCCTGGACTTGTACATCTATTTCTTTCACCAGGCAGGGAAAGTTTTCTGTCATTATTTCTTCTAATAGGTTTTCAATATTTTGCTCTCTCCCTTCTTCTGGCACCCCAAAAATTCGGATGTTGGTTCGCTTGAAGTTGTCCCAGAGGCTCCTTACACTATCTTCATATTTTTGGATTCTTTTTTCTTTTTGTTTTTCTGGTTGGATGTTTTTTGTTTCCACATATTTCAGATCTTTGGTTTGATTCTTGGGGTACGTTGATCTACAGTTGAGTTTCTGTATATTCTTTATTTCAGACAGTGTATGCTTCATTTCTGACTGATCCTTTTCCATTTTTTGGGCATTCTCATTAAGCTCCTTGAAGGTCTCATCAAGTTTCTCAGCGGTTTTAAGAAGATTCTTGAGTAACCTTATAAATGTGGTTCTGAACTCTATGTCATCCAGTAGTTTGCTTTCCTCCGCTTCTTTCATTCGTGACATGTTTCTTTGTCTCCTCATTTTGGCTGCTTCCCTGTGTTGATGGAGTGGCTTTGTGTGGTAGGTGACCTATAGGGGGCAGTAGCTCAGCCTCCCCAATCACCTGATGTGGACACTCTTGGTACACCCCTTTGTGGACTGAGTGCAAAGACTTGGTGCAGTTAAAGCCTTAATTGCTATTGGTATACTGGGAGGAATTGACCTCCAGGCCAATTAGCTGTGAGCACTCACTGTGTCTATAATGGAAGAACTGCTGCGCTGAAGACACACTTAGGGGCAGGACTTGTTTCAGTGGGGCTTTGGTGCTCACTGAGTCTGCCTTTGAATGTGTCACTTATGGATGTGAGGAGTTGAAATCTGGTGTCTCACTCTGACCACTAGGTATACTGGCTTCTGGATCTCCAATGGGGTGCAGGTCAGCTACTGTCTGAGGCCATCCAGCAGGAGCTACAGTGAGAGCTACAGTTTTCTCCTCTTTGCTTGGGGTTTGGAGGTTTTGGAGCTGTCTAACCCAGGCTGCAAGTTTGCTAGGTTAAGCTGCAATAGGGCGGGGCTTTCTTCTGCTAACGCTGCTGCTTGGAGCTTGGGTGGGTTTGTAGGTTGTTCAGGGCGGGGTCTCAGGGTGTCACTAGGCTAGGGCGTGGCAAACAGCAATGGCTGCTAGTTAGCCGGTTCTGTGTCCCCAAGGGCGTCCCGGAGTCCCGTGCCCCAGTGCCGTAAACAATTATTCCTGCGCGCAGCTCTGCAAGTAAGCCCCCCTCACTGGCAGACAGTCCAGCTTCTCCCCGTAGGAGTTTGGGTCCCCCGTGTCTCCCCAGAAACTGGATTTCAGAGTAATCGGGGGCTTGTCTCCCTTTGGGTTGAAAAAAGCAACGCCCGCAGCCAGCCCGGATCACGCGCCTCCGTACCTCAGCTTTTCAGCGCTCGTGCACGTCTCGATGCTCCTTTCTCTTTCCTTCTAGTTGTAGAACTTCCACTCAGCCAGCTTTCCCGTGGTTCTGGGTGTTAGACGTTTTGTCTTTTAGTTGAATTTTTGAAATTGTTGCACGAGGCAGCAGTTTAGGTGTTTACCTACGCCGCCATCTTGGATTCCTCAGTGTTTTTGTTTTCTTTCAATAAATACCAAGAAGTGCTGGGTCATATGGAAATTCTATTTTCAAATTTTTGAGAAATCTCCATACTGTTTTTCACAGTGGATGCCCCAATTTGCAATCCCACCAACAATGCACAAGGGTCCCCTTTTCGTCACACCTTTGTCAACACTTTTGCTAATTTTTAATATTTAATAAAAATAAAAAATAATTTTTAATAACAACTATTTGCTAATTTTTTTGATAATAGCCATTCTGACAGGTGTGAAGTTGTATCTCATTGTGGTTTTGATTTATATTTCCCTCATGATTAGTGATGGTGTATTTTGCATGTCTGTAAGTTGACCATCTGTAAGTCTTCTTTGGAAAAATGTCTTTTGATACCCTCTGCCCATTTTTCAATTGGATATATCATTTGCAAATATATTCTCCCATTAAGTAGATTGTCTTTTTTGTTTTGTTAAAGGTTTCCTTCACTGTGCAGGAGCTTTTTAGTTTAGTTTGTTCAATTTGTTTCTTTTTTCTTTTGCTTCCTTTGCCTGAGGAGACGTACCAAAACTATATTGCTAAGATCAATGTCAAAGAGTTTACTACTCAAGTTTTCTTCTAAGAATTTTATGGTTTCAGGTCTTACATTTAAGTCTTCAATCATTTTCTGTTTTTTTGTATATAGTGTAAAAGACTGATCCAGTTTCTTTTTTTTTTTTTTTGCATACTGATCCAGCTGTGTACACACACCTCCGCACCTGCTGGTCCTGTTGGAGTGAGCTGCAGGGGACAGACTGCACAGCCTTGCAGACCTGCGCAGGGTGGCTGGCAGAGCTCCCACTGGCACCATCTGGATGGAAGAGGAACACCAACAATGGTGCACCTTCAATCCGAGAGTGTTTCCTCAGATTCCAGGGAGCTCTCACAGTTCCCAACCTTCTCTCTTTGATCTTTCTCTCTTGTTTGTTGTGAAGAAGCTGTTCAATGGCCCTTAGTTGTCTCTCAGGAGGAAATGCTGTAAATATAGGTGCACCTTTGATGTGCTCATGGCAGGGGCCAGTTCTGAGTCCTCCTCTGCCACCTTTGTGTGCCTGCCTTTCCAAGAACACATTGTTTTTAAAAGTAGCTATTCTAAACCCAACAAATCTTATCCATCTGGGCATGAGTTAAATTTTTCTTTCTTTATTCTGAAACCAAATTCTTTTTCACCAAGTGGGAAGAAAATTTACAGGAAAAAAAGCTGGCATTTTCTTAAGCATTTAAGTTTTCATCCAAGTATTATTGATGTAGTCACTTAATGCATGCAGATTGTTTATACGTATTTAAATTTTAGGGTTTGGCATTTTTCAAATAACTGAAGGCTGTATGGTGTCTTTGATAATAATAACTTTGTACAGAATTTGTGTGTTTTGACTATTGAAAACTTATTTGCATTTTTTGTGAATTTTGGCTTCCAGCCCACTCAGCTTAGGCCTTGTCTGGTCATCTAGTCATATTTTCACAACAACTCAAGTGATAGGATCTTTTCCACTATCATTTGAAATGCCTTACAGCTGTCCTTGTTAACCTTTGTATTTACCCAAACGGAGAGCAAAGGGCAAGTTGTTTGCTTAGTTGAACTCAAGCAAAAACACTAGATTTTTAAAAATGTTTGTTTCAGTCTAACCTAGCTCACTCCTTTCTACTCTCTCTTTAAGGACTAATGCCCTGATCTTTAAGTCAAAGTGGTTTTCTATAGTCATTCTTTTTATTGTGTTTTGTTAATTTTTTTAAATCCTCACCTGAGGATATCTCTTCCATTGATTTTTTTTTTTAAGAGAGACTGGAAGGGAAGGATGGGAAGAGACAGAGAGAAACATCTATGTGAGAGAGCCACATCTATTGGATGCCTCCCACACACATCCAACTGGGGCTGGGGGATGATCCTGCAACCCAGTATGTACCGTTGACCGAAATCTAACCTGTGACCCTTCCGTGGGCAGGTTGATGCTCTAATCACTGAGTGCACTGGCCAGGGCTATAGCTATTCTTCCTTTCATTCATTTATTAACTAGTTCATTCAACACAATTTCAGTAAGTCCCTAATATGTGTCCAGTTGTATAATGCACAAATAAATAATAGTTAATTGGCATTCTAATAGGAATGAGGGACGTGTAAATAGGACTTAGAATGTCATGTGCAAAGTGATACAGAGTTAAGTACAATGCTTATGAGATATAAAATGAGAGAGAAGTGGGGAATGGGTAGAATTGGGGGAAGGACTAGAAACTAACTTTTTATTTTAACATATTTTGATTTTGAGGGACTTTTCAATTTTTTTTTATTAATTTTTGGTTAGAAACACAATATACTAGAAAGAGAACAGACTTGAAAAACCAGTTCTGTCACCTACTACTTTGTGTCTTTGACAAATGACTTAACCCTTCTGTGCCTGATGCATTTGAGTTTTATTGGTATAGTGACTGGCCCACTTTCAAATTCCTCTTTCTATTTGTGAGAATTTTTCATTGTCTGAATCTTGGTGTTGGCCAATTTGTGCTACAAAAATTAAAGGATAATGATACTCGCTCTCCTCCACACTTTTGGAAGCTAGAGCTCAGGACAGCATCCCACTAGGTTGTTTTTTTGTGGGTCCTGCCATCAAACCTTCACTGACACCTGGTTATTTTCACAACCCAATTCTCCAGCCTTCTTCACTTACTTCCAATAAATTCCTTTGCTGATTAAGTTAGCCAGGCTTCATTCCTATTGCTTGATACCAAAAACGTTGGATAAGACACTCATTTAATGTCTCAGGTAAGGTTTTGTTGCCTTAAGATTTTGTTGATGATTTATAATGATAAAGTAGGTAACATTCATAATGCAAAGTATCCAGCACACTATGAATTTCATTATCAAGGTGGGATTCTTAAGGTGTTTGGTGGAGAGCCCAATACACTAAAAATCATATCGCCAAATCTTCTTATTAGATTCAATGAAAGGGTTAAGTTATTTGTCAAAGACACAAAGTAGTAGTGGACCAAACTGGGTTTCAGGTCTGTTCTCTGTTCTCAATAGATTCTGGACAGGGGGGCTCAAAATACCACTTCATTGGTAGCTGCACCTAATAATAATCAATGCTGAGATTTAGTGAAGCTGCTTTAGAGCTTGTGGCTTTAAAGAGTGTGTTACATCTTTGAAGACCAAAATCTATTTTTGAAACCTTTCACATCCTGGTTGATTGCAGGAAATAAAGACATAACCACCTCACTCAGTCGGATGAGAGACAGAGAGAACGATGTGTACTTATAACTGGTGTTTAGAGCACAATGAAGACATCCATTCGTAAATGTGTATAAATTTCTCTCTCTTTCTGAATGCATTTTCTGCACCCCAGGCCAAGAAAGTTGAATTAAGCACCATTCACTCACACACCATTGTTCATAGTACATTATCACTATCAGTCTAAATGAGACCCCTCTCCTGTTTCATTGTAATATAAATCTCACCTTTGTTCCCAAATACTACTTCCAGTTCCCTTCTTTACATAGGCATGCACTCTGAAATATGTGATATACTCCTCAAATATTTATGCATCCTAGCAGATTATGCAGTTGTTGTTGGGTGTATGTTTAAATGTACATACATTGTTGAGCTATAAATCTTTTGTTTCTTACTATGTTCAACATTGTTTTAAAGATCAATTTGGCTGCTTGTGCCTCTGGAGCTTCTCTTTTAAGTATTACATAATATCCCGTGGTATGCATCTACCATATTCTATTTATCTATATTGCCTTGATATATCTACTACCACAAACATCATGAGGACAAGTATTCTTGTATCTATTCTATATATGAACCTGTGCAAGAGTTTCCCTGACATATACCTCAGAAAGACAATGACTGGGTTACAGGGCCTAGATATATTTTATTTCTCTAATACTTCTTTCCAGAATAGCTATAACCATTTATACTTCTGCCAACAGGGCATGAGAATTCCTATCTATCCATATCTTGCTCAACGTTTGTTATCATCCATGTTCTAATTATTGTCATTCAAATGGGAATAAAGTGGTATGTTATAAATATTAAAATATGCATTTTTCTAATTACTATTGAGTTTAAGTATCTTTTCATGCACATGTTAGCTATTTCTCCCTTTGTAAAGTATGTCTTCATACCTATTTTTTGTTTTCTATCTGTTTTTCTAGCTTTTGCCTTTGATTTTGAGGAGACCTCTGTTTATTCTGGCTATTAGTTCCTTTTTTGTTTTGCACACTGGAAAAAAATTCTTCCAGTCTGCCAACTATTAAATCTGTCCACAGTAGTGCACACTAATGAGAAATGATTAATTTTTATGTAGTCAAAAGCATCCACAAATTTACCTAATATGTGGTTTTGAGATCTTAGAAGTATTTTTCCAATCCCTAGGTCATATAAATTCTCTATTACATTTTCCTCCTTTTAGGTTTATAATTTTACCTTTTACATGTAAATCATTAATTCATCTGAATTCTACCTTTAAGATGTGTGGTAAGGTAAAGGAATCCAGCTTAATTTTGTACATATAATAAGTTGGTTTTCTCAACCTCATTTACTAAATAAGCCATCCTTCTCCCTTCTTTTTGTGGAACCATCTTCATCACATAATAAGCACCCATGGAACTATTTATGACCTACCTATTCTGTTCCATTAGGTGTCTTGTCTATTTGTGAATTAGTATCATACTGTTTTTTTATGTCTACGATTTTGTACAGTCCCTCAATGAGTAAACCTCTCCATTTTGCTCTTTATTTGCAAAATTAACTTTTTATGAACTTTTACTCTTCCATACTAGTATACTTTAAAATATATATATTTTTATTGATTTTAGAGAGGAAGGGAGAGGGAGAGATAGATAGAAACATCAATGATGAGAGAGAATCATTGATTGGCTGCCTCCTTCAAACCCCACACTGGAGACCAAGCCTGCAACCCAGGCATGTGCCCTGACCGGGAATCAAACCATGACTGCCTGGTTCATAGGTCAGTGCTCAACCACCAAGCTATGCCAGCTGGTCCTATATACTTTTTAGAATGGGTTTGTTGATTTCCTCGGAAATATGGTAAAAATTGATTGAGTCAATAGAAAATAATTTTCTATTTGTTACTGAAAAACTGAGAATTTTCCTTTTTTCTATAAATTTATGTATTTCATCTGGGATATAATATTTATGTGCAAATAGATGACTATAATTTTGAATAAAGTTTTAGATATGTGTTTCAATTGGTTATTTAATCTTATATCTAATATATAAAAGGTCAGGGTTGTAACAACCAATCACGACCAAAGGCTTACTAACCTGGAAGTCCTTCAGTCAGTGCTGGGTTGCCGGGGTGACCCAGCGCTGACTGCCCCGGGGGCTGAGACCCAGAGAGAGAGGCAGGGTCTGATCCACAGCCTCAATGGCAGTTGTTGATCAATACTGGTCTCTCTTTCTCTCCCTCTTTCTTTCTGAGCTTTGCCAGCAGCCAAGCTGTTCTTTCTCTCCTGGCCTCTGTGGGGCTGCTGTTAAGCCTTGCCTTTCTGATCAGGTCCAGAGATAGGCCCAGAGATTCTGACTGGCGTAGGAACTGACTAATCAGAACCAAATGTGGGTGCTGTGAAGAACCAATGGCTGCCTAGGAGGCAGAAATTTTGACGTTGATTGGCATAGAAACCAACCAATCAGAACCAATTGTGGGTGCTATGGGGAGCCAATGGCTGCCTAGCAGGCGGAACTTTTGATGCTGAGCTTTTGATGAAGAGCTTTTGACACTGGCATAGAAACCAACCAATCAGAACCAAATTTGCCAACAGAGGAGGGCAGTTGGAGGCAAAATCAGGTCTGCAGGGGAGGGCAGTTGGGGGCAACCAGGCAGGCAGGTTAGCAGTTGGGAGCCAGCAGTCCCAGATTGTGAGAGGGATGTCCGACTGCCGGTTTAGGCCCTATCCGATTGGGCCTAAACCTGCAGTCAGACAGCCCCCAAAGGGTCCCCAATTGGAGAGGGTGCAGGCTGAGCTGAGGGAACCCCCTCTCCAAGCATGAATTTTGTGCACTAGGCCTCTAGTTTTATTTTTATAATAGAACAGTCTTGCAAGAGATTTATTAATCTTATTAATCCTTTCAAAGAATGATTTATTAAAAGCTTTATAATTTTCCCTCTAAGCACTGCTCTGTTTTACATAGTTTGACATGCATGACTTTGTTATCTGATTCTAAATATTTCATTATTTCTCTAATGATTTCTTCTTTAACTCAAAGTTCTACATTACTATTTTTTCTATTTTGTTTAGTTTTTAGTTTTCAACTTTGTAGACTTTTATTAGTGACTCTTTTGTTATTAAAGTCTAATCTTATTGAATTGTAGTTATAGAATATAAACTATATAATGTTAATTATTTTATATTATTGACTAGAGGCCCGGTGTCCCTCAGCCCAGCCTGCACCCTCTCCAATCTGGGACCCCTCGAGAAATGTCCAACTGCCTGTTTAGGACATCCCTGGGCCTAAACGGGCAGTCAGACATCCCTCTCACAATCCAGGACTGCTGGCTCCCAACTGCTTGCCTGCTTGCCTTCCTGATTGCCCCTAACCACTTCTGCCTGCCAGCCTGATCACCCCCTAACCACTCTCCTGCCAGCCTGATTGATGCCTAACTGCTCCCCCTGCCAGCCTCTTTGCCCCCAACTTCCCTCCTCTGCCAGCCTGGTCACCCCTAACTGCCCTCCCCTGCAGGCTTGATCACCCCCAACTGCCCTCCCTTGCAGGCCTGGTCCCTCCCAACTGACCTCCCCTGCTAGCCATCTTGTGGTGGCCAACTTGTGTCCACATGGGGGCAGGATCTTTGACCACATGGGGGAAGCCATCTTGTGTGTTGGAGTGATGGTCAATCTGCATATTACTCTTTTATTAGATAGGATAGAGGCCTGATACAAGGGTGGGGGCCAGCTGGTTTGCCCTGAAGGGTGTCCTGGATCAGGGTGGGGGCTCCCTTGGGGCACGGGGTGCCCTGGGCGAGGGGCCTGTGGTGGTTTGCAGGCCAGCCACGCTCCCCAGTGACCCAAGTGGAGTCCCTGATATCTGGGATTTATTTATCTTCTACAATTGAAACTTTGTAGCCTGGAGTGGAGCCAAGCCTTCACTCCCTCCATGGTGGCAGCCATTTTGTTGGGATTTATTTATCTTCTATAATTGAAACTTTGTAGCCTTAAGCGGAGGCCTGGGCCAGCCAGAGTATGCAGAAAGCTTGGCTTCCTCCATCGCCGGGGAAACCCAAGCCTCCCTCTTGCTCTCTCTGTGGCCACAGCCATCTTGGTTGGGACTAATTTGCATACTTGCTCCTGATTGGCTAGTGGGCATGGCTTGTTGGTGTAGTGGAGTGATGGTTAATTTGCATATTATTTTTTTATTAGATAGGATAAGTCCCTTTTGACTTTGCTCTGGTCTGTTCTTCATTATTGCTCCATGTGTGCACAAAAACAAACAAAAATTTGTTAAACACCATATAGATCTATTAGTCTAAACTGAATATATTCAAATATTTTCTGCCTTTGCTTATATTTTATCTGATTGCTTATCAATTTCTGAGAGGAATTTGTTAAAATCTGAACTGTAATTATTTATTTATCTCTTTCTCCTAGTTGTTATGACTTATGTGTTTTAAGGATATGTAATGCTTTTATGAATTCTTATTCTTTTAACTATCATTTGATGGCTTTCTTTTTCATGAAATTTTTTACCTTGAATTTCACTTTGATATAAAATTGCTACTCATCTTTTTTTGTCAAGTGTCTTTTTCAATCTATTTATTCCAGTGTTCTGTAAACCTTTGTTTTAAATATACATTATACTTCTAGTCTCTTATTATTTTCTGATCTGAAGCCCTCTGTGTTTTAAACTATTACTTGTACCTGGCATTTTTAACAGTATCCCAGAACTTAGTCCTACCATATGATTTTACCTTTCTATTTATAATAATGTTTCCTCCTTCCCTTTGGAGAGATAAAATTTTTTCTTATTTATTTGAATATTAATTTCTTAAACTTAATGCCAAGAACTTCTCTCTAAGGAAGGCCATTACTTTTAGTGACCCTCATTTCTTCCTGCTTTGAACCTCCTTTCTCTTACTGATACTTTTGAAATGTCATGAAAAC
The DNA here is from genome assembly GCA_026230045.1 of Corynorhinus townsendii. Classification (NCBI taxonomy): domain Eukaryota; kingdom Metazoa; phylum Chordata; class Mammalia; order Chiroptera; family Vespertilionidae; genus Corynorhinus; species Corynorhinus townsendii. The sequence continues at coordinate 158,198,962 of JAPDVU010000003.1, forward strand.
ACTTTATAGCCTCTGCTAATCTTCACTCAACTATTTATTTTCTTTTCCCCATAATTTGCAAAAATTCCTCCTTAATTAATTTTTCTTTCTGCTGTTATACTTCCTACAAAAATGCTTTCATCTCTGCATGAGCTTTCTGGGGCTAATATATCTGAGTTTATTTTTGCAGCAATTCACATTTAAAATATTATTTAACTAGATATAAAATTCTAAGTTCAGAGTTTTTCTTATTCAGCACCTAGAAAATATTACTCCTCTTTCATGTGTCTCTCTTCCAAGGTTTTATATCAATCTAATTGTGTTTTCTTTATATGTTCTGTTCTTTCTCTCTGGAATTTTTTTTCTTTCTGATGTTTCCAATTTTATATAATCTGTTTATGTGGAGTATTACTTCTTCCACCCAGTTTGATTCTGGGGATGTTTGGTTCTTAATTTCTTCACATATTTCCTATATAACAATATACAGATCTTTATATTTCCTTTTTCATCACCAGATTTACTAACTCTCCTTTTTTTCCTTCTGATGCCCTTTGGAAAAATTCTTTGACCAGATCATTAACATACTTGAACTTATATTCTTTTGAATATTTAGCCTATCTTTTCAGTTCTTGATCTCTACTGTAATATTTGTCATACCCAGCATTTCCAATTGGATCTTCTTTATAATGGCATATTCCTGTTTCTCTTTTGTCTCCTGGAGGAAATTTATTATGTTTATTTCAAATTTTTGTTTAGTCTGTTTCATTAATTCTAGCTCATATAGCATAAATCATTAATTTATCATTTCTAATATAAAATGTTTGTGCTCTTCGCATGTTTGCTTGTTATAATTCCTGAGAACTCACTTTCCCTTGGTTGGCAATGAGGTAAGAGGGCAAAGCACAGGTCCTACTATCCACTCCTGGGGACATACATTAAGTGGGTAGGGAGTGATGGAGGTGTTTTTCCCCACAGAGAACTTCCCTATTCTTTTACCCACTCATTGCCATTTTCCAAAATGTGAATGCCCTTACTATAGCATGGCAAGAGGTAGAGGAAGGGGTGAGATCAGGAGTCTCAAGAGTTGGATACCCACTGCATTCCCCAGTCAGACTTCTGAAACTGTCCTAATGCCACTTCTACAACCCTAGGCAGCTGCTGATTTTCTACTTCTGGTTGCAATGCTCCAAGCAATGATCTGGCCAGGGGCTTGTGGAGCTGTTGGAAGAGGAGCACTTCAAAGGTTTCCCCAGTACTTCCCATGACCATGGTGACCTCTTCCAACCCAGACTGCCTTTTCTCTTCACCTATCAGGTCAAAACAGCCTTCTGTCTCCCTATTTCTTCCTGGGTCCTTCAGATTTATACACTTATCTCTCACCTTAAAATAATCCTCTGATGTCAGGTAGAAATATGGAGTCTTAGGTCTAGTTCATCATAATATTGTCTCTACTCACCCCAACATCCTTTCTACCCTCTTTCTTTACTATACCTTTCTCCTCTAACCCCTCACAAAACATAGGTATACATTAGGATAGTGCTATCTTTAAAAAAAAACAAAACACCCCCCCTCCCAAAAAAAACCCCACAAAAAACCCCTGGTGGGATAGAGGAGAGAAATAGAATGAAGAAGACATACATGGAGGAAGGAAGAGAAAATGATTCATCTTCCTCTGCAGCTCAGTGACTCCTGTCTGTGGATTTCTACTTCAGTAGATCCACTTTGAGTATGGCTCTCAACCCCAGCTACACTTTATGATCATCTGTAGTTTCACAAACTTCCCAGGTAATTCTACTGGCAACCAGGCCTGAGAATCACTTGCCTTATGGCAACCCAGATATACCCTATCTTAACCTTTGGCCTGCTGCACAGATAGATGGTTTGGAAATACCAAATTGGCTTCAACTGTGACAAACAGAGCACCACTATTGGCAATGTTGTAAATTTTGGAGTTTAAGAGGAATTAGATAAGACTGAGACATACAGGGAAAAGTAAACAACTGTTCACCAAAGTCACTTTGAAAATAATACCACCTGGTAACAATTCATGGTAGGGAAGTTTATAAGAAGGTACAGAAATTCCAGTGATGTGAGAGGACATCCTTAATAAGCAACTGAGTCGTGTTTAAAATCTGCTATTGGGATGTGGAACATCATTAGAAAACTGAATTAGCGGGCAATATGTTTATCCTCTATGGCAAGTGAAAACACATGGTCATAATAAATGCATATATTTTTAGTTAAGAACAAACATATTACGTCTTTGACTCCTTAACTTTCATATTTATGAAATTACTCTATTGTGTAAAGTGTTTTAAATATTATTACATAAGGATGACTGGTGTATTGTTTTTAATGTACTGATAATCCATTTGGCAGTGTGATCTGTAATATGAGGGTTGCTATACAAAGAAATATCCTTTTCTTAATGGCAGAATGGATTGCCTAACAGTACCTCCCAAAATGTGATGTGGAAAAGCAACAGTAAAGTTTCTCAAAACATTTGTCTCAGTAGCTAGGAAAGAATCAGTCTGAATAAAAGTAATCGGTTGCCTTCTCGATCGAGAAATTCATTCTGAGCTCTTTCATTAAAGAGTTAGCAAATATTTATTATAGACTTTTAGGATAAGAGGCTCATGCCAGGCATTAAGTAGCTTAAAGTCCCTACTGTTTCTGCCAATATCAATATAAATGTATTGATATTGGATTTTATTGGATTAACTCAGCCTCTTTAGGTAAATTTTCTGTTAATTCAAGGTTCAACTTTCCTATCCAGGAAAGAATCCTCTCAAAGAATCCCCTGGTCTGCCTACGATTGCCCTGAGTTATGACCAGTGGACAGTGAAGTAAGAAAAAGCAATAATATATTTAGGAAAAATTTTCAGAGATGCCTGGTGGAGGGTAGCAGCATGGAAGGGGTCAATGGGGAAAGAAGGAGGGACATCTGTAATACTTTCAACAATAAATATAAATTTAAAAAAAGAAATTAAGAAAGAAATAGAAAATAAATCTACAAAAAATTTCAGAGATGCTATATTTCATGAGTATCCATAGTCCATAAATTCTTCTTTAAATAATTTCTTAGCCCTAACCTGTTTGGCTCAGTGGATAGAGCGTCGGCCTGCAGACTGAAGGGTCCCAGGTTCGATTCCTGTCAAGGACATGTACCTGGGTTGCGGGCACATCCCCAGTAGGGGGCGTGCAGGAGGCAGCTGATCAATGTTTCTCTCTCACTGATGTTTCTAACTCTCTATCCCTCTCTCTTCCTCTCTGTAAAAAATCAATAAAATATATTAAAAAATAAAATAAAATAATTTCTTAGTCAACATACAGAAGCACAACCAGCAGAGTTCAGATAAAAGGCCAGTGTGAATAGATGCTCATCAAACATTTGAATAAATGAATAATAAAAGGAAGTGAAAAATTGGGAGATGAAAGGGAAGCTTTCATTTGTAGAATATCCTGGAGTTATCAGAAATCACTTAAACTTAAGTGGAACATACTCATTGATGGAATCTAAAGAACTGCCAAGTTTTTGGAAATTTCAAGAGGGGAAAGCTGTTGTTAACATTTCAGACTAACCATTTTAAATACGAAACTTGGAGAAATATTTTCCCCTCTTTTATTAACCATTAAGCTAAATTAGCTACATTTTTCATTCCAAAAAGAAAGTGTTTTAGAAGAGATGTAATTAAAAGAAACATAATCAACTTCATCTCTAAATAAATATAGAAATGTCCCAAAATGTCATTATTTCTTGATCAGTGTACTAACTAGAAAACTCTCTTCACCTACAACAATGCTACACCTCTCAACTCTCATTTCACATATGTTCCTCATCTCAAGCCTTTACTTATAATCCATATAAAGTATATTTTTTTATTTTCACTCAAAGACACTCATTATCTTTATTTTTTATATGCAAAGTGCTTATTACCCATCCCACACATTTTCAAAGTTGCTTGTCTTGTAAAGTATTATTCTCTAATTGCATTAGGTTTATATGCCTTGTTTCTCTTAACTGTTAGAGAAATCCTTTGAAAACAAGATAGTACCATGTTAAGCACAGTGGGTTCTAAATACAAATTGATGAATCCAATGAAACAAATGATAACATAGCAGGAAGTGTGACATTCTTTATGTGGGAATGACACAGCTGGAATCATTTTTAGAGAGGAAGCATTAATGAGACTAATGGCCACTCATTGGACATAACCAGATAAAATGCTTGGATTAATATATTTTCCAAGAAGTGATGTACATATGCTTTTATTATGCAATAAAACCCCAAAATGTTCAGTGATCAATATAAAGTTCATTTTTCACATTTATACCAGAATGTGAAATGAATAAACAAGATCCCTCTGAATAGATGTATACACCTAATCATGGGTGTTCTGTGATTTGAATTGTTTTGATTATCTACTGTCATATAACACAAATTGCTTCAAACAATTTTATTTTCCTCACAATCTTGTGGGCTAGGAATACTAGAAAGGCTCAGCAGTTTAGCTTGTCTCCGATCCATGTGGTGTTGCCCGAGGCAGCAGGAGCCAGAGGATCCCACATACAAGGTGGTTTCTCCACTCACATGTTTGGTGCCTTGGTGCTCTTCAGCCCGTCTTCTTCTCTACACGGTATCGCATCCTCCAGGGCAGTGGTCGGCAAACTCGTTAATCAACAGAGCCAAATATCAACAGTACAACGATGGGAATTTCTTTTGAGAGCCAAATTTTTTAAACTTAAACTTCTTCTAATGCCTCTTCTCCAAAATAGACTCGCCCAGGCCGTGGTGTTTTGTGGAAGAGCCACACTCAAGGGGCCAAAGAGCCGCCTGTGGCTCTCGAGCTGTAGTTTGCCGACCACGGCTCTAGGGTCTCTCCACATGCCTTAGGCTTCTCACAGCGTGGAGGTCTCAGGAGAGTCAGATCTCTTATAGAGCAGCTGGCTTCCAAGAGTGTTCCAAGAAAGAAGGGGAAACTGTCAGTCTTTTCAGGTTGGGGCCTGAAACTTCACTGCTGTGGCTTCCTTTGGCCCAAATATCATGGAGCCTGCCTTGATTCAAGGAAAGGGGACATAGAACCCCTCTTCTCGATGAAAGGAAAATAGAAATGTACACCCTTTTAAAACCTGCCACATGAGTTTCCCATCTTCCTATAAAATTAGGTTTCTGTGTGAAAACTGTCAACTTGATTTATCTTGGATACATGAGCTTCTGGACACATTTGGCGCTTATGCCCAAATGAATACTCATATTCAGGTTAAATAAATTCCCTGGGCTAACATATAAAAACTTTTCTAGAACTGCTTTGAAGTAGGTAAGACCAAGAGGTGCCTCTTCTGCATTGTCCCAAACTACTCTCAACGCATCAGTTTTTCTTGTGTCTTTCTGTTATATAGCCCAGGTTTGTAAGCTAGAATCTGTGGTTCTTCAAGAATGGACATCAGAGGTCCAGAATTCCCTGAAATTGTAACAACACTTTGTGTATCTGCATTTGTCAAGGAAAAAAAAACTATCAGTTTAATCAACTTCTTTGAACATTTTTCATTCCCCAGAAAAGATTAAGAACTATTCTGCCAGAGGGTTCTAAGCTCATTTTTTCCTTTTTAACTTTCTGTTTTTGAAATGTAGTCATTGTAAATTGAAGACAACAAGATGTATTCACAATCCTCTATCAAGGCCAGCAGCTCTCTGATGGCATAACTAAGGTGTGATACATGTCAGATGTGAATAGATTGTGATGTGGCTTACTGATGACTAGTTGTAAGATTCTCACCCTCAAATTGCTGAAGCTTTAAATAAAACAATCAATGATAGAATATTCAACATTCAATACAGATGTGGGTAATTTCCAGAAACATTTATTGACTGTTAATGAGACAAAATATTCAAAATGTAGGAATTTCTTTCATTCAATTTAATTAACTAGCATAGTAAACATCACCATGAATAATTTTGAGAAAAAAAAAGAAGTAAATGAGTGCCTCATTTCTCTCTTCACTTATGCAAAGATCAGCCTAGATAAAATTCAGCCATCTATTGTAATGTGGAGACCAACAGGTAGGTTTTAATTTGTGACATGAACACCTGTTGTGTTTACCATCTTAATATCCTGGCCTTCTTTTCTGGAAACAGGACTATTATGTTTTTTTCTATGTATTAGGAAGAGCTTCTATATCTCTCAAGCTTGCTAGATTGGGCTTATGTAGTAGGTGTCATTGGGGCCCAGTGGCTCAGCTTCCCTATTCACCCAAGGTGGGCACTACCAGGTGCAACCCTGTGTGCACTGTGCTGTTGTAGTTGTACTGTTGGCATCACTGGGAGGAATTGATCCCCAAGCTGATTGGCTGTGAGGACTAGCTGTGGCTACAACAGAGGATCTGCTTTGAAGAAAACTGATCTACAGAGAAGGACTTGTTTCAGTGGGGCTTTGTTGCTCAATGAGTCTGCCCCTTGAGTGTGTCGCTTGTGGAGGTGGGGTTGTCATCTGGCTTTGTCTGGCTCTTGGGGCCACTTAGGAGGTACAAAGTCAGCCACTGCATAAGCCCTGCCTGGAGTCACCCAGCATGAGATACAGAGCCATCTGCAGATGGCTGCTACTTGTATTGGGCTTGGAGGTGCCCAGAAGAAGTTAAGTTGAGTATTGCCTTATTTTTATTTTCTTATTCTCCTGCCCCTTCCCCTATGAAAGAAGCACTTGTGCCCAGCTAGAGTGGCTCAGTGGTTGAGTGTCAACCCATGCACCAAGAGTTCGCCAGTTCAATTTCCAGTCAGGGCACATGCCTGCGTTGAAAACTCTATCCCCAGAGGGGCATGTGCAAGAGGCAGCCAACCAATGTTTCTCTCAAGTCAGTGTTTCTATGTCTCTCTCCCTTTCCCTTCTTCTTTCTATAAAATTAATAAAAACATACTTTAAAAAATATTTTTTAGCCCTAACCGGTTTGGCTCAGTGGATAGAGTGTTGGCCTGCAGACTGAAGGGTCCCAGTTTGATTTCGGTCAAGGGCATGTACCTTGGTTGTGGACATATCCCCAGTAGGGGGTGTGCAGGAGGCAGCTGATGGATGTTTCTCTCTCCCTTCCTCTCTGTAAAAAATAAAAAAAAAAAATTTAAAGAAAGAATCACTTGCTATGAGTAGGCAATCCAAATATCTAGAAGGGTATTTGTACAGACAAATGCCAACTATCCACCTTGCATCCTCACAAGTAATTTCAAGGAAGAAAAGAAAAAGCAGAGTTATGTTCTCTGGCTCAATTTTAAATCATTTACAAATAAAAACATCCATAGCTCCAAGGATAGAAGAACACTAGTTATGGGAGATCTTATTTTTGAGCTCAGAAAGGGGAACAAGGAAATACTTGACAGTAGACATTAATGCTGCTCCACAATATATGTGGTTCTCTCTTCCCTTCTCTGGGCACACAGAAATCTTTCACCTCTCTGATCTTTTAGGTTAAGCATGGCTAACCATTTGGCTAGCTATTGTCAATAAAATATCAGTGAAAGTAATGTGTGTCACTTCAGGGCAAAACTGTTTAAGATCTTGTGCAGGATTCTCCATCTTTCCCTCTCTCTGCTGCAGTGGCCAGTGATATTGCGGATGACAGAGCCCCCATCAGCTGGGTTCCTGAATAAGAAACATATGGAGTAAAGCCCCAACTAGCCATAATAACACTAGCATGAAGGGGAACTAAATCTTGTTTTAAGCCCCTATGATCTGGAGTAGTTTGTCACTTTAGAACCTGGGTTATCCTAACTGATACATTTACCAAACCATGGTGATAGGAACAGTGATGACCCCAATTTAAAATAGCAACTTGAAAGGACACAACTTTTATTGAAAACGCTTTCCTGTACCTGGTCTAACACTAGGTCTTTTGAAAATTATTATAAAGTTGGTGTTAGCATACCTATTTTAAGAAGAGGTTTAAGTCTTCTTTAAAAATCATTTGGCTAGAAACGGGATTCAAACAAGATCCCTCTGAATAAAAGGCAAGGTATAATTGCTAACTGGCTGGTGATGTCAAGAGAGGAGTTACAGAAAAGTTCAAACCTTTTTAGATATCTAGTATTCAGAACGAGCTAAAATTTAATTTCTTTAGAAATTGGGACTCAAACATTTTTTTTTGTTTTATCTTGTTTTGTTATTATATGTTTATTTCTAGTCTGCAAAGGCAAAACTTTTTAAAGGAAAGAAATGGTGGGAAAAAGACACAGAGGCAAAGAAGCATTGAACAGACTGTCAAACTACATTGGGAAGACAAGGGAGGTTGGGCGAGCGGGGCTGTAAGAGACCAACCGAAGGACTTGTACACATGCATATAAGCACAACCAATGGATATAAGACACTGGGGTAGGGGGGAGGGCGGGCAGGTGAAGGCATGTACTGGGGGGTAGGGGAGGTCGGGGGGAGATCAATGGGGGTAAAAAAGGAGACATATGTACTACTATTTGTAATACTTAAAACAATAAAAAAAAAGGTAAAAAAAATAAAGAATAAAAATAAATAAAAAAATAAATATTTCCATTGATTCAAGGAGGCCTCTAGAATCGAAGATAGGCCATCAGCCAGGAAGCAACACAGTAAAAGAAATAATTCCATGTGCAAAAATTCCAAAAAAAGAAATCCTATTTAATAAAAGGCTAATATTCAAATCAACCTAATGTTAGAATGACGGGTTGCTATGACACTCACTGACCACCAGGGGGCAGCCGCTCGATGCAGGAGATGTCCCCTGGTGGTCAGTGCACTCCCACAGGGAGAGCGCCATTCAGCCAGAAGCCGGGCTCATTGCAGGCAAGCGCAGCAGTGGTGGTGGAAGCCTCTCCCACCTGCACAGCAGCGCTAAGGAGGGTGCAGGCCAGGCTGAGGGACCCCCACCCAGTGCACAAATGTCATGCACCGGGCCTCTAGTGTTAAAAAAAAGTTTCAATAACTAATTCAAAATAAAATCTTCTCTTTCCTTCATAACAACCACTTCAAATTATTCCCCAATTTAGGGCAGCACTCTAATAAGACCAATAGGTTTGAAGACACGGGGAGGGAATGAGCAGCACTCAAAGAGGACATTGAGTCATAACAACCTTGTGGAAATCCTGCAGCAACAAATCAGTTCACTTTCTGAGTAATCATTAGAGATTAGCTGAAAGTACTCTAGCTACAATGAAAGGAGAATGACATTAAAAAACAAATCTGGCCAAATATTTAAGAAACAAAGAAGGGACAGAAAAATTTTAGAATAATGATATTATGATAAGAAATGAGACTTTCCAATGTTTTGTTAGTAACCAGAAGGAATAGAGAGAGACATGATTTAAGCAAGTTTAGGTGGCACAAATTAACTATTGCAACAATCTAGACAGAAGAAATCCAGCCAAAATATTCACAGTAAACACTCAGGAGAACATTATACCCAAGTAAACATACTGTTGAATTCTAAGAAATATCACTGAAGTACCAGGAGTGAGGGATATGAAAGCAGGAAGAGCTGTTCTGGCGATGGCAAATTCTAAAGGATTAGGATTTTCTTTTTTTAGTGTATGCTGTAATGTGGGGGAGGAATAGAACTTTTGCCTTTGTGCACTTGTTTCATTTGATCAGAACACTGTGGCTTTTTTATTTTAATTTGAATGTTCTTAAGGGAGACATGGGTTTAGTCATCTAAATACAATTTCCTCACTTCCTACTGTTCTATACCTCACATAAATATTACCTGTCTTGCCTTTGAAGGGATTTCCTGCTTTACAAAAAAATTAAAAATACATGTTATTAAAACAGAGTCTTAAGTCAGAACTCCATAAGACACTAGCTATGGGGGTGAGAGAGAGTATAAAAATAAGATGAGGAGGAGAAAGGGAAATGAAATGAGTAGCAATAGATTAGTAAGATTCTGTACTTCAGATTTATTAAAAACCTCCTAAAATGAAGAACTCTCATGATGTTGAATGCTTATTTAAATGTTTTGGAAAAGACTCCATTGAAAATTTTAAATGTTAGAGAAAAGGGGGAATATAGGTGTGTTTTTTTTAGGTTGGGTTGCTTTTAATTAAAAGTGCATTTTCTAAAAGCCTGCAGCCTTTATTGTTTTGTTTAACACAATATGCACAGGATGAAATTAAAAATACTCCCTTAAAATTACATATCTTAGGAGGGTGGACTCCTCCTTCAGTGGGAGTATGTGGTAGGAGTTTCAAAAATATTTCAGAATCATTTTTTTAACTACACAAAATCATATAATACTGTTTCTCTTCATACAGTTTCCCAGAAATTCTACTATGCCTTCTCCTTTTTCTTTTCCATGAAATCATTGTCCTAAAGCAATTGCTAGTTACGGGTAAATGCCAGGTCTCTTGGTGCTTTGGGGATTGGAGAAAAGCTGGTAACTACTGGCTTATGCTATCTCATAAAATGTATTAAAGTATCTAAAACACTTCTAAAAGAGAAGCCCTGTATTCTTAACAAGAAACATTTGGATAGTGTAACATTGTTTATGAGAGTTTATACTTTTCATAAATAATCCTATCTTAAAATAGGATTATTTCCAAATTCTATCCACTGTGAGAGTTCAAATTATTAGTTGCAATAAGAACATTAATATTCTCAGACATCTGGATCAAAATGAAAAGAAGGATGGGAAACCAGATAGAAGGCTTATTGGCTCATTTTCTTATCTGACCCATAACTCCTTGGCTGAAGTTCAAAAAGATTATTTTTGAGATGCATTTAGAACAACAATGAGAAGAAAGTGCATTAATACTATCTCATATCTTGAAAATGAATGATGCTTGCAGAAGTATTTGAAAATATCAACTGATATTTTTTTATTCTCAGTAATTTTTAGTTTTTCTAAGTTTCCCAGCAGCATTTCTCGTAGTGTAAAAAGCATCATTCATTGATCTGTGAGTGTATGTAAAAGGGAATAAGGGGAGGAAAAGAGAGAGGAGGTGCAAATCTATCCTGAAATCAGTCATTGTTCAGCTTTGAACTTTAAATAGAGCTAAGTCCATTGCAGATAAAAAGCATAAAATTCAAAGAATGTTTGATTTCCAAATGCCAGGATCTTGTGGGGGGTGGGGGGGTGCGGAGTGGGGGTACTTTTAGGTATTTCAAAACCTGGATTTGCATTTCAAGAGAAAATCCTGGCTGGTGACTGGAACAGTTTATCTTGTCTTGGATAACAGAGTGGAGGAGGATTCTAATGTAAGACTGAAGAAGAGTTTTCCCACCTAATAAGAATCCTTTCTAGAAAGTGCAAAGAGTTTACAGAGAGGAGAAAAGATTTTTTAAAAAAGTTACATCTTCAAGTGTCTTCAAGTGGGACTCTCCTTTTTGCCTACTACATTTTAACTTTGAAACCACTGGAAGGAAGAAAAGGAAACTTCTAGATAAATTTGGAAACCCAAAAGTAGAAAAGTCTTGTATCTCATTTCCAGCTTGGAATTCTGAAAGGAGAAGGCTTTATAGAGAGTCCCTAGTCATACCCAGGGTGAATTCAATAGAATATATATGATATTTCAGTTCGTTTAAGCAGAAAGAATCTGAGATAGTCCATCATGTTTTACTCCATACAGACCTAGAGGAGATGAAACAAAGTTTTATGTGCCCAAGGGGGGAAGAAGTAGTGGAGGACTTATAGAGGAGGCCAGGCAGTTAGTCTTCATGAAGGGCAGGATTTCTAAAGCCAATAATCAAGCTGGGGACAGATGGTGTATCTGAGTAGTCTAAGAGGATGAGCAGTGTTGGTAAGAGAGAAGAGGGGCCAAAGCAAAGGAAAACATTGAGTGTTCCTCCCTCACCTCTACCTTGGAGCCATCTCCTGCCTTGCCTGTAACAGAACAGATGACCAGCTAGAAAAGCCAGGGACTTCAGCATGAGATGTAGCAAAGAGAGAGTCATATTCCCAAGACCACAAAGAGCTGCTAAAATAAAATAAAAATTTAAAGGAAATCACGAGACTCATACAAATGTTGAATGAAAATATGCTAGAGTTTTATTTAACATATTAATTAAGGAGGGAACCAGGAAGATGTTAAAAATCCATTCAGGGATGAATTTGAAGAAGCATAATATATAGGACGCCAAGAATGCGGAACTGAATTTGCTAACAGATGCAAGAGTGCTTCTTATCCTATCTATATATATAAAAACTTAAGTGACCATTATGACCGAATGACTGGAACTACCAGAATGACCAGTTGACCAGTCACTATGACATGCATTGACCACCAGGGGGCAGATGCTCAATGCAGGAGCTGCCTCCTGGTGGTCAGTGCACTCCCATAGTCAACCTCCCATGGCCAGCCAACCTCCCCTGGTCCCTACCCCCATCTGGCAAACCTCTCACAGTCCTTCCCCCCATTGGGCAGGCCCTGGCTGGCAGGCCCTGTCCGGCAGCCAGCAGGCCCGCAGCCAGCAGGCCCCAGCTGGCAGCCAGCAGAACCCCAGGTTCCAGACGACAGGCCCCAATCAGGATTGCGCAAGATGGCCCCGATAGGCCCTGATAGCCCGCCAGGCCTAGGAACCCCACCAGTGCATGGATTTCATACAGTGGGCCTCTAGTAGGATCATAAAACACAATGATTAGTATTACAATTACTATAGTGGAGAAATCACCCACGGTACTATTGGGCTAAATTCATTTGCATTGTATGGACAAGAATCATGTGCATCGGTTTCCTACAACTTACCTTCTCAGAGTTGTAAAATAGGCTAGTCAATAGAAAGTCAACTTAAGGTGCATGCAGTGACAATGCCTATTACTCTACTGAAAAAACACCCAGGAATTCCTTCTGTCTATTTTTAAGTCTTGGACATTTTTCCTGACAGTTTGTCACGCTTCTCAGTTGAATCCAACAAAAGCCCATGACAGATGGTCTACTGATACCAGAAAAGTATGTAAACCTCCAGGACATTAGATTACCCTAAGCCAGTGGTTCTCAATCTTTCTAATGCCACGACCCTTTAATACAGTTCCTCATGTTGTGGTGACCCCCAACCATAAAATTATTTTCGTTGCTACTTCATAACTGTAATTTTGCTACTGTTAATGCATCATAATGTAAATATCTGTGTTTTCTGATGGTCTTAGGCTCTACAGCAGTGGTTCTCAACCTGTAATTATTTGGGTTTTTGGATACTTCTCTGCCTCCCTTGTCTTCAGAAATAACTAAGACATAATGAGTCAGATATATGGGAAACAAAATTTTTTGGAGGGGAAAGGGAAATATATAAAATAAGTAAATTAGGTGCATTGATATGATGGAGAACTATGAAGCCATGAAATTGATCATATAGAAGACTATTCAATGACATGGAAAAAAGTCCACAATATGATGTGAATTTGAAATATTAGATTATTATATATAGTATGATCTAATTTTGGTTGTATGTAAGATACACAGACATTGAAAAAGAATTGGAAAGGCACAAGTAAATTATAATTGTGATTGTGGATGCTGGGAGTAGTATGAAATATCTTTAATTTCCTTCATATTTTTCACTTTTCAAATTTTTATAAAATAATATCATTATTTTCATTGCTACTTCATAACTGTAAGCAGAAAAATATAGCTATAATAAATGAATGCACTCTGGACTGCTCTGTGCCATACAGCTTCTCTTTTTTATTCTCCTTATTCACAACCTTATTGAAAAGTAACGTTAAAGATATGTTGTAGATTTATATTTCTGATCCAGTCTTCTGTGGCCAAGAACACTGAGCTATGATCCCAGTATGCTAAAATGCAGGGTTCCTCAGTGTGAAGCAGCTTCCTAAAATGCTGCAGGGCAGCGCGAGATGCTCACTAAAAGAAGAGCTAACTTATGACCTAACTCTGGAGAAGGAGGGCTGGCTTTTCAAGTACAAAGTTAAACAGAGATTCTGGAAAACTGTAAGACTTCTATGAACATCAGTTACATATTAATTTTTTTTTTGTTTTTAATATTGTATTTCATGTAAGAATGAACAAAGAGCATCACATGTCCGTTTGATTACAGGTTCTCAGGAAATTGTGATGATGGTGTCTTTGTACCTATCTCATCCTAGTGACTTCCCATGTAATCAGATAAAAGTCTCTTAGGGAACACTGAGGTATAGCTCCAAATATTTCAAGCATATTCTGTTACATCCATATCTTAAAAACATTTGATGGAACTAAACCACAGAGAATCTCACATATAAATTGAAGTGACAGTTCTATGAATTTAACCTTTTCTCAGGCAACATGTCTGCTTTATCCAGAATAAATTAATTGTAACTATATTGTCACCATGAAAATCCTAATAGAAAATAAGATTCAACCCATTCCATATTAATCACAGGCCTCCCTGCTGATAAGAAAAGGAAAAGCTTTCAGAAAACTGGAGTATCGGGCAAGTGTGTGTGAGGTGTCTACGTGAGGTACGTGTGTGAGGTGCGTGTGTGAGGTGCATGTCTGAGGTGCATATCTGAGGTGTGTGTATGTGAGGTGTGTGTGTGAGGTGTCTACGTGAGGTGCATGTGTGAGGTGCATGTGTGAGGTGCGTGTGTGAGGTGCGTGTGTGAGGTGCGTGTGTGAGGTGCGTGTGTGAGGTGTCTACGTGAGGTGCGTGTGTGAGGTGCGTGTATGTGAGGTGCATGTGTGAGGTGTGTGTATATGAGGTGCGTGTGTAAGGTGCATGTGTGAGGTGTCTACGTGAGGTGCGTGTGTGAGGTGTCTACGTGAGGTGCGTGTGTGAGGTGCGTGTATGTGAGGTGTATGTGTGAGGTGTGTGTGTGAGATGCGTGTGTGAGGTGCGTGTATGTGAGGTGCGTGTGTGAGGTGTCTACGTGAGGTGTGTGTGAGGTGCATGTGTGAGGTGCGTGTGTGAGGTGCATGTGTGAGGTGTGTGTATGTGAGGTGTATGTGTGAGGTGTGTGTGTGAGGTGGCAGAGTGAGTGGTAGGAGGTGTGTGTGTGAGGTGGCAGAGTGAATGGAAATAGAATTTCTTCAAAATTAACCTCTGTCAAACCTCAAGAAGAAGAAAAGGAGGAACAAAAAGTAAAGAAAAGCCAGTGTGTATTAAAGCATTTGTCATTCTGACTGCAAATATGTGTTAAGTGCTTGTGATATATACGGGAGGCAGTAGGGCACAGAGGTTAGAAGCCAGGCTTTGTCTTCAAATGGACCCAGGTGGGACTCAGCTCAGCCACTTGGAGCCTTGTGGCTTTGGCTTAGTTGCTTACCCTCGGTGACCTTTGTTTATTCACCTATGAAGTGGGATAACAATAAGTGTATTCCTATATGCAGTTTATTTTAAATATTATTTTAAATATTAAATGAAATAATGAATTAAAACTCTTAGCGCATGCATTAAGAGCTTAGGTGATGTTGATAGATGTTAATATTATCTATTATTATTACTACTATTACAACGACCGCTACTATTGTTATTATTGTCCTGGGCTTGATTTCCTAAAGAGGAAACCAAAGATGTAGAATAACCAATGCAGATTCTATAGAATCTCCTACTCCTGAAGGAGAATATGTCATGCACAGATGAAATGTTAAATGACCAACCAAGTACCCCATATGAGCAGTAAGACCCAGGAACTCAACAGTGGCAGCACAGTGTGATGGTCAAGACTAAACTCTGCTGGAGTCACTTGCTTCTGTTTAAATCCTGTTTCTACTACTACTGACCAACTCTGTTCTCCAAGGCTGATTATTTATGCTCTCTGTGCCTCTGTTTCCTCAAATGTAAAATGAAATGACCCCTATAAGGTCACTGGGAGGATTATATGAAGTAATACTTGTAAATCACTTACAACAGTGCCTGGCACAGACAAAATCCTATCTAATAAAAGAGTAATATGCAAATTAACCGTCACTCCAACCCACAAGATGGCCGCCCCCATGTGGTCAAAGATGGCTGCCCCCATGTGGACACAAGATGGCCACCACAAGATGGCCGGCAGGGGATGGCAGTTGGGGGGGACTGGGCCTACACAGGAGGACAGTTAGGGGTGACCAGGCCAGCAGGGAAGGGCAGTTGGGGGCAACCAGGGCTGCAGGGGGGGACCAGGCCAGCTGGGGAGGGCCATTGGGGTGACTGCGCCAGCAGAGGAGGGCAGTTGGGGGGGACCAGGCCTACAGGGGAGGGCAGTTAAGGGAAATCAGGCCAGCAGGGAGTAGTTAGGGGGTGATTAGGTTGGCAGGCAGAAGCGGTTAGGGGCAATCAGGCAGGCAGGTGAGCAGTTGGGAGCCAGCATCGTGGATTGTGAGGGGGCAGTTAAACATCCCTCAAGGGGTTCCAGATTGCAGAGGGCACAGACTGGGCTGAGGGACACACCTGCCCCACCCCCCAATGCACAAATTTCGTGCACAGGGCCTCTAGTGTTTAATAAATGCTAGTGATCATTACATACCTCTTTGTATCCAGCTTATGACCTAGTGATGTGCCATAGATATTTGTTAATTTTCTACAAGTATTGGTATGAATTCTAGACCACAGCCCTGTAACTGCAGTGTCATTAATTTATAATTGAAGAAGAAGGAGGCATTTTAGGCTATAGAAATAAAATGAATGCTCCTGCAGGTACCCCCTTTCTTCCATTTTCTCACTAAGGGAAGAAAATTGACAGTTTAAGAAAAGGAAGTAAGATATTGAATCTTATAAAGTAGTACATAATATGATAACCTAAATGTAACCCATTTATATTGGGCATCCCTGCCCCTGGGAGAGTAGGTTACACTTGACTCATACTTTCAACTTCTTGACTTGACTAAGTCCAGTGGTGGCACCCAAGTGCTCTGGAAATCCAAGTACTTCATTCAGTGTTTTCCAAACTGTGTCCATTGCCTTGTGACATATTCATCACCTTGCCATGGGGGAAGTAAAAGGATGGAGGCTTTCCATAGTCCAATAGTTTTGGAAAACATGGATAAACAAGTTAAGTAGGTTTCTCAACGGTGTTGTTTTTTTTTAATGTATACATCTCTAGGAGAGAAAGAGATGTATACACAGCACTTCACCCAATGTATTTGACCATGGAATTCTTTTCTCATAAAAAAATTATATCCATATCTTCAGTTGCTCAGAAAGGAGTTGGGGACATGCTGCTCTAATTGGAAAGAAAAACCTTCTTAGCAAATAACAGGAAATATCAAGGATATTTATTGTGTTTAAAAAGGGAGAATTAATGTTTTGAATCCTATGAAATGCCAGAAACTTAAACAACCAGTTATATAATTAATGCAGCAGCTGCATTATGTTTTATCACCAAGATTTTACAGATGAAGAATTTGAAGCTCAAAGATGTCACACAGCTAGTAAGTGAAGGAGGTAGCAGCTTTGGTTAATGGAAATACCTCTTGAATATCTGGAATTGCAAACTGGGGGAAAGAAAGACTAGCAAGTGAAAGAGAAAGATGACTCCAGGATATGTATGCACAACTGAACACATTTTTCTTTTCATCATTTCACCACCGCCCCCCCCAAGTATGTTAACTGAAATCCACTGAGAGTAAGAAGGGGAAAGTAGTAAGTTTTAGTAGAAGTACAGAACAAATGCGAGTTGCTCTAAGAAAAAGCACAAGACTCCACAGAAAAAAATTGACTATGTTCTTTTCACATTTTACAACCACAATTTTTTTACCCCCACTAAGTAATTTTCTTAGTGGTTCCAGTGAGGTACATGAATACTGAGTCTACTAGTTTATTTCATTGGTCCTGGTTTCCTTTGAATATGGAACCAGTGAAATTAAGACAGATGCTTTTTTTAAAAACTATGTAGATTAAAAGAGGGAGTGGGGTCTGGAATTTGCATGGAACCTTTTTTCCCTGCTGAAATACATATATTATACATCTCTATCTGTGTCAGACACATACACACAATGCATGTGGATAACTAGTACTGCTGCTCGCTGAATATCTTCCAGCTGTGCCCACTGATGTAAACCAGCAAGTTATTTTTATAAATTGGAGATGGTTGATTATTGGACCAGAGGGCTTACACAGATGAATGATTTCTTGAGAGGCCACCACCACTGCTTTCTGGAATAAGAACACCCAAAGGAACTTGAGTGACGCTGTGCTGCAGATTCCCACCCCTTCAGAAGCCTAAATACTGTACTCCACGGCGTAGGGCCAAGAGCAATGAGCTGCCAGGGTCTGGTCAATGGACCACTTGTCCAATACCCAGGGACACTGGGGTCGGACGTTACTTCTCATAAGGAGCCTTAATGTAATTTGTGACTTAAAAGGGGGTCACCTCTCTAAGTCAGTGACCTAATGAACTGCTGAAAGGATGATTCCAGGTAGGGGGCCTGGAAACCTTTTACTTACTATATTGCCATCTCTGAACTTGTAAGATCTTTTTCCTCTTAAAATATCCTGGAGACCTTGAAACAAGGCAACAGAGCCTGTAGTTTGAGAGCATTTCCCCACACAGAACACTGTTTTACTTCTCACGATCACCTTATAATAGATAAAGCAGGTCCTTTTATTCCCATTTTTTTAAAGATGAACAATTGACATTTATACAGCCACAGCGAAGCCGGGCTCTGAAGGTCAAGTCTAGCATCCTTAATGTCACAACCTTGGGACTCTGCATGAATGAACTGGAAAGCAAAGCAGAATTGCCGCTGAGAACTGCACCTGAGAAAAGCTTTGGTTTCTGTTCCTACATTTCACAGATATTTTTCTGAGGCAAATATACACCATGGCCACAATAGAAGAACATTCTGATTAAAAAAATAATAAGTCGCCCTAGCTGGTTTGGCTCAGTGGATAGAGCGTCAGCCTGTGGACTGAAGGGTCCCAGGCTGGATTCAGGTCAAGGGCACTTGCCCGGGTTGCAGGCTCGATTCCCAATGGGGGACGTGCAGGAGGCAGCCAATCAATGATTCTCATCATTGATGTTTCTCTCTCTCCCTCTCCCTTTCTCTCTGAAATCAATAAAAATATATTTTTAAAAAATAATAAGTCATGCTCGTGTATCTGCAGAGTAGGTTCTTTTTTTTCTTTCTTGAAATAGCCTGAAAACAGCTCCCCCTTGCTGTCTTTCAAAGCATATCTTCACTAAAGTTAAAACGCAAAGCTTTTACCAGTATAAGAGTATTTCTACGTCGCTTGGGCCTGCAGCTGCGTTCCAGCTGTCCAGAGTAACTAACTAATTAGTAACTAACAGGTCTTTTCGCTCTTCCTTCGCAACGCCTCCTTCCAGCCTGGAGATTGCCTTGCCATCCCCCGCCCCCTCCCACCCCCAGCTCAGGAGCCTGGCAGTTTCCCGCTCCTGTGCTCTGGACAGCGCCGCCTGGGTGGCCCTTCTCCGGCAGCTGCTTTCTGTCCACTAGACGAGCTGTCCCCACGATTTAGCAGTAACCAGACGATGTCCCCACGGACTACTGTGGCCCAATTCCCGCGCAACCCCCCTGTGGGAATCAAGCTTTTCCCGGAAGAAAACCCCAGGAATCTAGTTTAGAGAAAACTTCCTAAGTCTCCTCCCACCCCGGGGGAAACACGGAAAACCGGGAGACCATCCTTTTCCCGGCTGTAGATACACGCACGGCGGCCACGAGGGCCGCGGTGGGACGAGTGAGTACGTCCCTCCTCTCCGCAAACGTGGGCAGTGTAACCGAGAGCCGGCAGAGAAGTTACTGGGGAGCGCGCACCCTCTAAGCCACCCAGTTGTTACCCAGCAGAGGAGGGTGGGGAGTGGCGAGGCAGGAAGAGAGAGAATTCCCGAAGCACATTTCCCTGGGAATGAAACGAGTCAGGCTCCCTTCACTCAGGAGAGTGAAACCTGGCGGGAGGAGGTGGAGTCCTCCCACTGTCAGGCGCAAGAGCGGCGCGCCCGGCAGAGTGGACTCGGGATTTCTAGGAAAGGTATTGACCGCGTCTGTTTAAGTCAAATGCGGGGCTAAGGTGGCTATTGAGGGGAGGCTTGAGGAAATGGTGGTGATCCCAGAAAAGGCATGACCCGTCCTGTTCACCATGATTTTTGGAACAGAAGAGCGGGAACCCCATATGATCCCGCCTATTATGCGGAGGAATAGGCGCGTCTCCCGGTCCCACCCCTGCAGCTGTGATGCAAAGAGGACAAGTCGCCGACGTAAGGCAGGAAAATAATCCCCCCTCCCCGGAAGGGGGTAGGGAGGTGGGGAGAGGAGGCACGGAGCAGTCTCCAACCACTGGGGCGAGAGAGCGCGCATTCTGGGGAAACAAACCCCGCCTAAATAATTGAGTTAGGAGCCCATTGCTTTCAGAGGCGCGGAGCGCACCTCCCCAGCTTCCCCTGAGTTGAGTACGGGAAGAGCAGGAAACGCGGCGGCTGAAGGAACGGAGAGCAGCACAGTTGGCCGGTGGGACGCTGCGCCTGGAGACGCCCGCGGGAGGGAGAGCGGAGCCCCGCGAGCGGCGACGGCGGGGAGGAGAGAACGCGGCGGGGGTCAGGAGCGCACGCCCGCGGAGGCAGGAAGAGAGCGAGCCTCCGCGGAGGTCCAGGAGGTGCTGCCTGGACAGGATGCGTTTCGCCAGAGGCAACTCCAGCGGGGACAACGCCACGCGGGAAGGCGAGGGTCCGCCGAGGGACGGGCGCGACGAGGAGCTGGCCAAGGTGGAGATCGCTGTGCTAGCCGTGACTTTCGTGGTGGCGGTGCTGGGGAACAGTAGTGTGTTGCTGGCGCTGCACCGCACGCCTCGCAAGACGTCCCGCATGCACCTCTTCATTCGCCACCTCAGCCTGGCGGACCTGGCTGTGGCTTTCTTCCAGGTGCTGCCGCAGCTGTGCTGGGACATCACCTACCGGTTCCGGGGACCCGACGGGCTGTGCCGCGTGGTGAAGCACCTGCAGGTGTTCGCAATGTTCGTGTCGGCGTACATGCTGGTCGTCATGACCGCGGACCGCTACATCGCCGTGTGCCACCCGCTGAAGACGCTGCAGCAGCCCGCGCGCCGCTCGCGCCTCATGATCGCCGCCGCCTGGGCGCTGAGCTTCGTGCTGAGCACGCCGCAGTACTTCATCTTCTCCGTGGTCGAGGTGGACAACGTCACCAAGGCCTGCGACTGCTGGGCCACCTTCATCCAGCCCTGGGGTCCCCGCGCCTATGTGACCTGGATGACGAGCGGCATCTTCGTGGCGCCGGTGATCATCCTGGGCACCTGCTACGGCTTCATCTGCTACCACATCTGGCGCAACGTCCGCGGGAAGACGGTGCCCCGCGAGGGCAAGGGTGCCGAGGGCACCGGCAGCGCCTTCCACAACGGGCTCCTGCTCGAGCCCTGTGTCAGCAGCGTGAAGATCATTTCCCGCGCCAAGATCCGCACGGTGAAGATGACTTTCGTGATCGTGACGGCTTACATCGTTTGCTGGACGCCCTTCTTCATCGTCCAGATGTGGTCCGTCTGGGATGAGAAACTCCCCTGGGTCGGTAGGTGTCCGGACCATGGAGGAAGGTGCTGGGATGGAGTCCTGGGGGAAGAAGGGAGGCGGTTCTTTCCATAATATCCCCTAGGACAGTTTTCCTTAAATTTCTGTGTGCATGAGATTTACACCTTGGCTGAAATTCTCAAAAGGGCATATTCCTGGGGTCCCCACCTCAGGCATTTTGATTCGGTAGCTTTGGAACGGGGCCCAGGAATCTGCATTTGTAATTTGCAGTGATCCCAAGACCACAAATCCAGAAACCATGCCCTAAAGTGAGCCACACAACTCCAAGACAGGATGGCTTTCTTTTTCTCAATAAACTTTAATAATTCTCCTCCATAAAGGCCTTCATGTATTATAGTAGATTTCCTCCTAGGAGTTTTATATGTTTTTATGCTATGGTAAGTTTATTTTTTAATTACATTCTAACTGGTTGCTGCTGATTATTGATATATTGTTGCTATGTGTTGACTTTGAATCCAGCAACCATGCTAAACTTTTATTAGTTGTGTGTGTGTGTGTGTGTGTGTGTGTGTGTGTGTGGACACTATTACAGATGTCCTCCATTTGCCCCCATTTGCGCAGTTTTCTGTGTCCATGGGCAATGCATATATGAATGACGTTTGCCAATCACTAACCTCTGTGTTAATTACCTTGCTTTCAAATCTATTGGATTTAAGGAAATATTTTTACTGTCACAACTGCTTTTTGTTAGTTTGTGAAAAGTATCACAATTAGTATAAAAATTTTGTGGCAAGGGTAAAATGTACATTTTCTTTTCTGAAAAAAAAAGAGTCTTAAGAAGTCAATAATTCTAATTTGACATTTAGCTGGGGTTCCATTTCTTATAATCCTTTTCTAACAACTACTTTAACACTCTTTGGAGGGAATTTCAAAGTAGAATTATTAATAAACTCTAAATTTGTTAAACTAATTAATTAGTCTTTCAGCCATAACTTGACCACACAGCTATACACCTCTTCATGCAACCTTTGCAATAGTTTACGAAGAATGTTCCTTACACCTACTAGCTTGTTTGTTTTTAATTCCTTCACAAACTAGAAAAACTAATTTCACTAGAATGTACCCCAAAAGAAATGATTGAATGTTGTATCTTGAAAAATATATTTCCTTTTAGTAAGAAAAAAAAAACTTTCAAAAGAACTGTATTACAGGAATGTTACCAACAACTGTAGCTGGGAAATGAGTGTCTGGGAAGAACTGTCTTCTTGTTATTTGGGACTCACTAGGGAGTATATGTGAAATACTTTGGAATTTATATGCACAAATAAAACATTTGAGCATGAACTTAATTCAAAGAAATGAAAATTCATGCATGACTATAATATTACCAATGAAAAATACAACATAAATGCTATATTTTTGGTTTACCGTTTCCTGTCTTGCTTGGTCTTAGCAGCCTCCTAATTATTGCCAATCATATAAAAAATCAGTCTAATAATTACCTACCAGAATTTAGACATGATTACTAAAATATTCTTCACTTATATGGAGGTATGTTGATGATTTCCATTCTTTTTTGAATATTCTTAGCCATGGATAATGACCACCTTAAAAAGTATAGCATCTTAGCATGAAGATTAAATAACCTGTAATTTATTCTGGCATAGCGTAAGTGAGAAGACCCAGGCTAGTGTTTTATAATCCAGGGAAAGTCAGTGCTTGCTAATTATTGTTATCTTCAGAAAAGGTGTATTATCTGTTGTTCTGGTGTGAAAGTGAAAGATTATAATACATATGCTGTTTAACAGGGCAAACTAACATAGTAGTAAAATGTTTCAAAAGCCTGTTGGAATTTCCTAATTCAACTGTTCTTAATATAATTTAATTTTTAAACCACAATCAAAGATGGTTTTCTTTTTAAATTAAAAGAATTTTCTAATTAACCAAAAACAAAAACAAAAAACAACAACAACTAAATAGTGCATCCTTCAGGGACCTATTTCAACTATCACCTTCTGAATAGTTTTCTTATTATAGGAATATGTTTTAATATTTAAAAATTTAAAACTACTAAACATGGTGCAGGATGTCATACTTCTGCCTGAGTTATTGGGATGAATACAATTTGGTGTATGTGGTGATAGACTCTTGAAATTTCATTGCAATTGTAGCAGTTCTGTAAGTGCTGTGTCCTTTAGCACATGCTGGTACTAGAACAAAGGATACAAACTTCTAAAAAATAAGTTATTTAATATTCTTAACCTCTTAAAAATCCACTTACTTATTCTACTTAAACATTTTAACAATGTTTTTAATCTGAATTCATTTCAAGGCATTTTCCTTACAAATATATTTTATAGTCAAGCAATTTCCATATACCACCTATTTCCCTCCTTGATAAACAAAAGCCTTCACTTTCTATATTAACCCATAAATTTTCCTACTTTCATTAGTCAATAGAAAAATAAATTTATCCAGTGCTCAGTTACTTGCATTTGACTATTTGAATAATCTCTGCTTATGCTTTCCCTAGAGTCGGAAAACCCAGCCATCACCATCACTGCATTGCTGGCTTCCTTGAATAGTTGCTGCAACCCCTGGATATACATGTTTTTCAGTGGCCATCTCCTACAAGACTGTGTCCAAAGCTTCCTGTGTTGCCACAACATGAAGCAAGCATTCAACAAAGAAGATTCTGACAGTATGAGCAGAAGGCAGACCTCTTACACTATCAACCGGAGCCCGACAAACAGTATGGGTACTTGGAAGGACTCACCCAAATCTTCCAAGTTAATCAAATTTATTCCTGTTTCAACCTGAGCCCCTCATTCATGCAACTGACTCTTGGGACAGACTTTCTTGCCCATTGGCTGAATCCAGCTCATAATCTTGAGAACAAATGAACTGCATCAGATAAGCATGTGTCAATTTGTTCAGTATAAGACTGTGTTTCTGGTTGCATTTTCATATTGCTATGACCAAATGCTATGAATTGGTTTATACAGAATGATAATAAAAACATCCTACACTAAATGTTCAGGCCTAATTCTCAGAAATATAACAAGTTCCTAAAGGAAATATAACAGATGTTTCTAAAGGAAAAATCGTAACCATCCTGACTTTATATTTTGTTGTTGGTTTCTTCTCTTTTTATTTCTGATATAACTAAGGTTTGATTGGTTTAGAAGTCATATAGTGTAGGGGCCTTATTTCTCAACAAAGTGAGTTCACCATCCATCTGCGTTAGAGCCGGAAAGGAATTAGAAAAGACTTCAAAGGGGTGTGTCTGGTTCAGAGTGGAAAGAAGAAAGTTTTAATAGAAGCTATAAATCACCCAAAATTCCAAAACAGGAAGTTTAGAACTGGCCGTTCCCTCCTCTAGGTTCCTCATGCTTTGTTGGTTGTGAAATGCCAATGGACTAAGATGCTGAAGGTTAGAAAAATGTGTCAACTCACTGATAATACTTTTCTTCTCCTGCAAGGTCGTTCTAAAGTCACATTTGTATCAGGAATACTCAGTTTTGTTAGAGAAGTAGAAGTGGATTGCCCAAGGTATGATGCAGACTTTTTCTAGAACAGTGTAAACATGTTTTGACCAGTGTCCAACTATCACACCGCTATTGGACAATATCCCTTAACAAAATGGTTTGCTGGATATTAACATGATCATTACTTTATGGCTGGGGAGTCCAGATTCATAAATAAGAAAGTCTGCTAAAGAGGGACTCGGGATATATAATGTCCCCTAGCATTTAATTAAAAATAATTTGGTCTTTCCTTCCCATCACCCACCCTTTCAATAGTGTGGGTAGAAGAAAGGCAGGGTTCCTACCAGAATGCAGAGGGAGATAGAAAACAAAACAAAACTGCTCTGCACCCCCTCTGGTTTTCTTCATTATTAAATGCATGGCTTTAGGCAAATTATTTAAAAATACATAAAGCCTCTATGTCCTTGGCTGTACAATGGAGTTGATAACACTCTCCTCACAGGGCATTGTGAGGACTAAATGAAATAAGTGTGTGAAAGATCTTCGTAAATAAACTGCCAAGTGCTATACAAATGCTAGTAGTTGTTTTATTATAGTCTTGGGGCCTTGAGAATCGCTCAGCCTTTTTCTGTTTACTTTTCATTAACCAGAATTTGTTGGTTTCATGTCTGGGATATAAAATCCTAAAACTTAAATATAGCTTCGCTGATTCATTGGAAAGCACTGCCAGGGCTGCTGAGCCTGACTTCTGCCTGTTTCCCACTTTAAAGACAGAACTTGCTTTCCTTTGAATGCAGGTAAATCAAAGCCAGCCGAGAGCATCAGTTTCTCTCATTTCCAAACAGAGATAAATCACAACACTCTTTGGCTGTTGCTACTGCATTTTTTATTAATGGAACTCAGTGGGTTTGTTCTGCTATTTTGTCTGGCTCCTTTTCCTTCTTCGAGACCATGCAATAATTTGAGGATACATCACAAATATTTTGCATCTCTTAAAGGAAGTAATAGTTATTTTAATAGTATTGTTGGTGGTTTTTTTATTTTTATTTTTTAAAAATAACTCTGTAGATAAGAAACTGAGGATTGGATTGCACTGTGAGAACCTGAAACCAACAACTTCACTCCTCTTCATTCTCTTGCCTCTCCAAATTCTCAGGCCTTTTACTCCCTGGATTGATATGCCTTAAAAAATGTTTGCAAATGTTTTATGGACAGTAAGCCCATAGGTCTTAGAAGTATAGTTTTCAAAAATAAAAAAATATGCTTCTTAAAGGGTACTCTCCAATATGAGGTATCAATTAAAGTAATCAATTCTTTATTAGTTGAGGCATGGCAGCATCTCAGTCACCCTGCCCTCTGTAACATTATCAGCTTTTCGACAACTTCTCTTTGATGGTTCAAAAACTAAATCCTTTGGGTTGAAAAAAAGATGAGTCCACTTCTTTTTCTAAATCTAGTTGCAAAATAATAACCTCATGCTTCTTGTACAGATTGCCAAATGTAAAACAATTCAGTTTCAATCTTACGTCTGGGAACATCTATCAAATCAGGTGCATATCAACCTACTCCACTCTGTTTTCTTCTTTTAAATGCATCAGGAGATGAGATACAGAACAAAGGCTGGGGAGATCCAGTGCTAGTTCTGCACTAAGCAAGTATATGGTCTTATTCTCTGTGGGTTAGGCTTGTAGTTAAGAATAAAGGTGTTGTACCACCTTCTTTTATTTTGCAGAGTTATCTGTTGGAAGATCCTGCAAGTACACCATATTAACGTATCTATGTGGAAGTGGAGAAGTGACTGATAGATAATCATCTGCAGGGAGAAACTGGTGGTATTTCCACTGGGTATTTGATAAATATTAGTTGATGATGAAAAAAATAACATTTTAAAGTATATAATGTACTTAATGGATTAATTTTTGGACATGTATTTTCAAGGTATAAAACTACTCAGCTTTTACACTAAAATACCATTTGGAACATAACTGTGAAAAAAATTAGTGAAATTCCATGGTTACTTGTCATACACAAAGAATTTCTACCATCATCAAAGCAGTCTTCAACCATGACTGAAGGAAGAGTGTGGTTTTTAAAGAGAAAAAGAAAAATCAAGTAATCCTAATAACATGCAGTACCCTCCTAAACATATTATAGTTCCTAGAATGGATAAGCCATTGATAATTAAAAAACACAACTTTAATCTGTTATAGCACAAGTAAAGCAATCCAATTATATTAAAGTTGTATAAACTTTAGATGCTCAACCATACATTTTTGTAATGTAATCGGACACTCAGAGCTTTAAATTATAGCTTCAGCGCTTTCTCTACCACAAAAGCATAATTAGGAGCTATCTAGGGAGACATTGAGCCTAGCCTCCACCCCAGATAGTTAGTCCCCTTTCCATCCACATAAACTGAGCCCTAATGGATTTTCATTCTGGAGGCAGCAGCTCTATTTAAAGTAAGCCCAGGCAGGGCAGATTGGATGCTGGTCCAGGGGGTGCAGAAGCAGCCATTCCCCCCTTCCTCTTTCTCCTTCCCTGTGGCCCTTTTAACACACTTTAGTGTCATTAGCAACACTTGGAATCATGAGTAACACAGAACAATAAATATTATAGAATAATTCTTTATTCAAATTTGAGCAAAAAATGTAAGAACTATTCATAAGAAGATTTATCTTCTCAAGGCAACTGAAATGGGGCTGCATCACACAAATTGTGTGATTTCATTGCATACCTAAGCATTTGAAAAATATTGTTCTAAGTCAATTTTTAGATATAGTAATTTATCATGAATAAAGATATATTTTACTTATCGTATGTCATAACAAAAAATATATATTATGGCTAAAAATTAAATGCCCTTATTTAATTTTTTATTTTATATAATATAAACTCACATCACATCTTTTTACATTGATTTATATTCTAAATAAAAACAAAGTGTCACAGAGCACGTTAAATATTTTAGTGTCCCAGGGTCAAATTAGAAAATACAGAAAAGAAACTCTGAGAATAAATCTGATAGTAATGTCAGAATAATAATTAATTATTAATATGAAATAATTAGCATTTCCACACATAACGGTAGTTATATTTATATCATGGGATTTATTACATATTCTATGATGTATTAGCTCCTCATTATAACAAAGGTATTAGGAATTAATGTTGTATATTTAGTATTTTTTTTTTTGGAACTATTTTTCAAATGTTCTATATCCCCTAGCTTATTATGCTATACAGATGAATTTGAATGTGTATTCTTGGAGAAATTGTATGATTCTGGTTTTGATGGATATTGAAATGTTTTGTAATTGTACCTAATATTTGGTCCTTTACTGAAAAAAATGTCTTGTGGCATTATATTGAAATAAGTGGTGAATTTATTTCTTAATTTTACTGTGTATTGGCTTTATTCTATAAATAAAAATAAATCTCAAAATTGTTTGAAATAATTTTTTTACAATCTACTTTAACGATGAAATATATTTCAATTTATGCTGATTTTGAACAACTCAAAGAAATGCCTTACAGCTGATAGCTATTGATAGCTTTACATTTGAACACAAAGATGTTCTTGTTTATATTCTTTTTTAAAATAATGTATTATATTGATTTTTTACAGAGAGGAAGGGAGAGGGAGAGAGAGTTAGAAATATCAATGAGAGAGAAACATCAGCTGCCTCCTGCACACGCCCTACTGAGGATGTGCCCACAACCAAGGTACATGCCCTTGACCGGAATTGAACCTGGGACCCTTGAGTCCACAGGCCGATGCTCTATCCACTGAGCCAAACTGGTTAGGGCATTGTTTACATTCTTTAACTGTATCTAAAACAGATGAAACTTCATAACTGCCTTTTCAATAAATTACAATAATGAAAGCAAATTAATTTTATTTTAGTCTGTATTAAGATAACCAAAATAATCAGTTAACTGAGGTCAGGTGTGTCATCCTAGCCTAAAAATGTCATCTCTGTCCATTTGCCTCTACAAGTTGGTGAGATTGAATTCTGGGCTCATAGATCAAGTCTCTTTCCTGTTTCATAGTCTTTAAAATTGGAATTCTTTACTCTGCATGCTAATAAATTCAAATCACATTAAGTTTCAATTTATTTTTTTTTCTTTGACAAGTTAAACCCTAATAGCATGGACTAAAAGGCTTATTTTGGGTTTGGCTTAAATTCTAGAAACAGTGAATGCCCAGAATGGAAGAAAGGGAATTTGAAGTCTCTATTTTAAAATACTGTTATTCTAGAACTCACTGTTATTTTAAAAGACTTGTAAGTGCTTAAGAATAAACAGGATTTCTAACAAAACATGCTTTTAAAAGGTCCTATCAATCAGGTAAAACAACTGAACTAATAGTTCCATTGTATACCAGAAGATACTCATATAAAGAAATGCCCTAGTGGCCTGGACAGTGTGGCTTAGTGGTTGAGTATTTACCTATGAACCAGGAGCTTACAGTTCGATTCCCAGTCAGGACACATGCTTGGGTTGGGGTCTCAATCCCCAGTAGGGGCTGTGCAAGGAGGCAGCCCATCAATGATTCTCTCTCATCATTGATGTTTCTCTCTCTCCCTCTCACTTACTCCCTGAAATCAATAAAAATATATTTAAAAAAGAGAAATGCACTAGTGTAGGATTTATTAATTCATTCATTCTCTATCTTTAACCCTCCATAATCTCTAGAGCTAAACATTTCTTCTTTTCTTCTAATGCCCTCTAAATATCTACACTATGACAATGCAGCAACGAAGCAAGCATTCCGCCAGGCTGTTCACGCTGCCTGTTCTCAGTGGCCACCCCCCCAGGACTGGGGGACTCCGGTGGGGCTGAGAGGACTGGGCGCTGCCATCTTGTGGCTATGAGCACCACCATCTTTTGTGACCCTCACACTGCCGCAAAGATGGCGGCACCCACAGCCAATAAGGAGGGAATAACTAATTGACTGCCACACCCTCAAAGATGGCGGCGCCCACAGCCACAAGATGGTGGCACCCAGTCCCTTCAGCCCCGCTGGAGCGGCAGGCACGCAGCAAGGCCAGACCCGCCCCCAGGTGGGCCAAGCCACTCTGCACACTTGCCTCCGAAGTCCCCCAGTCGCCTCAGCCCCCCAGCCGCCCAGGGCTGACACAAGGCACAGGCAAGCCTCATATGTCAGCTGCTCAGCTGCCCAGGGCTGGCCAGAGGTGCAGGCAAGCCTCAGATGGCAACTGCCCAATTGCCCAGGGCTGCCCAAGGCTCAGGTAACCAGGGCCAGCCGAGGCTTGCGCTGCTGGCAGTGGCAGCAGCAGAGGTGTGATGGGGCGTCGCCTTCCCCTGATTGCCAGGTCGCTTTCCGCCCCTGAGGGCTACCGGATATGAGAGGGGACAGGCCGGGCTGAGGGACCCCCACTCCAGTGCATGAATTTTCATGCACCAGGCCTCTAGTATATATATACATGAATGATTAGCAGTTGAAAAAACAAGGCAAAGTCTGTGTCTTTTTCCTAGATTTAAGAGGAATCCTGAGGATTATTACTAATTCCTGCTTCTGTTGAACTCTGAATCCTCAGCCCATTAGTTTACTTCTCATGACTACTTTTCTTCATTCATTCTCCTGCCACCTTTCTTCCAACAATTCTGAGTGATGGGGTGCCCTGAAGGTTGGGGGTCTGATGAGGGCTTAGATTATGTCTCAGAAGAGAGAGTAATTCATTTGCACTCCCCTAGAGGTTCATGGTCATCTCTTCTAAGGGGATTAGTCTCTAATTATTCTTCCCTTTATGACCTTGCTGGCTGCTATCTTACTCAATCCTCCTCTCAAATCCCTTGTTTTTCCAACTGTCAGAAAGTAATATTTCTTCCACTTTGTTTGTAGAACTATTTAACTTTTATTTGGCTAAAACACTCTCATTTAGACTATGCTTTTCAAAACAGCTCATTGTCTTTATCATTTTTTAAAAATATATTTTATTGATTTTTTACAGAGAGGAAGGGAGAGGGATAGAGAGTTAAATATGTGGATGAGAGAAAAACATTGATCAGTTGCCTCCTGCACACCCCCTTCTGGGGATGTGCCTGCAACCAAGATACATGCCCTTGACCGGAATCGCAGGCCAACGCTCTATCCACTGAGCCAAGCCGGTGAGGGCCAGCTCATTGTCTTTAAAGGTGTTTTCCCCAAGTATAAGAGCCATTCTCATTCCAAAAGGAATACTGTTTTTTTCCTAGATCAAAGAATTCAAACTGCATTGAGCTTTTAAATTCAGCTATTTTTTATTCATTTCTTTTATACTGGTTTTGAAACATAGAAGGTGCCTAAATAGTTCAGATTTTGCCCTTTTAATCATTTGTGTAACTTTCGCACAATTAATATTTCTCCAGGTTGGATTGCCTTCTATTCCCATAGGTGCACAGTTACAAGATCATCTCAAAATACTCTACTAGATATTCATCTCATAATACTCTTAGAGAAGACTTATGTAACTTTCCTTTCCATAGAAGCCAAGCATAAGCAAATGCCCAAGCTATTGGGATAGATATAGAGATATAGATACAGATACTTCCATAACTTTATTTTTTAGAGCAGTTTTAGGTCCATAGAAAAATTAAGTGGAAAATGCAGAGATTTCCCCCCTCTCTCTACCAGAGTGGCACATTTTTTACCATTGATCAACCTACATTGACACATCATAATCATACTTTACATTAGGGTTCACTCTAAATGTTGTACATTCTATAGCTTTGGGAAAATGTATAATGGCATATATCCACCACTGTAGTATAAGACAGAGTATTTTCACTGCCTAAAAGTCCTCTGTGCTCAATCCTCCCTTTCCCCAACTCCTGGAAACCACTGACTTTTTTATTTTCTCTCTAGTTTTGTA
This sequence comes from Corynorhinus townsendii, assembly GCA_026230045.1. Taxonomy (NCBI): domain Eukaryota; kingdom Metazoa; phylum Chordata; class Mammalia; order Chiroptera; family Vespertilionidae; genus Corynorhinus; species Corynorhinus townsendii. The sequence continues at coordinate 158,230,658 of JAPDVU010000003.1, forward strand.
CGTTACATTTTAATATCCACTGTGTCCTTAATGCCCTGGCCCAGATCTTTGCTCCAGCTTACCTAATTGCTACTTTATTGTAAAACAGTATCATATAAAATAGACCCAACAACAACTCTAAGATATTTCCAAACAAAAGGAAACATAAGTTTAAAAAAATCCTGCTATAATGAGCCTTTACCTGGGCCCAGACATATGTCAAAATCTCTGCTAGAAGCAACCACTTCTTTTTTTTCCTTCCCCCACTCCTCATACCAATTTAAAAACATCCTCCATGTACCCAGCTCCACTTTCCAGCTGTGGCTCAATTTCTAGCTAATAGCACAACATTTTTCAAAGGAACAGCTCTCTTCCACAATCTGATTGTGAATGATGCGTCTTGCCCCTCAAGTCCTTGTCAGTGAGAAATCCAGGGCCCAGAACATGCCAAAAATGCTCACTCCTAAGGAGCTTTTGAAAGCAGAACAGTCTGTTAACAGTGAGAGCCTTTAGAAAAGCCAAAGAACCCAAAGACTATATTTGGAGATAACAAAGAGCTTGGATAAGACTCTTATCTAACTTCAATTTTTCAAAAACAAAACACAAAATATGAACTTTTTTAGGTATCCAACTGATAATTATGCTTCAATTGCTTCATTTTATAGAAACAGCATTTACTGACTACAGCATCCAAGTAATCAGCCCAACCCCTGACCCAAGACAGTGGAGATAAATGCTTTAAGCTTCTTAGGATGGAAACAGGGGTCCTAATGACAAAGATAGAAGAGGAAAATCTGCCACTTAGGAGTTTTAGTAAATACACATAAATGCCTCCCCTCCACACCCTATTTCTATTTTAAGTTACAATTTATCTGGTAAAAATCCAGAAGGAACTTCAATGAAATGGTTGCATTAGATGTCTATAAAAATCAGCCTCCAGGGATTTTTAAAAGTGGCTTATTTACCTGAGCAAAGCTGGTAGTTTCCTTAAATAAATATATAAACTGTTCAATAAATAATGTAATCCTTAAAGTATATAGAAATCTTCAACATATTGTCAATGGGTTATTATGCAAATGGTATGGAAATGAATGTTTTGAGTAAGTGAGCAAGGTATTGTTTTGATGTCAAATACAAGCTAAGTGTGTTGAAGTTAATTTGCTTCAAAACCATTCATTGCCTTTTCTGTTTGAGTTATGGAGTGTAAGTCAGATTTTCATGGCCTACATTGACATTCCAGGAGATATTAAAAGTTCAGGATTTTGGGAAATAAAATGCTAATATGATTTATAGCTTCATTAGAATAAAGAGCTATGACAATGGGTCTTCACTATTTCAAATCTTTGGATTAATTAATTTCTCTATAGAAATTAGCAGTGTGTGACCTGCTCAGAAGTTCCATTGGTAAATGAGAGATGGAGGAACACCTATCATTAGGTTTTATGAATGTTCCTATTCTTACCAAATATTTTAGGCTTAATTAGGTGGTATTTTTCTCTCTTATTCAAATGCAGAAAATATGTCTCTGCACATTTCAGAAAGAGGGGAGAAATGATTTCTCCTCAGATATAACTTCTTTGACCTTGAAACTGGCTCCTATTTCTAGCCATCTTGTGCATGCCTTTCCACTTTACCTGTCCGACTTTGGGTTGAGTGGAGGGCAGGGTGCTGGAGCTAAAGACAAGTCTCTAAACTAGACTATTTCATTTCTTAATCTGAAATTCTTTCTCCTTCCTGGTAATTGGCATCAGACACTGGTGTCACCACATTATGCTGGTCCTGTAACACAGCCCTGACTTGTCTCATCAGCTTCTGCTACCCAGCCTGGCTTCAGCCCACTTCCACCCGGAGGTCAGCTCCTTCCTGCTTGGCCTTTCAACACTCGCTCACACAATTCTCTCCAGCCCATGTGATGGTCTCCCCATCCTGGTTCCTCAGACCAGTGCTTCTCAAATGATCTGATTCCGCAGATTATGATTGACGAGGGCTGATTATAGGATTCTGGATTTCTAACAGCCTCCCTAGTGATGACCGCCTATTGATCAGTACACCGCACTTTGAGTAGCCAGGCCTTGGAGCTTTTGTGCTATATGGTAATGAAAAGTATTGCCTAACCATTTCCAAGGCTTCATGCCATATTGGTCCCATACCTGCTATATGTAGCCTCTGAAATGGCACGGTCACATCAAATTGTCCAGTCTGGTCATTTCCTGAGAAGTGGTCTCTAAGGTTCCTTACTTTGCTGCTTGCACCAGAATGCTGCCTTCAGAATTTCCTTTTACTCTACTCAGATTCCAGACATAGAACTCAGAAAAAGAGAATGGACTTAGGAACTCAAAGGCTAAATTAAGAGTAACTTTAAAAAGGGAGCCTACTTTTCTGATGAAACAAGGGGAACACTGCCCTCCAGTACAGGAGATTTTTTTCCTACTTAACTGCCTTATGATCACAATCTACTTCATAAATGCCCATCCCTTCAACCTCTTGTTTCTAAGGGGGTCACTTGAGAATCTCTCCCACAACAGGGAAGATGATTAAGCTATATTCCCATAGCCCTGGACATAGTCATCTCAGAGTAGCATCAGTAAGCTACTGAAAATGTTCTATCTGATAACTGCATATCTTTATCTTTACTATGTTTATACTGTTTATTTCTTTTTCATTTTATTTTTCCTATTTTAACAATGTAATACATGCATATAATCTAAAAAATTAAATGGTACTAAGATAGTGAAAAGTGTTTTCCAGAGGTTAAGTACTATACTTTTAAATAATATACTTATTCTTTAACTTGTTGACTTATTTAAGTCATTTATTGACTTTCTGCTATAAGGAATGGAGCACATTCCCCTTCATCTCTCTCCTCCAACCTTCCAAATATATCCATATCAGTACTTCAATTACTTTAATAATCAGTATTACATCATTATAATTAGAAAGAAAGACTACAAACTCTACTAGTAAAAGAAGTTGGCACTTATTCAACTTATTTATAAGAACTCCATTGGGGAAGGAAAGGGGAGTGCTCATGAGCCAGCATCTGGGCATCCCTATTTCTGGGCTCCATAACACATCTACATTATTGGCTTTCTTTCTTTCTTTCTTTCTTTCTTTCTTTCTTTCTTTCTTTCTTTCTTTCTTTCTTTCTTTCTTTCCTTCCTTTCCTTTTTTTCTTCTTCTTTTTTGTTTTGTTTGTTAATCCTCACCCGAGGATATTTTTCCATTGAGTTATTATTATTATTTAGAGAGAATGGAAGGAATGGGGAGAGACAGAGACAGAGAGAGAAAAATACCAATGTGAGAGAGATAGATCGATTGCCTCCCGCATGTGTCCTGAACAGGGCTTGGGATCAAGCCTGCAACCAAAGTACATGCCCTTGACAAGAATCGAACCCAGGATTCTTTAGTCCTCGGGCCAACACTCTATCCACTAAGCCAAACCGGCGTCCTTACATGAGGACAACCTAATTCCCTGAGACACCCCCGCCCCAAGCATTACCTTGTAATCATCATGGTTGGAGGAGCCCCAGTTCACTCAGATAGGACAAAGGAGCCTGCACAGTCCTCAAACTGGACCCTGTACTATAAATAATGAGCTTCAGAAAGACTTACAAGAGGTGCTAAAAGCATGTCACAGTATTTGCCTGGTAAAACATTTAGAACATATGGGAAGTCACAGTGCTCATCAAGGAAAGTAAAACATTCAGGATCTCTTCCATACTTAAAATGTAAAATTAGCACAATTTTAAAACATAAAGAGGCCAACAAGAATGCTAATGTTGCTAAGGGTGTGAAAGAAACAATGATCATAGACAATGAAGAGGTAGAAAACTGTTGTTGATTTGGTTAAACAAAAAGCAGTTGGCCGGTGGTGATAGCGCTTGGAAGGCAGTGATATATGAACAAGTGAAGGTGCTGCATACTGACTTCCTGAAAGACACCCCTGGACTGAATGCTAAAAGTGATTCGGTTAAGGCTAGTAGGGGATGGTTCAACAAACTTCAGAAAAGAAGTGTTCATTTATAGATTAAACAGTAACATGTCTAATGTATATAAGAAAGGTTAAAAAGGGAATCATTTGGGGATCTGGGACGGATTAATTCAATTTATATTATTTGTAATGGGAAAAAATGATTCAATTTTTGAACAAATCACTTCTTAAATAGCCTTCCAGAATGAATTAATTTTGAGAACTGAGGTTCCCCTGTACTGAAAACCCATACTTCATTTCTAGCAGCATATGTGTACAGAAATACAAATAGTACTAATTTACACAGATTCCAAATAATAAACAATATTATTTGGGAAATGTTGGAATTGAAAATATTGAACTAATTTATTAGACTTCATCATGAGAAAAAGAAAAGAAAAACACTGAATACTACACTTTAGTAGTTGCTTGTTTTTAAAACAGGACATTGCTATTGTTTTGAATTATTAGTGCATACTGAATATGTCTAAAAGGCACTGAGGAAATAAAACACTAATTCTGGACTCAATGCTTCCTCTGGTGTCAAAATTATTGTAAGTGCTTAAAAATATTCATTTAATACTTATAAAAACCTTATGAGGTACAAATCACTATTACTCCATCTTAGACATTAGGAGAGACAGGCATGGAGAATAAAAGAAACTTGCCAAGTTTATATCTCTAGGGAGATCAAAGCCAGGATTTGAGCTCAGCAATAAGGCTGCTGAGATTTCACTTAGCTAATTCTGCTCTCAAAGACTTTCAATTTCACCCTAAATGTTGCAGCTGGAGACAGCCTGGACCAATAAGAATTTGTTATTACCATTGCTACTTAATGTTGTTCCAAAAGTTTTTAACAAGCAATAAACCCTTAACTAGAAACAAAGGTACAAATATGGAGGATATAGAATTATCATAGTTTTCTCATTATGTGATTATGTAGTATAAAACCCAAAATATTACATTGCAAAGCTGTTAAAATGAATTAAAGACAAAAACAAGGAGCTTTTGTTTATATCAACAGTGATAAGAAAGACAATACAGTTGACCCTTGAACAACATAGGTGCTTTCCACTGTGCAGTAAAAAATCCATATATAATTTTTGACTCCCCCAAAAGTTGACTATATTCCCTAGGTACAGTTCCTGATCACTGGTTCCAGAACACCTCCTCCCCCGCCCCCCACGCCACCATGGACACTCAAGTCCCTTATATACGGCATAGAATTATGTAACTAGTTGGCCATCCCCATCGGCAGATTCCAAACCATGAATGCAAACTGTGAGGATGTAAGGGGCCCAATGTAAATTTATTGAAAAAAATCTACATATTAAGTGGACTCATGTAGTTCAAACCATGTTGTTCAAGAGTCAACTCTATACTGAAAAAAATAATTCCTTCACAATATTCATGTCTAGAAATGAATGCAAAATGTGAAACCAATATAAATAAAATCAAATTTTAATGAGGTATATAAAATGAGCTTAAGTAAGTGGACATAATATGTTTTTGAATAGGAAGACAATATAAGATGTCCATTTTTCTTAATGTACAGCTTTCAAACAATTCCAACAACAAAAAATTACTGATATTTTTGAGCCTGACCAAATGTTTGAGCGTTGATTAGGACACACTAAAATGTTAACAGTGGTTACACCTAGGGAATGAGGAAGTGGAAAAGTGAGAGTGAGGAAGAACATAGAATTTCAGTTTTTCCTATTTATACACCAATAATTTTATTTTTTACATCAGTATAAGAATTAACAAAGATTTTTTTAAAAGTTCATCTAAAGAGTAATTTGGCAAGAATTTTAAAAGAAATAAATACCAGCCCTCCTATATACTGACACATATTGCAAGGCCATAGCACAGACATGAACAGAAAAATTGATGATGAAATATATTTTATTTCACATTTCATATGAATTTTATATGATAAAGAAGTTCTGACAAATCAATAAAGGAGAGAACTATTGCTAAAATAAATGGTACTGATTCAATTGCTTAGTAATTCAGATCAAAAAGGTCAATTTATTTTCTCACTTCATTCCATGCTCCCATATTATATTTGGAAAGACTGAAAAGTTAAGCAGTAGAAGAAAACAAATTTGAGCCCTTACCAAAATTCTGGAGTGAGGAGAATCTTCTGAGTCTAAAAATATTAATGGGGACCTAGCCGGCAGAGCTCAGTGGTTGAGCATGGACCTATCAACCAGGAAGTTCATATTCCCGGTCAGGGCACATAGCCCAGGTTGCAGGCTCAATCCCCAGTGTGAGGCATGCAGGAGGCAGCTGATCAACGATTCTTTCTCATCATTAATATTTCTACCTCTCTCTCCCTCTCTCTTCCTCTCTAAAATCAATAAAAATATATTTAAAAAATAAAAATATAATGGAGAAAACTACAAAATAAAAGATGAATAGATTTAACCACAGTAACTTTAAATTGTCTCTTACTGCTTTTAAGGGGGAAGAAAAAGCCAAAGTAAGGCATAAGACGTATTATGATCTCTAATTAATTTTCATGTCTGAAATTTTCCTATATAGCCCTGAAATATGCTATCTTGGAAGACAGAAGTAAAACCAAAGATTATTTGTAAGAAACAGAAAGGCAATATCATATACATGGCCCATGATCCGCTCAGGAAAACATAATGTCAACAAATATACAGATTTACAGACATTCAGAATGTTCCATCAGGCTATATTTAAGTTGCAACGGAGATGAAGAAGAACAGGTATTCCAGGTAAAGATAAAAATGCCTTCCCACGGTCTATCTTTAGTCATTAATCACATCTGACAAGATTCTGTTGACCTTGGATATGACGGGAAAGCCAATACTTTTTTTCCCCTGTGACCTCATCTGGGCATATAGTTAAAAGATACAAATTATGTGAGTATTTGGCAAAAGAGCTGTTTTTCAAACACCAAAAAGAAATTTTATTTTAGATAGTGTTTCAGTCTGTTTGTGTTCCTTAAACTACCAAAGACTGGGTGACATAAACAACAGGAATTTCTTCTTCATAATTCTAGATCTGATGGGGAATATAAATCATTTTGGGGGGACTAGCAATCTGAATCTGTGCCAGAAACCTAAAGTACATTCTTGATAGCCTATAAGTAAGTCACTGTCCCTTTCCCCACAATCTGGTCTAGCAAGATTTGTTTTCCTAATTACTCCCAATTTACACAGGGGCCATAAACAAAGAGTGTACCAGCTTAGCTACAGGGGAGGTCACTGGCACCACCCAGACCAGGCATTTAGATACAATCTAACTTCCCCATTCTAACTGACTCAGGAGGGGCTGTGGAAGCCCACCACAAAAGCCTGGGAGTTAAGAAACAGAAAAGAAAGAAACCAAAAGGTATAAAGGGACAAGCTTCCTCCATATTCACTCACTCAGGATTTGGAGAACTGACCCCCTGAGTCACTGTACTAGTACATCTGAAACAACTGAAAATAAATGGGTTTACCCTGGACCTCCGAGTACACCCTGTGTATTTTTCTGTCGCCTGATAAATTCTGTAGCAGATCAAGGCACCAGCAGATTCGGTGTGTGGTGAAAGCCCGCTTTCTGGTTTACAGACTGCCTGGTTCACAGCCTGCTGACTTCTGGCTATAACCTCACATGGTGGGGCGGGTTGGTGGTGATTGATCTCTCTTTTAAAAGAGCACTAATCCCACTCATGAGGGCTCCTTTCTCATGACTTGATCACCTCTCAAAGGTCCCACCCTCCAAATACAATTGCACTGGGAATTAAGATTCAACATATGAATTCTAAGGTAGACAAACATTTAGTCAATGGCAGGCAGCCTATAAAATTCTCTTTTTTGTGTGAGGTTTTCTCCACATTTTAAGAGTTAAAAAATGAACACGTTCTGTTCAAATCCATCTCTAAAATTGTATTTAGTTGTTTTATATTTCTCTATTGCCATCTTCTCAAATTTGATGGGCCATGAAACTACACTGTAATCTGAATGACAGCTTTTTACGAAAAGGTATTTTGATTGTATCCATGGAATAAGGCACATGAGTCAGACCTCCTCTAAAACTAAAATCTTGTTTCCTTGATTAAAAACAGTTTTACTGGCAAAAGAACCTTTATCTTTCCATTTGTTTTTAACATGACTGCACACGGAGAAAATATATTTTATTGTTTTAGTATTTCCTAAATAGGGTGCATATGAAGGCAATGTATGAAATAAGAATTCAAAATACAGTTGAATTTTTTAATTTGAGAGTATTTGAATATGACATTGCAGACCTTTGTATACTTTAAATCCACTTGAACTTTTTCTTTGAATAACAGGAACTTTCCTGCCTAAAATCTGTATCTAGATACAATATAGTAGGCTCATTTGACATTCAGTAACTTCCAAAAAGAAAATAGCAGGGACCTGGGAACCTCAGCTGCCAGGCCTGACTCCCTGGCCATTGATGCATCTCATCCCAGACCAAGCACAAACTGGATATGTCCCCACCTACACTGTGATTTGGGTTACACTCCAACAGGAGTCAAACCCCCTCCATCTAAGCTATTCCCCCTAGCCAGAGGCCTATCTGTATCTAGCTTAATCTGATTTTGAATTTTTATAATGTTGTTTTGAGGGGTTTTTATTTGCAAATCTTTCTTACCACTAGACTAGTGATTCTCAACCACTGTGTGCATATTTAGAACACCTGGAGAACTTAAAAAAAGTAATCTACCCCACCACTGACGAGAATTACATCAGAGTCTCATAAGAGGGGCTGGGGATTGATATTTTTTAAAACGTTTCCCAGGTTATTCAAATATACAAGAGTTCAAAACAACTGCACCAGGACACAGATCCTTAAGATCTGAAGCTCTTTGAGTCCCCATTATTATGCACTGCCAGCTGCATGGGAGATACTTACATACATGATCTTATTTATTCCATATAATCAAAACAATTTAAATAGTGCAGGCCCAGCCAGTGTGGTTCAGTGGTTGAGCATCGACCCAGGAACCAAGAGGTCACCAGTTCAATTCCCGGTCAGGGCACAGGCCCAAGTTCCAAGCTCAATCCCCAGTAAGGGACAGCCAATCAATGATGTTTCCCTCTCATTAATGTGTCTCTCTCTCTATCCCTCTCACTTCCTCTCTAATCAGTAAAAAAGTATCTTTAAAACATAATAAAAATAAATAAATAGTGCAGGCAATTCTTCCACCATTCCACTCAGTGAGCTCATATCTACATTGATCATGAAATGGGAGGTGTAGATCCATTTTTCTCTGTATTTCTATGAGCATCTCATAATATAATTGTATCACCCTGTTGAGTATGAGTCTCGTGCTTAGAAATGTATAACATGATCCCAAATGAAAACGATGCTTCATCTTATACTCACTAAAGAAAAAGTGATCTGTTCAACTTCAGCATAATTAATCTCCCACCTTAATTCTTCTAAAGGAATTTCCAAGAATAATATTGTCCTATGTTCTGACTTTAAAAATATATTTCAAGTGAAATGTAGATTCTTTGTATAGGCAACTGGTAAGTTTAAGTTCCATAAAACTAAATCACCTTTGTAGAACTTTTCTAAACATTCCCCTGAAGTTTCTAAATCAACAACAACAACAAAATGAAATATCTCAGCAAGGAGACTCAAATATTTCTCCAGCATACACATCAGCATTGAATGTTGTCCAAGGGTACAAGATATTCTCTAACCTATGCTTCCTTTGCCTTCATTTTGGAGCCAGGGGAGACTTGTTATTTATGGGTTCTGGCTGTCTGTAATAATCATAGTCCTGAGGTGATCATCTCTTGTTGATCTGTCTATTGTTCCCTATATACCTTTGACCACTGCTCAGTCATATTCTGGAGAACCCAATTTTTAAGATGAAAAAAAGGTTAGGTATTGCCCAAGGCATTGGACTATGACAACAAGAACAGACTAGGAGAGATACTAAGACGGAGAGCTCTGAGCAACAGGAAGGCATCAGCATTAAGCAGGAATTGAAGAGACAAGTGGAAAGTAGAAAAGAGGATGAAGTGATGGGAGGGAGAAGCTGAGTCACATCCTTTGAGATCTAAGTAAAGGGCATGTAAATCAGTGTTTTCCTATGCATTCAAAGCCTTCAAGTCAATTAATTGACTTGATTAATAAAAAAAATTAAACATTGACTCCAGACTTAAAAATAGTATAATACATGGACACAGAAGCAGGAACATGGATATCCATGTAATCAGGTAAATTATAAGAGAGAACATAGAGGAATCCTAGGAAGCACAAAGAGTGGACATGAAATCAATCATATGGCAGATAATTTCCTAGAACAACTATTTGGCTTGTGGTGGGCATATAGATTGAATTTTACCAAGTCATGTTCATTTTCTTGACAACCAAGCTAACTCCAACCCCTACTTCCATCATTAAAAAAGTAAGGGTTACATATTATAGTGATAGGGTAGAAAGAGTCAATAATGTGACAATATCCTTTACCTCTAGCTGAATCCCACCTATAATCTTTTTATCTAGCCCAGAATGAAGATAAAGACTTCAGTGATACTATTTTAAATTGAAAAGAGAAAAACCTCTGGTCAAGCATTTTGTTCTCTCTATTCAACCCTCACCCAGCATGTCCACTGAGGATAATTTTTCAAGTTTAGTGGAGACTATTACCAGCTGTTACAGCAGGAACTGGAGCAGAAGACAAACTCTGGGGATCAGCAAAGGAGAGAGGAGGTTGTACCAGAGATAACCCTGGGAGGAAATATATAATTAATGCAATTCAATTTCCCAAACCAACTGTATTTCTGATTTGTTCTGTTTCACACACTCTTCAAAATGTGTTCCAGATGAGAGCTTTGTAAGGAGAGTGTAAAAATGAGCCCAGTACTCCCAGGCATCCACTTTTTATCATGCCTAAGATTTAGCAAGGTCAACGTAAAGGCAATAGCTCTCTCCACTGGGTTGGATCTAAGCATTCAAACTAGATTTATCCATAGAGATCACAAAGTTCTCATTGGTGCTCTTCTTTGACATCAGGTGTTTTTGTTGTTGCTGTTGTTGTTTTTTAACAAATCTTCCATTTGAAGGAATTTGGTTTCAAAAACTTTAAGTTACAGCATTGACATCAGATATTTAGCTCTCCCTACCTTTATCATTTTGGCTTCCTACTTTTACCGTTTTCCCTTCCTAATCCATGCTATCCACTGCCCAAAAACTCATCTTCAAAAGTACACTGTGAGTCAAATATTTACAATTCCCTTTTGGCTCTCAAATTAAATTAAAACCATTTCCCTGGCATTCAGTGCCCTTGGATTCAAAGAACCAAAATTAACATAGAAGAATAACACACTGAGTGTGACCTTAAAGATCTTCCAGGGGTTCTTAAAGGAAAGCTTCTCATCTTTACCCTTTAGGAAAGAATATCAGCAATTCTGTCCTCTACTCAAAAAGTAGGATCAAAAACAGTTGCTTGGGCATTTAAAAAAATCTATTATAGATGAAAAATCTACTTAAAATCCAGTTTGTTTAAAAAGCACCATGGGTATCATTATGTTTGACTCTGATCCTATTGATCAAATTTTCAGTGTTTTTATCACAAACTGCTACTACTCACACCTAGGAAAGCTTTGCCTGCACACAATCCCATAAGCTTGCGCTATCTTTTACATAACAGGTTTGCTAAGAGAAACATAGCTCTCCAGGATCCCCAGGGTTGCCTCTGAGCAGTAACTTCCACTTCACCCTTTTCTTTATATTCCATCTACAACCAGTCATGAAGTTCTGCAGGTTTGTCAATCTCCTGGTTAGGCAACTATTTTCCTTTCTCTCTATATGACTGCCAGCACTTAGATAAAGCCTCTGTCACCTCCTCACTATAGAACACAAATAATTTTGAACACAGACTTGAAGAGGTTTTAATTCCTTTCTCTTTTTTCTGGATGAATGATGTTGGCCAAGTCACTATCCTCTCCAAGTTCCCTCATCCTTAAGTAAGATTAATAATATCTTACAAGTAAATGCTTAGATTTCCAAGAAATCACACAGAAAGCATCTTTCACAAAATAATTATCTATAATTATAAAAGCATAATATGCTAATTAGGCAGGACAGCCAAATGACCTTCCAGACATCATTCCAGACATCCATCTGGATGAAGCCACGGTGGAGGGGCCGAGGCACAGGCGATTAGGGGCCATCAGGCAACCAGTTAGGGGCAATCAGGTAGGCAGAGGAGTGGTTAGGGGCAATCAGGCAAGCAGTCAGGCAGGACAGCGGTTAGGAGCCAGTGGTCCCAGATTGTGAGAGGGATGTCCAATTGCCAATTGAGGCCTGATCCCACAAGTATCCCTGTGGGATCAGGCCTAAACCAGCAGTAGGACATCCCCCTAGGGGTCCAGATTGTGAGAAGGTGCAGGTTGGGCCTCTAGTGTACATATTATTTGTGTATTGTTGTGTCGGCCTTTTCGTCTTTCTATTTCTACTATTTTTCACTCCTAATCCAGACTTCCCATTGCTCAAAATCTAATATTCCTGCTCTGGCTGGTGTGGTTTGGTTGGAGCATTCTCCTATACACCGAAAGGTCTCAGCTTCAATTCCCAAACAGGGCACATACCCAGGTTTTGGGTTCAGAGAGGTAACCAATCAGTGTTGCTCTCTCACATCAATGTTTATCTCTCTCTCTCATTCTTTCTCTTCCCCTTTCTCTAAAGTCAATAAAAACATATCCTTGGATGAGGGTTAAAAAATCTAATATTCCATAAATACTACTATAATCATATTGCTTTTTAGCTCAAGAATGTATAATAATTCCTTTTGACTCTCAAATGAAGCCCAAATTATCTCTATGATATTCAAATCCCTTCAAGTCAGTGAACTGAAATTAGCAGAGATGGAAAAAAAACATGGACCATAGCTTTAAAAATAGTGGAGCCCTGGCTGGGCATGGCTCAGTGTTTAGAGGGTCACCAGTTCAACTCCCAGTCAAAGACATGTACCTGGGTTGCAGGTTTGATCCCCACCCCTGGGATGGGGTGCGTGTGGGAGGCAACCAATCAATGTGTCTCTCTCACATCGATGTTTCTTTCTTTCTCTTCCCTTCCTCCCATCCTGCCATTCTCTTCCATTCTCTCTCTAAAATTCAATGGAATAATATCCTCACTCCTTGGGTGAGGATTAAAAAAATAGTGGAATACATGGACATACAGCAGGCACTGTGGTGTACATTTAATATGGTAAATTATAAGAGAAGAATATAGAGGAAACCCAAAGAGTGGGCATGAAGTCAAATATGGAGCCCATAAGGACTACACCGAATTTTAAAGGATAAGCAGGTGAGATGGCCATTCAACCCGTCACAGTCTATTCAAACTTAGTTCCAGTCCTCAATGAGAAAATATGCCCTGATTATATCCTACATTCCTAGAACACTCTAACTAATGTTCCTTCCTAGTTAAATTTCATGTTTGCTCATTGAAGCCCAAGAATCTCCTCACTATATTTTTCCCAGGCTAAACCTTCCTCTTCCTGACCTTTCCTTTATTCTGAGTGCCATCAGTCCTTAGGGATAGAGTACATTCATGTGGCCTTAGGCCTGCCTATATTTGGTAGAAAATTAACTTTCCAGTTGTTTTACATTATTAAAGCAAAAGTCTTTTCTATATTTTGTTTTGTTTGTCATTGATTTATTAAATGTTCTTTTGACCACATAGATAAAAGACAGATGTAAAATTGTTGAGGTTCTTGTGCAAAAGGAAAAAAGGAAGAAAGTGAAAACTTCATATAACTTGGAAAATTATAAACACCGTTTTGAATACTGTTACCCATAACAACCAATTAGTATGCAATGTTTTGGAATTGCAAGTTACATTCCACAGGAGATAAATGTTCACACATTTTCAAAAGTTTTATTTTAGAAATGGCCTTATAAGGAAACTTTTATTATTGGCTAAAAAAGCAGTTAGAATAAAAATAAACACTTAGATAAAGCCTTCGTCACCTCCTCACTATATAACACAAGTAACCCTGAACACAGACTTAAATAAAAGTAAATAGTTTTACTATTCAGAACAGCTCCCACTTGCACCCGCAGTCTCTTCTTCCCACCTTACCTGTCTGGAGTTCCCTTTCCTAACTTACGTAGTCTTATAGTTCTGAGCTAGGAAATTCTGGGCCTAAAGAGAGCTACCACTTAGTAAAGATAAATGAAATAACATAAATCAATCCATAGAGCAGGGAATGTGTTGGGGTCCATTCTTAATCCCTGCGCCCAGAGCAGCTCTGGGCTTGCACTAGCTTTACATTGAAGAAATTACACAAAGACCCTGCTCAAAAAAATCCAATTTCCATTTGTTAAACAAATGGCTTATACCAGGGCTGAATTCAAGAGAACAGCTTGCACCTGTCATGTTCACAGGACAGCAGGATAAAATGTGTGCAGGTGCCGGGCAGAGTCCCTCAATCTTAGGGAAATGGTCTCTCCCCCAGGCAGGGGATGGGGCCATGTGGCCAGTCTTGGCCACTGAGATGTAGAGGGTGTATCTGTGGCTTTGGGGAAAGAGAGGGGAGAGGAAGGAGCAGAAACTCCCTCCCCTGTGCTGTCTCCTGCTTCCCAGCTCCGAATTCAGTTGTTTGATAACATCATGCTTGGACAAGCTAATGTAGGGGCACAGGTCTAGAGCACCAACAACACCTAACCCTTAAACCATTCCTTACATCATGTGACATAAGAAAAATAACCTTTCCTCTCTTATTTAAGCAACTATACATTGGGGTCTTTTACTTACTATGCATAGGTCACATGGACTTGTGCCTGAAGCTGTCCTGACTGGTACATTACTTAAGAGTCAAATAATTTTTTTTGAGAAAATAACTTTTAGCATCATTGACATTCATACAGAACTTAATGAGTTAGTGAGTGTAAGATGTGTGACCCATGCTAAATTTAAGTACACATTAGTATTATTGCTTTCGTTATTATGGTATACCAGTCTGACATATGCCACAAAATTTATGAAGAAAGTTGTTGGCTAATACCCCGTGTGCTGTCTGGGGTGGCTGCTAGGAGTACATCATTGTCAGAGCAAGATTTCTTAGGGGCAAAACGAGGGCAGAGTAGTACAACTGGCAAAAGGTGATCCACTACGCATTTAATTCTCTCAGTAACCATAAAAGCAGGTACAAACATTAGTCTATTTGGCTAGTAAAAAAGTGAGAAGTAAGAATGATAAAGAACTCTTCTGGAATCTCACGGTTAGTCAGTGCTATAGCAGGGAATAAAATGCAGGTCAGCTTTCCACCAAGTCCGTACTCTCACCTGCCATGCAATATAGCCTCTACCTTAGAAACATTTTTTAAATTGTCCAAAGGGTGGACTGTTAATGAATCGTGACCCACAGGTTGAGAACCGCTAGCAGGGTCGCCTAAGACCATCGGAAAACACAGATATTTACATTGTGATTCATTAACAGTAGCAAAATTACAGTTATGAAGTAGCAACGAAAATAATTTTATGGTTGGGGGTCACCACAACATGAGGAACTGTATTAAAGGGTTGCGGCATTAGAAAGGTTGAGAACCACTGCTCTAGGTGGTCTTGGTTTGAATACATACTTTTAACACTTCTTTCTCCTCCCTCCCTCCCTCCCTCCCTCCCGCCCTCCCTTCCTTCCTTCCTTCCTTCCTTTAATCCTCACTTTAGTATATTTTTCCATTGGTGCTTTTTAGATTGTGGAAGGAGGGGAAGAGACAGAGAGAAACATCAATGTGAGAGAGACACATTGATTGGTTGCCTCCCACATGCGCCCTGACCAGGGCCAGGCTCAAGCCTGCAACTGAGGTAAGTGCCCTTGAGCAGAATCAAACCCTGGACCCTTCAGTCCACAGACTGACACTCTATCCACTGAGCCAAACCAGCTAGGTCTTTTTCTTTCTTTCTTGACTAGGCCAGCAGTCCATATCTCATCAGGTAAATGGAGTAATTATCCGAGTTACCAGAGTTTCAGCAAGGAACAAGACGAAATTCCAAAGATATGGAAGTCAGTTTCCTTTTTAAGATATTTATCACTGTGCTGCTTTATTTTTAGAACATCATTGGATAATTTGAGTTTAAAAGGTGTATTGAATGAGGTAAGTAATAGCAATGGATGAGAGACTTTCTTAATCTATAGTTGTTGGTATAATTGTAGGAAAGTTGATATAGTTGTGATTTTTTAAGTTGATAGACTATAGAAGTTGATACAATTGGCAGCTTTTTAAACACAAACTTCAAATGATATCATTATTTCCATAAAGACAAGAAAATGTGTATGTATGAGAGAGAAAGAGAGAGAGAGAGAGAGAGAGAGAGAGAGAGAGAGAGAGAGAGAGAATGAGTAAAGAGCACTTACATGTTTATGTTGGTGAGGAGGGGAGATCATGCCCAGCCATGTTCCCTCCTTTTTGATACCTCAACAAATAGGAAGAAATGGGAGAAATAACTAGAGACATTTTAAAGAAAGTCTTTAAAAACTCTAACCTGTATTTATGTGAATATATCAGAGGAGCACAGGAGAACAACAAAGGTTACCGAATTATAAGCCAAAGTATAAAATAATACCCATGAATCTTTACTAATATAAATTATGATTGAATAAATAATGGAGAAGAAGAGACAAATCTTCCATGCAGAAGAATTCCAAATAACCAAGGTAGAAACTGCGTCTTCAAGGAGGTAAAGCATAACTCCCATTCCCTCCGTGTGATCACACATAGTGATTCCTTCCAAAGCGTGTGGTATAGAAAGCAGGGGGAGGGCAAGCGTAACTACAATCCTGGCAAACACTAACTCAGCCAGGTGTGGCGCTGAGGCACAGCATTAATATACAATGAATTTTACAGAAAAGTAAAGACAATGAAAATCAAAGAAAGATTTTACTTTTCTTGGAAACTTTACTGAAATGTGTTCAACATTTCAGAATATTACTTCCTCGATAACAGTACCACTCCTTTTTTTTTTTGATACACTAATATCACATACTTTCAGTGTGAATTTGTAGCTGTCATACTAATATGGCTATGAATACATTTTAGTCCATATTTTATAATAGCAAATATAATTTTTAAAATTTAATAATATTTCATTGAAAACTGAAATTGAGTTTTATGGTTTTAACCAAAAATAAACATTTATGAATATGTCTGCTCTACCAACATGTTTTTCTAGTGAAGAAATGAAACAAGATTAAGTAAACGGAGTTGAGAACAGTAATGTCAACAGCCTAGTGGAGTGAGAGGAACTCCAGATCTATCTCCTGGAAGTGACAGAAAGTTAGACAGCTATAATTCAACAAAGGAGTCCCTGCTCAACACACAAATACATCTGAGGGATCCGAGCATTGAGACATCCTAAGGTGGATGTATCAGAGCAATCAGGGAGACAGGCTGAAGGAAGGACAGTCCCCGAGCTCCCCAGCACCCTAGCAAATGCAATAGCAGTGAATGGTCAGGGTGCAACCTCCACTGGGCAAACTGGAGGGGCAGAGGCAGCACTGGGCCTGCGTGGCCAGTACACATTGAGGCTGAGCCCAAGGTCAGGGCAGGGAAGCAGTGCACAGAGCGGAAGGATTCCACATATCGCCATCACCAGGCAAGGGGAGCCACAGACTGGGAACCTGCCTCCCCTCTCTACCCCCCACCCCCACCCGCCACCTCACCTCCATCTACCTGTGGCCTGCAAGCAGTAAAATCAGCAGATCGCAAAAGGGCAGAAACAACTTCCAGTCTAAGTGGTCTGTACTCATTGTGGCTAAACCCACCACTAGAAAAGACAAAGCTGCAGATGTGCAACTCTGCTCCCCACTCTCCCATCCACCCCTCGCAGCTGAGCCCGGTAGAAGCTGCTAGGACAGTGCAGACAGAACAGCATGATTGGCAGATTGTGGGTGCAGGAACCAACCCTGGGAACACACAAGCCAGGAGACCCAAACCCACCACATCCCGCCATGGGGGTGATACCCTGAGACTGAGGCAACTAAGTCATTAAGAGGACACTCACCTCCTTGGGTAATAGCGGGAGTTTTCCATGGCTGAGGATGACACAGCCCCAGCAAGATCCCAGCAGTGTAGGTAAGAGAAAAAAAACACCTGTGCTTCAGCACCACCTACCAGAAAACAAAAGAAAGACCTCTACTTAAAACCTGTTAAACAGTTAAGAGTTAAATACCTTTTTTTAAAAAAAAGATTTCATTTTCACAAATGCCCAGGCACAGAAATAATCCATCAAGCACAATGAATCACCAAGGTAACAAGGGAGTTCAGAAGGAAAATTAAAAATCTCCAGAAAATCAACTTAAAGACATGAAAGACTGTGATTTAAATTACAGAGAATTCAAGATTGCAGTTCTGAAAAAAAAATCAACAAGATACAAGAAAACTCATAAAAGCAGTTAAATGAGCTCAGAAATAAAATTAATGGACCAAAGGAGTACTTTACCAAAGAGCTTAAAACTATAAAAGAACCAATTTTAAAATTGGAACTGAAGAATTCAACAAAAGAGATAAAGAATGGACTATCAAGCTTAGGAAATAGAGCAGACCAAGTGGAGGTAAGAATTAGTAATATCGAAGATAGAAATCTAGAAATGACTCAGTTGGAGGAGAGAATCAAGAGTAAAAATCAAAATAAAAGAACTCTATGAGAACTTATTGACTCAATTGGAAAGAGCAAATGTAAGAAGAGAAGGAACAGAGAGCTATTCAAACAAATAATCTACAAAAATTTCCCAAACCTATGGAAAGAACTGAACCCTCGGATCCAAGAAGCTAGTGGAACACCTAATTATTGCAACCAAAAAGGCCTTTTCCAAGGCACACTATATTCAAGTTGTCAAAAATTAATGACAAAGAAAGAATTCTGAAAGGCAGCCAAGGAAAAGGATATGGTAACCTCTAAAGAATATGGTAACCTCTTAGATTATCATTGAATTTTTCAGCAGAACCCCATACAAGCTAAGAGAAAGTGGAATCAAATATTCAAAATACTGAAAGAAAGAAATCACTAGCCAAGAATAATATGTCCAGCAAAGGTATTCTTTAAATATGAAGGAGAAATAAAGGCTTTCCAAACAAACAGAAGCTAAGGAAATTTACCCCCACAAGAATTACTGAAAGGTGTTTTTCTACCTGAAACAAGAATACAAAAGGATATAAAACTATAAGATGACTAACAGACAGACAAAAGGAGAAAATTGCAACTCTTGTTCAGAATAGGGTCTTAAGCATTTAAATATAACATAAAAGTTAAAGGAGGTAAAAGCATAAAAAATATAATACAATAGCTACTGCAATTTGGAATAAACACGCAGCATAAAAAGGCATGATTTGAGGTAGGCCTGCAACATAAAAGAGGGGAAAAGGACTAAACTTGCACAGGTGAATGAAAATAAGATGTAATCAGAAGAAAAAGGACCATTGTACATATGAAATTTTTTTGCATGCACCTAATGGTGACAAAGCAAAAATCTGGAACTAAGACATATAAAGCAAAAAAGAGGAAATGGATGAAATATGTCATAGAATACCACCAAACTAAAATGACAGAAACACAAGGGAAAAGAAACAACGAAGACACAGAACTCCCAAAATACAAAGGATAAAATAGCTTTAGGAAGTCTTTATATATCAATAATCACCCTAAATGTAAATGAATTGACTGACCAACTAAAATGCACAGAGTAAACTGAGCTATACAGGCCAGGGAGGGCTCAATTTTTCTATACTAGTATATTTAAAATTTTTTCAAAGTTTAAAAAGTTTTTGAGAATACTATTACTAAATAAATGGTGGTACAGTTGGTACATATGTGTAGAGGGTGGAACTCAAAAAAAAAAATGCACAGAGTAGCAGGATGAATTAAAATATAAAACCCAACTCTGCCTTCAGGAGAGCCATCTCAGCTGCAAAGACAAACAGAACCTCAATGTGAAGGGATGGAAAATGACTCCAAGCCAATGGCATCCAGAGAAAAGTGGGAGTAGCCGCACTTATATCAACCGACATAGATTTCAAGATAATAAAAGTAACAAGAGACAAAGACGGACACTTTGTAATGATAAAAGAGACAATATATCAAGAAGACATAACACATTAATATATATGCACCCAACCTGGGAGTACCAAAATATATAAAGCAACTACTAATCGAACTAAAGGGGAAAACTGACAAAAATCCTAAATAATAAAAGGCTAATATGCAAATTGTCCCCTCGGGCGGGAGTTTGACCAAACGGGAGTTCAACTGCCAACCTCCCGTGTCCCCTCCCCCAGCCCCGATTGGGGCAGGCCAGCCAGACCCCACCCGTGCATGAATTCGTGCACCAGGCCTCTAGTACAATTATAATAAGGGACTTGCATACCCCACTGACAGTAATTGAGAGCCCAGGGAAAAAACCCACATATATACAGGCAAATAATTTTCAACAAGGGATCTAAAAACATATAGTGGAGAAAAGAAAGCCTCTTCAATAAATGGCGCTGGGAACATTGAAAAGCAGTCTGAAGGGAAATCAAGCTCCGTTACAAGCTTTAAAACAGAAAAGGATAAGCTAAAATAAAGTCGCTGAAGCCCTGGGTCTGCACCAGAGTGAAGGTGTGTGCGAGCCTGAAGGTGGCCAACTTCCTATGGCGTCTCCAATCCCAGACTGCTGCAACTGCCTCTGAGAGCACCATGTTGGATGAGGTGCCAGGCTTCTTACCCAGTATTATACGTAGTGAAATCAGGCTCAAGAGGTGGTCAGAGCATCCCTACACATGAAAAATAGTCTTAGGATATGGAACAGGGGCGATATACTCCTTGTTCTGCATTGGAAATCGAAGATGCTGACTGTCAGTATGTGCACGGCTTCACATGGTTGCATTCCCTGGCTAAGAAGTATCCATGCTGCCAGGCCCAGGGCACTGCCCCAGTTGGCTGAGTCCTGGAGATGGAGGTTTTAGTTGGCTACAGACATCCCGTCTGGCCGCTGGAGCAATTTCAACAATATTGCTTAGAAACTATGCTTAATATGATGTGGCATGGAAGTATTTCTGCCAGTCAGGCACCACACCCTGAAGCCGTGCCATTCCCTACACATAGCTCTGCAGAGCTGCTGCTCTGAGAAGTCACAGCAGGAACCCCAACAACTGTACAGTGTGATCCCAAGTGTGGGGACTTGAAGCAGAAGATCAGTTAAAGACCTCTGAATAACCCTAACTGGTTTGCCTCACTAGATAGAGCATCTGCCTGCGACTGAAAGGTCCGAGGTTCGATTCCGGTCAAAGGCATGTACCTTGGTTGTGGGCACATCCCCAGTAGGGGGTGGGCAGGAGGCAGCTGATCCATGTTTCTAACTCTCTATCCCTTTCCCTTTCTCTCTGTAAAAAAATCAATAAAATAAAAAAAGACCTATGAATAAGCAATATGACTGAACGCCATCCTTCTACAAACTCCCACAGCATCCAGCCTAGCCTCACCCCAGAACAAGGGCAAACAAAATCTTCTTCTTGAGCAAAGTGGTCAGGCATTGGTTAGTGTCGACATTGTTAGGTGCCATGTCCTATGTCTAACTTTGCTGACCCCTCTCATAGGTACTTATTTCAATTCAAGAAACATCTATTTAGTACCAACTATGTCCGAGGAACTGTGCTGGTGCGGTGAACAGAGCACACTCCCTGCCAACGGGAGCTTATATTCCATCGCTTCCCTGCTTCTACTTTGAGAAGGGATATTCTGAGAGTGGTCTCTGTCCTAGAAAGATGTTCATGGCAGTTTCCTCACCGGGCAATCTAAGGTTGTCTCTGATATAGGCTCTTTCTTCTCTTGCCTATTTTTTTCTGTCCAACCATTGCTGTGATTTTTTTTCCTACTCGGCTGGAATTCTGACCACATAGTTAGCCTTGACTCTTAGTATTTATGTCCCGATTCATGATGGTTCAGTTGTTTTCATTGTTATTCTTAAAATTTTACTTAGATCATTATTTCAAACAATAAAGGTGCCCTTAAAATGAAAACATGCTATAAAAAAATTTTTTTAAATATGTGGTGCTGGGAAAATTGAAAAGCCACATGCTAAAGAATGACTAGATACTATTTGACACCATACACAAAAATTAATTCAAAAAGGGAACAAGGACCTAAATATAAAATGTGAAACAATTAAAAACATACCAGAAAACATAGGTACTAAACTTACAGATCTGGATCTCAGAGAGGATTTTGTGAATTTGACCCCAAAGGCAAGGAAAGTAAAAGAAAATAAATGAATGGGACTATATCAAACTAAAAAGATTTTGTATAGTAAAAAAAAACCGTCAACAAAACAAAAAGGCAGCCAACTGAATGGGAGAATATATTTGCAAACAATACCCCTGATAAGGAGCTAATATCCAAAATATATAAAGAACTTATACAACTCAACAACAACAAAAATAATCCAATTAAAAACTGAGCAGAGGACCTGAACACTTTTCCCAAAACTTACAAATGGCCAACAGAAAAGATGCTTGACTTCAGTAGCTATGAGGAAAATGCAAATAAAAATCACAGTGAGGTACCACATCACACATGTTAGAATGGCTATTGTCAACAAGACAAGAAATAAGTGTTGGAAAGGCTGTGGACAAAAAGAACCCTCATTCACTGCTGGTGGGAACATAAACTGGTACAACCACTATGAAAACAGTATAGAAGTTCCTCAAAAACTTAAGTATAGAGCGACATAAGACCTAGCAATACCCCTTCTGGGTATTTTGAAAACATTTATTTGTAAAGATATACGTACTCCTGTGTTCATTGCAGCATTATAAATGGTAAACAAGACATGGAAGCAACCCATGTGTCTTTCAATGGATGACTGGATAAAGAAGATATGGCACACCTCCTGCAACAGGAGGGCCACAAGCCCCAAGTGCGAGAGAGAGAGAGGGGGGGAGAGAGAGAGAGAGAGAGAGGCTGCATGTGATCCTTTGTCCAGGAGTTTAAATATTTAGGTTTCACAGTCTTGCAGTGGCCCCACCTTTTTGGCCACTGACTTGTTCCCAGGTTTGACTGACAGGTCAGCACTTTCCCACCTCACTCAGACCTTACTGGGCATGTATCCAAACTGCCTTTGTCCAGTCCCTTCTTTTTCCCTATCTGTGGGGAACAGACTTGGAGAGGGTTAAATTACAGCTTTCTAGCAAAGCTGTATAAATGGCATGCCTATATTATTTAGTCTTCCCTTTACTCTTTTTTTGTTGTTAAATAATAACCAGGTTATTACAATGGTATCATTATCATAGAATTTCTTAGTTCAAAGTATCAAAAATTACACATTAAATTAAAAATACTACTAAATGACATGGTATTTTTTAGATGTATTTGAAATGGCGAAAAAAAAGGTACTTAAACAGCAAGAAAATTAGAGAAATTAAAGTAAAAGGAGTATCAGGAGATCTATCAACAAACATATATTATTTAAAAATAATATTGACCACTGATTATTTTCAGTTTTCACTCTGCAATAGTTGGGGGAAACCAGGCCTAAAGATACTCATTCGGAAATATTACTCTTAGTTGGATACTAATTTTAAAGACTAATAATTAGATTTAAAGATTCCTTGAACTCTCAGCCCCCATTGAGTCATTAATTTCTTTGAAAAGGATGCAGAACACCATATCCAACCTTTATGTACATCCTTTTAGGGAGAAAGAGGCTGAAATAGTTATTTAGCATTTCATACTTCATATTTTGTGTAGCTATTTCAAACATTTACAAATATGCCATATTGCTAAAAGCTTTTAAAGTGTAGAGATCTCCTATAATTTTATTAATAAAATTTGTTTTTAAATACTTCTCTTTATACGATGACAAAATGAAAATATGGGTAAAATTCTACCATGTAGGGAATGATTGATTCTGACTGAAGTTTAGAAAAATCTTTAGTAAAAGATATATCATTTGACGTAGGTCTGAACAAATAAGCCATGTGTCATACAGAGAGAAATTGGGGATAGATACAAATTAATACATGCTGTAAAAATTTTTTTTTGAGTCCCAATTTCAATGTCCAACAGTTCCTTATGTGTACATGTCAGCAGTGATATCTGGATGGTGGGCACATGGCGGCAATGCAGGTCCGACCCTCTCTGGTTTGGTCCTAGGTAACCTGCAGCGGTGCACAGCTGCTGACTGCTCCCATGGCAAGGCGTTGTCAGCGTCTTCCATCTCTGGACTGTTTTTTCCTCTTGTCTTCGTGGTTGGAGCACTCCTGTCAATTCCTCTCTGTTGCAGGAATCCATCTGGTCTTGGGGTTGTTTTCTGAAAATATACAAATATATTCTCGACCACATGCTGTAAAATTTCAACACTAGATAATACAGGTAGATGACAGAGGAGTTAGCTTAATTTTAAAAGAAGTAGGAGTAAAATTATCACATTACCTCAAAAGTGTTTTTTTTCTAAAAAATTAAAAACTTTGCTTTATTTTTGGAACTTTTATAAACAATAATAAAAATATTACATTGTATAAAACTTATATAGTGAAATTATTTATTAAATTTTTGTGCTGGCAGCTGTCTTTTTTTATCTTATTCTAAAGGGCTATTCTGCAAATTTTCTATAGTCTCTTTTATTACTATTTTTTTCCAAGACAATCTTTATGCACCATTATATTTTGAAGAATTTGCTCTCTGAGATTTTTTTAAAAATATTTTTATGTATTTTAGAGGGAGAGGAAGGGAGAGGGAGAGAGAGAAACATCAAAGAGAAATAGAAATCAACTGCTTCTGGTATTGGGGATCAAACCCACAACCCAGCATGTGCCCTGACCAGGAATCAAACCAGTGACCTATCTGTGTGTGGGACAACGCTCAACCAACCGAACCACACTGGCCAGGACCGAGTTTTTTTTTAAAGACTAGAGACTGACTAACTAAAAATGTTGATACTGCGTTTGATTGTGTGTCTTTAGCCCTCTAAACCAGCTGTGGTGATTCATGTCCACTCACTCAACCTTAATCCACACTGCACACAATTATGAGCACTTCTCAGTGACTCCCCGGTGTAAGAAAATAGTCTGAAAGAGGAGAAAGGTGAACAAAAGAAACAAGTGAAGTGGAGTTGCTAACAGTATTAAGGGCCAACTTGAGGTTAGTGCAATGAAATGAAGATGACACCATTCTCACAATTATGTGCTTTCCTCACCCATAATCAGCTGCTTAGGTCCAGGCACAGTCATTGTAAATACAACAGAGAGTTGAATTTAATCAGAGTTTGGATTTGGCCCCAGTATATAACCTTGCAATAGTGGGTCAAGGGAACTGAGGCTGTGCGTAACAGATTATAGTGAATGAAATAACTGCAATCACTGTTTTACAAATTATGACATCACTGTCCTTGTAATTGTTCATGCACCAGAATCAACATCAATTTCAGAGGATTTGTGTCTATGCCCCAAAAACAGAAGTCATCTTTTTACTTTCAAAAAAATATCTCTTTTTGTGGAAAGTGAGGGAGAAAGTGGTGTTAATATTTTAAAGGAGCACTAAATTTGTTTGTATTCTTTATGTATGGAATGCATACTAATAAATGTTTACCAATAAAACCTCACATTTTCAATAAAAAAATAAAAAGAACCTTACTGTGAAGCACTGCTGGATAAAGGTGTGGATAAATAAAGCAATCCTCCTTTTAGTCAAGATGATTTGACTATTCTCTAGCAAGCTTCTGGGCAGAGAATGGCAAGCAATCAGTACTTGAAATCAATGGAAACCCCAAGCCTGTCCTTTATTTCACAAAACACAGATATCTTTTAATTTCAAAGCAAATAAACAACTCAAATAAACTGGCCAGGATAAAGTCCCTTTTTATGTTTGAGGACAATGCTGCTCTAAATGACTTAGTTTAAGGTCATCCCAATGATTAGATCATTGCCAAGGTTTCATTTTGAGTCCCAGCGGCCCCTCATTGGGAATTTCCAGTAATAAGCCATGGCATTTGCTCTCTTAGCCAGAGAGCTATTGGCTTCAGCTCCCCCAAAGCAGCACTAGCCCATCCATTGGCAAAATAAGCCCACAATGAAAAAAGACATGCTTAATCTATCAAATGGTGGGAGGTGGGGTGTGATTTTATTACTCAAAAGCAATGTCAGTTTTCAGATTAAATGTACTAATGCAATAAGAAGCAAGAAAAAGATTCTGAAAACAGAAGGGTCCTACAGATCGTCTTTTAACAGAGATGGCTCTGTTAAGAGAGATGGCTCGAGGGAAGGAGATCAATAGCAACAGGATTAAAGGATGTTTTCTAGCTTGCCTCAAAAATCTTTAACATAGAGTTAATATCTTTGTCAAAAAGAAAAATGTCTCCTAGAAAAAAAGTAAAATTATTTCAGAATAAAATATTCAGGTGGTACCTAGAAGTGGTTATTAGGTCAACCATTTAAAATTGAACTCACAAGTCATGTCAAACCCCTAGACAAATACTTTTACTGTTTTCCCATTTGACCATGAGTAGTTTGTTTTGCTGTATGACATGAAGGAAAAATTGCTATTTGGAGTGGGGACAGGAGAAAAATTACAGCCAACTTCTAAATAGTCTCCCAGATAGATGGCCTTTTTAATTATGCAAAGTATGCTCCAAAGCCCATAAAGGGAGCACTGAGGCAGAAAAGAGTTAAATGTCTCTGTATATTAAAGTGCTGTTATGCCTGTAATTTAACATACTTCAGTATAGCCAGTGTGATATTATGTATTACTTACGTTAAAATACAACCCTGGCAAATTCAGATGTTCTAATCAGGATTTCATAGTGAAGTGGTAGCAGGGAGAAGGGGAAGCAGCTAGAATTTTTTCAAAAAAGCCCCACATTCCAGAAATAACTGCTATAAGCACTTTGGTGACCTCCTTCTCTGATCAACAACAGACATTTTGTTATTTAGCATAATGGTGAAATTTGTATTTATCAGTATAAATGAAATTATAAGTAGACTCTCACCAGTGAAAATAGCACTATTCAAGATTTGTGAATTTACTAAAATACTTTAGAACAAGGATTAGCAAACTCTGACCCACAGGGCCAAATCCAACCCACCTCTGTTTTAATATGACCTATATGCTAAGACTATTTTTTACTGTTTTAAATAATTGGAAAAAATTTTAAAGAATAGTTTCTAATGCAAAAAATATATAAAATTAGATTCTGGTGTCCATAAATAAAGTCTTATTAAAACACAGCCACAATCATCCTATATAATAAAGAGGTAATATGCAAATTGACCATCACTCCAACACACAAGATGGCCAGCCCCATGTGGACACAAGATGGCCGCTATAAGATGGCCAGCAGGGGAGGGCAGTTGGGAGGAACCAGGCCTGCAAGGGGAGGGGACAGGTGGGGCAATCAGGCCTGCAGGAGATGGCAGTTAGGGGCAACCAGGCCTGCAGGGAGGGCAGTTGGGAGGGACAAGGCCTGCAGGGGAGAGCAGTTGGGAGGGATCAGGCCTGCAGGGGAGGGCAGTTAGGGGTGACCAAGCGTGCAGGGGAGGACAGTTGGGGGGGGGGCAGGCCAGCAGGGGAGGGCAATTGGGGGTGACCAAGGCCTGCAGGGGAAGACAGTTAGGGGCAACCAGGCTGGAAAGGGAGGGAAGTTAGGGGCAATCAGGCCAGCAGGGGAGCAGTTAAGTGTTAATCAGGCTGGCAGGGGAGTGGTTAGGGGGTGATCAGGCTGGCAGGCAGAAGCAGTTAGGAGCAATCAGGAAGGCAGGCAGGTCAATGGTTGGAAGCCAGCAGTCCTGGATTGTGAGAGGGATGTCTGCCTCCCTGTTTAGGCCTGGTGGGATCAGGCCTAAACAGGCAGTTGGACATTTCTCGAGGGGTCCCAGGTTGGAGAGGGTGCAGGCTGGGCTGAGGGCCACACACACACACACCCCTCCATGCATGAATTTCATGCACCGGGCCTCTAGTTTATTTATAACTTTTGTATGGCAGGGATCAGCAAATATTTTCTGTAAAGGGTAAGATGAAAAATAGTTTAGGCTTTTATGGCGTTTACCATCTCTGTCACAAGTACTCACATCTGTTGTAAAGGCAGATATCTATAGGCAATATAAAATGAATGTGTGGCTATGTTCCAATATAACTTGATTTATAAAAGTAGGTGGTGGGCAAGATTTGGCCAGCAGGCCATAGTTTGCCAATTCCTGCCCTCTGGATGCTTTTGCAAAACAATGGCAGAGTTTAGTATTGCAGCAAAGACCATGTGCCCTTCAAAGCCTATAATGTTTTTCATTAGGCCCTATGCAGAAAGTGTCAACCCAACTAACTGCACAGCATAAATTTTCTTGAGATCAGGAACCTTATCTTTCTTGTCTGTAACTATATTCCCAAAATTTAGACCAGTGCCTGGCATATAGTAGTCACTTGTAATCATTTGTTGAGTGAATGAATAAATGAATGAATGAATGAATGAACAAATACACATAAACTAGCTGTATCTACAAACTCACTATTACATCATGTAGCCCATTCTATTTTTGAAACAGCCTAGTGTTCTGCCCTCTAGTGACATCCAAATCTGTCTCCATGTAACTTCCACCCAATATCCCAGTGGTAGGCAAACCACGGCTCGCAAGCCACATGCGGCTCTTTGGCCCCTTGAGGGTGGCTCTTCCACAAAATACCATGTGCGGGTGCACACGTACAGTGTGACTGAAACTTCGTGGCCCATGAGCAGAAGTCGGTTTTCGGCTCTCAAAAGAAATTTCAATTGTTGTATTGTTGATATTTTGCTCTGTTGACTAATGAGTTTGTTGGCCACTGCAATATCCCAATTATGTACTCCTTTGCTACTTATAAAAATTTAATCTTTCTTCCACCTGCAATTTATTCAAATTTTGAAGATGATTCCCATGTTCCTTGAAATGTCTTTTTTGACTGAATCATCTAAAGAGTATCTTAAATGCTATATCCTACGATGTGATTTTTGAGTTCCTTAGAAAACCAGTGGCCCCTCATGAAGGTTAGAAATACACAAATTTTAAAGGTTAGAAGGTTAGAAATCAAAAATTTTGTTTTTTAATAAAAACAAACAAACAATCTAATCATGAGATTAGGAATAAAAGGTCAGTATTGTCAGAATCTGCTGATGTGCTACTTAGTCACTGAAATGCATGTGGCAATACAGAACATTATTCTTCTTGAAATTTCCAATAAATGAAATGATTTGCCAAGTGCTGAAAACTATTCTTATTACATGAGAATTTATCACCCACACATTAGAGTTCTACTCCTCTCAGTTTTGTTCTTTTCATCCTGACTAAAAAGTTATCTATAGGTCTCTCTAAACTTTGAAAATATATAAAGTTATTCTTAAATAACTGATAATATTTAGCAAATTTGCTTCATTGACAAGTCATGCTCAATTAATAAGTGACAACTAGCAATTTTTAGTTACCTTTAATTTTCTCATTGCCTTTTGTACAAGTGCCACTCCTAGAACAGCGTTGTGCAACACTGTGGTTGCTTTGATTTCAGTTCCAGTCAAGAAACATTCAGCCTATTTTTAGTTGCATTCCAGACTCTATAAGCTACATTCAGTGATTTACTTGGCCATTTATATCATTCTCCCATGACTAAAGGCCATTTTAAGCTACTTTGCTCTGTCCTTTTACAGTGAACTGAGACAGATAATAGCATTTATAACATAACAAGATACCTCTAATTTAATTTTGCCATTGATCAATGTATCTTTTACAGCAGATGGGTCATTGTGCAATATAATTAACCAATACATTGAAAAACCCACCTGAAGAACTAGATGGAATTGCAGAATGTTTGAATCTCATGGACTCCAACTGTCATCTCTGGGCCTCTAGTGAACATGGATTCTGATGGGAGCCTTGAGTTTGGCTCTGCTTCCAGCACAGGATGCTCTAGTGTTTTATAGGTTCTCTTTCTGTACTTGGAGACAAGCAAGAAGGTGAAGGAAGTCTACTCCAAATGCCTCTAATCTTGGAAACTTACTAACCAGAACTCAACTGTAATAGACTGCTCAGCTAACAATTACGTTTCCACTTCCCTCATTTAGAAACACTTTTCAAAGACACTAGAAAATCAAATTGCAAATTAAGGGTCCAGAATTAATCAAGACCAGTAGTAAGAGTGGAGTGGTGGAAAGAGTGCAAACATTAGATCAGGAAGCACTTGGAGCGGAACCTGCCTCTGCATTTGCTAGCTCTCTGATAATGAAAGTTTCTGCATACCTTTGGGTTTCAGCTGCTTCATCTGTGATGTGGGATCAGCCATCTTGAAGGATAAACTGTGAAGATGTTGCAGTGTAAACTTGTAAGACATCTATCTGACTTACACAAAACAGACACCCAACAAATGTCAGTTCCTTTCATTGCCAACAAATGTAGAATGATCCCCTTCTCTGGGTTCTACAGAAAACAAAAATAAAGAGGAGAGGGGTTCCTAGGAGCTAGGACCATCAATGCTAACATCCTGTTCAAAGGATAGCATCTGATAAGCTATTTCAAGTACTAAATATATGGCTATTAGTTCCTTCTTAAAGTTATGAATAGTGTTTGTTACTGGTTTGTGGAGTAGAGTTGAAAAATGGGTGCTCATTAAGTTGATCATTTATTTTCCATTACTTAATGGAAGACTGTAACTGCTTTTACAGTAGTGATTCTTAATGGGGCATTTGGTTATCGTAACTGGGGATTGTGGGAGGGTGCTCCCAGCATCTAGTGGGTAGAGGCCAGGAATGCCACTACAGATTTTACATGCACAGGAGAACACCTCCCTCCTCTTCTTTTCCCTCTCCTCCTTTCCCCCCACAACAAAGAATTACGCAGCCTGAAATATCAATAGAGCTAATGTTGAGAAACTCTTTCTCTACAGGCTAAATAATTCCAGTTATCTTTACATTTCTTCATATATACATATAAAGATAGCTCATACCAAACGGTCATAGAAAAATTAATACCTACACTTCTCAAAACTATTCCAAAACACTGAGGAGGAGGGAAGGCCCCCAAACTCATTTAATAAGACCAGCATCACCCCGATACCAAAACAAGCAAAGACATTCCAAAAAGAGAAAAGTATAGGAGAATATCCCTGATGGACACAGATGCAAAAATCCTCAACAAAATATTAGCAAACTGAATCAGCAATATGTTCAAAAGAGCGTATACCACGATCAAGTGGAATTTATTCCTGGGATGCAAGGTTGGTTCCATATCCATAAAGCCATTAACATGAGATACTACATAAACAAAATGGAGGATGAAAATTATATGGTAATATCAATAAATGCAGAAAAAGCATTTGACAAAATCCAACACCCATTAATAATAAAAATTCTCAGCAAAATGGGAACAGGGGGAACATACCTCAACAATCCCATTTTCAATTGCATTAAAAAAACTAATAAAAATCTAGAAATAAATTTAAACACGACATATTCCATAAACAATAAGACATTAAAGGAAGAAATTTTTAAAAATATAAAGAAATAGAAGTATATATCATGCTCATGAGTAGGAAGAATTAACATTGTTAAAATATCTATACAACCCAAAGCAATCTTCAGGCTCAATGCAATACCTATCAAAATACTAATGGTGCTTTTCACAGAACAAGAACAAATTTACATAGAGCCATAAAAGATACCAAATAGCCAAAACAATCTTGAGAAAAAATAACAAAATTGGAGGTTTCATGCTACTGGTATCAATCTATACCACAAGGCTATAGTAATCAAAACAGCGTGGTGCTGGCATAAAAAGACACATCAACCAATGGAATAGAATAGAAAGTCCAGAAATAAACCCATATGAATATGGTCAACTAATCTATTACAAAAAAGGCAAATGATGTAAAGACAGTCTCTTCAATAAATGCTGTTGAAAAAACTGGACAGACCAGAAGCATCATCACCTAGGAACATGTTAGAAACGCATACTTCCAAGACTATTTCAGGCAAACTGAATCAGAAACACTGTGGGTGGCACCCAGAAATCTGTGTTTTAAAAAACCCTTCAAGTAATCTTTGTTGGATATGGTATGGTATGGTATTGTATGGTAAAGTTGTTGTGGCCCAAAAAGGAGAAGAGAACGAGGTTTAGAACACATTCCTTAAACTCACAGGTCCTAGAGAGAGTTACCTCATGCCATGCAGGGCCACAGGTGGAAACACTAGGTGGTCAGGAGGCAGAAGACAGAAGTGAGTGGAAGGTTTAAGGTAGAGCCTTTATTGGGGTTTCCAGGGAAAGTCAAGATGGTGCAGAGCCAACAGTGTAGGATTGGCTTGTTTGAATCATTTGGGCGGGCTCTGAGCTAAAGTTGTGGTCTCTGGTCACCTGGTAACTGGCCCTGGGATGATTTGGGACAGGGGAAATACTGGCTTGGTACGTGAGAGTTAGATAAGGAGGTAGTTGGGGACAAAAATTCTGACTTGGTTGGTCTGCATATGAAGTTATTGTTAAGCATTAGCTGGCTCTGGGAATGTCAGTCTCCCCCGAGCCAGAAAGGCTTTTAAGACATCAAAACATCATAATATAAAGAAAACTGAAAATACATACAATTTACAATATGTTCTGGCTCATGCTAACGTTTTAAAATTACTTCTCTGATGCAGATGTTATCAACCCTGGCTTATATTGAAATAATTTGGGAAGCTTTTCGAAAATATCAACACCTGTGCCTTACCCCAGATTTTTTTTAACAAACATATTGCCACTGATTCTATCAAGGTTCATACGAGATGCTCTGAATAAAGCTGAGTGTGGTTGACAAAGTATTACAGATTCAATCGAGTGTTTCTCAGCCCTGATTTATTAGGGAGAAAAAGAAAAGAATCCTGGCATCAAACTAATTTACTTAAGGAGGTTCTGAGGGATTATATTTTTTTCAGTGCTTCTCACATGATTCTAACGTGTAGCCAGGATAGAAAAGTACTGGTCAAATTTAACTGTCATTTTATAGACAAGAAGTATGGGGTCTAGAGATTAAGTGGTTTATATAAATTTATAAGAAAGACCTCCAGAGTATAGTGATTGGAACTCCCAACTCCTAATTCCTAACCAAATGCCCTATCTCCGTATACTAGTGCATCTCTCCGTTATCCTCTGTATACACATAGCTTGGTCGCTGCCTTCAATTAAATTTCATTTCCCCAAAAATATTTTTTAAGTAATTTTTATTTTTTTAAATAAATCTTTATTGTTCAGATTATTACAGTTGTTCCTCTTCCCCCCCATCCCCCGCCCCATAGCTCCCCTCCACCCGGTTCCCACCCCACCCTCTGTCCTTACCCCTCCCACACTGTCCTCATCCATTAGTGTACGATTTTTGTCCAGTCTCTACCTGCACCCCCCGCACCCATTCCCCCCGCCCGAGAATTGTCAGTCCACTTCCTTTCTATGCCCCTGATTCTATTATATTCACCAGATTATTCTGTTCATCAGATTTTTTATTCACTTGATTTTTAGATTCACTTGTTGATAGATATGTATTTGTTGTTCATAATTTTTATCTTTACCTTTTTCTTCTTCTTCCTCTTCTTAAAGAATATCTTTCAGCATTTCATATAATACTGGTTTGGTGCTAATGAACTCCCTTAGCTTTTCCTTATCTGTGAAGCTCTTTTATCTGACCTTCAATTCTGAATGATAGCTTTGCTGGGTAGAGTAATCTTGGTTGTGGGTTCTTGCCATTCATCACTTTGAATATTTCTTGCCACTCCCTTCTGGACTGCATAGTTGCTGTTGAGAAATCAGCTGACAATTGTATGGGTGCTCCCTTGTAGGTAATTAACTGTTTTTCTCTTGGTGCTTTTAATATTCTCTCTTTGTCTTTTGCTCTTGGCATTTTAATTATGATGTGTCTTGGTGTGGTCCTCTTTGGATTCCTTTTGTTTGGGGTTCTCTGTGCTTCCTGGACTTGTAAGTCTATTTCTTTCACCAGGTGGGGAAAGTTTTCAGTCATTATTTCTTCAAATAGGTTTTCAATATCTTGCTCTCTCTCTTCTTCTGGCACCCCCATAATTCTGATGTTGGTATGCTTGAAGTTGTCCCAGAGGCTCTTTACACTGTCTTCATATTTTTGGATTATTTTTTCTTTTTGCTTTACCTATTGGGCGTTTTTTGTTTCTTTGTATTTCAAATCTTGACTTTATTCTTGCAATCCTCTAGTCTGCTGTAAGATCTCTGTATATTATTTTTTATTTCAGTCAGTGTATGCTTAATTTCTAGTTGGTCCTTTTTCATATCCTCAAGGGTCTCGTTAAATTTATCAGCCTTTCCTAGAAAATTCTTGAAAAACCTTATAACTGTGGTTTTGAACTCTATATCCAGTCGTTTGCTTTCCTCCACTTCTTTCGTTTGTGACCTGTTTTTTTGTCTCCGCAATTTGGCTGCTTCCCTGAGTTGATAGAGTGGCTTTGTGTGCTAGGTGTCCTATATGGTCCAGTGGCTCAGCCTCCCCAGTTACCTGAGGTGGACACACTTGGTGCACCCCAGCTGTGGGCTGTGTGCACAGTCTTGTTGTAGTTAAGCCTTGCTTGTTGTTGGTATCACTGGGAGGAATTGACCTCCAGGCCAATTGGCTGTGAGGATCAGCTGTGTCTACAATGGGAGAACTGCTGTGCTAGAGACACCCTTATGGGGCAAGACTTGCTTCAGTGGGGCTTTGGTGCTCACTGAGTCTGCCCCCTGAGTGTGTTCCTTATGGATCTGAGGAGTTGTAATCTGGATGGTCCCATTCTGACCACTGGGTACACTGGCTCTTGGATCTCCAAGGAGGTGCTAATTTAGCCTCTGCCTGAGGCCACCCAGCAGGAGCTACTGAGAGATCTGCAGATTCCTCTTCTTTGTTTGGGGTTTGGAGGTGCCCAGATGAGGCCCAGCTGTGAAGCAATGCAAGCTGCTGTGGGGCCTTGGGCCTTCTTTTGGATATTCTGGGTCTCTCTGACCCAGCTGCAATTTGTTAGGTAACTTTAGGTTGCAAAGGGCCAAGCCATTCATATACAAAAGCCTCTGCAAACAGTTTGGGTGGGGAGGGGTCTCAGGGAATTGACAGGGCAGAGCAAACAGCAATGGCTGACCTTCAGCCTTGTCCTAAGAGGTCTCCGGGTCTCAGTGTCCCCGGTAATCGCTGCAAGCACCTCTGAGAGAAAGCTGCCCTCAAGTTCTGCCCAATGCCAGACAGTCCAGTTACCCCCCCCGTATGAGTCTGGGTCCCCAGAGTCTTGCCTGGAACTGGAGTTCAGAGCAGTCAGGAGCCTCTGTCTCCCTCCCGATTGAGAAAGACAGCCACGTACTCAGTTGCCAGCCTTTCTGCGTGCGTGGGTGCCTCAGTAACTCTGCCTTTACTTCTGCAGCTCCTCTGAGTCTCAGTGTGCTTTTCTCTTTCCTTCTAGTTGTAGAATTTCCATTCAGCCAGCCTTCCTGTGGTTCTGGATGATGTCCGTTTTGTCTTTTAGTTGTAGTTTTGAAATGGTTGTGCGAGGCAGCAATTTCAGGTGTTCACCTATGCCGCCATCTTGGTTTCTCCTTCCCCAAAATTTTTAAGGTCTCTAAGAAATCTGACCCTTATCCTCCAAGGGCCTAAGCACTTCGACCAGAAATTTTTTTAGTATAAAATATATGACTCGTGCCTTTTTGAAAAATAAATATGGAGGGCAGAATATATTTTCCAAAATACCTCCCATGCCACATATTCTTCTATAAGGTGACTGACCATGTCACTGCCCCCATCAAAAGATCATGTCTAATTACCTTTCTTTTGAATCTGGGCTGGACTTGGTGAGTTGTTTGACCAATGGACTATGGTGGGTGCAACATTCTTGAACACCCAAGGCTAGTTCATGAAAAAGCCTTGGAGCTTCTGCCTGGACTTCAGGAAATGCTTGGTCTTGAGACACTTACCTCTTGAGTTCCAGACGCCATGCAGGGAGAAGCCCTTGCAAGCTACATGAAAAAGCTATGAAAAGCACTCTGTTCTAAAACCTCAGCTGAGCTCCCACTTCTCAAATAGCATCAGTCTTCTCGACCATGGGAGGGAGCCATCAGAGCCCAGAAGTCTTCTGATCTCTGCAGCCCCAGCTGAAATCTGACTGTAACTGTATCCAAAACTTCAAGCAAAAATAATCCAGTCTTATTTACAGAACTATAAGAGAGCGGATAGCCCCTAGCTTTTGAGGTGGTTTGTTGAGCAGCAAAAAAATAAGTATGGTATTAGTGAGTTAATAATGTATAAAAGTTAATTGAGAGAGCATGGGGGGGTGGGCAAGAAATATCATGAACAGGAGTATATTGCCTCCTTAGAGAGTCAAAGAGATATAATCATTACACTTTTCAAGTATTGTTTGGAAGTACAAAAATACATAAGTTTATCTGTAATATAGTTTTGCTAATAGTAAATTTTCTGAAATTACAAAAAACAAATGGAAATTTAAAGCTTAAAGAAATGTTAAGAATAAGGTTGACATCCTCCCATGCTCCCAGGGGTCACCAGTTCGATTTCTAGTCAGGACACCTGCCACGGTTGCAGGCTTGATCCCCAGTAGAAGGCGTGCAGGAGGCAGCCAATCTATGTTTCCCACCAATGTTTCTCATCGATGTTTCTATCTCTCTCCTTCTCCCTACCTTTCTCTGAAATCAATAAAAGCATATTTAAAAAAATAATAAGATTAAAAAATAAAATATTTTCTGAGTGAAATTATAAATAAACAAATTAATAATTTCTATTCCTTCTTACTTTGGAATCTTGGGCATGAATCTTTATTGTGACCAGAAAATTAGTGAAGACTATTTGGCCCCTTTGGCAGTGATCTCTAGAGGGCAGTTTCTAGATGGACAGGTAAACAAGAGCATTTCCAAAAGTCATTTCTTTGCTTGACTGGATAAATCTGGCACAATATCAGAAACTCAAGCTGTGACCCCTCCTTTTCATATTTAGTATTTTTCCAACAAAAATAATGATTCTGAAATTGGATTTGGATGACAATTGCTTTTGAATCAAAACACAAAAGAAGAATATTGCACAGTTTATTCTTGCCCCAATTTTTATTATAATACACTGATTCTACAGTGTTTTTCACCATCAAAATATCTTTGTATTGACATCAGAGCTGACACATGGAGTGCAGGTGAATGTAGTTTCAAGGCACAGTTTTGTGGCCCAACTTCCATCCTTCACTACTTGAATTATCTCTTTTGCTAGTCTCTGGCTAATTGAGTTTAGGTGGTTAAGTACAGTCACAATAAAACTAAGGTCAGGAGTTGATTCTCTGGGTGTGTACCTATCACCTTTTACTTGCTCCCTTTGGTGGCTACACTTGAAACATCTTTTAGACATAGACTCTTCACTAGGAGTTTGGAAAATAAGAAAGACCATGAATAAGAAAAAAGCTATTTCCCTAGAAATAACTATTAGGTGTTTCTTTATTAAGAAATAAATCAAAGCAATAGTCCAGGTATAACAGTTATTTAGCACACCTGCTACCACTCTCCCTCCTATATGTTAGGAATCACTAATTGATTGTGGCTTTCCTTCTCTCTGAGGCCAGGCACAGCCTCAGAATTCCTCTCTACACAATGACCCAGACTAGTACCACTTTTGTTATCCTTGTACTTCCCATCTTGATGGTGTGTAAAGAAAATCACCTCTCACCCGGCCAGTGTGGTTCAGTTGGTCGAGTGCCGTCCCATGCACCAGGAGGTCATTGGTTCAATTCCCAGTCAGGGCACATATCTGGATTGTGTGCTTGATCCCCATTAGGTGGTGTGCAGGAGACAGCTGATTGATGTTTCTCTCTCATTGATGTTTATATCTCTCTCTTTCCCTCTACCTCCTCTTTCTGAAATCAATAAAAACTTATTTTTTTAAATGAAAGAAAATAATCTCTCAATATAACTAGCTATATCTTTATTATTGGTTTTCTAAATATGGTGGGCAGAAGGAACAGAGAATCCACCTACTGGCTGTACACTGCATTAGATATTTTATAGAAAGTATTTTTATTTTGCACAATAGTTAATTTCCCTTTAAAATTGCAAATACTCATAGCATCAAATATTGTGTGATCTGGATCCTATGGTATTAGTTAAGATAAAAAGGTCACTTCTCATAACAAGCAGCAGAAGGGTCCCTAATTATATATATATATATATATATATATATCTTTTCCAAATCATGAATAAAGGATTATTAAAGAATTTCCATTTAAAAATAAATGTTACTTCTTAGAAACATCCATTAACTGACATTGAACCATCCAGAACTTCCATGACAATAGTCTGGGACAGTGGTCAGCAAACTCATTAGTCAACAGAGCCAAATATCAACAGTACTATGATTGAAATTTCTTTTGAGAGCCAAATTTTTTAGACTTAAACTATATAGGTAGGTACATTGTTATTAACTTAATTAGGGTACTCCTTCAATCGCATTGTATGTGCATGCCCACACGTGATATTT
This sequence comes from Corynorhinus townsendii, assembly GCA_026230045.1. Taxonomy (NCBI): domain Eukaryota; kingdom Metazoa; phylum Chordata; class Mammalia; order Chiroptera; family Vespertilionidae; genus Corynorhinus; species Corynorhinus townsendii. Next base: position 158,269,064 of record JAPDVU010000003.1, read on the forward strand.
TGTGGAAGAGCCACACTCAAGGAGCCAAAGAGCCACATGTGGCTTGCAAGCCGCAGTTTGCCGACCACTGGTCTGGGATGATTTCTTAAGCCACATAGAATCTATACAGAGGACTTTATGGATCTAGCACTAGGGTCAGTCCATGACCCCAGTCTAGTAAACAAGTATCTTTAAAGTGGATCTGGGCAAATAAATCAATGCATGGCAAAAAGTGGCAAATACTTTTTCTGTTGTTATTTTTCTGGCACTTTGCTAGTCATGTGGAGAATGTGAGGTAATAAAGTGAGCCCTTCCCTGCAGAAGTTTGTAACAAACTGAGGGAATCATGCCTTAAAAAGAGAAACAACTGTCTAAGGTGGCATGGTGTTAAATTAATGATTGGTTTAAGTCAGGAAGCCTCAATTATTGTTCACAAAGGAGTACATTTTTACCTTCCTACCATCTCAAGAGAAGCAAAGAGTGATGAAAAGAACCCTGGTACTGGTGACCTACAAGGCCAACTTGTTTTCAAATCCAGAACCTATCAATTAGCTGTGTGGACTTGGGTAAGCATGAGGTCACTGAACATCTCTAAGCATTGGTTTCCTCACCTGTAAAATAGAGATAATAATACAAATACTTGGAGAAACCAAGATGGCGGCATAGGTAAACACCTAAACTGCTGCCTCGCACAACAATATCAAAACTACAACTAAAACACAAAACAGACAACAATCAAGAACCACAGGAAAGCTGGCTGAATGGAAATTCTACAACTAGAAGAAAAGAGGAAAGCACATTGAGACTCAGAGGAGCTGCAAAAGGACGAGGTATGGACCTCGCACGCGGAGAGGAGGGGTGGTTGTGTGCATGAGCGGCTGAGTGGGTGGCTGATTGAGCGGCTGGCTTTCTAAAGCAGAAGGCAGAAGAAAGCTCCCAACTGCACTGAACTCCATTTCCAGGAAAGTTTCTGGGAACCCCGACTCATTCGGGGAGAAACTGGACTGTCTGGCAGCGGGTAAAACTTGAGGGTGGTTTTCTCTCAGAGGTGCTTGCAGCGATTACCACGGGACACTGAGACCCAGGGGCCTCATAGGGCAGGGCTGATGGGAAACCAAGGCTGTCTGCTCCACCCTGAAACTCCGCCCCATCCAAGCTGAGCACAGAGGCTTTTGCAATTTTGCAAGTCTTATCTCATAAGAGTGTCTCCAGCACAGAAGTTCTCCCAGAGCAGACACAGCTGAATCTCACAGCCAATTGGCCTGGAGGTCAATTCCTCCCAGTGATACCAACAACAATCAAGGCTTAACTACAACAAGACTGAGCACACAGTCCACAAAGGGGTGCACCAAGAGTGTCCACCTCAGGTAACTGGGGAGGCTGAGCCACTGGGCCCTATAGGACACCTAGCACACAAAGCCACTCTATCAACTCAGGGAAGCAGTGAAAATGTGGATACAAAGAAACAGATCACAAATGAAAGAAATGGAGGAAAACAAATGACTGGATATAGAGTTCAAAACCACAGTTATAATGTTTTTCAAGAATTTCCTAGAAAAGGCCGATAAATTTAGTGATACCCTAGAGGATATGAAAAAGGACCAACTAGAAATTAAACATACACTGACTGAAGTAAAAAGTATTATACAGAGACCTAACAGCAGACTAGAGGACCACAAGAATCAAGTCAAAGCGTTGAAATACAAAGAAGCAGAAAACACTCAGCCAGAAAAGCAAAAAGCAAAAAGAATGCAAAAATATGAAGACAGTGTAAGGAGCCTATGGGACGACCTCAAGCATACTAACATCCGAATTATGGAGGTGCCAGAAGAAGAGAGAGAGCATATTGAAAACCTATTTGAAGAAATAATGACTGAAAACTTTCCCCACCTGGTGAAAGAAATAGACTTGCAAGTCCAGGAAGCACAGAGAACCCCAAACAAAAGGAATCCAAAGAGGACCACACCAAAACACATCATAATTAAAATGCCAAGAGCAAAAGACAAAGAGAGAATATTAAAAGCACCAAGAGAAAAACAGTTAATTACCTACAAGGGAGCACCCATATGATTGTCAGCTGATTTCTCAACAGAAACTATGCAGGCCAGATGGGAGTGGCAAGAAATATTCAAAGTGATGAATAGCAAGAACCTACAACCAAGATTACTCTACCCTGCAAAGCTATCATTCAGAATTGAAGGTCAGATAAAGGGCTTCACAGATAAGAAAAAGCTAAAGGAGTTCATCACCACCAAACCAGTATTATATGAAATGCTGAAAGGTATTCTTTAAGAAGAGGAAGAAGAAGAAAAGTTAAAGATAAACATTATGAACAACAAATACATGTCTGTCAACAAGTGAATCTAAAAATCAAGTGAATAAAAAATATGATGAACAGAATAAACTGGTGAATATAATAGAATCAGGGGCATAGAAAGGGAGTGGACTGACAATTCTCTGGCAGAAAGGGGTGTGGGAGGTGTGGGAAGAGACTGGACAAAAAGTGTACACCTATGGATGAGGACAGTCGGGGGGAGGTAAGGGCATAGGGTGGGGTGGGAACTGGGTGGAGGGGAGTTATGGGGGGAAAAAAGAGGAACAATTGTAATAATCTGAACAATAAAAGTTTATTAAATTTAAAAAAATAAAATGAAACAAGAAAAAAAATACAAATACTCATCTTATAGGACTGCTGTCAAGATGAAATAATATGTAGAAAGACCTTAGCACAGCGGTCGGCAAACTCATTAGTAAACAGAGCCAAATATCAACAGTACAATCATTGAAATTTCTTTTGAGAGCCAAATTTTTAAACTTAAACTTTTTCTAACACCACTTCTTCCAAATAGACTCACCCAGGCCATGGTATTTTGTGGAAGAGCCACACTCAAGGGGCCAAAGAGCTGCATGTGGCTCGCGAGCCGCAGTTTGCAGACCACTGCCTTAGCATGATGTCTGTCTTGGAGTAGGTACTCAAAAAATGTTATATTATCATACTAGAGGCCCGATGCATGAAATTCGTTCAAGGGGCTTGGCCCTTGCTGGCCCTCACAGCCCCGGCTGACCCTCACAGCCCCTTGCAACCTTGGCTGGCCCTCACAGCCCTGGCTTTGTCCGGAAGGTCATCAGGAAGGATGTCTGGAAGGTCATTCGGCTGTTCGGTCTAATTAACATATTAGCTCTTTAGTATAGAATCCTCATTGCATTCTATACTAAAGAATATTTCTGGAGTAGCTAGGTACTCCAGAAAACTACAGAAGTTCAAATGTGAAGGTCACAGAGGATGGTATCCTTACAATTTTGACTGATTTGAAGGTAGGTTCCCCAGACACTGGACCTCTCCAATCTTTGTTAATCCTATATGGATACTCAATTCCATAATTTCAGACCAAAATAAAAGAAACCTAATATGAGCTGAGGTAATCAAGAATGGCTTTATGCTAGAAGTAGTACATACTTTCATTGTGCTTTGACTAATGTGTAGACATTGGCTAGGTGGAGAAGAAAATACAAACAAGAATACCTTTGGGCAGAATGTGTCTGGGAAACAATGAGTAAATAAGCTGATTAGAGTGGACTGTATTGGGGAGCTGCCGGAAGCCGTATCACAGCAGGCCCTGGATGAGCAGCTCAACAAAGTGGAGACTGATCCAGTCATTCCCTGTTGTGAACCCTCTATTTCAAACAAATTGGGTTGTACATTTCCCTTCACCCATAGCCATTTAGAATCTGTGGCTCTGATAGGAAGAAAGAAAAGATTTAAGGAGTTAACATTTCCCATTATTCTCTACGCAAGAGTGTCATGCACTTGGATCAGACATGATTTCTTTAAAAGAATGTGAGAAGAAAATGTCCATATCTTTTAAGTCTGATAAAACTTGAAATATTTTTCTCTTCACATGCATTTTGAAGGAAAACCAGACTCCACAACTTCATTTTATTTTTGTTGTTCATATATACTCTTCTGACTGAATCTGCTCACTGCATTCTCTCCATAAAAGCCCATTCAGAGGGCTTCACCAGTCTGATACTAGTTAATTCGTTACTGCACAAATAGACATTACTTATAGTTGAGTAAGCTGATACTCTGAAAGCTTAGGTTGCTTTTTCAATATCTAGTAATATAGACCATGTACACAGGGTATGGATCTATTTTTGTTCGAATCCAAAATCTGTGCTTTTTCCAATAGAACATACTGCCTCCTCTCCAGGTACTGAAAGTCAAACCGGTGATTAAACATGATTCCAAAAAAATTAAGGAGTTAGCCAGTTTGGCTCAATGGATAAAGCTTCGGCCTGAAGACTGAAGGGTCCTGCATTAGATTTCAGTCAAGGGCACAAGCCCGGGTTGCAAGCTCGATCCCCAGTAAGGGGCATGCAGGAGGTAGCTGATCAATAATTCTCTCTCATTATTGATGTTTCTCTTTCTCTCTCCCTCTCCCTTCCTCTCTGAAATAAAAAATATATATTTTTTTAAATTAAGGAGTCAATAAAGTTCTTACATTAAAAAGTGGCATGTGGAAATCAGTGTTCTAAGAAAACTTCAGAATTACTTTCCAATATTAAGGAAAAAATGTTTTGTAGAAAAGAAGAGAATAAACAGATATCAGTTAAGCATTTTTGCAATAATCCAGGTATCCTATATAATAAAAGCCTAATGTGCTAAATGTCCGACCACTCATTCGACCACTAGACCAGTCGCTATAATGCGCACTGACCACCATGGGGCAGATGCTCCAACTGGTAGGTTAGCTTGCTGCTGGGGTCTGGCTGATAGGGACTGGGCTAGATGGGCCAGACATGTCCTGGAGCCCTCCCTCAGTCTCTCCCCGCCCTGATCATGCACAGGTGGGATCCTTTGGCATGGTCTGTGCCCTTTCACAATCCAGGACTCCTTGGGGGATGTCGGAGAGCCGATTTCGGCCAGATCCCCACAGGCCAGGCTGAGGGACCCCACCAGTGCATGAATCCATGCACCAGGCCTCTAGTAATGTAATAAGCTCATAGCTAGCCTATCTAATAAAAGAGAAACATGCAAATTGACCATACCTCTGCTACACTCACAAGCCACACCCACCAGTCAATCAGGAGCCATTATGCAAATTAACCCAACAAATATGGTGGTGGCCACGGAGCTGGAGCAAGCAGGAGGCTTGGGTTGCCCCCAGCAATGGAGGAAGCCAAGCTTCCTGCCCACCCTGGCCTGCCCTGGCCTTCACTCAAGGCTACAAAGTTTCAATTATAGAAGATAAATAAATCCCAGATTCCAGGACCTCTGCTTGGGTCGCCCTGGGACGTGGCTGGCCTGCAAACCACCACAGGCTCCTTGCCCAGGCTGCCCCATGCCCCAAGGAAACCCCCATCCTGATCCGCGACACCCTTCAGGGCAAACCAGCAGCCCCCCACCCGTGCACCAGGCCTCTATCTTACCTAATAAAAGGCTAATATGCAAATTGACCATCACTCCAACACACAAGATGGCTGCCCCCATGTTGTCAAAGATGGCTGTCCCATGTGGACACAAGATGGCCACCACAAGATGGGCAGCAGGGGAGGGCAGTTGGGAGGGACCAGACCTGCAAGGGAGGGCAGTTGGGGACGATCAAGCCTGCAGTGGAGGGCAGTTAGGGGTGACCAGGTCAGCAGAGGAGGGAAGTTGGGGGTGACTGGGCCTGCAGAGAAGGGCAGTTGGGAGGGACCCAGGCCTGCAGGGGAGAGCAGTTGGGGGGGCACCAGGCCTGCAGGGGAGGGCAGTTAGGGGCAATCAGGCTGTCAGGGGAGTGGTTAGGGGGTGATCAGGTTGGCAGACAGAAGGAGTTAGGGGCAATCAAGAAGGCAGGCAAGTGAGCAGTTGGGAGCCAGCAGTCCTGGATTGTGAGAGGGATGTCCGACTGCCCATTTAGGCCCGATCCTACAGGACTGCTGGCTCCCAACTTCTCCCAATTCGGGCCTAAACAGGCAGTCAGACATCCCTCGAGAGGTTCCATTTGGAGAGGGTGCAGGCTGGGCTGAGGGACACCCCCCCCTCCCCCGTGCACGAATTTCATGCACGAGGCCTCTAGTAAGAATATAAAGGAAAATATACGTGAAGTATTCCCAAGAAAAGAAATTACAGGACTTTGTTGAAGACTGATTATTGGGAAGCAAGAGAAAGGGAGAGTAAGATACGATACCAGATTTTCTCACCATACTCATGACTGTATTACTTGCTTTACATTTGATAATTCCTTTAATCCTCATTACAACACTGTAAGGTAGGAATTATTCCGTTTCCACAGATAAGAAAACAGCGAGTCGGAAAGGTAACCACCTTGCCAAGGTCTTAAAGCTAGCCTGCCACACTAGTTCTGCCTGAGTTCAAAGGCCTATGCACTTCTCTCATCATCGTGCTACCTTCCTTTGGAGGTTGGGAGAACGTGATGCCTCCACCAAAGGGGAGAGAAGTTGATTGGTCCAATTTTGGACATGCTAGATTTGAGATTAACAGAGTAGCAGCTATGTGGAGATACTTGGTATTAACTAATTGATTTTACATTTTTATTAAATCTTCTACAGTTTGACCTTATTCTCAATGCATATCTTTGTGAAGAACTCTTTTTATTTAACATTTCTTTTTTTTTTTTGTAGGAAATTTTTTTTCAGTAATTTTTTTACTTATTAAATTTATTGGTGTGACACTGGCCAACATGATTATATAGGTTTCAGGTATGGGTTTCTTTATATTTCACCATGTGCCCACTACCCGAAGTCAAATCTTCTCCTGTCACCATACATTAGGATCCCCTTCTCTCACCTGCTCCCCCTTAACATTTCTTTAAACATGCTTAAATATCAAGACTAATGTGCAGGCAAAATTAATATATTTAAAATTTGAAGAGAAATACTAACAATTCTTTAAACAGCATTTGGCCTACATTTGGGGCCACAGAAGTTTGGCTGCTTATGACATAAGGCAATAGTATTAATGACAGACTAATCCTGGAGCTCCCCCCCCTCCCCTTTAAAAAAATGGCATCCATATAGAAAAGAAACCAAAACATACTCAAATAATCTATACATAGTAAAGATTATTCTGTGAAAAAAGAAAGGCATTTGGCATCTTCCTCGGTCCCAAAAGTCAAAGGAACATTGGAAGAAACATATACCAGTGACAAGGAAACTGGTGGTGTCTAATTCATAGCAATTCTGAAACACAGCACAGAAATTGAAACCACCCTCGGTTTCAATTTGTACATCTATTATTCTAAAACGATATTCTTTCCTCATCCTTCGCAGACAGCAGCACATCTCTTAGCCTGAAGGCAGATATATGTAAATAAACCCGGCCATTTTCACTAGGTGAGTAATTGGTTTGTTTTGAGGAGGAACCCAAGTTATTCTGAAATAAAAAATAAAACCTTGACCAAGTCTGTTCATGCTGGAGAATAGTATTGCAGCCACAAAACACCATCTCTAGAAACCCCCCCTCCCCCCGCCTAGGCCTTCTCTGCCAGGTTTGTCATTACTTTGCCTCGGGGCTCACATGGAAGAAAAACATGGAGGAAAATCTTTGATTTATAAATCTGTAACTATGGAACTAGAAAGTTTATCATATCCAGGAAATGTCTGGGGAGTAGTTATTACAGGAACTATTGGTCCTCTGGGAAATGGCAGGATTTCTCAGATTCAGTTTTTGAGTATGAGCCAGAGGCAGATCCAAACCCAGAAAGATGGACTGGTGACTAAGAGAAAGAGTCACTAACCTTTCTTCTCTTAGGAATATTTTCACCAAGAGCCCCGGTGGTTTTGATGATTTGTCTAATTGTTTACGCTTTAGTTTCTTAAATAAGTAGCATAGTTGTTACCCTGTTCTATCTAATCTGTTAATGAAAGTAGGCCAGAACTCCACTTTCTTCTGTAACATCCCCTTGAAAATGAAGTTTAAACTTCAACCTCATTCCTGGTCCTGCCTTCGATTGCAGCATAAAATCAAGCTACTGCGCACTCAGTGGTCTCATATGAGTCTTGGCACAAGCTGTTCCCACTGCCTAGAGTGGCCTGACAGGCCTCCAGCTTATTTGAGAGGTTAATTCTTACTCATCCTTCAAAATTCAGCTCCGAGTCACTGCTCAGACTGCCTTCTCTGGGCTCCCAACCCCGCTCCAGGAGGTCAGTCCCCTTCTGGGCTCCACAGCAGCCTGTGCTCACCCCTCCTGCAACAATGCCACTGAATCACAGTCATCCACTCCTGTGTCCAGTACACCACTAGACCACAAGTTTCCTGAGGCCGAGCATGGTGTCTAGTACTCCAGGATTCCCAAGATACCATCCTATATAATAAAACCCTAATATGCAAATCGACCAAACGGCAGAACAACTGGTCACTATGATGCGCACTGACTACCAGGGAGCAGATGCTCAACACAGGAGCTGCCCCCTGGTGGTCAGTGCACTCCCACAGGGGGAGTGCCGCTCAGCCAGAAGCCAGGCTCAAGGCTGGTGAGCCAGCAGCGGTGGTGGAGCCTCTCCTGCCTCCCCTGCAGGCAGTAAGGAGCGAAGGGTCCCGAACCGTGAAAGGGTGCAGGCTGGGCTGAAAGCCCCCACCCCATGCATGAAATTTTGTGCACCAGGCCTCTAGTATGTGTGTGTGTGTGTGTGTGTGTGTGTGTGTGTGTGTGTATGTATATGTATAATATAGTCACTAATAAGGATTATGAAATGAATACATGAATCAATACAATTCAATACATACTTTAAAACAATGATCTGCTATTGGAAAATTAGTACAACCCAACTAGACACATCATAATGAGGTGTGATTTAAATGAAAAATTTCGCTTCTATAAAAGACTTCTGTTTCCAAACTTGCCCTCATCAGCCTTTTTCATTCTGCCACATAAAATGCTCTTCTTTCTGAACAAAAGCCATTGTGAGAACAGCCGTGGATTACTTCTCGGTTTTGATCCTCCCACTCGCCTCCCCTATGACCCACTATGGCCATAGTAATCCACTTGCCATTCTCAGCTCACTGTGATCACTGCTTCCCAGAGCCAACACAGAGGGAGCACTCAGTCAGTGTTTGTTTAATAAGAGCAAAAGGCCAAGCATCTTGTGACGTAGTAAAGCTTGTGGATTACAACTGAGTGGGGAAATCTTAACTATGTTTAGGTTCAGTAAATATGCCAGGCACCGAGTTTGGTTTGAGGAGAACAAAGATGAAGAAAGCATGGTCTCTCACAGAATTTACTGTATACTGAGGTAAAAGATACAGAAGTAGATAGTTTCTTTTTTAAAGCGAATGCAGTAAAATAAATTAAATAAAGTAAAATAAAAGTTTGCATAGTTTGGGAAAGACTTCCTAGATCTAGATGATTCTTGAAGGATGAGTCTTAAAGGATGAATAAGTCTCTCAGTTTAAGAAAGGGCAAAAGGCAACTAAAGGCACAGAGGCACAAAACAGTATGGCATAGGCTAAAAGCTACACATGACATAAGCAAGGGGTGGTGGAGGCCTGAACGAGAGCAACCATGATAGAGATGAAGAGAAGGGGATCAATTCAGGAAATAGACAGACCAAGGACCAGCATCCTTGATGATGACAGAATTAGTAGGGAGAGGGGAAGAGAAGAAAGTAATGGGTTGATGAAAAAGAAACAGGTTTGGGAAAAAGATGAGTTTCAGTTTTAACATGTAGGGTTTCATTATATTGGGGACATCAAGCTGCTATTATAAGCAGTCTGACATACAAGCAGATATATACAGCTGGCAGTTTGATATGCAACCCAGACTCTTATAATCAGAGTCAGAAATCTAAGACCATAAGACCAAATGAGATTGCTTGAGGACCATATATGGAAGAAGCAGCAAAGAACCAAGAACAGAGCTCAGGGCCACAGAGAAAAGGCAAGGGAGGAATAGCGCAGGAAGATGATCAAAGAAAGCAGGATGTAATTGCATAACCAGCGGTGAGTAGTTCCTCCAAGTCAAGGGCATAGAGTTTGCAAGAAAAAGAAATCAAGAGTGATAATTACAGCAGAGGGTTCAAAAAGATAAGAACAGAAAAGTAATCATTGGATGTGGCATGTCATCGGGCTGACGTGTATGTTGGCAGGGAGGCTTCAGGGGAAGATGGGGTCTGAAGCCAAACGGCAGACAATGGGTAAGTGCAAGGCAGGTGAGGAAGGGGAGGCAGGGAGTGAAGGATGACTCCCGCAGAAGCCTGAAGGGAAGAAGAGAAATCGGTAATATTGGGGTGAGCAAGGAAGAGAAATAGTGGTTCCAGAGTCACAGGAAAAATTATGTATATTAGGGTGGGAGAGTTATAAGCATGTTGGGAACTAGGAGAAGCCACTGAAAGTGAAGAGGTGGAAGACAAAGGAAACTCACTAAACATGGCCTCCTTGTTACCTTGCATTGTGTCTATTTCTTCTCTTCTCCCTCAGCACCATGCCTGACACAGAGGGATCCAATGTCTGCCAAATGAATACATGGGTGAGTAAATGATGAAGCAACATCCAGAGGAACCCTGCAGAGAATGATTAAGAGACTAGGGCGAGAGACTGACCTCCAAAAAGTAAAGAAACACTTCATTCTCTGAAACAGAAAGATAGGCAGGGGAAAATGGATTTCCAGACCAGAGCTTTCTCACATGGATAGATTAATTTTGCAGATTGGTGAATGCAAGTATTTTAAATCATCGAATTAATTGTTATGAGTTATGGTTTTATTTACTGTTTTAACACTTCTCCAATGAAAATTTTCAGGAAGGTAAACTATATTCTTTCTGATCTGTGGTCTATTTTTCTATCATATCACTCCTTAAAAGACAATAAGCCCCTTAAGAACACGAGTCTTGACTTTTTTAACTTAATTTTTAAGAGAAGTTTTAGTCTTACAACCAAATTGAGAAAAGGGTAGGGAGATTTCCTATATACTGAATGCCCCTACATAGGCATAGACTTCCCCGTTATCAATATAATTCACCAGAATGGTATACTTTTAAACCAGGAATGAGACATCTTAATCATCCAAAGCCCATAGTTTATCTTAGGGTTCATTCTTGGTATTGTACATTCTGTGGGTCTAGACAAGTGTATGGTGACATGTATTTATCATTACAGTATCATGCCGAGTATTTTCACTGCCCTAAAAATCCTCCACTATCTCCGTATTCATCTCTCCTCTTCTGCACTCCTGGCAACCACCGATCTTTTCACTGTGCCTTTTCATTCTGCCTTTTCCAGAATGTCATATGGTGGGAATTATATCGTCTGTAGCCTTCTCAGACTGGCTTCTTTCACTTAGTAACATGAAATTAAGGTTCCTCCTGTCTTTTTGTGCTTTGATAGCTTGACTTTTTTATTTTTTATTTATTACAATACTTTATACAGTTTGGGATATATGAAAGGTATTCAATAAAGGCTCATTAAATTTATTAACATAAAACTACTAACATCCAACACTTGTATTTGTTCCAAACCTCTGGGTAAAATGGACTATATTACTATATAGGCTTTCAAGTACTATAAACATTAGGATTATTTATAGGTTTGACAGAGCCAGGAAGTTATTCATCAAGATATTATATATGTCATTATATAACACATGTTTTACCAGAATTTGCCTTCAAATTAGTAATGGAATGAACTGAAAGTGCTTCTTGAAAACATCTACATCCTGGTTCTCTTTCAAATGCTCCACCACTAGCATTTAGGGCATGTCACCGAAAGGGAAATGTTTTCAACTTTCTCAAACCCCTGCCCATTCCCAGATCACATCACACCTCTGTGCCCTATCTTCTCTGCTTGAAAGTCTCTTCCACTTGTATTCACCTGGCCAACTTCCACTGATCCTTCAAGATCCAGTTCAAATGCCAATTTATTTACAAAGCTTTTCAAATTTCATCTCACCTTACAGTGATTATTTCTTTCTCATGAAACTAATCTGCTGTATTTTAATAATTAATCAGATGAGGTCACCCAAGCATGCCTTTTCATGTTTATATCCCTAATACCTACCATACACTTAGGCTCGGTCCCAGGGTGGAAGATGAGGAGGTGGTGAAAAGTGCTTGAGTTCAGATTATATTTTGAAGATAGAGCCAATGGGATTTGATGATAACAAGTGGATGTACGTAGTGTATAAAAGAAAGAGAGAAGCCAAGGCTGGCACTAAGGTTTAGGCCCTGAGAAACTAGGAATGCAGAGGTTCTGTTAACGGATATGGGGAAGACTGTGAGAGGAGCACAGTGGACATTCAGTTTTAATTTGAGATGCCTATTAAGTGCCCAAGTGGAGAAGTTGAGAAGGAAGTTTCAGGGAAAAGGTATGCATCCTATAAATTTGGAAATGATTGGTATATATGTGCTATTTAAAGCCATGAGCCTAGATGAAATATCCAAGAGATAAGTATCCTATCTAATAAAGAGGTAATATGCAAATTGACCATCACCCCAACACACAAGATGGCCACCCCCATGTGGTCAAAGATGGCCACCACAAGATGGCCAGCATGGGAGGGCAGCTGTGGGCAATCAGGCCAGCAGGGGAGGGCACTCAAGGGAGACCAGGCTGGCAAGGAAGGGAATTTAGGGTGTCTGGGCCAGCAGAGGAGGGCAGTTAGGGGCAATCGGGCCAGCAGGGGAGCAGTTAGGCATCAATCAGGCTGGCAGGGCAGTGGTTAGGGGATGATCAAGCTGTCAGGCAGAAGCGGTTAGGGTTAATCAGGCAGGCAGGCAGGCGAGTGGTTGGGAGCCAGCAGTCCTGGATTGTGAGAGGGATCCCAGATTGGAGAGCATGCAGGCTGGGCTGAGGGACACCCCCCCCCCCCCCCGTGCACGAATTTCTTGCACTGGGCCTCTAGTCCTAATATGTAAAAACCCTGGGTCCGTCACATCTACAACAACCAGGATGCTCGACTATTTGCCAGGCTGTGCATGCAGCAGGCAAGCTGGCTGAACTGCTGACCTCTTGGAGAGAGAGAGAGGCAGGGCTGATCAGCAGTGGCAGCGGCTGCTGGCGAGGCCAGGAGAGAGAAGCAGGGTGATCAGATCCTGCTTCTCTCTTCCTCACCAGCAGCCAACCCTCTCTCTCTCCCCCAGAGGTCAGCAGTTCACCTGCTCACCAGCAGCCTCCGGCAGCTGCTGATCAGCCCTGCCTCTATGAGCAGGCCCATAGATAGGCCTGGAGAAGCTGACTGGCATAGAAACTGACCAATCAGAACCAAATTGACCAGCAGAGGACAGCAGTTGGGGGCAAGATCAGGCTGGCAGAAGAGGGCAGTTGGGGGCCATCAAGCCGGCAGGGGAGGGCAGTTGGAGGGAACCAGGCCAGCATGGGAGGGCTGTTGGGGGCGACCAGGCCGGCAGGGGAGGACAGTTGGGGGCAATCGGGCCAGCAGGGGAGCTGTTAGGCGTTAGTCAGGTTGGCAGGGGAGCAGTTAGAGGGTGATCAGGCTGGCAGGCAGAAGCCAGGGGCTATCAGGCAGGCAGGAGAATGGTTAGGAGCCAGCAGTCCCAGATTGTGAGAGGGATGTCCAAATGCCAGTTTAGGCCTGAGGCGTCTCAGATTGGAGAGGGTGCAGGCTGGGCTGAGGGACACCCTCTCCCCCCCCCCCCAGTGCACGAATTTCGTGCACCAGGCCTCTAATAAATAAATAAGAGAAGAGGTCTAAGACCTTGGGCACTCCAACTCCAACATGGACAATCCCAACATTCACAACATGTGAAGAAGGAGGTAGACTCTAGGGGAAACCAGGAATGCAGCACTTGGTGTCCTTGACAGTTAAGAGGGAAAAGTGTTTCAAAGAGGAGAGAGTGGTCTCTCTCCCTGGAAAGTTCATAGGATTTAGGGAAGAAAAGGTCACTGATAACCTTATAAAAAGGTTTGGCAGAATAGTGAGAGTACAAGTCTCATTGGACTAGGGACAAATGACAATGGGAGGAGAGACCTCAGGGACAGTGTGTGTAGACAACTCTTTAAAGGAGTTTTGTTGTATAAAGGAATAGAGAAATGACACAGTAGCTAGGGGAGCCACCAACAGCTTTGTTTGGTTTGGCTATTTGTTTTTAAGATGGGAACTATTGTGGAATGTTTCCTATTATTAAGGATGATCTATCTAGCAGAGAGGAGGAAGTTAATGATTCTGGGAAAAGAACCTGACAGAGGTCCTGACTAATTACTCTTTAATCAATAAGCAATGTCTTTGAGGAGTTTAGGATTTATTGGATCTAGGAGATAAGTGGAGGACTGAGGTGACATAGAGCGGGAACAGAGAGTAACAGGAAGGAGAGTGGAGCATGGTAACCAGTGGGTTGGCAGGTGGACAAGTTCTCTTCCAACTCTTCCTAATTTCTTAGTAAAATGTCATTGGACAGCAGTGAGGAGATGAGATGAAGATGTGAAATAATTGTGTACCTTTAACTTTTTTAAGCACAAAATGTATCTTACATCCTAATCCAGCACACATGCACATATAAATATGTACACATACAACTGAAACAAGCATTTCCTGAAATAATATTTACCCTTATTATATGCTATGCACTCTGTTAAGTTTTAGTTTGCTCTCATCTGTTCAATTTTTTAAATGCACAGTTTGAAACTTGATGAATAGTCTAGAAAAGTGGGAGAAGGAATGGACTAGGAAGATAAAGTAGATGGCCAGGCAGCAGGACGGGTCCATGTGAGGTTAATGGCGATAAATTTCCCTTGAGCCCACTAGTCATGGTTGTGGGTTTTTATCCCGTATGTTCAGCTGCCAGGAGGCAGGCATGGAGTAGGCAGATAATTAGATTTAACTAGGATTGGGGTTTTCCAGACACGAGGACATCCCAGAGTTGACAAGAGAGTTGATACAATGTCAAAGCATGGAATTCAGGCCAGGCAAGGCTGTAAAATGAGGGCAAGTGAGAGGACAAATGTGGTCAAATCTATGAATTGAAGATCTGGTGGGTTGGAAAAGCGAGCCAGGGCCTCAGAGAGAGTGAGCTAGAAAGACAGGAATGTGGTGGTTGGAAAGTGGGTGCTTGAATGAGGTTAATGTTATTTTGGCAACACAGGGCAAGGGTATGACCCTGAAAGAGAATGACTGAGATAAGGAAGGGACAAGATCCCTGGACAAGAGGAGGTTAAGGAACCAAGAGCATGAAGTGTTGAAAGGATCATTTATCTGGATGCTGAAAAGCTAAAATTGTCACAGGAATTTTAAGAGGAAATGGCAGTGAACCAGAAGCTAAAAATATTAAAGAAATTAAGAGAAGGGACAGGAAATAGATGACTGTGGCAAGCAGGGGTTGTGGAATAGTCTGAAGCAAGGACTTCGAAGTTGGAGTTTTCTGGAGATGGAAGAGAGAATGGTGGGGATGGCATGGGAGCTGGCAGGCACCTCCCACCCCTCGCGCCAGTGGTATGAGG
Source organism: Corynorhinus townsendii (assembly GCA_026230045.1). NCBI lineage: Eukaryota > Metazoa > Chordata > Mammalia > Chiroptera > Vespertilionidae > Corynorhinus > Corynorhinus townsendii. The sequence continues at coordinate 158,284,434 of JAPDVU010000003.1, forward strand.
GTGTGAGAGGGAACGCATCAAGAGAGAGAGCAGCGGGGAAGCAGGGTCCTCATGAAGAGCCGGGGTTTCTACTGAGCAAAATCCTAAAGTGAATATTCAGAGAAGTGGAGGCCTTAAGAATTCTGCATGTGGCAGATCCTAAGTTTCAGAGAGCACAATGGAAGGTTTCCAAAATGGGAAGGGGAGAGAAATGAGCTCAGTTAACAGATGTACAGAGCCACATGAGGAGGAGCATTCAGTTAACTGACTCAAGAAAGGAAACTAAATAAATCAATTACTTTAATTCCACTATGCTGTGTTTACATGAATGTCAGGCCTTTTAAAATGTGATGGGGAAATTGCTTTGATTCTATTGTCCTTCAGAAGGTGTCAACATAGTTGGCATTCATGGTACATTCTTTACCACATTTTAACCTCTCATTCCCTTTTAAAACAGATTTCCTCATTCTTTAACACTCTTAGTTCTTTGACCCAGAAATAAATGCAACAAAATTTAACAATCTAGTTGAATTCGGTAGAGAGGAAGACCTTTCCACTTGATATTAACTAAAGAACCAAATAATTTAAATGTTCTGTTAGAAAAGTGTTGAACACTAAAAATTTGGTAGCAATTAATACTTCAAAGAAACTCTAAGCTTATTACAGAGTTCCCACAGAACCACCTAAAATTCACCCAAGGACATAGAAAAATTCATCCAAAAAATTTTGAACCCTTGCTTTGTGTACACTGTGAACAAAGTGCAACATGGGCTCCACCCACTGGACATTTCATGTTACTGCAATTTTACCTTTTAACTGGCTAATCTAGGTCTTCATTCACTCAATATTATTAATTATTGGTAAATATTATTTATTGATTGTCTTCGATATGCCAAGCACTATTATATACCCTTGAGATACAAGAGTGAACACAAGACAAAAATTTCCTTCCTCATGGAGCTTATATTTTAGTGTCTAAAATTTCTTATTTTGTTCACCATAATAAATTATAGGCCATTCTATATAATAAAGAGCTAATATGCTAATTAGACCAAACAGCAGAATGACCGTCTGGACGACCTTCCAGACAAAACCAGGGCTGCAAGGGCCAGCCGAGGCAGCCGGGGCTGCGATGGCCGAGCCCCTTGCATGAATTTCGTGCATCAGGCCTCTAGCATCTGTATAATAGGTATCCTAGCTAAGGCTGAGTGAACCCTAAGACTTTAGAAACTTGATGAATAAAATCAAAATTAAAAAGTTTTTAAATGCTAACAATTTTTTTTTTCTAAAGATAGAAACATCAATTCCTCCTTAAGGTAGGTGTTCTCTGTGGTAATAAAAACACATATCCTGTGTGTCCACTACACCCTTGAGGTTTTTTTTTTAATATAAAATTTTATTAATCTACTACATATTCATCATTTTTTCAATTTATTTATTTTTATTTTGCAAAAACAGTATCATGCTATATGTGATCAGGGGATGGCTTCCTTTTGTATTTCACATAGTATCACTAAGAGTCTTCATGTTGTGAATGTGCCACAGTTCATTTACCCACTCTTCTACTGGCAGGCACCCGGTCCTTTCCAGGTTTCTCCTGTGTAAACAGTATTGCTACGAGCATGCTGCACATGTTCCAGGTGTACATGCATCAGAGATGGTCTTAGCTATATACGAGGGTAGAATTTCTGAGTCATGGGCATGATAATGTTTGATTTTCTTAAAGATAACAATGCACTTGTTTAGAGTAACAGTGACAAATTATGCTCCCTCCAGAAATGAATAATGGATCACTTGAAATAAAATCCTCTCCAAAACTTGATATTTTCCGATTTTTAAATTTGGGGCAGTTAACAAAATGGTACCTCACTGTAGTCTTGGTCAGCACTGTGGATGATCAGACATTTGTCATCACGGCTCTGTTGGCTACATGTATACCCTCCTGTGTAAAATGTTTGTTCATTTCCCCCTCATTCTTAGGTTGTGGCATTTATGCTTTCCTTATTATTTGGAGAAATTTCTAATATACTCTTTTAACTCTTTACTTTAAAATAAGTTAAATTTATAGAAAAGTTGAGAGAAAAATACAAAGCATTTCTATAGTATATATTCTTCACCCACTTCACAGTAATTAGCATGTTATTACATTTTCCTTCTCATTCTCTTCTCTATTTCTTTCTCTCCTTCTTTCTCTCTTCCTGCATGTATGTACATGTGTGTAATTTTTTCTCTGAACCATTTCAGAGAGTAATTTTCAAACATGATATTCCATTATTTATACTTTAGTGTGTATTTCCTAAAAACAATGATAGACTCCTAATAGTTAAGCACAACTATCAAAATCTAGAGAATGGCACTGATATAATATTATAATCAAATTCACACACTCCATTCAAATTTTGCCATTTCTCCCAAGTTTCTTTCATGGGCCTGGATGTCACCCAGGATCACGTTCTGCATGTAGTTTTCAAGCCTCTTCAGTCTTCTTCAATCTGGAACAATTCCTCAGTCTTTTGTCATTTCATGATCTCAACACTTTTGAAAAATACAGACCAGTTATTTAGTAGAATGTCCCTCATTTGGGATTTGTCTGGTGTTGCCCCATAATTAGCTATACATTATGTATTTTTGGCCAGAATACCACAGAAGCAATTCTATGTCACATATGGAGGCACACAATATTGAGTTGTCCCCGTACTGGTGAAGTTAATTTTTATGAACTTGCTAATTTGGTGTCTGCCAAATAACTCTACTATAAAGTTGTGTAATAAGTATATTGAACTTATTAATATCTAGTAAGTATTTGGGGTGTAGTTAGTCCTCACTTAGTGGCATCAATAGGTTCTGTGACTTTAAGCAAAACAACATGTAACAAGACAAATTTAATCAACCATAGGCTAATTGATTTAAACAAGAGTAAAGTGCCTACAGCTGGAGTGGACAGAGAGACTGTTAAGATTCAGGAGAAACCTGAAGAAGAAGAAGGACTTTGGGCCAGAATTCTATTGTCCTGTGGGAGAGGATGGCAACATTGAGCACTGGGGACTGTGGAAGCAATCTAGAAAGAGGATTGTGGGAACAGATATTTAGGAAAGTAAGCAACACTCAGGAAGAATAAGTGATGGACCATTATTCCATAAACATCCCATCATCACAAACCCACCCATTATAAATTACCACCCACAGGCATGTCCCAATCAGCAGATTAAGAGATCATAAAGCAAAATTCCCTGGTCACTGCTATTGAAGACCCACCAAAGCCAGAGTAGAAAAAAAGTTTTATGCAAAATGGAAAGGAGAAACCTTGCAAGTGATCTATAAATTCAACAGTGACTAACCCATAGCAGGTTAATATCCCAAAGAGATGCAAGAGTACAGCCTCCAGGAGAGTAAAATCCCATGAAAGCCATCACCATGTGATTCCTCATGATTTGGCTTGATTTAGCTAGAATTCAGAATATCATGGGAATCAATGGGTTGGCGGCTTTGTGACACTGCTTTGAGAGTTGATCCTCAGGAGTTTGCAATCATTATTCCTCAAAAGAATCCTATATAATAAAGAGGTAATATGCAAATTGATCATCATTCCAACACACAAGATGGCCACCACAAGATGGCCGGCAGGGGAAGGCAGTTGTGGGTGATCAGGCCAGCAGGGGAGGGCAGTTGGGAGGGACCCAGCCTGCAGGGGAGGGCAGTTGGGGGCGGTCAGGCCTGCAGGGGAGGTCAGTTGGGAGGAACCAGGCCTACAAGGGAGGGCAGTTGGGAGGAACCAGGCCTGTAGGGGAGGGCAGTTGGGGACAACGAGGCTGGCAGGGGAGGGCAGTTAGGGGTGAACAGGCCAGCAGGGAGGGCAGTTAGAGTAATTGGGCTGGCAGGGAGCAGTTAGATGTCGATCAGGCTGGCAGTGGAGTGGTTAGGGGCAATCAGGCAGACAGACAGGCGAGCAGTTGGAAGCAAGCAGTCCTTGATTGTTAAAGGGATGTCTGACTGCCTGTTTAGACCCGATCCCACTGGTTAATATTATGCTCACTGGGATCGGGCCTAAATGAGCAATCAGACATCCTCGAGGGGTTCCAGATTGGAGAGGGTGCAAGCTGGGCTGAGGCACACCGCCCCATGCACGAATTTTGTGCACCGGGCCTCTAGTAGTTCAATAAAATTAGAGAAGCAGCTGAGAAAAAGATAACAAGGTTGTCTTGTGAAAATCAAAATGCCCAACCAGGACTCATGCCCTTCATGGCGATTCACCACACCCCTTCCACAAAAATGGGCCAAGGCAGTTCCCATGGCAGGACCTCTTTCCTCAGAAAACAGTTTCCTCCCACAATTTAACAATCAAAGCTCAGAAGGATTCCTTTAGCCTGAAATTTTGAAAGTAGCAGTTACTTTTGCACTATAGCCATTATAGCTCAATAAGGATTTGAAATGTCAAATTTTAAATAATGTAACTTCCTAATGAGCTTTTCAACATAATTTAACTGAAAAATGAACTCCTAGATAACTAAGTGTATTGAGCAGTTGCATAAGCCAATTAAAGGCTGCTGTCTAAAATGGTGATTTTGCTTTAAAGTCGTATTTATCTTTTTTTTCTTTCCCCAACAGAAACTCATGACAGGCCTCCTACACATCTCCTACCACAATTATAGTTCCATTCTGCCAGTAACTCACTTTGGGCCCTGTGAAAGAATGCAACTTAATAATGTGTTTAGATTTAGAAACTGTCAGATGTGTTTTCATTTAATTTAAACTTGTCAAAAACAGCCGCAGTATGGAAACATCAATTATGACAACTATTGTAACCATGGGAAGTTAAGCCAAGATATATTATAATCAGTGTGTGTATGTGTGTGTGTGTATGGGGGGTGTTGTAATTCAAGCGAGGAAAGGAAAACATGAGAAAAGAATTCCAGTGAATTCAATTTGAATAGTTAGAGATCTGAAATGATGGACAATAGGTCTAACTGATAAAATATTTCCATCTTCTAGTCTATTGACATTTTATAGTTATTTAAGCTATGTTTCAGAAAACATGCCTGACAAGAGTGGCTCAGTTGGATAAAGGGAAAAAAAAATGGTGGCGGAATAGACAGACATGTCCCAAGCCTTGTCCCGGAGCAGAGAGAAAAAACAGCTGAGGGTCGCACGGGGAGTGTCTGTTGGTGAGTTAAGGGACAGCTACACTCCAGGAGAAGGTGGGGGACTGATGCACAGGGCTCCCCTGACCGAGCAGCCCCCACTGCTGCTGGGTTCCCTCCTGGAGCCACTGGCTTGGATGCAGAGACCACGCCATCTTGAAGGGGAAAGTGGATGTTATCAGAAGCCTGAAAATCTACAACTGCAGCACCCACCGAACAGCTGCAAACCCCAGAGCACCGGTCCCCAATTGGCGCAAACACGCGGATTCAGAGGAGCTCTACACTCCACCACAGAAAGGTCAGATTTCACCTGGGATAAGGTGAGGTCTCTGGTCCCGGCAGGACAGAGAAACGTGTGCACTGTGGGAGCTGGAGGACAGGGGGAACTCTGTGCCTAGAAAAATCCATAGCTGTTGGGGCTGGCATGATCCATGAATGTGGAAGGGGTCCTCAGAGCTGCTATCAGAGGGGATCTCTAAAAAGCAACCCATTTTGATTTGACGCAGAAGGACAGCCTAAAATTTTTAAAGTGTGCTGGCTGCCTGGACACGGGGGGAAGGAAGGACTGCACAGACTTTCATGCAGCCCCGGAGTTCGCACACTTGTGCTTTCTCCTCTTTAAATCCATGCTTCTGATTGCTGAGCCCAGTGCATGGGATCACCCAGTTGGGGACACCCAAGGAGACTGCAGGGGGAAGTTGTTTTTCTGGAACCTGGGGATCGGAGTGGGGAGTGACCTTCGGAGAACCAGCTCTGGGGCAGCCCACTCCCACAAACCGATATTGAGTGCCACAGGGAAAGCAGGATCTAAGCACAGGCTAGAGAGGACCTATAGACCTAAGGAATACAAGAGAGTAAGACACACTGCCTGCTTAAAAATCAGAACTGGCTTACAACACTGAGGAGCAGTGGAACACAGGGAACTGCAATACTGTCCTGACTGGGAAACAGGTGTGCCAAACAGAACAATAGAGGAAGTGAATGACCTTCACTACTACACATTTTAATTATTTTATTTTATTTTTTTCATCTTTTACTTAAGAAACTATTTTTTCTTTTTTCCTCACTTGATTTTACCTTTTTAATTATTACATTTTTATTTTTAATCAGTATTATCATACTACTATTTTACCTTTTTTTAAAAAGGTGTCATTTTATTTTCTAAATATTTGACTTTGATATTAGTGTTCTACATTCTATTTTCATCTTTCCTTTAACATCATTCTACTCTATCTCAACTCTACCTTTATGCCATCACTCTCTTCCTAACTTTCCCCTTTTGTTGTCCTGTTTCTCTTACCCTTCTCCTGCTTTAGATTCTCCCTATTCTTTCTTTTTACCCCCTGTTAAAATTTCACCCTACTTATATATCTAATTTCCAATCCCCTGCTCCAAGTTCATACACACCTCTCTCTTCTCTGTCTTTACTATCCAAAACATTGTTTTTCTTTCTGTCCTTTTGCTGTTGTTTGCTTGAATGTTGATTATATTGATTTTTTATGCTTGTTTGTGAGATTTCTTGCTTATTCTTTTTTGTTTGTTTGTTTGCTTTGCTTTTTGCTTCTGTTTTCCCACACCTCACTTGATATTAGTTGTTGTTTGTAGTTTGTATTCATCTCTAGGACTTGTTGCTGGCATGAGTGGCTGCTCTATTGGAGCTTTCTCCCTATATATATATAGTTTGTTCCCCTTTTCTTTCTTATCTTCTTTCTTTTCTCTCTTACTTTTTTTCCCTTTTCCCAATTTCATTTTGGTACTCCTTTCTTTTTTTTCTCTTCTTCTTTCTTTCCTATCACCTAATTTGCCTTTCTCTGGTGGTCACCTTTATTTGGGGTTCTTAATATCATGAATACATTTCTGTTCAGTGCCTTGTGTGTTGTACCTGGTTGTGTTGTATTTTGTACCTTAAAATCAACGCAGGAGAGAGAGAACTACATAACCAGACACCTGGAGAAGAGAGACCATGGAGAGACAAAGAAACAGCCTACATATGAAAGAAAAGCAGGCATCACCAGAAAAGGAAGTAAACAAAATGGAGGCAAGCAACCTGTCAGAGAAATAATTCAGAGAAATGGCCGTAAGGTGGCTGAAAGGAATGGAAGACAAATTCGACAATATGAGTAAGAACCAAGAGGAAATGAAGAAAAACCAAGAAGAAATGAAAAATGACATCGCTGCTGTAAAGAACTCAATAGAAAGCATCAAGAGTGGACTAGAAGAAACAGAGGACCACATCAGTGAGCTAGAAGACAAGGTAGGAAAAAAATACCCAAGTAGAGCAGCTTCTAGAAAAAAAGAATTAAAAAGCAGGAGGAGAGCTTAAGGGAACTTTGGGACAACACGAAACAAAACAACTTCCGCATAATAAGGGTTCCAGAAAGAGAGGACACTGAGCAAGGAATAGAAAACCTGTTTGAAGAAATGACAGAAAACTTCCCTGATATAGGGAAGAAAAAACCCACACAAATCCAAGAAGCTCACAGAGTCCCAAGCAAAATGAACACCAAAAGACCAACGCCAAGGTGCATTATAATTAAATTGGCAAACACCAACGACAAAGTAAGAATCTTAAAAGCGGCCAGAGAGAGATAGAAAGTTACCTACAAAGGAACCCCCATCAGACTAGCAAGTGATTTCTCAACAGAAACTCATCAGGCCAGAAGGGAATGGAATGAAATGTACAAAGTCATGCAAAGGAAGGGTCTGAATCCAAGAATACTGTACCCAGCAAGGCTATCAATCAAAATTAAAGGTGAAATCAGGAGCTTCACAGACAAAAAAGGACTAAGGGAATTTATTACTACCAAACCAGCAATGCAAGAAATGCTAAATGGTCTGCTGTTAAAAAAAGAAAGAAAGAAAGAAAGAAATAGGAAGCAAAGAAGGAACACAGGGGTAAAGAATAAAAATGGTGACAATTAAGTACCTATCAATAATAACTTTAAATGTAAATGGATTAAATGTCCCAATCAAAAGACATAGGGTAACAGATTGGATAAGAAAACACGATCCATATATCTGTAGTATACAAGAAACAAACCTCAGAAAAAAAGACGCACACAGACTGAAAGTGAAAGGATGGAAAAAGGTTTTTCAGGTGAATGGAAATGAAAATAAAAAGCTGGGGTAGCAATACTTATATCTGACAAATTAGATTTCAAAGTGAAAGACATAACAAGAGATAAGGAAGCCAACTTCATAATATTAAAGGGAACAACCCAACAGGAAGAAATAACTCTAGTAAACATATACGCACCCAATACAGGAGCACCAAAATACATAAAAAAACTCCTGAAGGATATCAAAGGAGATATTGACAGAAATACAATCATAGTAGGAGACTTTAATACCCCACTATCACCATTGGACAAAGCCTCTAAACCAAAAATCAGCAAAGAAACATCAATCCTAAATGACTCACTAGACCAGATGGAATTAATTGACATCTTCAGAACATTTCACCCCAAAGCCACAGAATATACATTCTTCTCTAGTGCACATGGGTCATTTTCAAAGATAGACCATATGTTGGGTCATAGGCAAAGTCTCTTCAAATTCAAGAAGATACAAATCATATCAAGCATCTTCTCAGATCACAGTGGCATAAAACTGGAAATCAACTACAAGAAAAACAATCCAAAAAAATCAAACACATGGAGACTAACACAGCATGCTATTAAACAATGACTGGGTTACCAGTGAGATCAAGGAAGAAGCAAAAAACATCATGGCAACAAATGACAATGAAAACAGAACAACCCAAAATCTATGGGACACAGCGAAAGCAGTCTTGAGGGGGAAGTTCATAGCTCTACAAGTCTACTGCAAAAAAGCAAGAAACAATGGTAATAAATTACCTAACCCTCAATTCAAAGAGTTAGAAAGAGAGCAACAAGAAAAGCCCAGTGTAAGCAGAAGGAAGGAAATAATAAAGATCAGAGCGGAGATAAACAACATTGAGACCAAAGAAACAATAAAAAAGATCAACAAAACCAAGAGCTGGTTCTTTGAAAGGATAAACAAGATTGATGAACCTCTAGCCAGGCTCACCAAGAAGCAAAGAGAGAGGACCCAAATAAACAAAATCAGAAATGAAAGAGGTGAAATAACAACAGACCCCACCGAAATACAAAGGATTGTTAAAAAAAATACTATGAACAACTCTATTCCAACAAACTGGACAACTTGGAGGAAATGGACATATTCCTAGAAAAATATAACCTTACAAAACTCAATCAGGAAGATTCTAAACATCTCAATAGGCCAATAACTATGGGAGAAATTGAAGCAGTCATCAAAAAGCTTCCAGCAAACAAAAGCCTGGGGCCAGACGGCTTCACAGGGGAGTTTTACCAAACATTCAAGGAAGAAATAAAACCTATCCTCCTCAGACTATTCCAAAAAATTCAAGAGTAAGGAACACTTCCAAGCTCCTGCTATGAAACCAGCATCACCCTAATACCAAAACCAGTTAAAGACAACACAATGAAAGAGAATTCAGGCCAATATCCCTCATGAACATAGATGTCAAAATCCTCAACAAAATTCTAGCAAATCGGATCCAGCAGTACATCAGAAAGTTCATATACCATGATCAAGTAGGATTTTTCCCAGGAATGCAAGGATGGTACAATATCTGCAAATCCATAAATGTGAGACATCACATAAACAAATTGAGAGATAAAAATCACACACTCATATCACTTGATGCAGAAAAAGCATTTGACAAAATCCAACATCCTTTCTTAACAAAAACTCTCAACAAGGTGGGAATAGAAGGATCATACCTCAACATAATAAAAGCTACATATGATAAACCCACAGCTAACATCATACTCAATGGGCAAAAACTAAAACCATTTCCCCTAAAAACAGGAACAAGACACGGATGCCCACTCTCACCACTCCTGTTCGACATAGTACTGGAAGTATTAGCCATTGCAATTAGACAAGAAGAAGAAATAAAAGGCATCCAAATTGGAAAAGAAGAAGTAAAGCTGTCCTTATTTGCAGATGACATGATATTGTAGATAAAAAACCCGAAAGACTCCATCAAAAAACTAACAGACTTAATAAATGAATTTGGCAATGTAGCAGGATACAAAATTAACGCCAAGAAATCTATGGCATTTCTATACACCAATAATGAACTTACAGAAAGAGAGACTAAAAAAGCAATCCCATTTACCATCGCACCAAAAAAATTAAGATACCTCGGAATAAACTTAACCAAGGAGGTAAAAGACCTATACGCGGAAAACTACAGGACACTGAAAAAAGAGATCGAGGAAGACGTAAACAGATGGAAGAACATACCATGTTCATGGATTGGTAGAATCAACATCATTAAAATGTCCATACTACCCAAAGCAATCTATAGATTCAATGCACTCCCCATTAAAATACCAACGGCATATTTCACAGACCTAAAAAGAACTCTTCAAAAATTCATCTGGAATAAAAAAAGACCCCGAATAGCCACAGCAATCCTGAGAAAGATAAATAAAGTTGGAGGGATCTCAATACCAGATTTCAAGCTGTATTACAAAGCCACTGTTCTCAAAAGAGCCTGGTACTGGCACAAGAGCAGACAGATAGACCAATGGAATAGAACTGAGAATCCAGATATCAACCCAAACCACTATGCTCAATTAATATTTGACAAAGGAGGCATGAACATACAATGGAGTCAAGACAGTCTCTTCAATAAATGGTGTTGGGAAAATTGGACAGATATATGCAAAAAAATGAAACTAGATCACCAACTTACACCATACACAAAAATAAGCTCAAAATGGATACAGGACTTAAACATAAGACAGAAAACCATAAAAATACTAGAGGAATCCACAGGCAGCAAAATCTCAGACATATGCCGAAAGAACTTCTTCACTGATACTACCCCTAGGGCAATGGAAGCTAAAGAGAAAATAAACAAATGGGACTACATCAAAATAAAAAGCTTTTTCACAGCAAAAGAAACCATCAGTAAAACAACAAGAAACCCCACTGTATGGGAGGACATACTTGCAAATGTTATCACTGATAAAGGTTTAATCTCCAACATCTACAGGGAACTTATACAACTTAATAAAAGGAAGATAAATGATCCAATAAAAAAATGGGTAACGGACTTAAATAGAATCTTTTCAAAAGAAGACAGAAGGAAGGCCAAGAGACACATGAAAACATGCTCAAAGTTACTAATTATCAGAGAGATGCAAATCAAAACGAGAATGCGGTACCATCTCACACCTGTCAGAATGGCTATCATCAAGAAATCAACAAACGACTAGTGCTGGCGAGGATGTGGAGAAAAAGGAACCCTCGTGCACTGCTGGTGGGAATGCAGACTGGTGCAGCCACTGTGGAGAACAATATGGAGTTTCCTCAAAAAACTGAAAATGGAAATCCCATTTGACCCAGTAATCCCACTCCTAGGAATATATCCTAAGAAACTAGAAACACCAATCAGAAAGGCTATATGCACCCCTATGTTCATAGCAGCACAATTTACAATAGCTAAGATTTGGAAACAGCCTAGGTGCCCGTCAGCAGATGACTGGATCAGAAAACTATGGTACATCTACACAATGGAATACTATGCTGCCATAAAAAAGAAGGAATTCTTACCATCTGTAGCAACCTGGATGGAATTGGAGAACATTATGCTAAGTGAAATAAGCCAGTCAATGAAAGAAAAATACCACATGATCTCTCTCATTTGTGGATAATAAAAAACACATTATAAACTGATGAACAAAAAGATAGATACAGAGGCAGTAAAGCATCAAACAGACTGTCAAATTACAACAGGAAGGTTGGGGGAAATAAGAGATCAACCGAAGGACTTATATGCATGCATATAAGAATAACCAACGGATGCAAAACATTAGGGGGTGAGGGCATGTATGGGAGTGGGGTCGGGGCGGGGGGGACAATGGTAAGATATGTACACATATAATACCTTAATTTAAAAATGGGAAAAAAAGAATAAAATATAAGTAATTCAAACAAAAAAAGAAGAAATAAAGTTCACAGCTGCCCAGCTAAAACTTCAGCTGTAGCCAGGCATCCTTCCCTCGTGTCAACAAACATGTGTTGATTCTAGACACTGTGAGCTTGCTAGCCCCCTTGTTCAAACTCAGCTCTGGTCTTTGTAACCACACCACTATGAGGAAAAACTGATGGGGGGGGGGGGAGAGGGAGAGGAGAGAACAGGCACAGAGAGAAGGGAGAGGGAGAGGGAGAGAGAAAAGAAGGAAACAGAGAGGACATAGGATTCAGTAGTGTGGTCCTTCCACTCCAACCTAACTGTGTAAATTTACCCCATATTTATTTTCTCTCAATACTTAATGTATGCTTTATGTTGACCCAATATACCCCATGCTTTGGGCATCTTAATTTAGTCTGTGAGACTTTCTGTTCTATGACGTCTGGGATGGTCTGCTGGGAGTGTACTTGGAAGCTACCATATTGCATCATGGTAATTTCTCATATGAAGTATTTTTCCTTGGCACTGGAATGTCTTCTGAGAAAAGAAACAGTTGGTATTCTTCTACAAATACATCAAATTGGTGTATTTTTCCCAAGAGAGCAAGAAAAGCTTTTCTACCACATCGTTTTCATGCCCTGTTAATGTCTGAAGAACTAGTAATTTCGTAGGAAATTGCAGCCTTTTCTGCCAGGTGATTGTTTCTAGCTATACTTCCTGCTGTTATCTGATCTTTTGCACATTATTGTCATGGAGTTCTGGGTTTGTTGGTTTTTTAAACCAGGTGTTGGCATTCAGGTGGTCACCACTATCTTAACTAGACTAGGACATGGCCATGACAGGAAAAGTAGCTGAAACCCAAGGTCCTATGGACAGTGGCCATACTCAGCACCTGAAGATCACTCCTGGCCAGCCTCTCTCCCCTCGCCCTTCCCCCCCCCCCCCGCTCTCTCTTTTTCTCTCTCTCCTCTCTCTCTTTTTTTTTTTTTTACCTTTATTTTCCTCTTTTTCCCATCTCAGGAACTCAGGAATCACATGTGAGCCCACTTGGGGCTCTGCTCTGAATGATTTTTCTGCTCCAAAAATTAAGGTCTTATTGGCTATATCAAGCTTACCTCCTGGGCTGCCCAGAAAATGGCTCTTTCCTGAGATATCCCTCAGTCCTTGGTACACATAAGCCCCTGGCAAACCCGCCGCACTAATTAGTCAGCCATGTTTGTACTAATCTGAATCCCATTGGTGGACAAGTCTTAAACACCAACCTCTTGCCACAATGTGCATAAAATGGTGTCTGAAAATGGAGGGAAGCTTTGAAACAGAGTTATTCTGTTTGGGGAATGATCGGGGAAGTTTGGGTCATTTCCCCACTATGTCCTTTTTCTGTTCTCATGGTCTTACCCTCGGCCCTCTCAGGCAATGCACACCTTCTTGTTTCCTTCAATAGAGCCTGAGGGAAAATGTTAGGTTCTTCAGAGTGAAATATTTACAAACTTAAAAAAATAATAATAAAGAAATCTTTCTTATGCTAATATCGCCTACCAGAAAAAGGTGAGGGAGAAAACCCAGACATTCCACAATTAAGTTTAAATATAAAGAACCAAGATTTATGTTTCTTGTATAAATGTAAAGACATAGAACCAAGACTTGTTTCTCCTTTCATCCCCTTGCATCAGCACCCAACCAACTAATCAACAAGCCAGCAAACTAGCAAACAACAAAGGACACTGACTGGACCATGAAAGTGGCAAGTCCAGCGGGGAGGCAGGCAGTGTACCTGGTTTCTTCAGGGCTCAGGCTCTATTTTCCCACAGCTCTCTTGGCTCTCCTCTCTTCCTATTGGCTCAGCCTTCAGTCTGGCTGCTGTCCTAATAACAAGATAGCTAGCTGCCTGCAGTGACCAGAACTACATGCCTCCTTGCTCACATCAGGAAAAGTAAGACTGAGGCTCAGGGCAAAAGTTCTGAGCTTGCCCTAGTTGGTTTGGCTCAGTGGATACAGTGTCAGCTAACAGACTGAAGGGTCCCACATTTGATTCTGGTCAGGGGCACATGCTCGGGTTGCGGGCTCAATCCCCAGTAAGGGGCGTGCAGGAGGCAGCTGATCAATGATTCTCTCTCATCATTGATGTTTCTATCTCTTTCTCCCTCTCCCTTTCTCTCTGAAATCAATAAAAAAATATTTTTAAACAAAATTCTGAGCTTCACACAGATTGAAATCATTGGCCAGGATGAAATCATTCATTGATTGGCTTAAGCCTGGGGTCCCTCTACCAATCCCTGTGGCATGGAAGATGAGATTACCTCGCTGGGGATAGACAGATGGACGTGAGGTCAATTGCACCAAAACTACAGGGCTGCTACTCATTAGAAAGAACAGTGGTTTTTGATACCTTTAACCTAGTTATTAATTAACAGGAAAGGAGCAAAAGGAAGACTAAATAGTATAGGCATGTCCTTTGTGCAGCTTTGCCAGGAAGCTGCAGTTTAATTGGGTAGAGGAAGGGGCTGGACAGGAGGAGAACAGACACGTGCCCAGTAAAGTCTGGGTGATGGCATAGGGAAGGTGCTTTCTGGGAACAGGTCATTGGCCAGAGAAGGTGTGGCCACTGCAAGCACAGGAGATTTGGAATATTGATTTAATCCCCTAAACAAAGAAGTTTGTTTTCTTGCCCTCTTGGCTCCTGGTGCTCTGTTGGCTGGCTCCCCTGCATTTGCCCACATACCTCACAGCCATGTGGACCCCACGCAGTGGACTGATGGACTGCAACTAGCCTGATGCTGTACCGGACACAACTCCACCATGGAAAGGAAACTTCAGACGCTGGCTTTGCTTTTAGCTCGACCGAATCCCCAGCTGCACTTCTTCCAGGACTGGATTAAGGGAAATGGGACTTTGGGAACCCAAGGATGTAATTCTATGCAAATAAAAATCACTGGTCTCTCAAGCAGTCTCAGAAAATTATTTTTCTTGAGATATCATAAGGACCCTGCCCCCAGTGGGGCAGGGAATACCCCACTCCCACCAATAACAGTTTCCCAAAGAAAAATGTGGGTACTTTTAGAAGGATGGAATACAGAGAATTGATGGACATGCACAACAAACAGCATGTATTGCACCTACAACAGTCTTTCACAGAGGATAGGAGCTCAATATATTCCTGATTAATATATCGTTTTATGAAATTTGATCAACTAGTTTTCTCCAAGTCCACTGTTAGCTTGCTGAAAATTAATGTAACTGAAAATAGCATCTCCTGCTGCACTTTAAGATGATAAGATG
Source organism: Corynorhinus townsendii (assembly GCA_026230045.1). Lineage (NCBI taxonomy): Eukaryota > Metazoa > Chordata > Mammalia > Chiroptera > Vespertilionidae > Corynorhinus > Corynorhinus townsendii. The sequence goes on from JAPDVU010000003.1 coordinate 158,299,824, forward strand.
GAGTCATTGCAGAGAGGCTAACACGGTTCTTCCTCCTGTTCCTGAAATGCAAACTGTTAAGAGTGATTATTTAATGTTTCAATTTAACTACCGACTGTTGAATTCAAAGACATGCCATTCACTTAAAAGAACAAGGTGTTTCAGTAGCCTCGTCTTCAGTACCTCTCTTGCTTAATCTTGTTTCCATGCTGTATTCCTATCAAAGTTAATTTCCCGCCGTAAAATTATGTGATGCGGCCTTCCCAAATGTAAGTCCATTTCTGAGTGTTTTCCACATTTCAAGCATACTTTTCTGTCAGGGCCAAGTAGAATAAAAACTCAGGGGATATGGCCTCGAATTGTTTTATTCTCATCCAACGAATCTTTTCCCAGCAGTCCTCTGGGGCTCTGCTGTCTCTTTTACCAGCTCCTAGTCAGAGGGTTTGAGTACTTTAACTTATAACAGTACTTTTTGCTGATCATAATGCAATTTGCATTCTAAATCCTGGACTAATTCACCACATTTACACTTTTTTTACAGGAGGCCACTCAGCTAACCTTTAGGGTGTGGTTATGCTTCAGCAGAAAGAGCAGTATGGTTTCAAAAGTTGTTCCAATCAGATTCACGGTTAGAACCAAAGTGCTCTAAAGTAGCCACAGCTTTGTGCTTGCCCTTGCCACCAAGAGCTGCCTTAGCTGTGGCTCCTGACCAGAGGTGACTGCTAATTTTAGTTTCCTGTAGGAACTGAGATGGGGATGTAGAAGATGTAAGTATGGTGACATAGTACCAAGAATTTGTTTTGATCAGGTAATGTAAGGTAACAGACACAGAGACAATTGCCTTTGCAAGAAGAGTTTATCACTTACAGTTTCCAAGAGGAGGGGGCATGTTATGCGCCACAGGGCCACAAGGGTTAATACTGGGGTCAGTCAGGGGAATGGAAGCATGGCCCAGAGCCTTTATGGTAGTTTCTACAGAAAGGAATTGGCAAGGTAGGGTAGACAAGTTAGAGCAAGCCAAGTTTTGGAGAGTTTAGTAATTACAAAGGATTCTGAGCTGTGTGGTGGTCTCTAGTTGTGGTACCTGGCCCTGAGGTGATTTAGGGCAGGGAAAATGTTGACTTGGTATGTGAAAGTTAGGTAAACAATACAATTTGCCACTGACATTCCCCATAGTCAACTATTATCTTCAGAAATACAAATTGTCTTTCTTAATTTTCACACAAACTTTATCCACCTTCTTTCAGACCTTCATTAGCCTGGAATATGTGGTTCTGAGTCTCCTTTGGATAAAAATGATCTTTCCCGTGCTTATTTTAGCTTCCTTTTGTACCTAGCCTCAGGGTGAACAGAAAAATATAGGATAGGACTAAGATAAGAAAAAACTAATCTTACAAGTCAGAGAAAATATCAAACAACTCTTCCAAAAGGCATCTTTCTTTATCACTATATTTCTTCATAGAAGTTACAATGAGAGGAGAAACCAAGATGGCAGCATAGGTAAACACCTGAACTTGCTGCCTTGCACAACCACTTCAAAACTACAACTAAAAGACAAAACAGATATCATCCAGAATCACAGGAAGGCTGGCTGAGTGGAAATTCTACAACTAGAAGGAAAGAGAAAAGCACACTGAGACTCAGGAGCTGTGGAAGTAAAGTTCAGAGGTACAGAGGCGCACTCACAGAAAGGGCTGGCAACTGAGTACACGGCTGGCTTTTTCAATCAGGAGGGAGACACAAGCTCTTGCCTGCTCTGAACTCCAGTTCTGGGTGAGACTCTGGGTACCCAGACTCATACAGGGTAAACTGGACTATCTGGCAGAGGGCAGAACTCAAGAGTGGCTTTCTTTCAGAGGTGCTTGCAGCGATTACCAGGGGACACTAAGACCCGGGGGCCTTTTAGGGCAGGGCTGAAGGTCAGCCATTGTTGTTTGCTCTGCCCTGAGACTCCACCCACCCAAACTGTGCACAGAGGCTTTTGCATATGAATGGCCTGGTCCTTTGAATTCTAAACTTACCTAACAAACTGCAGCTGAGTCAGAGAGACCCAGAACATCCAAAAGAAGGCCCAAGGCCCCATAGCAGCTTGCATTGCTTCACAGCTGGGCCTCATCTGGGCACTTCCATAACCAAACAAAGAAGAGGAATCTGCAGATTTCTCAGTAGCTCCTGCTGGGTGGCCTCAGGCAGAGGCTAAATTAGCACCTCCTTGGAGACCCAAGAGCCAGTGTACCAGGGGTCAGAGTAGGATCCAGATTACAACTCCTCAGATCCATAAGGGACACACTCAGTGAGCACCAAAGCCCCACTGAAGCAAGTCTTGCCCCATAAGGGTGTCTCCAGCACAGAAATTCTCCCATCGTAGATACAGCAGATCCTCACAGCCAATTGGCCTGGGGGTCAATTCCTCCCAGTGATACCAACAACAATCAAGGCTTAACTACAACAAGACTGTGCACACAGCCCACAAAGGGGTGCACCAAGAGTGTCCACCTCAGGTAACTGGGGAGGCTGAGCCACTGGGCCATATAGGACACCTAGCACACAAAGCCACTCTATCAACTCAGTGAAGCAGCCAAAATGCGGAGACAAAGAAACAGATCACAAATGACAGAAATGGAGGAAAGCAAATGACTGGATATAGAGTTCAAAACCACGGTTATAAGGTTTTTCAAGAATTTTCTAGAAAAGGCTGATAAATTTAGTGAATCCTCGAGGATATGAAAAAGGACTAACTGGAAATTAAGCATACACTGACTGAAATAAAGAGTAATATACAGAGATCCAGCAGCAGACTAGAGGATTGCAAGAATCAAGTCAAAGAATTGAAATACAAAGAAGCAAAAAACACTCAACCAGAAAAGCAAAAAGAAAAAAGAATCCAAAAATATGAAGATAGTGTAAGAAGCCTCTGGGACAACTTCAAGGGTACAAACATCCAAATTATGGGGGTGTCAGAAGAAGAGAGAGAGCAAGATATTGAAAACCTATTTGAAGAAATAATGACAGAAAACTTCCCCCACCTGGTGAAAGAAATAGACTTACAAGTCCAGGAAGCACAGAGAACCCCAAACAAAAGGAATCCAAATAGGACCACACCAAGACACATCAATTAAAATGCCAAGAGCAAAAGACAAAGAGAGAATATTAAAAGCAGCAAGAGAAAAACAGTTAGTTACCTGCAAGGGAGCACCCATATGAATGTCAGCTTGATTTCTCAACAGAAACTATGCAGGCCAGAAGGGAGTGGCAAGAAATATTCAAAGTGATGAATAGCAAGAACCTACAATCAAGATTACTCTACCCAGCAAAGCTATCATTCAGAATTGAAGGTCAGATAAAGAGCTTCACAGACAAGAAAAAGCTAAAGGAGTTCATCACCACCAAACCAGGATTATATGAAATGCTAAAAGATATTCTTTAAGAAGAGGAAGAAGAAAAAGGTAAAGATAAAAATTATGAACAACAAATACATATCTATCAACAAGTGAATCTAAAAATCAAGTGAATAAAAAATCTGATGAGAGAGAGAGAATCCAAGATGGCGGCATAGGTAAACACCTAAACTGCTGCCTCCTACAACAATTTAAACTGCAACTAAAAGACAAAACGTCTATCACCCAGAACCACGGGAAAGCTGGCTGAGTGGAAGTTCTACAACTAGAAGGAAAGAGAAAAGAGCACTGAGACGTGCACAAGTGCTGAAAAGCTGAGGTACAGAGGCGCGTGATCTGGGCTGGCTGCGGGCGACTGGATGCGTTCCTTTTTTCAACCCCAACGGAGACAAGCCCCCGATTACTCTGAAATCCAGTCTCTGGGGAGACGCGGGGGACCCAAACTCCTATGGGGAGAAGCTGGACTGTCTGCCAGAGAGGGTGGCTTGCTTGCAGAGCTGCGCGCAGGAATAATTGTTTACGGCACTGGGGCACGGGACTCGCGGATGCCGTTGGAGACTCAGAGCTGGCTAACTAGCAGCCATTGCTGTTTGCCACGCCCTAACCTAGTGACACCCTGAGGCCCCGCCCTACAAACCCACCCAAGCTCCAAGCAGCTCAATTAGCATAAGAAAGGCGTGCCCTATCACAGCTTAACCTAGCAAACTTGCAGCCTGTGTCAGACAGCTCCAAAACCTCCAAACCCCAAGCAAAGAGGAGAAAACTGCAGCTCTCACTGTAGCTCCTGCTGAGTGGCCTCAGACAGTAGCTGACCTGCACCCCATTGGAGATCCAGAAGCCAGTGTACCTAGTGGTCAGTGTGAGACACCAGATTTCAACTCCTCACATCCATAAGTGACACATTCAAGAGGCAGACTCAGTGAGCACCAAAGCCTCACTGAAACAAGTCCTGCACCATAAGTTTGTCTTCAGAGCAGCAGTTCTTCCATTATAGACACAGGGAGTGCTCACAGCTAATTGGCCTGGAGGTCAATTCCTCCCAGCATAACAACAGCAATTAAGGCTTAACTGCACCAAGACTTTGCACCCAGCCCACAAAGGGGTGTACCAAGAGCGTCCACATCAGGAGATTGGGGAGGCTGAGCTACTGCCCCCTATAGGTCGCCTACCACACAAAGCCACTCCATCAACACAGGGAAGCAGCCAAAATGCAGAAACAAAGAAACATGTCACGAATGAAAGAAACGGAGGAAAGCAAACTACTGGATGACATAGAGTTCAGAACCACATGTATAAGGTTACTCAAGAATCTTCTAAAAACCGCTGAGAAACTTGATAACACTTCTGAGGAGCTTAGTGAGACCTTCAAGGACCTTAATGAGAATGCCAAAAAAATGGAAAAGGACCAGTCAGAAATGAAGCATACACTGTCTAAAAAATAAATATACAGAAACTCAACTGTAGATCAACGTACCCCAAGAATCAAACCAAAGATCTGAAATATGTGGAAACAAAAAACATCCAACCAGAAAAACAAAAAGAAAAAAGAATCCAAAAATATGAAGATAGTGTAAGGAGCTTCTGGGACAAGTTCAAGCGAACCAACATCCGAATTTTTGGGGTGCCAGAAGAAGGGAGAGAGCAAAATACTGAAAACCTATTAGAAGAAATAATGACAGAAAACTTTCCCTACCTGGTGAAAGAAATAGACTTACAAGTTCAGGAAGCGCACAGAATCCCATACAAGAGGAATCCAAAGAGGACCACACCAAGACACATCATAATTAAAATGCCAAGGGCAAAAGACAAAGAGAGAATATTAAAAACAGCAAGAGAAAAACAGTTAATTACCTACAAGGGAGTACCCATACGACTGTCAGCTGATTTCTCAACAGAAACTATGCAGGCCAGAAGGGAGTGGCAAGAAATATTCAAAGTGATGAACAGCAAGAACCTACAACCAAGATTAGTCTACCCAGCAAAGCTATTATTCAGAGTTGAAGGTCAGATAAAGAGCTTCACAGACAAGAGAAAGCTAAAGGAGTTCATCACCACCATACCAGGATTACACGAAATGCTGAAGGGTATCCTTTAAGAAGAGGAAGAAGAAGAAAAAGATAAAGACAAAAATTATGAACAACAAAATGACATCAAACACATACCTACCAACAAGTGAATCTAAAAATCAAGTGAATGAAAAATCTGAAGAACAGAATGGACTGGTGAATATAATAGAATCAGGGACATAGAAAGGGAGTGGGCTGACGATTCTCAGGGGAAGCAGGTGTGAGGGGTGCGGGAAGAGATTGGACAAAAATCTTACTCCTAAAGGTGAAGACAGTGGCGGGTGGTAAGGGCATGGGGTGGGGTGGGGAATCAGGTGGAGGGGAGCTATGGGGAAAAATAAAAGAGGAACACCTGTAATAATCTGAACAATAAAGATTTATTTTTAAAAAATCTGATGAACAGAATAATCTGGTGAATATAATAGAATCAGGGGCATAGAAAGGGAGTGGACTGACAATCCTTGGGGGGGAAAGGGTGTGGGGGTGCAGGAAGAGACTGGTCAAAAATCATACACGTATGAATGAGGACGGGAGTAGGGGGGTAAAGCATGGGGTGGGGTGGGAACCAGGTATAGGGGAGCTTTGGGGGGGGGGGAGGAACAACTGTAATAATCTGAACACTAAAGATTTAATAAAAATTAAATAAAAAAGAAGTTACAATGCGAACCCTGTGAGGAATGCCACATAGGCAGATGTGAAGGGGAAGATGTTGTAAAGATGAATTTGGGGTTACTGTTATTTCTGTTACTGCTACAGCCGATGATGATCATCACCACCATGGTAATAATATTTCCTACTTATTGAACCAAGATGCTTGACATTATTTACATGCTCACATGAGTCTTCATAGGCCTATTCTCTTCACTTTTTAATTCAACAATTCTAGTCCAAAGTGAATAAGCAGTAAAACCATAAGTCAAATGATGGGTTGTCAGTCACCAGTGGGCCGCTGCCTGACTTGACAATAAAACCAGCATAGCATGCCACTGAGAAAGAGAGAGCAGATGTTGAAAAGCTATCATCTCTTGCTGTTTCTCTGACATATCCGACATTGCCTATAGTAGCAGTCAGCACTTATTACAGTGCTATGTTATAAAACACCACAAAACTCAATAGCTTATAATAGCAATCACATGTGTACATGTACACACGTCAGCAGGGGTCAGCTGACCGGAACTGGGATTGACTGAGCTTCACTTCAAGTGCACATTTGGATCCAGGCCTGTCCCACTCACCCTCCCAAGACCAGACGGCCATCGCTACGTGTTTTCTTCATGGCATTGACGTGAGTGGTAGGGGGCAAGCCTAACCACACAAGCATATTTCAAGTCTCTGTTTGTATCCCATCTGCTGGCATCCTGTTGGCCAAAGCAAGTCTCATGGCCAAGACAAAATGCAAGCAGAGGAGTAGTCACTTCCCTGGCAGGCCAAGGCAAGGATGTATAGTTAACTAGTAGAGATGAAGAATTGTGACCAATGATTTAATCTACAAACCAAACCTTAGACAAACAAAGAAGCAAAGAAAGAATTGACCGGAGCTTCAGAGAATGGCTCCAAGATCATGGAGAGCTGTAACAGCAAGAGGTTAGATTGAAGTGGCTAAAGGATAAAATAGGAAAGCCCAAGGGATGGTAATAGGAAAGAAGGGGAATCGCTGTTACAAGTGGGCTTGATCTGCTGTTTACTTTGGGGACCAACATGAGAATTGAGTTCTGGTATGTAAGCCTTGAAAGCCTGGCCCTCACAGAAACTCCCGGCACAGCTAACAGGGGCCAGAATTGCTGCTTGTCACAAAAAGAAAATGCTTTCCAAACCTCTCTGTTTCTTTATCGTAGGTGTTCTTTGACTAAACTGTAGCTCGATATCAAGACTTGCCAAATTCAGGTTTTGCTGATTTCCAAAAGCTAAGAAAGTTTTAGATGTCCTTGTTACTAGAGGGTGTTCCAAAAAAATGTATATGCACATTAACAGCTGATTCTATTACATTTTGAAAAGGAAATGTATTTCAATAAGCATTACCTTTATAATTATTCAAAATGTATATAGATTTTTTGGGACACCCTGTATATAAAAATGTCAGCCGGAGAGACCAATTGGCATTTGTCAATTCAAAAGAATAAAAGTAATCTTAAGAAACTTTATTTGCTTATTACAAAACATCATAACTAGCCAAGCGTGAAGCACTTACTTTTTTTTCCTCTAGTAATGTTTGCAATGATACTGTGGTTCCTGACTATTTTCACATAAGCCTTCTCTGAAACTTAACAGTAAATTAGTTCCTACTTGGCAAGTAAACATTTAACCAACTATTTGAAATACAGTATTATCACAGATACTCAGTAGATAACTTCTGAGAATCTCAGATGTTAGCAAAAGAGTTGTATATTCTGTTTAATATTCCCAAGGTATAATTTCATATTGAAAGTGGTTGGAATAAAAACTTTGGTGCTTAGAGAGGCAGTGTGGCTTTCTAGAAAGATCTCTGGTCCCAGGTCTGCCATTAACTAGCTCTTCCACCTTGGGCAATGCATTTTTGTACAACTGAAGGTTTTTAGCAACTTGGCACCAACCAGCTTCTCAAGAAATATTTCCAATTTCTCATTTTTATCCTAAGCTCCAACCCTCTCCCCTTCTCCTTTTCTCCTATCTCACTGCCTTTTCATTCAATTATTTTGCAGAGCAATAAATCCATTTCCTTGCAGGCCGAGCCCTGGAGAGCCTTACTCTTCACCCTCAAAGGGGCCTTCAGGGCATTTTCCAAAACAAAGTGACATCTCTCCTGATATAAATGTTTCCATGATGCTAGTGCATCAAAGTCTTTGTAGCAGCTCTTCCTTTCACTTACATCAATACAATAATAAATGTCTTTTAATAAGCTTATTGAATAAATGAAACTGAAGTCTTGCTTTTGTACCTGCCATGTTTTAACCACTAATCTGACTTAAGCATTTTTACAAGTTCTCAGTACTTACTACTAACTAAGAATCAGTGAGGGGAAAAACGGGCTCAGAGAAGTTAAATAATTTTTACAAGTCCACATAGCTTATAAGCAGTGAAACTGGGATTTTTAAATCCATGTCAATTTGATTTCAAAGCCTCTATGTTCTCATCTACCAAAAAAGGAAGTTTAATCAAATAATCTCTGAGGTTCCCTGAGATCCACATTTCAGTGAGTCTGTGTACAATAAATGGTTAACTCAGCAGGCCCAGGTTATCCAAACCCTACACATTCCAAATAAAAGTTTGGGCCTTGACTGGCTCCTGGGAGATAATCTCTAGGACTTTGGAACATCCTGCCTGGTAAGAATATCTTTGTTTGTCTGGGACCTCAGGCCACTTTAGATAGTTTATGCTAATACAATGTTATTTATAGTGGGGACCATGTGCCATATGGTATCATCTTGAGACTAAGTAAATAGGTCAGCCATGTGGGTGATCAGCCATGTAGATGTGACCAATCCCCGTAAAAAGCCTGTACACCGAGGTTTGGATGAGTTCCCCTGGCAGAAGACACTTCATATTTATTGTGACACATCATTGCTGGGAGAATGAAGTGCTGTCTATATCACTCTACGGAGAGAGGACACTTGGACGCTCATATCTGGTCTCTCCCGGACTCTGCCTGAGGAGCCTTTCTTTACCTTTGCTCCTTTTAATCCTATCCTTTTGCTGTAATAAAACATAACAGTGAGGATAAAAGATCTTTTGAGTTCTGTGAGTCCTTCTAGCTAAACATTTTACCTGAAAATGATCTTGGGCATCCCCAAACATGTTATGACTATTCTCTTTATTTTTTATTAAAGTTATTGGGGTAGCGTTGGTTAATAACATATAATTTCAGTTGTAGAATATCAATTGACGCAGAAAAAGCTTTTGACCAAATCCAACACCCTTTCTTAATAAAACCTCTCAGCAAGGTGGGAATAGAAGGGTCATACCTCAACATAATAAAAGCCATATATGACAAACCCACAGCCAACATCATACTCAATGGGCAAAAACTAAAACCATTTCCCCTAAGAACAGGAACAAGACAGGGATGCCCACTCTCACCACTCCTGTACAACATAGTACTGGAAGTACTAGCCATTGCAATCAGACACGAAGAAGAAATAAAAGGTATCCAAATTGGAAAATAAGTTAAACTGTCCTTATTTGCAGATAACATGATATTATACATAGAAAACCCTAAAGACTCCATCAAAAAATTATTAGACTTAATAAATGAATTCGGCAATGTAACAGGATGCAAAATTAACTCTAAGAAATCTATGGCATTTCTATACACCAATAATGAACTTACAGAAAGAGAGACTAAAAAAAACAATCCCATTTACCATCACACCAAAAAAATTAAGATACCTAAGAATAAACTTAACTAAGGAGGTAAAAGACCAATATGTGGAAAACTACAGGACTCTGGAAAAAAAAAGATAGAGGAAGACATAAACAGTTGGAAGAACATACCATGTTCATGGATTGGGAGAATCAACATCATTAAAACATCCATACTACCCAAAACAATCTATAAATTCAATGCACTCCCCATTAAAATACCAAGAGCATATTTCGCAGACCTAGAACGAACTTTCCAAAGATTCATCTGGAATAAAAAAAGACCCCGAATAGCCACAGCAATCCTGAGAAAGAAGAACAAAGTAGGTGGGATCTCAATACCAGATATCAAGCTGTATTACAAAGCCACTGTTCTCAAAACAGCCTGGTACTGGCACAAGAACAGACATACAGACCAATGGAATAGAATAGAGAGCCCAGAAATCGACCATAGCCACTATGCCCAATTAATATTCGACAAAGGATGCATGAACATACTATGGAATCAAGACAGTCTCTTCAATAAATGGTGTTGGGAAAATTGGACAGATACATGCAAAAAATGAAACTAGACCACCAACTTACACCATGCACAAAAATAAACTCAAAATGGATAAAGGACTTAAACATAAGATGGGAAACAATAAAAATACAAGAGGAATCCACAGGCAGCAAAATCTCAGACATGCCAAAACATTTTCTTCACTGATACTGCTCTTAGGGCAATGGAAACTAAAGAGAAAATAAACAAATGGGACTGCGTCAAAATAAAAAGCTTTTTCACAGCAAAAGAAACCAACAAAACAATAAGAGAGCCCACAGCATGGGAGAACATATTTGCCAATGTTATCACCAATAAGGGCTTAATCTCCAACATCTACAGGGAACTCATACAACGCAACAAAAGGAATATAAACAACCCAATCAAAAAATGGGCAACGGACCTAAATAGATATTTTTCAAAAGAAGAGAGAAGGAAGGCCAAGAGGCATGCGAAAACATGCTCAAAATCACTAATCATCCAAGAAATGCAAATCAAAACGACAATGAGGTACTATCTCACACCTGTCAGAATGGCTATCATCAACAACTCAACAAATAACAAGTACTGGTGAGGATGGGTAGGAAGGGGAACCCACGTGCACTGCTGATGGGAATGCAGGCTGGTGCAGCCACTGTGGAGAACAGTATGGAGTTTCCTCAAAAAAATTAAAACTGGAACTCCCATTTGACCCAGTAATACCACTTCTAGGAATATATCCCAAGAAACTAGAAACACCAATCAGAAAGGATATATGCACCCCTATGTTCCTAGCAGCACAATTCACCATAGTTAGGGTTTGGAAACAGCTTAAATGCCCATCATCAGATGAGTGGATTAAAAAACTGTGGTACATCTACACAATGGAATACTATGCTGCAGTAAAAAAGAAGGAGTTCTTACCATTTGCAACAGCATGGCTGGAACTGGAGAGCATTATGCTAAGTGAAATAAGCTTGTATGCATGCATATAAGCCTAACAAATGGACACAGACAACAGGGGGGTGAGGGCATGAGTGTGGGGGGGGGGGGTTAAGGGAGGTAATGGGGGAATGAGGACACATATGTAATACCTTAATAAAGAAATTTAAAAAAAGAAAAAAAGTTTATGATATGACATCGGTATACTCTACTGTGTGCCCACCACCAGAAGTCTAGTACCCATATATTTGATCACCATTATCCTCTTCATCCTCCCCTCACCCGCTCTATTTCCTCCCTGGTAACCACTATTCTGTTGTCTATATCCATGAGTTTGTTTAGTTTGTTCATTTGATGCTTTCTATTTTATATCCCATATACGAGTGAAATCATTTGGTTCTTGTCATTTTCCATATGCCTTATTTCACTAGCATTATACTCTCAAGATTTATCCATGGTGTTGTAAACAGTAATATTTCATCCTTTTCAGGCTGAGTAGTATTCTTTTGTATATATGTACCACATCTCTTTATCCAATTGTCCATCAGAGGACACTGAGGGTGTGACTAATGCTGCAATGAACATAGGGGTACATATATCTTTACAAATAAGTGTTTTAAAAATTTTGGGGTAGCTACCCAGAAGAGGGATTCAGCATAGTGGCTATGGTCGATTTCTGGGTAATGTGGTGGCTCCATTTTTAATTGTTTGAGGAATCTCCATGCTGTTTTCCATGGTGGCTGGAGCATTCTAAATTCCCAACAGTGGGGCATAAGGGTTCCTTTTCCTCCATATCTTCTCCAACATTTGTCATTTCCTGTCTTATTGATCATAGCCATTCTAACAAGTGTGAGGTGGCATCTCATCATGGTTTTGATTTTCATTTCCCTTATAACTAGTGATGTTGAGCATCTCTTCATTTCTATTATATCTATTCTTGATTGTTTGTCAACTCAATACTACTGCTTCTCTGCAATCCAGAGGAAAAACCAAGAGTAAAATTCCCCAAAATTATTTTCCCCATATGACTCTAAGGATTGGCCAATGAGAGGCATTCTCAGGAGACTTGGAAGGCAGCAGAGAAAGAGAAGCCATTATCTGCCAGAAATAGATGCAGTTAGATGCATGGGTCAGCCAGTTTTTTCTGTGAGGGGAGAGATAATAGTGAGAAAACCTGTCACAACTATCGCACTCTGCCACTGTAGTACAAAAGCAGCCATAAACTATATGTATACAAGCGAACACTGTGTTTCAGTAAACCTGTATTTGTGAATGCTGAAACTGGAATTCCGTTTAATCATCACATCACAAAATATTATTCTGCTTTTGTGTTTTTCAACCATTTGAAAGCATAAACCCATTCTTAGCTCACACACTGTACAAAAGCAGGGGCAGGTTCCTCCTGTGGGCCATAGTTTGCCAACCGCTCATATTGAGTCAGCAGATGCATGAGCTCTTGAAGCATGTGCATGAGCTCTTGAGGTTTATCTACTTCAATGTTTCAGGATGAGATGCTCAGAAATGGCTTCTCTGATTCTGGTCCCAATAGACTTCCCAATAGGTTATAGGTCCTTAGTTTTCTGTAGTAAAACCCCTCATGGTTAGAATATACAGAGTGACTTCTGCTTTAATGACCAAACTCTGGCACTTAGAATCATTAGTATTGATAGCAGTTTCGGGAAAACAGAACCTGAAAGGAGAGAATCTGCCATCTGTTGTCTGACCTAAATAACTCATTTCTAGTATAAAGTGAGACTTTATGGTGCATGACATGCAATGGCAAAATGTCTCCTTTAATTTCCACTACTAGTTGCCTGGAATTAAGTGGCTATAGAAAACTAAGTGTTGAAAGAACGTATGACTTTGCAACAGAATGTTCTAGTAGAAAGTTTGACAACAAGGGCTGTGGAGCTGCCTGATTCTCAAGCACAGTTAGAGAATCAGAAAGCCTGTAGGACCATCCTGAAAGACCCTTTTAGTTCTTGTAGCCGCAGGGTTAAGCTATCTGAAAATCAAATCTAAAATGTGATCCTATATTTGGCTGGGTAATGATGAAAGCTGAACTTACAGTGAACTTGGTCAAGCCTCTTTTGTAAAAGTTAGAGTGTTGACTGGGAAAGAATGGGCCATGGGAATTGGAAAGGGGCACTTGGGGGACTCCATAAAAGGGGAGCGCTTATTCCCTAGTGGTAGGTGCTGAGCAGATGGTGGGTGAGAAGTACACCGCATTGGCTTTCATGCCTTATGGACGATCCACTTCAGAGTGGCTGGCTCAGAGTTGTTGGCAGTGGGCTTCTCAGCCTGCCCTTACCTATCCCATCTGACAGGTGTGAAACCTCTAATTCCCTATATTAAAATACCAAGAGCAACTTCGGTTTGCTTAAATGAACACTGACTGATACAATGATTAAATACCAGTTATCCAAAACATTAGGAAATTTGTTAATATGACACTTTTCACTTCTCAGCAGTGTTAAACAAAAGGGCTGTGCACACATCCAAATGTAAATGGCATTCTAAACCAGGTAGGGATGGGTAGATATTGTTGGGTGTTCCCAACCATGTGCACCAGGTAACACTCCAGGACCCATGTATGTTTGCTAACCAGATACTGGGGAAAGAAGTTCTCACTGAATTAAGAGCTTTTGAGCCTTTTTATTGTTGTAGCCCAAGACTCTGTTCCAGTGCCTAACACACCTGAGAGCTTAATAAATGTTTACTTAGTATTTGAATTTGCCTGGACAGGATGAACCCCACCCTTCCCAATAGTTATTAATAATTTAATAGTCAACAATATGGCATTATCACATTAAAAGTGTCAAAGTCTCACTGTCTCACAAAGACCTTAACCACTGGCCAGCTGGCTCAATTGGTTGGAGTGTTGTCCTATATACCAAAAGGTTGTGGGTTCGATTCCCCATCAGGACAAATACCTAGGTTGTGGATTTCATTCCCGGTCCAGGCACATAAGGGAAGCAATGGATTGTGATTCTCTCTGTGTGTCTCTCCTTTCCTCTCTCTCAGTAAATATCAGCTATCTCCAGCAATCTTCCTGTATGTCTTCCTTTTCCTTACTCCCTAGATATAGTGACTACCAAGTCTCATAAATTTTATTTCCAATATCCTTCTCCAATCCATCCACCTGTCTCTGTTTCATTGTCACTATTCCAAGCCACTCCATCTCTATCTGAACCTGGCAATAGGCTTTCAGCTCATCTCCCTGCATACACTTGCCCTCCTCTAACTCATTCTTGTAACTCAGCCAGAGAGCTCTTTTTACAACTCACACTAAATAAAGTCTGCCTCCTGCTTAAAACCTTTCAGTGAGATGCGGAGAAAAGGGAACTCTTATGCACTATTAGTAGGAATGTAAATTAGTACAGCCAGTATGTAAAGCACTATGGAGGTTCCTCAAAAAATTAAAAATAGCACTACCATATGATCCAACAATTCCACTTCTGGGCATAGATTCAAAGGAAATGAAAACCAGTTATTAAAGAGATATCTGTACTCCCATGTTGATTACAGCATTATTTACAACAGCCAAGATATGGAAACAAGCTAAGTGGTTACCTAATGGATGAATTGATAAATATTATATATATATATATATATATATATATATACACACACACACACACACTATACATACATATATATATACATATGTATGTATATATATGTGTGTGTGTATATATATATATATATATATATACACACACACTAGACGCCCAGTGCACCAAATTCGTGCACAGGGGTGCGTGTCCCTCAGACCAGCCTACACCCTCTCCAATCTGTCTGGGACCCCTCAAGGGTTGTCCGACTGCCTGTTTAGGCCCAATCCTATTGTGAGAGGGATGTCTGACTGTCCATCTAGGCCCGATCCTAGTAGGTAGTCAGACATCCCTCTCACAATCCAGGACTGCTGGCTCCCAACTGCTCACCTGCCTGCCTTCCTGATTGCCCCTAACTGCTTCTGCCTGCCAGCCTGATCACCCCCTAACAACTCCCCTGACAGCCTGCTTGATGCCTAACTGCTCCCCTGCCAGCCTGGTCACCCCTAACTGCCCTCCCCTGCAGGCCTGGTCACCCCTAACTGCCCTTCCCTGCAGGCCTGGTCCCTCCCAGTTGCCCTCCCCTGCTGGCCTGATTGCCCATAACTGCCCTCCCTTGCAGGCCTGGTCCCTCCCAACTGCCCTCCCCTGATGGCCATCTTGTGATGGCCATCTTGTGTCTACATGGGGGGAGCCATCTTTGACCACATGGGGGCAGCCATCTTGTATGTTGGAGTGATGGTCAATTTGCATATTACTCTTTTATTAGATAGGACACACACACTAGAGGCCTGTTGCATCAAGATTCGTGCAATAGGCCTTCCTTTACCTGGTTGCCAGCACCGGTTTTCCTCCGGCACTAAGGTCCCAGGCCTTCACTCTGGCTGCCACCTTCTGCCTTCACTCAGGCCGGAGTCTTGCCATTTTCAACAACAGAGATGGAATTTGAGGGCATTATGCTAAGTGAAATAAACCAGACAGAAAGACAAATACTGCATAATGTCACTTACATGTGGAATTTTTTTAAAAAGTCAGATTCTTAGAAACAGAGTAGAACAGTCTAGTAGTGCCAGAGGCTGGGGAGTGGAGGAAATAGGGAGAGGTTGGTATTCATCTTTCAGCTATAAGATGAATAAAGTCTAAGGATCTAATGTAAAACTTGCTGGCTACAGTTTATAATACTGTATTATATAAATGAAATTTGCTAAGGGTGTAGAACTTAGCTTTACACACACACACACACACACGATAAATATGTGAGGTGATAGATGTGTTTGTTAGCTCAGTCATGAGAATTCTTTCACAATGCTATGAATATCTAATCACCACAATGTATACTTAAATATCTTAACAATTTTATGTTAATTATGTCAGTAAAATGGAAAAATAAAATACAGATTTTGTTGTGAAAATAAAACATCTTCCAAAGGTTCACTTCTCTCTGACTAATTTCTGCCCACCTCTTCAGCCTCATTTTGTGCCACTGTCCCCTGACTCCGGGCCACTCTCATGTGTTCTCAGACACAGACAGAACTCCAGGATTCAACCAGAGGACATTTAGATACCCTCAAGGCTTGTAGCCTGGCCAGACAGGAAGAACTGAGAAGGGGCAAGCAATAAACAGATTAGTTTAATTCAATCAAATGGTAAAGTAACCTGGGCTTGGGTTTTCAGACTCAAATCAGACAGAAGAATTAGATAATGTCTGATGTGAATTCAGGACACATGGATTATGAGAACACACTAGCTAGAGAGCATGAAAAGGAAAAAAAATCTCATATTAGTTAGTGGCAAGGGGAAAATCAAACCTAAGAGTACATCAAATTCCCTGGCTAACCAGCAGCCTCAGTATGCTGGGATTTTTTTTTACCTCGATTTGCTTAAGAGGATGACCTTTGCATTCTTGGGATAGTAAACATGTTTTCCTGATAGGCACAGGACACCACATGCAGTTGTGCTGGTTACCCACCCCCAATTCTAGGGTCCACCTCTTACATAGTAGTTGATGTGAATGCTGCCCCTAGAGTTGTACAGGGAACCATATATGTAGCCATGGGTAGCAGTCTTCATGAGTAAGTATCTTTTACTTCCAGGAATAACATTAAACTTTAGTGTTACATTCATGGGTAAATATTTGTAATCAATGGCTCAGTCTTGGTATTGTTACTCTTTAAAGTATTTGTAATATTAAAGACAACTTGGCATATTAGAATATCTAAAAAATTATATTTGTAAATCAATAGGAAACAGCTAGGCAACTCAAACTGAGAACATCTGAGAAAAGTTTGAATAAAGAGACTATTAAAGAGGAGAAAGCAGTCCAGATGTTGAAGTACCCATGAACCAGGAGGTTATGGTGCGATTCCAGGTCAGGGTACATGCCTGGCTTTCAGGCTCTATCCCCAGTAGGGGGTGTGCAGGAGGCAGCCAATCAATGATTCTCTCTCATCATTGATGCTTCTACCTCTCTCTCCCTCTCTCTTCCTCTCTGAAATCAATAAAAACATATATAAAAAGGGGAAGTAAACAGTACTCTGAAGCTAGTGTCAGTGGCCTGAAGAACATGAACAGGGGCAGAATCCAGAGGCAAAGAGAGCTGTATGTTACTGTGATCTTGAACTCACTCGTTCCATTGGTGCTGACTTCCACTCCATCAGTCCTTTCTAGGATTTTAAGTCCTTTATTTCCTGTGTTATATCTGTTTGTGCTTAAAATACCTAAATTAGTTACTATTTCCTACACTATACCTGGACTATCAGAGATACTCAGAGCAGTTGCAAGGAATAGACCCTCAAGGACAGAGTGTGGAATTGACTATCTGATCCGGTTGGATTGAAGACAGATTATCTGGGGACTATGAAAAGATGAGACATTTGTTCATGCATTAGCAAAATGATTTCTTAAATTATTACCTATGGTTTCTCAGGATGAAGTACCTATTGTAGGCATGGCTTTCCCAGCCTGCCTGGCAGTTAAAGTGGGAGTGGGTAATATGACTGTCTTAAAGCACTTAGAAAGAGATTTTTAATTTTTATTTTAAAACATGGTCAGAAAACCAGGAATCTCCTTTGTTCTAAACAAATCTCTTACTACTATACCCTTAAACCATAGGATCATGTAACTGAAAATCAATTCAAATATGATTCTGAAGAGTACAGAATTATAATCTAACTTTAATTCAGAGGTTCATCAGGTTCTTTATGCGAAAGAGTGGATACTGATTGAAAAGCCTGAGGCTTAAAAACTAGAATAGGGTCCTTGGATGGATTTAGGTGACTCTGAACTCCCCAAACCTACTGAAACTTCTTTAGCAGTTGCATTAGCTGTCAGTTGCCATATAACAAATTTACCCCAAAATGTAATCGTTTAAAATAACACTTATTATCTCAAGGCTGCTGGGGGTCAGGACCCAGAATAGCTGGGTGATTCTGACCCCAAGGTCTCTCATAGGCTGAAATCAACCTGTGCCTGGGGCTGCAGTCCTCTCAAATTTAACCTGGTGAAAGATCGACTTCCAAGCTCAGTAACATGGCTGTTGGAAAGCTGCAGGTTCCCACTGGCTGTTGGCCAGAGACACTGACTTCTTGCCTCACAGGCTTCTCTAAAGGCAGCTCATGATGCCGCAGCCAGCTTCCCTCAGAGCAGGTGAGCAAGGATGAGAAAAGATGTCCAAGATAGAAACCTGTGTTTTTAAAATCTCTTTGTACCCTAATCCCAGAAGTGACATTCCATTACTTTTCCCATATTTTATTGTGAGTCACTATGCCCATCCCACACACAATGAGAGAGGATTAGACACAGTGTGAATAGCAAGAGGTGGGAAACATTGGGGTTACCTTCAAAGCTGCCAACCATAGCAATAGTAGTCTCTCTTCTCCTGGCTGCAGTTTATCCTGCCTTGCTTAAAGACTCTGTAAGGACCTCATGTGACATAGTAGCAAGTTAATTTTCCAGAGGGTGACTTCTCCCAAGGCCCCTCTCTTTAGCCCTCTAATTTTCCCAGACAGCGGTGTGCTAGAGCCAGCTCATAACAGCCCCTGAGAACTGACGGTGCACGTCTCTCCCCAGTTCCAAGTACAGACACTTGAGCTTAGTAGTTTGAAAATAGCCATGGTGAGTGTTTACACTATGAACTGGCAAATGCCACAAATTGGGCTTTTCAGAGAGCTGATTTACTAGCACACGGCCCCCAGACCTATAAATAAAGTCAGATTTCAGCATGCTTTAAAAGGAGTACAGAGACTGATGCCAAACTATTCGTGATATGTGCAGAAACCATGGTACTATGTGTGGGAACGAATTCTAAGGCTGCTACAAGGCCTTTAGATGAGGCCAAACGTTCCTGTGTGATTGAACTGGCTGGTTTCACACTGCATGCACCTGGTTGAACAGTTAGACGTGGTTAGAAGAGATTGTGTAGTTGGTTGATTGAAAACTGCACTCAATGGAGCCCAATGTGGAAACTCTATGGGTAAAAGAGCCCATAGAGTTTCCACAAAGTTCTTCCAAGAATAAGTTATAAGAAAAACAAAGGAATGGAAGGTAAATGTATATACTGGAAGAAAATGGAAAAATAATCAAACCCCAAAATATGAGTAAGACTAACTAAAATACCTAGGGATGCAAACTTAGCTGTTAAAACTATAAAGAAACATAAGGAAGTGATTCCTATAAAAGTCAGCAGCACTTGCTTTCATGGGGAGGCAGGGTTGTGATTGGAATGAGGTCATGGAAGACCTGAATGGATGTCTAGGAAAGCGATGTCTTGACCTGAACTCATGGTTACAAGGGCATTCACTTTATAATATGTGATTAATTAAGCTATACACATATTCTGTGTGATTTATGGCATTTGTGTTTTGTTTTGTAGTTTTAAAATAGATATGTGATTACTAATATGGAAAAAGTCATTTATTCATTCAATAACTATTTATTCTCAGAGATAAACATAATAGCAGAACAAACATTCTCTGCCTTCATGGATCTTACTTTCCAGTGAGAGAGACTATAAATGGAAAAATATGTAATTGAAGGACAAGTGCTTCAAAGAGAATAAAGTAGATAAGGATGCTGGAGAGTGATAGAGGCTAATACTTCAGATGAAGTTGTGAGGGGAAACCTATCTGAGTGACATTTGAGCAGAGACCTGAATGAAGAAAAGGAGGGGCTGTCAGAAAGGTGGGTGATTACCCTGGGCCAGTGGTCAGCAAACTCATTAGTCAACAGAGCCAAATATCAACAGTACAACGATTGAAATTTCTTTGGAGAGCCAAATTTTTTAAACTTAAACTTCTTCTAACGCCACTTCTTCAAAATAGACTCTCCCAGGCCATGGTATTTTGTGGAAGAGCCACACTCAAGGAGCCAAAGAGCCACTTATGGCTCGCAAGCCGCAGTTTGCCGACCATTGTCCTGGGCCATGGGAACAGCCCCGAGTGGGCTGTGATGGGAGTGCTCAAAGAGCAGCAGGGAGACCAGAATAGTCAGAGAAGAGTAAATGAGGAGAAAGAAGAGGTAGCGTCCAGACATTCCCTGAGGCCAGACCTTACGTGGCCTCAAGGCCAACTTTTGAGTTCTGGATGCAGGTTTCAAAGCAGAGCGAATCCATTTTTTGGCAATACAGTATAGATCCATTTTAAAGTATAACTTATATAAAACAAAATTTAAAAAAATAACATCATCTTAACTTCATTATCACCTATTGCCCTTCTTCTGGTAAACTGACAGGACAGTGACACTAACATAGCACAAGCTTCTTGGACTGAGAAGTTATTCCTACACTTTAGGCTACCAATAGTGTCTACTAAAATATCCCAAACACGCAAGCTATCTTCAACCATGCAGAGAACAATGCCACCTCCTAACTACTTCCTATGTCTTTGATCATAGACATTTTTTACTGAGAGAGAGATTTGTTGTTCCACTTGTTCAGGCATTCATTGGTTGGTTCTTGTATGTGCCCTGATCAGAGATCGAACCCACAACTCTGGTGTATTGGGATGATGCTCTAACTTACTGAGCCACCCGACCAGGTCATAGACTTCTTTTTTAAGTTAATTCCACTTGAAGAATGTATTGGTTGGGGCTAGTTCATTTCTTTTATCTGTACATTCAGTGGAAGCATATGTCAATTATAACATGAGATTTAAGTTAAATCTAGAAGGAATCTCTTGATGAAATCTATATTATAAAAGGCCTGTGGCCCTAACACCGTAATGACCAAACACTGGTGCGGGTGGGCAGGTTGCACGCAGGTGGGCGGGGCCATGCGATTTCGCACGCTGGGATTCTAGTATGGTATAAAACATAGGGAAAGAAATTACCAAAGCAACTTTTGTAATTATTGCTTCTGTCAAGTTTTAAAAATAAAATAGATGCCTTGTCACAAATTGGCCTAAGGCAATTTAGCCATTTCACAATTGTTAGCTTCTCTTTAGTGACTCTCCATGACTCCAAAGATTAGAAGTGAGAGCTATGGATCTCCTCCCTCATTAAAAGTAAGAGCTATAGTTTATCTTGCTGTCAGGTATACTTTAACAAAAGCCAAATTTGAACTGAATTCTGCTCTATAATACAAACATTTAATGCCAGAATCCTTATAACCTATTCACACAAGAGCTAAGATGCATGTACAATATTTTCAGCCTAACCACGTATCTCAACCACCACTAATTATACAAAGAAACATGGTTTCAGATATCTTTTATGCTAATTAACAAGCTATTGCAGATTTAAACAGAAATATTTGAAATGCTGCAAGTC
The DNA here is from genome assembly GCA_026230045.1 of Corynorhinus townsendii. NCBI lineage: Eukaryota > Metazoa > Chordata > Mammalia > Chiroptera > Vespertilionidae > Corynorhinus > Corynorhinus townsendii. Next base: position 158,321,380 of record JAPDVU010000003.1, read on the forward strand.
AGTCATTACTCTATTTATGATTAAAATATTTCTAATGTTCTAATTACTCCTAAGTGTAGATTAAACTGGCACACACTTTGACATTATTCTGACTTAAACACTGAAGCAATTTTAAATGAATTAGCATTGATTTAACAGAGCCTCAGCCTAGGATGACTCTTAGATAAAAAGCTTGCTTGGGAAAAGGAAGGTTGACTAGTTGACCTCCTGTGGTCTCCCTCTTCTCAGCTAGTGATTCTTGACTGCCTTCCAATATACACTTGGGTCGTTTCCAGAGACAGCTTTATATTGTCATATAATGCCCCCTGATAAAAGTAGCAGTTTTAAGTCTGGCCATCAGAGGTCAGTAAACTCCTACATGTTTAATATATTCCACTGGAAATCATTTTTAAGATCAAAGGGTATTGCAAATTAATTTACATACAACATAGGAGAGGTTCCCTCCTCCCCCTAATCTTTAAAGGAGTAAAAGAAATAACAATTCTCCAAAGAAATCTAAAGAATGCTTGAGCCATGGGCAGAAGGCTTGTTCCCCATTTCAACCACCATCTTATAAATAGCTTAAAATAAAAGATTCTGCATAAATTATAATAGAATAAGCCTTATTTCCAGTGGCAGCAATAGTAAAAGAAAAAAACTTTTAAAAGAATGTAGATTTCTAAAATGAAATATAGCCCAGCCGGTGTGGCTCAGTGGTTGAGTGTTGACCCATGAATCAGGAGGTCATGGTTCAATTCCCGGTGAGGGCACAAGGCTGGGTTGTGGGCTCAATCCCCAGTAGCAGGGCATGCAGGAAGCAGTCAATCAATGATTCTTTCTCATGGAATCTTCTTTCCCTCTCCCTCTCCCTTCCTCTCTTTGATGTCAATGAAAACATATTTTAAATGAAATATAATTCCTGTGATTTGTATATATTACATTAAGTTCTCAATTTTTAATTACTTTAACTTCACAATGATCTTTGAGGTAGGGAGGTATTATTACAACCGTTTTTATAGACTAGAAAATTAACATGCAGCATTATGTAATTAGCTTGAGGTCCAAAGTCTAGTTTATAATCCATAGCTCTCAAATATTTACCTTCTCGAGGCTCCATCACAAACTACTTTATATCTGTATTATACCACACATGTGCTTATTTATGTCTTTCTCCCCAATGACAATGATGTTATAAGCTCCTAGGGGGAAGGAATCCAGTCCCTCCTCAATCACCCCACAATGACTGGAATATAGCTAATCAAGAAATTAAATTTGCTAACTAAATAGCTAAATTGGATTCTCCTGTCTCCTTGGTTTCCCACACACATTACAGAGGACACACACACACACACACACACACACGCAGAGAGAGAGAGAGAGAGAAATAGGCATCAGCGTCAACCTGGAGAAACCCTGGGTGCATTATAAGTCTGAAAATCAGAGAAATCCACCTATTCAAATCTAGGTACCACCAGGTATTTTTGTCACTAGAGCAAATCTGCTAAAATATATAACAATCATCCTAATATAAAGATATCTATAATTATAAATACACATATCTATTAACATTTTTTTACATTTCAAGACACACTCAAAATAGAAAAATAAATATTATAAAATTAAGATGAAATACAAATATGTTTAGGTAATTATATAATTTCCTTTATAATGGTACAAAAATATTTTTATCTCTCTAAATATTATTACAATATTTTATATTTTGTGATACCAATATGATTGAATTCTCACCTCCATGTTTACAATGTATTTATACTTGACAAATATAGATTTTTAAATGAGCTAAAGATGTGATAAAATACTTTAATTATATATCTTCCTTTTAATGCTACAAAACACCTTTCTGGTCTTGCATCACTTTTTTTTTCTTAAATTACTGCAATTCAAATGTTTGAGTTTATTTCAATACTTAGTTTTAATGTCTATAGAAGTTAGAAAAGTAACTTCACAAAAACATGTTACATAATATTTGCATCTGCCGATATTTCAAATGGTGTGTTTAATAATTTTGCATTTTGTTATGTAAGATTATATTGTCATTATTTTTATAAAATCTCATGATATGAAAAAAGTTCATGTTTGTAAAAAAAATGTCAGCACTACCATTTCCTTATGCTTGCACTATTAATATTCTTATAGTTAATCACATTCTTTGTAAGAGTCTCTTGAAACCACAGTTCTGTTAGGAAAGATGATTTTACTTAAGCTGGATGCACTGTCATATGTCACAATGCACTGAAAGTGAAGGAAGGCGTGAGACCGCCACTTCGAGTCTCTTCCTATGACTCCCACTCTGCTTTAAAAGTACCCGTCTACCGCCACAATGTGTGACCATACGTACCACACGTGAACTGAACCAAGTGTCAGTCTATAGACTAAATATTCCAAAAACTTGAATTCTTTTGTGTAATTTTAGAAAAAATAAAGAAATAAAAATTCAAATCTTTTCTTTTCCCAAGCAAAGGCTGACACTCCCCTGACTCTGATGGCCACTTCTAGAAGAGGGGTCTAATTAAATACAGGGGCTCCACAGGTTGGCCTCGTGGGTGCACGGGTCCAGGCTCCAGAGAGGTGGCGGGGGGCGGGGGGGGGGGGGGGGGAGGGGGGAAGAAGCCTTTTTTTTTGCTATTGCTTTAAAACAAAACTACTGCAAACTTATTGTCTTAAAACAACACACATTTATTATCTGACACTTTCTGGGACAGGAGTCTAGGCATGGTTTAGCTTAGAGTCCTACAAAGCTGCCACCCAGGTACTGGCCAGGGCTGGAGGTTTGGCTGTGGAGGGATCCGATACCTCCTCACTCAAACTGTTGTTGATGGTGTTCAAGTGTTTGTGACTGGAGCGCTGAGTGCTTCAAACTTTTGTTGGCTGTTGACCAGAGGCCACCCAGCTCCCATAGCCCGCCCACAGTTTCTTGCCAATGGGATTTCTCAACATAGTTCCTTCCTTACAGTCAGCTAGGGAGAGAGAGAATCCAGCCAGACTAAAGCTACACATTGATGTAATGTAATCACATGGTCACAAACTCATAATCACGTAACTCCATCACCTTTGCCCTGTCAGTTAGAAGCAAGGCATGGTCTGGCCCACTCTCAAAGGAGGGGAGTCACACAAAACTGAGAATACTAGGAGGGGGGTGGTTTATGCGACCACATTCAGACTCTGTCTGCCACATCAATGTTTACTGTCAAAAGGGAAAATATTCCCCAAGCAAAACCCTAATCTTAAAGTTACAAATTATATCCTTGACTGTGTTTCTTAAAGTATGGTTCTCAACCAATGGTGTCAGAATCATCTGGGTGCTTGTGAAAAATACAGATTTATGGGCAATGTCCTAGGCTGGTTTCATCAGAATTTTGTGGGGTGGAGCCTAAGAATCAGCATTTTAAATTAGCTATTCGCTATTCACCACTACAGTTTAAAAATCACTCCTCTAAGCACAAGCCAGAAGTTATTCTAAGAGTAGAAGAAATTGAAGGTGGAATAATATGACACCTCCTGGCTTACTATGTGAAGGAAAATAAAACCTCATTATCATAAAATCTGAGAACTAGAGGCCTCTCAGAGATCACCTAACCTAGTTGTTCTTAAACCTGCAGAGATTCGCCCACATCAGTTAAGTCAGAATCTCTGGAGGTTGGGTTAAACACCAGCATTTAAAAAAAAACAAAAAACAAGTATGCTCTAAGTCTATGTCATTTACCTAAGTCAAGAATCACTAGCCTAATCCAAACCCCTTATTTTAAAAGAAAAGAAAACTCGGGCCAAGTGAATTTGTCATTTCTAGCATCTCACTGATTCTAATGACAAAGAACTTAGCTGTCCTGAAACAGAAGTCCAATGATATTCTCTCCCTCTCCCTCTCCCTCTCTCTCATTTTATTTTTGAGAATATTTATGAGTTTATTTGAGCCAAAACTGATGACAATTGCAGGGAAGCAAGATCTCAAATGCTTCATCTCTCTCTATTATTTAACAGGCCCTCTAGTAGGCCTGATATTAGAAAGGGTTAATGCTGGAAACGTTTGAGAGTAAAGTGTTTTTGCAATATTGGTAAATGTTCTTTTTGAAAAATCAATTCTGTACTTATGTCTGTACTAGAGGCCCAGTGCACGAATCCATGCACAGGTGGGGTCCAGCTGGCCTGGCCCCAATGGGGGCAGATTGGGGCCCGGCCTATTGGGAGGAGGAGACAGTGGGAGGTTGGCCTGCGAGCCTGCCCTGATCAGGGCCCAATCAGGGCCCGGCTGGCTGGGGGATAGGCCGAGGGTGATTGGCCGGTGGGCCCTGCCCCCAATTGGGGTGGTGGGGGGGGGGGCGATTAGAGGCAGGGCCGGCCATGGGGAGGGGCTGTGGCCAGTGGGCCGGCCTGCCCCACCCCGAATAGCTAATGGGAAGAGCTTTGGGTGTAAGTATATCAGGGATCAGCAGCTGGGAGAGGGGCCATGGGAGGTTGGCCAGCCAGCCCCACCCTTCATTGGTGGGGGGGGGGCAGCGATTGGAGGCAGACCTGGCTGGGGGGAGGGACTGTGGGCCGATTGGAGTGGTGGAGGCTGATGGGGGCCAGCAGCCTGGGGGAGGGACCATAGTGGTTGGCCAGCAGGCCCTGCCTCTGTTCAGAGTGAGGGGACCAATCAGGGGTGGAGCTAACTGGAAGGAGGGGCCACTGGCCAATCTGGGTGGTGGGGGCCCATCAGAGGTGGGCCAGCTGGGGGGAGGGGTTGCAGGTAGTTGACTGGCTGGTCCTGCCCCTGATTGGATTGTGGGGGCCATTCTGGGGTGGGGCTGGGCAGGAGGAGGGGCTGTAGGAAGTTGGCCAGCTGGCCCGCCCCTATTGGGGTAAGGAGGGGCAATCAGGGGCATGGCCAGCTGAGGGGAGGGGCTGCGGACCAATCAGGGTGGTGGGGGCCCATCTGGGGTGGGGCCAGCCAGGAAGAGGGGCCACAGGGGGTTGGCCGGCCAGCCGCACCCCCTGATTGAGCCGGTTCACTGGCCGCAGTGGGTGTCATAATGCAGTTCTGGTCATTACAGCATTCTGGTTGCTGGCTTTTTATATAGAGAGATTCCTATAAGAACTAAAAGGAAAGCTGCCAGACCTCTGACTACAGCCATAGCACTGGCAAGAATCGCAGCTATAATTACACACAAAGCTCTTGCCATTAGCTATGTTTTCCTGAAGTGGTTTTAAAAACCAAGTATTACATATCTACTATACAGGACTCGAACTTTTGTATTTTTTTTACAGCTTTAAACTTGTGTTCTCAGAGACAGAAAGTAACCAATCATTAGCATTTCCCATCATCTTTGCTTCTTTCTTTCATTTCTTGTTTTCTCTTTTCCCTGTGTTCTTGTTTATTTTACAAGATACCCTTAAAAAGCCCTGCGTAAGTGAGGTGAGTAAGCTGTTCGGGAGGGCGGGGTCTAGGTTCTAATCCTTACTATGCTCTAGTCTTGGCATACAAGACAATTTATTTAATGTCCCTATCTTCTTTTTCTATTCTGTGAGATAAATAGCATAGTTCAGGATCATAATGAGAATTGTGAGAGTAGTTTACAAACTTAAGTATTGTAGAGATATGATCTATTAAATCATGATGTATTTCTGATAAGGCATATTTTGGTGTAAGATATGTCCATTGGAAGCCACATGCAAAGGAGTTTCCTGAAATTGTGCCCCTTAAGAAATGTATTCAGTATAGAGGCTTACACAAAACTGAGAAAGCAAATTCCCAAAGTATATACAAAGAGTAAAGTCTTTTTTGTTATCTAATTCCTAATTAATGGTGTTTAAATAATCACTACTCCTTTCTCTTTTATTTTTCACCACTCCTTTCTTAAATTCCCTACCTTTATCCCAGATCTTATCTGCCTACATTTTTTTCTATAATTCTGCCTTAATGTTTTATTTAAAATTTTTTCAATTATGTCCTTCCCAAAACACACAAAAACACTGTTCAAAAGAAAATATAGAAACACAAAAAGAAATCAATACCTAAGGCACTTATTTGTAAATTAGATAACAAAAAACATTTATCAAATAGGATTATCTTATATAATAAAGAGGTAATATGCAAATTAATCATCACACCCTCATAAAATGGCTGCCTACAACCAGGCCAGCAGGAGGTTAATGAGGGACAACCAAAAGACTGAACAAGCAGGCTGTGTGGGGAAACCAGGCCAGCAGGGGGGTTAGTGAGGGTCGACCAAACAACTGCATGGGGCAGCCAGGCCGGCAGGGGTGGGGTGGTCGTGAGGGGTGACCAGACTGGCAGGGGGAGCAGTTGGGGGCGACCAAGCCATCAGGGGGTCATTTGGGGGCAACCTGGCTGGCGGGGGGTGCAGTTAGGGGTGACCAGGCTGGCAGAGGGGGCAGTTAGGGGTGATCAGGCAAGCAGGCAGGTGAGCAATTAGGAGCCAGAGGTCCAGGATTATGAGAGGGATGTCCAACTGCCATAGGCCTGGTCCCTGGGATTGGGCCTAAACCGGCAGTCAGGCATCCCCAAGGGGTTCTGGATTAGAGAGGGTGCAGGCTGGGCTGAAGGGAACCCCCGTTCATGAATTTCATGCACCAGGCCTCTAGTATTCTTATATATAGGAAGAAATCCTGTGGGAATATTTTGTCTTTTGGAGAAGAGGAGGGAAGAGTACATTTTTTTTTGTCTAAAGTTTTACATATGTCTTCTTTTTCCCCAACTACCCCCCTCTCCCCCTGTCCCAAGCCATTCCCATCCTGGGCAAGCCCCCACCACCCCAGTGTCTGTGTGCATTGGTTATGCTAATATGCATGCATACAAATCCTTTGATTGCTCTCTAACCCCCGCCTCCCCTACCATTGGTCTCTGGATCTACTCTTGTATATCAAATTATGTTGATCATTATATCCCACATATGAGTGAAATCATGTGATATTTATCTTTCTCCAACTGCCTTATTTCACTTAGCATAATGCTCTCCAGTTCCATCCATGCTGTTGCAAATGGTGAAAGTTCCTTCTTTTTTATAGCAGCATAGAATTCCATTGTGTAGATGTACCACAGTTTTCTAATCCACTCACCTGCTGATGGGCACTTAGGCTGTTTCCAAATCTTAGCTATTGTAAATTGTGCTTCTTTGAACATAGGGATACATATATCCTTTCTGATTGTTGAGTACATTTTTTTATTGATTATAAAAGTGGCCTGAGCTTACAGTAAATAGGAAGAGACCATGTAGAGAAGATAATATCACTTAGCCAGAGTTAATCATGTTTAACATTTTCATACACCTTTTTCCAATCTTTCTTCTATGAACAAATATCCTTTTTATGTTTCAAAATTTGGATGAATTGTTCACAATTTTATATCCTCGTTTTTTTATTTAACATTTTATCATAAATACTGTTTCAGTTCCTTGATTTTTATACTCACGACTTTTAATGGTTTTATTTTATTCTATTGTATCAAAGAATCATGATGTAATTTTTTATTCTCTTATTGTTAGGCAGATTAACATAATAAGAACTATCACTAACAAAGACTTAAGTGGTGCTTGTTTCTTCTTAATAGATTTTTTTACAGCAGTTTTAGGTTCATAGAAACTTGAGAGGAAGGTGCAAAGATTTCCCATATACCTGCTGCCTCTCCACATGGATAGACAACCTCACTGTCAATATTCCCATCCAGAGTGGTACATTTGTTACAGTTGATGAACCTACATTGACACGTCATAATCATCCAAAGTCTATAGTTTATAGGTAGGGTTCACTCTGGGTATTGTACATTTTATGGGTTTGGACAAGTGTATAATGACATGATTTCACCATTATAATTTTATTAGAGGCCCGGTGCATAGATTCGTGCACCAGTGGGGTCTCTCAGTCTAGCCTGTACCCTCTTGCAATCTGGACCCCTTGGGGAATGTTAAACTGCTGGTTTCAGCCCGATCCCCACAGGCCAGGCTGAGGGACCCCACTGGTGCACGAATCTGTGCACCAGGCCTCTAGTACGCATATACGATCTTTGGTTAATCTCTTCCCACCTCCTCCTTCCCCCTTCCCTCTGAGATTCATCAGTTCCATGTTTCCATGCCTGTGCATTGAGCGCCTGCCCCCTTGTGGTCAGTGCATATCATAGCTACTGGTGGAATGGTTGCTTAGGCTTTTATATATAGAGAGAGTAGTTTCACTGCCCTAAAAATCCTCCCACTTACTCATGTCTTTCTCCCCCCAACCCCTGAAAACCACCAACATTTTTACTGTCTCCATAGTTTTGGACTTCCAGAATGTAATATAGATGGAATCATACAGCATGTAGACTTTTCAGATTGGCTTCACTTGGTAATATGCATGTCTAAGGTTTCTCCAAGTCTTTTCATGGCTTGGTTGCTCATTTCTTTTTAACACTGAATAATATTCCATTGCCTGGACACACCACAGTTTATTTATTCATTCACATACTGAAAAATATTAAGGATGCTCCCAAGTTTTGGCAATTATGCATAAGCTGCTATAAACATCCATCTGCAGGTTTCTATGTGGACATAAATTTGCCACTCCTTTGGAATATCAAGGAACACAACTACTGAATCATATGGTAAGAATATGTTTAGTTTTGTAAGAAATCACCCAACTATCTTCCAAAGAGGCTATACCATTTTGCATTCCCACAAGGAACCAAAGAGTTCCTGTTGCTATACATCCTGACTAGCATTTGGTGTTGTCAATGTTCTGGATTTTGGCAATAGGTAGACAGTGGCATCTCATTGTTTTGATTTGCATTTTCCTAATGACATATGATCTTTTCATATGCTTATTTTCCATCTGTATATCTTCTTTGATGAGGTGTCTGTTAAGGTCTTTCTTTGGCCCATTTTTAAATCATGTTGTTTAATTTATTAATTTTGAGCTATAAGATTTCTTTGTATACAGTCTTTTACCAGTTGTGCCCTTTTGCACATATTTTCTTCCAGTCTATGGCTTGTTTTCTCATCCTCTTAACATTGTCTTTCATACTTCATTTTAATGAAGTCTGACTTATTAATTATTTCTTTAACTGATTGTGCCTTTGACATTGTATCTAAAATGTCACTGCCCTATCCAAGGTCATGTAGGTTTTCTCCTATGTTATCTTGTGCAAGCTTTATAGTTTTTCATTTTACATTTAGGTCTATGATTCAATCTGAGTTAATTTTTGTGAAGGGTGTAAGGTGTGGATGTAGACTCACTTTTTTTGCATGTGAATATCTAGCACCATTCATTGCCATCTGCTGAAAACAAGCTTTACTCCATTGTATTGTCTTAGCTTCTTTGTCAAGAATCAGTTAACTATGTTTAAGTTGACCACTTTCTGGGCTCTCTATTCTGTTCCATTGATCTATTTGTCTACTCTTTCACCAGTACTATCCTAACTTGACTACTGTAGCTTTATAGTAAGTTTTAAAGTCAGTGTCAACCCTCCAACTCTGTTTTTCTCCTTCAATATTAGGTTAGCTATTCTGAGTATTTTGCTTTTCCATATAAAAGTTAAACTCAGCTTGTCTATATCCATAAAATGACTTGCTGGGATTTTTATTAGGTTTGTATTAAAGATATCAATCAAGTCAGGACAACCTGACATCTTGGTAATATTAAGTCTTCCTATCCATGAGCATGCACTATCTCTCCATTTATTTAGTTCTTTGATTTTGTTCATGACTTTTATGATTTTTCTTATATATACCATGGCACATATTTTGTTAGATTTGTAGCTAAGTATTACATTTTGGGTGATGCTAATGTAAATGGTATTATGTTTTTAACTTAAAATGTTACTTGTTCGTTGCTGATATATAGGAAAGCATTGACTTTTATATGTCAACCTTGGTATAATTATTTATTAGTTCCAGAAGTTCTTTTCTCAGTTATTTTGGATTTCCTACATAGAAGATCACGTTACTTTCAAAGACTGTTTTATTTCTTCCTTCCCTATCTGAATACCTTTTACTTCCTTTTCATGTCTTATTGCATTATCTAGGACCGTCAGTACAATGCTGAGAAGCAGTGATGAGAGAAGACATTATATGCTTTGTTCCTGACCTTAGTGGGAAAGCTTTAAGTTTTTCCTCATAAAGTTTGATGTTAGCTATAGGTTTCTTTTAGTTATTCTTTATCAAGTTGAGGAAGGTCACCTTGATTCTTAGTTTACTGAGACTTTTTGTCATGAATCAGTCCTGGATTTTATCAAATGGTTTTTCTCCATCTATTGATATAATCATGTAATTTTTTTCTTCTTTAGTTTATTAATATAATGGGTTACATTAATTAATTTTCAAATGTTGAACCAGCCTTACATATTGAGGACAGACAGACCTTGTTAAGAAGAGCAGAATGCTCTGGTGTGCTTTTAACTGATGTCTTTTCCCTGTCAGAAGCACAAGATGGTTTTTCTCCAATGTTAACTATGAGAACCAGGTCAAACCCATGGAAGTAAAACTCACAAAAGTGTAGGGTCCCCCTATGTGTGGGTGCTTTCAAGCTTTTAACTCGGGGTTTTCCAGAGTCTCCAGCAACTCATCAATTACATTCAGGTTTTCTTACCAGCGCACTGGTTCCCTTGAAGTTGTTTATTTCTGGGTTTCTACTCTGGTAAGTTGTGATTCTCTGTATACACCTGTCTGTCTCTCCAGTTTTGGAAGCAGTAGTTTGTCCTGTGACCTCACTTTTCTTATGGATCTAAAAAGAATTTTTGATTTTCTAGTTTGATTACCTTTTTGCTTGTTTTTAGGGCGGAGTGGCAACTTCTGAGATTTTCCCATTCATGTATTATCTTTTTATTCCCACAAGCAGGTTGAATGATATGAAATATCCCATATATAATGGGTTTTAACAAAAAAAAGTGGCAATTTCAATTACTTAACCTCATTGATATTATCATTATTATACAGATACTAATTTTTAGAGGTTAATTACCTGCCCATGTTACACAGCATATGGAAAAGCTCAGATATAAACCCACCTGGGTCTGATTCCAAAGTCCTGATCTTTACCAACACTATTTTATAAGTCTTTAAATTTGGATTGCTATACTTATATTTTTTAACAAATCCTCTCCCTTCTGTTTCTATTAATACTCTTCCTTCTAATTAAAATAATGTTACATCTACTTCTATATATTATGTAATTCCCTGATGATCAAAAAAGATTCATTCTCTTTCTATTCATTTGCCTAACTTCTTTCTTTTATTGGAAATTAAACAAGTTGAGCTACTTCAAAGATTAGCCATGGAAACATCAAACATGACAGAGTAGTTCACTTTTCCTAGGTTCAAGATGTTCCCTCTTTATTCTTTTATCCTCTGACCTAACATTTTAGATGACCTTATTTGGGTCAGTTATTTTTACTATAGTAATGGTATAGGATTGAGCACATTTTTACACAGTCTTTCTATGTACAGACAAGACCAGAAGAAGAAAACTCACTCATTAAGCATGTGTGATATGCCACTCATAATGAAAAACAACAACACTACACATATTATAATATTTTATTCTCACTGTAACCCTATGGCATAGAAATTATCATCCCATTTTATTGATGAGAAAATAGAAAGAATAGATAATTAATTACCTGTTGTTTGTGATTACTTAGGAACAGATCTAGAAATAAAATCCAGGTTGGAGGCCTGGGCGGATATTGATTTTATACAACAAGGTTCAACAGAAATATCCATCTCTGGCAGTAAACAGAAACCAATTATTCTTGTTGGGTTTCAATGATCTTCTAAACATATCTTAAATATCCTGAAATCTTGCTCAAATGATTCCCAAGTAGCATGGTAAAATGTCTTCCCTTATCTCAACACTTTTCTGGCTGGGTTTCCCCATCTACCAGTTCTTGTTGCTAGACTCACTGTGTAACTTTAGGCATGCCACTTAATTCACTGAGTCTTGACTATATGATCTACAAAATTAGATCCATTTAAGTTTTAAAACTCTACAAGTATATGTGTAAGAAACAAAGAAGTCCACTATCCATGAGACAAGAGAAAATAATTATACTAGTCATTTATAATTTACAGAAACCTCCCATGCACTGAATATAATTAATTATAGGATCTTCTGAAAATATATAACATCAAAATGAAATAATAGGAAACTTGTTGTATACAGTGAAAATTTTTAATGTATTTATAGGAAGCTATACACTAGAACAGTCGTTTTGCTCTTGTTAAGAGAAAGTTTTGTTTTAGTGGTATTGGTTTTTTTATTTAGGGAGCATTATGTTTTGCTTTTGTTAGAAGGCTACTTTGTTTTTCTTTAGGGGGGCGGTTTTATTAAAGAAAGGAACATCAATTGAGCTATCAGCTATTAAAGTGTGTATACATTTTGGGGGGACACACTTTAACAGCTGATAGCTCAATTTTGAAAATGAAATGTATTTTAATAAACATTGCCTTTGTAACTATTCAAAGTGTGTGTATACATTTTTGGGGATACCCTATATATAGATTAGCCATAAAAATAAGGAAATCCTGCCATTTGCAACAACATGGATAAGCCTCCTATAGTTCATTATGCTAAGTGAAATAAGGCAGACAGAAAAAGATAAATACCACATGGTATCACTTGTATGTGGAATCTTTTTTTAAAAAAAAGCAGTAGAATGAGGGTGGAGGGAGAAAAGGGAGATGCTGGACATAGGATACAAACCCTCAGTTACAAAATGAATAAGATCTGAAGATATAATGTATAATATGGTGACAATAGTTAATAATACTGTATTGTATAATTAAATTTTGCTAAAAAAAATAACTTAAATGTTCTCACCTAAAGAAAAAAGAAAGGTAATTATGTGAGGTGATGAATATACTAATTAACTTGATTGTGGGAATCCTTTCTCAATGTATATGTATATCAAATCCTTGTGCTCTATACTTTATTTTATTCATCAATTATGCCTCAATAAAACTGAAAAATAAATTTCAAAAATATCTGGAGTTGCCCTGACTGGTTTGGTTCAGTGGATAGAGTGTTGAACCTGCGATCTGAAGGGTCCTGGGTTCGATCCCAGTCATGGTCATGTACCTTGGTTGTGGGCACATCCCCAATGGGAGTTGTGTAGAAGGCAACTGATCGATGTTTCTCTCTCATCAATGTTTCTAACTCTCTATCCCTTTCCCTGCCTCTCTGTAAAAAATCAATAAAATATATTTTTAAAAAAATATCTGGAGTTGTCTTTTAATTAAATCACTTATTTCCTTGATAGCTACAGAAAAGTAAAATTGATAAGGCACACTTTTACAAGCAAGTTCATAATTCGCTTATTTTATTATACTTTTTGTGAGTCAAAGTCTTGTGCTTTAAAGAGAATCCATTTATATACTTGCAAGATTTCTTTTACTCTCTAAAATAACAAAATGCTGTGCATAGTCAATAAAACTATCTTTCCATCTTAAAAAGGAGGGAAGGGGATTAAAGTCTCCCATTTTATATGAACCTTCTCTCAAAGGGCCTCTGGCTACCTCCACTACCAGCTGCTACATCAAAAGAGGAGTTCACACCAGCTAAAAGATAATGGAAAAGAAGGTTGAAGGTGGAAAATACAGTCTGCTTTCTTCTTAAGGTGGATAGAATATTGCCTCTAAAAGAATATATGTTATAAAAAGGATGTAGCTTTTGAGTACTTGATCTTTTAACCTTCTGACATTTTATATTGGAAAAATAAAATTGATGCCATGGGTGTGAGGCTCAGCTAACTCAGAGTAGTAATGATGTGGAGTGAAATGAGAACTGTGGGGTATTTATTGGGCAGAAGGTAACGATAAAAAGAAGCTGTATGTGGCACTATTTATAGGGACAGTTTTTAAAAGAATAAGATTTAAAGGGTCTCACATAATGGGATCGCATTAAATCCCCTCTGAATAGTCATTATATTTGAGCAATAAAAAAAGCTGACTTTCTTTCTTGTTGGATGCGGGTATTCGTGTTTAGTCTGTGTTATATCAACATAGATATATAGCCAAGAAATATACAGGTGCTTTTATGAATAAGAAAGACATCTGTAAACAAGGATCCTTGTAAAACCACTATGACAGAAATCATGTTAGCATGCTTACTAATAGCGCCTGGATGTCTTAAAAGGGAAAAGGCGTGGCTTATGGACTGTAATGGCTGTCCATCTACAATGAGGAGCAACCAGGACACCACCATTTTTGTTTCGTAGATAATGCTGCCCATTTCTATGATAGAGTCCATCCTAGTGGAGTACAAGGATCATAGGTGGGGATCTATGATCTTAAGGATCTTTTATAAAAGGTAAGCAATAATGGAAAAAGCATACTAATTTGAGACATTTGTATCTGAACTACCTTGAGACTGGCTAACAGACTAGAATCTGCTGGGCAATGTCAGTGTGAGTCACATGATGGCACCTAAAGGCACAACCATGAGTCAAAACTGATAGGAAACAAAAAGCTTCCAAAAGAAATCAAAGAGGGCTTTCCAGATACCTTTCCCCTGAATTACTTGCTTCATGAGGAGCAGTATGAGCTAGTGGAAAGGGCATTGCCCCAGGAGTCATGTAGACCTGGGTTCACATTCTGCTTCTACCACCTGATGACTGCTGAACTTGTTTGAACTTCCATTTCCACTTCCGTAAAAAGGGGATAGTAGACTTCTTTCACAGGGTGGTTATATGAACTGATATAGAAACAATGGATAAAGCACCTAGTACATAGTCCATGCACAGTAAGAGTTAATATTATTGTTAGAGGTAAGAAATCATTGACTTATGAAACGTCAGCAATCACTTAGTGGACATCCTCCTCCTGAGCTTCACTGGTGTTCAAATGGTTCCTCAAAGCCCTAGCAGTTCCACAAAGTCTGCTTGCAAATGGCCCAGAGGATGGGGAGCAGGGACAAAGAGGAAACACTGTGGTCCTCTTAGCTCACCTCAACACAGCCACTCTACTTTTCTCCCTTTGATATGTTGGGCTTTCATGTAAATGTTTAAAGGAGAGAGTCTCATGGGCAAAAAGAAGTTAGGAAAACCATCTGAAGAACTTAAGTGGACACTTGATATTAGACAGGAGCATGTGCCATTCCAAAGTCACAGGGCCTGGGAGAGCCATGTCTCTGTGTGGTGGTTGTAGCATATGTCCCAGCACAGTTTGTGAGGGGCCCTTCCATGCCCAATACTGCATATGTGCATGTACATGCAAGTGCACACACACAAGCATACACACACAGACACACCTCTAAGGCTGCCTCAGTATCAGGAACATCACATGTGCCAGTGCATGTGCCTCTGCTGACATTAATCAGGAACATCAGATCTCAGGAAAAGCTTGGTTCTTAGATTGCACCACCTTGTGTGGCCCAAGCCAGGTTTGCAACAAAGCTAATGACCTGAGAGTTGAATAATTACTTCATCTTTACTGTATTAGGCAGCGTCCTCCAGAGAAATCAGCAGGATGCAAAGAGACAAGAAGATTTCTTTTAAGAAACTGGCTCATGTGATTGCAGGGGCTGGCAAGTCCAAAATTTGCAGGGCAGACCAGAGGACTAGAAATTCCAGGACTAGATGTTGCATCTTGAGTTCAGAGGCAATCTGAAGGCAGAATTCTTCCCGCCTCAGGGAATTCCAGTCTTTTCTTTTAAGGCCTTCAACTAATTGGGTAAGCCCTACTCACATTATGGATAGGAATCTACTTTATTCAAAATATACTGATATAATGTTAATCATATCTTAAAAAACCGTGTTCACAGCAACAACTGCACTGCTGTTTAAGCAAACAATGGGGCACTGTAGCCTAGCCAAATTGATAGGTGAAATTACCATCACACGTACCATATGACAGGTGACATTTGTTTTTTGTAGGTTTGAGGGTTTTTTAATATTATTTACCTGTGCATGCTGGGCTTTTTGTTTGTTCATTTTTGGTCCTTACCCACCTAAAAATGCATTTTAATTACTCTACCAGTTAGCAAATTGTCATATAAACAAACCACTTTGAAACTTCGTGGCTGAAAGCACCAACCATTCATTTAGTTCACAATTCTGTGGGTGAACACTTTAGACTGAGCTCAATTGGGCAATTCTAGTCTCCAGTGAATTTATTCATGTGTCTGTGGTCGGGTACTGGGTTAATTAAGTGCTGGTTGATCCACGATGGCCTTAGCTGGGATGGCCCAGCTCTGCTCCACATGGTCTCTCATCTTCCATCAGGCTGACTCATGCTAGAGCACATGGAGGAGGCAGGGGTCCCTAAAGAGAGCAAAAGCATACAAAGGCCTCTTGAGGCCTCAGCTTGCAAGGTCCGGAAAAATCGGGTTGCCTCTTGATTCTAGACACTTCAAAGTGACATTGCAGGGAACACAGCTGTAGAAATAACTGTGGCCATTTTTGCAAAGCAATCTTCTACAGTTCCCCTCAAGAATAGACTATCAGCTAGCCTGTCAATTCCTGACACATAAATAAAGTCAGTGAATATACTCTCCCTTCCCAATCCTTTCGGTCACCATTTTAAAGGAATTCAAGTTTTCACAAATATAGGCAGGCTATCATTTCTGATTCAGACTTTCATCCTGTGCTATTCTCTGTACTGGGCACCCTAGAAAGGTGGGAGTAAGAAAGAAATTGAGAGAACTTTAATCTATACCTCCACTCCAAACACAAGTATTAGAGATATCCTATAAAGGTGAATAGTTCCCTTTTAATAAAACAGAGGTTCTCAAATTTAGTCATTCTTAGGCAGCTGAGTGCCTTATAAAAAACTACTGCTATTCCTCTAAGTCACTATTTCTCAACTTTTCCTCACCAGGTTCCCCCCATTTACCTTAGACAATTTTTCCCTAATCATCACCCTCATGAAATTTTACTACCATAGATACTCTGTATATCTGTGCTTCACAGATAAAGAGTTTGGTATTTTTTTGGCCCCAAGTTTCACCAACCAAGCTGTATCCCACTTGGGACAAGATTGCCCCCAACAGGAATACAAGCCCAAAGTTCTCAAAAATGTCTCTTCTCTAGTCCCCAACCACCCCTGCCTTACCTCCCCTGTCCCAGAATCAAGCCAAGATTTTCCCATATTCAGCTCTAATCATAAGTCAGGGGCTGCTGACACCAGTGAATCTGTCTTCACATGACAAACAATAAAAAGAGGAAGATAGGAGAAAAAGTCAAGTAGAATTTCATAAATAAGGTCTGAACTGACAGGGGCAAGCCAGAGGGGAGGGAAATCTCCAGTTATAGCTGAAGACTGAATCACTGTTCAGAACTATCAAACCCCAAAACAAAAATCCATGCCCACCCTTACAGAAACTCAAGGTATGAATTACAACGGAAATGGCTTGCAAACCAATACCATTCCACATTTTCCTGATCTTTCTTCTTTTGTGTTCACATGTGGCAGTGTATGTGCCTTATGAAGCAATTGAGCATAAACTAGGTATTTGTTGGTATTTCCTACTGATGCGTATCCTTATACGAGCTTTCTGTTTGGATCATGGCAACATGGGGTGTGTTGTAAAGCATGCTAATGTATTACAATGAGCGTATAATGAGGCTAGGGCTTACTGTTAGGTGAAATTAGTTGCCATGTTGGATCAAGCTGGCCTCTGCCAGCTTTAAACCATAAATCTGGTGCGGAGTGGGGGTGATCTTCCTTCTTACTGACAGTTTCTGCAGCTTTCACCAATTGCAGCTGTTCTGCCACATACCTTGTCTAGCAATGAGTTTCAGTTCATTGAAAGAAATTTCTAGTTGTTGCTCTGATCGACGATTTGGGGCCAAATCAATACATACATTTAAGAATAAGTGCAACTGTTCAAAACTGAGTTACCTATTAATTCGAGATAGTTGGAGGCGTAGTGCCTTGCAAGGTACAGTGAGAGCACAGGGACTGGTCCATCACGGGACTGAGTTCTAGCTGGGCCAACAATAGGGAGCTTTGAGCTGGTCCATTATTTTTGCTGAAGTCCTCTTTCCTCACCTATAAATAATGTAGAATTTGAGATGTGGCCGCTACCTTTCTTTAAGGAAAGGTAATAAAGCCAAAAGAAATATCTCAATTTTAAAGGATTATGTTTTATTTTAACTTCAAAAATGAAATATAGATCTATCTAGAAGTATAGATAGGGTAGAATATGATTCCAAAAACATGAGAAAGCAAAAGGGTAATATACCCAAAAGTGTAAAGAGAAACCAGGTGAAATAGTTCAGATTCTAAGAACAAATATTCTGCATAAGCATGACTAATTTAGTAACAAAAATATGCATAATTTAACAAATAAGCTCTTCCTAGTCCTTACATCAGTAAAGGGACAGTTCCCACCCTTTCTCTCCATGCACTCTGAAAAATGTAATACAAGATGCTAGCCCTAATGCAAAACTTATTTCACTGATGGTGAAGGAGCCAAGAAAAAGAATTAAGCAAGCAAACAAATAAAATAACTTCTTGAGTTATCATGAGGCTTCATCCTCATGGATGGGATTAGTGCCTTTATAAAAGGGGTTCCAGAGATCTCCCTCACCTGCTTCCTCCATGTGGACACAACAATAAGGTAGCAGTCTGCCACTCAGACAAGGGCCTTCACCATACTGTGCCTGTCCTTGCCGGCTCCCTGATCTTGGACTTCCCAGCCTCCAGAATTGTGAGAAATATCAGCCAGTCTTTTCTATTTTGTTGTAGGAGCCCAAATAGACTAAGAAATATTGTAAGTATTTTGTATCTGGTGTATTCCTTCTAGTATGCTGTTCTTTTAGATCATGCATTGTTGTATCAGTAGTTTACTTCTTATTATTCCATTGAATGTTTACCTACATCTTACTGATTGATCCATTTATCAGTTAATAGGCATTTAGTCATCACTAGTTCAGGGCTATTATGAATAATACTGCCATGAACATTCACATACACTTACCAGTGTATTGTAGTGTATGGGTACACATGTTTTTATTTCTCTTAGGTAGACACTTAGGCAGGAAATGGCTGGATTATGGTAGCCACATATTTAACTTTTAAAGAAACTGCTAAACTGCTCTAAGTGGCTGTAGCATTTTGCATTATTGGACTGACTTTTAACTCAGTATATTTTAATTATCTTTATTTATTGCTTGTTTATAAACCAAATTCTACATTTGGAGCTCTGTTCTGCATTCTGTAATTTTTCTGAGAGTCTTCTTCTCAGGCGCGCGCGCACACACACACACACACACACACACACACACACACACACCAGAGCCAAGAAAAATCTCTTAAGCATCTCTGCCCTTGATTCCGGGTCTTACAGCCAGACTAAGCAATGGGGAAAACAACAATATATTAAATTTAGCTAATGAGTATAATTGACTATTTTTACTTATGTGATTAGCTTCCTTTTCAAAGTCAGCCCTAGGCCAAAGAACAAAGAACAAAATCTCCCTCTGGTCAAGCAAACAAAATAGCCAACAAGTCTTTAAGAAAATGGAAGATGACCTGAAGCAACTTGGTCTTCATTGACCCTTAAAATAAAACCAGAGAAGGAGCTATCTTTTCAATGAGAGAAGACAAAACAACAAAAGAATTCTCCCTCAGGAGGAAATATTTGCTAACTACACATTTCATCATTTTAGAAAATGCCTGCATAACTGATTGTCAGTCCCCTGAAGAGCCTTGTAGACTCTTCAGATAGAATGAAAAAGAATGTTGAACTGACAGGTATTCACCCCAAAGCAAAAGAATAGATTCTTTATGTTTTAAGAAATGTTTGTTTCTTTATATAATAATAAATAAAGTGATTTCAACCATAGTCCCTTACAATAAGAAGGCTTTTCTCTATAAGTTAAGGTAAAATAGGAATATGTAAGACAACATCTGCAAATTTAGAAGAGCTTCTCAAAGCTTTTTTTCTTTTAAATCAATGTTCAAGTTTGATTTGTTACACCATTTTTTAAAAACTAGATGGGAATAACAGAGAAGGAAAAAGAATTCTAAAAAGAATTAGCAAAATTGACATCCTATCTCATTCTCTCTCTTTACCTTTAGCCTGATCTTTACTCCTAGTTCTATTAAAAAGGATCATTGTTTTATGTTACTTAAGAAGCTACAATCTGACCTAAGCCAACAGTAATATGTGCAAATAAAAATTACTTTTTCTAATAAGAGAATTTAGGATTACCCCACACTTTTCATTCTTATTCAAGAATAAAAAGATGCTTGTCTTTTCTTGTTTGGTATCTTTTAAAGAGTCATTTAAATTATTATAGAAATAATCTTAATGACACAATCACATTAGATTTATCCACAAGAAAGCTACCTTGAAAATTGTCTTTGGTGTGCATTTTAGGCACGGTGATAGTTGTCCCTCTCACTTGCTTTAGGCTATTTCATAACTGTAATTTTGCTACTGTTAAGAATTGTAATGTAAATATCTGTGTTTTCTGATGGTCTTAGGCGACCCTGCTCGCGGTTCAGGACCCACAGGTTGAGAACCGCTGCTGTAGAGCCTAAGACCATCGGAAAACACATATATTTATATTATGATTCATTAACAGTAGCAAAATTACAGTGATGAAGTAGCAACGAAAATAATTTTATGGTTGGGGGTCACCACAACTTGAGGAACTGTATTAAAGGGTTGCAGCATTAGAAAGGTTGAGAACCACTGCTTAGGCCATTTGCTCTTTGTCAAGAGGGATAACATAACTCCCATCAGTTGCACTTGTGCTTTGAATGTTCTGTGAGTGGGATGAATTTTACTTGACTCAGTAATACTCACCCAGCTCTTATGACCAATATCAATTATTTATGGAATTCAATTATAAATTTAATGGACATTACCAACAAATAGTTGGACTTTCTATTTAAAATTATATTGTATATATTACTAGAAATTCTCTGGTTTGTGAACTAAGCATAAAAATGCTGTTTACCAACTCCAAGTTTGACCCATAAAAATCTTATATGCCTGATTCACCATGTACTTTTCCACATCCAGCTAACTGGAATAGTGATGACTAACCAGGCATGCTTCAAAGCCTCATGTTAAAGATGGAGAGGCCAGAAATGGAAGGAGTCTGCGTCCCTGGATCACTGCTCAGAAGATGCAGTTCAGGAGAGCTCCCACCCAGAAACACCCACATTACATAGCTTAACAAAAAGGAAATAACATTTTATAATGTTAAGCCCCTGAGATTAGGGGCAGGGTAGGCACATGTTACACAGTTAGTAATAAAGATACAAATTCAATTCAGAATAAAGAATAGATTATAAAATTAATTTTGGTTATTTAACTGTCTAGCCATTAAGGAGAAATAAAAATAGACCCTTATACAAAGTAGTAAATTGCCGGTGGACTAAAGAGTTGATTTGAAAAAATAAATAAATCTTGTAAGAACTGTTGTCTAATATATACACAGTTACCTTTTAATTAAGACTGGAAACTCTGAAGCTATTTTCAATAGCTTACAAGTAAATATATGCATATTTAAACCTTCAATGTGAGCCAAGCTGGTGTGGCTCAGTGGTTGAACACCAGCCCATGAACCAGGAAGTCACATTCAATTCCCAGTCAGGGCAAGTGTCAAGTTGTGGGCTCAATCCCCAGTAGGGAGGGTGCAGAAGGCTGATTGATATTTTTCTCTCTCATGAATGTTTCACTCTCTCTCCATCTCCCTTCCTCTCTCTCTAAAATCAATAAAAATATATATATTTTTAAAACTTTAATGTTACAAAGACTGGAGACTGGGTCATAAAAGACCCTGCAACTTCCCCAAGGTCACACAGCTGATGTTGCCTCTTATATTAATTATGATTACACACATTACTAGATATAAATATTAATTGGAGGTGAAGACAGAGGGCTAGAGGATGGAAGGAGGAAGAAGCTAAATTAATGTAGAAAAAAATGGCTTAATGAAGAAAATATTATAATATCACATTTATACATTTATAAAATTAGTATATGTATACAAAGCCTATTTACCAGTAAAAAATAAATTAAATACTATAGAAGAATATACCTGAAAAATTTTAAACTGTTTTATACCACACAAAGAGAAAGTTATTTTAATTATAATGAATTCACAGTAGTCCTATTTTTATTAGTATTGCATTCATTCAACAAATATTTAACGAGCACCTACTATACGCCAGATGGTTTATTAGATGCTGTAAGATACGGCCTCTGTAATATATGGGAAATGAAGATTAGCAAATTTGCTGTATAATGAAATAATGTGACCTTCCTCACATTTATAATCCCAACAAGTGCTTTTAAGTAGCACTAAAAAAAAAGTGTACACTGATCTGCAAATCCCAATAAGTGCTTTCAAGTTGCACTAAAAAAAATAAAGTGTACACTGATATCTACAAATCAAGTGTGACAATCAATCAACTATGAAAACCTTCCTCAATTCCTCCTTGCAAACTTTTCTATGTAGCTAGGCTAAAGTAATATGGGTATAGCTAGCATTATCCCCATAGGCTCAAGTGACCATAAAATCTACACCAAAAGGGAATAAAACAAGAAGCAAATAATATTTGACTTGTCAGTCTTTTCGAGATTTCTGAAGTTTAATACATGATCAGAGCTTTGACCATAGCAAAAACAAGATGTCATGCTTGACTTTGATCCAGGATTTAAGTTAAGTGGTTTGGATTTATATACAGAAACTAAATCCATAAATACATAAATACATGCTGATTCCGTTTGGATGGGCACCTTCTGCAGTATCATTTGTCAGGACCCACACAGAGACTGTTTGGAGACTTTTTTCAGAACCACTCTTTTAATTACTTTATACTTTGAAATCTATTATACTAACAAAGTATTTGCTGAATGAGTCTCTCAAAACATTGAATGCTGATTTGGCAAAAATCCCCCCCATTAGAATCCTTTTGTGGAAGCCAAAATATGCCAAGTAAGAGAGTATTTGATTATTAGAGACTCACTGGAACAAAGTGTGCTGGTCTTTATTCCTATTTCATAAACTACCTTAAAAATAAGCATGGGATGATGTCTTATGATTGTTTTTTCTATGGAAGTACATTAAGACAAAATAAGAACAGTAAGTACCTCACTGCAGAACAGGCAGGAGAGAAACAAGGGACAGAGGCCCACTGGGCAGGGCATTGTCTCTTCAATTATATAATTCTGGGAATCTTGCAAAATAGCCCACAAAAAAGGCATAGAAGTTTCCTCTGAAGCAGCCTAGTGCACTGACTGGCATGTAGTATTCAATCTTTTTTGAATGAATAAATGAATGGTTCTCCAACTGCATTTTCTACCATTCACTCTTTCTCCTTACAATCCAGCCTTCCTTGTTCCTATCTCAGGCCCTTTGCACTTGCAGACTTTTCCACCAAAAATCTGTCCCCATTTCTCCACAGGTCTCCATGGATTATTTCACATTTTAAAGTTTCCTTCCCTAGCTACCTTGTCCAAAGGAATCTCACCTTTCCAGACTCACATTCTTTATTTTTCTTATTCTATTACCTTTAGCAGGCACCACCTTCTAGTATTCACTTTTTCATTTATCATTTATTTTTTGCTTGTATGTTGCTTATCTCACTCCCTGAAGAAAGTGAGCTCTGTGAGAACAGAACCTTGCCTGGTTCAGTCACTGATATTAGTGCCTCGCACTGTACGTGGCACATAACAAGCACTCAATCAGTATTTGGTGAGTGAATGAATGAGTGTGTGTGAGAGAGAGAACACTAACACAGGAAGACTGCAAATGCCTGTTCAAGCTCAAGTTAGATACTTTCATTGAATTTTCTTTGAACATTAATTAAAATACTGGTATAGACTCAGAAATCTTCTTTTTTTAGAAGATTGTTAGATGACAAAATCATGTTGGGTATTCCCACTTCAATATCACAAAGCCAATAACAATGTTTTGCCCAATGCATTCTCTTTTATTTCCTGCCCAAAATAAAAAGCTTTTGCACAGCAAAAGAAACCATCAACAAAACAATAAGAGAGCCCACAGCATGGGAGAACATATTTGCCAATGTTATCACTGATAAGGGTTTAATCTCCAATATCTACAGAGAACTCATACAACTTAACAAAAGGAATATAAACAACCCAATCAAAAAATGGGCAACGGACCTAAATAGATATTTTTTGAAAGAAGACAGAAGGAAGGCCAAGAGGCATATGAAAATGCTCAAAGTCACTAATTATCCGAAAGATGCAAATCAAAATGACAATGCGGTACTATCTCACACCTGTCAGAATGGCAATCATCAACAAATCAACAAATGACAAGTACTGGTGAGGATGAGGAGAAAGGAGAATCCTCATGCACTGCTGATGGGAATGCAGACTGGTGCAGCCACTGTGGAGAACAGTATGGATTTTCCTCAAAAAACTAAAAATGGAACTCCCATTTGACCCAGTGATCCCACTTCTAGGAATATATCCCAAGAAACTAGAAACACCAATCAGAAAGGATATATGCACCCCTATGTTCACAGCAGCACAATTCACCATAGCTAAGATTTGGAAACAGCCTAAGTGCTCATCATTAGATGAGTGGATTAAAAAACTGTGGTACATCTACACAATGGAATACTATGCTGCAGTAAGAAAGGAGTTCTTACCATTTGCAACAGCATGGATGGAACTGGAGAGCATTATGCTAAGTGAAATAAGCTAGTCAGAGAAAGATTAATATCACATTATCTCACTCCTTTATGGAATATAATGAACAACATAAACTGATGAACAAAAACAGACCCAGAGACAGAGAAGCATCGATCAGACCATCAAACCTCAGAGGGAAAGTAGGGGAGGGTGGGGGTAAGAAGAAGAGATCAACCAAAGGACTTGTATGCATGCATATAAGCCTAACCAATGCACACAGACAACAGGGGGGTGAGGACATGAGTGGGAGTGGGGGTGTATTTTTGAGGGGGGCAATGGGGGGATAAGGACACATATGTAATACCTTAATCAATAAAGAAATTTAAAATAAAAGAGAAAAAAAAGAGAAGAAAAGGTGAGCAAGAAACACTCATCAAATCAACAGTGCTGGTTTTATTTGCTCAGAGTCTGTAGTTCATCATACTGTGGACAAGCCTCTAAGACATCCCATTACTTCAATTTCCTCTTCTCAACTTGCAGAACTAATATGATTATAATGAAGGTTAATGAGATCATGTTTCTATAATACTGACAGGTGCCACATCATTTTTTAAAACATAATCAAGCCCAATTTGTGTGACTCAGTGGTTGTGTGTAGACTTATGAACCAGGAGGTCAGGGTTCGATTCCTGGTCAGGGCACCTGCCCCAGTTGTAGGTGTGATTCCCAGTGGGGGGCGACAGGAGGTTGCCAATCGATGATTCTCTGTCATCACTGATGTTTCTATCTCCCTCTCCCTTCCTCTCTGAAATCAATAAGAATATATTTTTTAAAATAATAATCAAAATGTTATTTTCTTCTCTTCTTGTTTTTTGTTTGGTGCAGGGTTTCATCTCCTCCCTCCCACAAATTCCAGAAAATCACTACTGTTCTAGAACTGCAATTTACATGGGCCTTTGAGGTAAGTGTCTATTGTGTAACCAACAGCTCTCTCTGCCTCCTGACACTGAACTATGGGCTGTGTTGGTAAACACAATGATGATAATGGCTCTGACAGTTTATTCTGTTAGGCGTCATTATTCTAGGAATCATCAGGCACCCAGGCCACATCTTAGTCACGGAGGCTGACTGAATTCTAACCATTAAACTGCAATTATGCAAACACTCCTGATGACTTGGCTCTTCTCATTATTTTTATGATTTGGGGACTCATTCAAGTGTTTCATAAAAGTATTTTTAAGTGTATCTGCTGATGCACGCCTCCACAGATTGTACTCTTAGCTCTCTGTCGCCTCCCCGTTGTTTTGCTTATTTATCAGGACGAGAAGGGTGATGTGCCAAAGGATTTAACGTTTGCTAAAAATTCTGATAACTTCTGTGTCACTACTCACAGTCTCTACATGCAGACAAGGCATCCACTTCCTATAAGCAGGACCATCAATAAAAATGAAAAGAAAACTTTGCTACCAGCTAGCTGTAGGAAAGCTAATACACAGAGTAAAGCCTGCGATTTCTCAGACAGTATAGAGAGTAGCAGCAACAAACTCAGCACCATCCTCCAGAAGGAAAGAGTGCAGCCACCTGTCTGCTGGAGGATCCCAGACCTGGTGTCCAGGATGCTGAACACCTACCCTGGTCTTTAGCACATACACTTCAGGATCTTTGCTTCTCAAACATGCTCATTGCCTTCCTAATTTAGGGCCTCCCAATATGCCTTTTCTGTCTGCCTGGAACTCTATCTTCTCAAATTGATGAAAACTTCATTTCTGATCATCCTTTTCGTGTAAATGAAATGTCACCTTCTCAGGAGAAACTCCCTAATCACCCAGACGGGATCATGTGTCATTTAGGGAGTCTTGGCTGCATGCAACAGAATACTTAACTAAAGGTGTCTTTAACAATGAAAATTTATTATCCTCACCTAACAATAATTCTATAGGCATGTAGTTCTGGATGGACTTGGGGGTTCAAAGTTATGCTAGAGCCAGGGGTGAGCTTTCTGCCATTTTCTTGGCTTTTCCCTCATGGTCACAAGATGACTACCACAGCTCCAAGCATCATGTTTTCACACAGTATCTAAAAAAGAAAACTTTTTCTCCTCATATGTTCCTCTCTTTATCAGGGAAGAAATCTTTCCCAAAAAGTGCCTCTGTCCCCACAGACTTCCACTCAGATAGCACTGGACAGGATTTAATCACTTGCCCATACTCTATATGCTAGGGAAGTGGGGGGTCTGGCAGATTCAGTCTCTAAAGCAGGCAAATTTTGTTAGCAAAGGAGAAGGACTGTTGAGTAGGCAATCAACAATGCCCAGCACAGCAGTTTCTTCCATTTATGTCCTCATAACACCCTATACCTGTTCTTTGTACGTTTTATAACAATTGCCATTATGTAATTACCACTCTGAAATATAAACTTCATAATGGCAGAGTCTGTCTTACTTGTCCATCCTTATATTCCTGTTTCCTAGTGCAATGCCTGGCCCCAGGCCCAGCTACATAATCTGTGAGGCCCATGCAAAAATGGCAAGCAGGGCTCCTTGTTTAAAATGTAGGACAGAAGTACTATTAAAACTATTAAAATATAAAGTGTTTTCTTTCTCCATTCCCTCTCTCTCAGCTTGCCATGGTGTTTTCATTTGCTACTTATGGAAAAACTCAAATTGGAATTTATTAGGATGAATTTTTACCATTCATCTTTATATTGTGTTGCCAGCTAAGATCCAGATACAGCAGACTAATGTACTTTAGAGGGTGGGGGGGTGGAAAGAGATTAATCAGTGAACTTATTTACATATATGCATAGCCTATGGACAGACTATTGTGCTGGGAAGGCTGGGGAGGGGACCTAGAACTGTGTGGAGGGAGTCAAGAGGGCGGGGCGGAGGGGGGGGCAAAAGGAAACATCTGTAATACTTTCAACAATAAAGATAAACTTTAAAAAATAATAAATAAATAAATAAATGCAAATATAAGTCATTTAATGTGTATGTGGAATCACCAAAGTTAGAATTTGTATTTCGTAGCTCAAAATGCTTTCTGGAATAGCAGAAATGCTGCACACAACTAACTCAGCTCTTTTAATTCACTTCTTTATATATGCATATTCTACTAATATCATCTACTCTCAGCTTACTGAGTATGGAATGGCTGAAAGCAAAAGGAACTATTTTCCCCTTTCTATATTATCATATCATTTTCAGTGAAACAAAACTAAAAAAGGATATGATAATCACAGTCCAGGATAGTCTGTGATTTTTAGAATACCAATGCCTTCTTTCTATGTGATGAAAGTTCTGGTTTGAATGTGTTGCTTCTTGGAGCTGTCGGCACCCCGTCATCCTAGATGTGACATGCTTACCTTGTCCTTGCTTTGAATCTCACTGAACTCCTGTCCAATATGGGTTCACTCGGATTCTGTACTCACGGGCATCACGTATGCTTTATGGGAATGGGGCAGCATGGAATGAGATAGACACACATATTGTGTGTTTCTCCTCTGTTCACTTGCATGCTCCATTGTCCCATTGGACTTCACTTACAAAACATATATTCAATCATAATATTATTAACAACTTCAAGATGACAACAGCCAAGCATTAAACCAAATACAGGGTTCTTTGAGCATGGGAGCCTCTATGACAGGACAGGGCACACACCCATGATGCTGGGTCAGTATTGCCCATCTAGGTGCTCAACAAATATTTAATGAATGAGTAAATGAATGTATGAATGCATCTTTTTGAACTGATTTCTGATTACTTCCATATGTTTCTGTCATTTCCTTTGAACAAGCTACTCGGGTTTCTAAAGCATTTTCTTATTAAGTATACTAAGTTCAAGTGGGAGGCATACTAGACTCTTAGTGGTTCAAGCATATAGTGATGACCTGGGAGAAGGGGAAAACAGGGCCAGAGGAGTTCAAATTTAAAGTCAACAGTCTAAAGTATAAGACCCAAAGGATCATAGGAAACTTGGTTTGGGGATTCTGGCTTCAATGTCTGTGGAGATCCAATCTCAGTGCAACAGAGACCTGAAGTGTAGCCAACCAACTGCACAACTTGATGTCAACAGCATTGACCACAGTGTGAATGATGCTCCCTGGGATTGTGCAGTGGCCTGGGCTGGGCACTGTGGTTCTCTGGGATCAGAAACACAGACTTGACAGGGAACAAGAGAAATCTGACAAGCCTGGACAAGATATGAAGGCCCTAGCCACAGAGGCTAATATTTAAGGTGTAATCCCAGTCCATAAAGAAACTGTAGTCTTAAACTAGAATTTAAGGCCAAAATACAAGCATAAGGGCCTCGAGTAATTCCAGTTTTGATGCAGTAGAGACACAGGTAGTACCTACTATAAGTTACCTACAAATTAACCACACACACATACACACACACACACACACACACACACACACACACACACACAAACAAACAAAAAACAGTAAGTATGGGAGTTATTAACATTTCATACACACATCTCTTATCTCCCCAACAAGAGTATAAACTTTTCAAGGGCAAAAGATGTACTGTTCTGGCCTTTCAGGCAGAGCCAGCTAGATTTTCATACTGGCTTCTCTGTGTTTAACAAGCAAGCTATTAAACGTTACCAAACCTTTCTCTAAAGGAAAGCAATACCTATATCACAAATTGAGGACAGCAATACCTACATCATAGGATTCATGTAATGGTTATATGTAAACCACCGAGAACAGTGCCTTCGACATAGTAATTCTAAAAATAGACAGTGACCATTATTATTATTATTTTCATTTACATAGTCTCCAAGACACTTGTGGGCTTGACTACTTCAAAAGCTTATATTATGAAATACTTAGAGAAAATCTAAGCCAGAATGTGTATCCTATCTAATAAATATGGAATATGCAAATTAACTGTAACTCCATGACAAAGATGGAAGCGCCTATAGCCAATAAGGAGGAAATACACAAATTGACTCAACAAGGCAACAGGCAGAAGGCGGCTCCAGGCTGGAGCAAAGGCAGTGCCAGCAGCCAGGGGAAGGAAGGCCTATTCTTGCATGAACCTTTATGCATCGGGCCTCTAGTTCTAATATAAAGAAGAAACCTACTTTAATATAAAAAGATCATTCCTTTCTTCAAAAATTTTCAACTGTACAAAATCCTTGCAAAATTAATTTCTTGCTCTGGCATTCAAACCAAATACAATATTGCTCCATCTAATTGTCATATGCACACTTCCTTACAGTCCCTATGCTGCAGTCAATCTTGACAATCCACTGCTCTCCTAAATAATACTAATGGTTTTCTGTCTTTGATCATGACACCTAAATAGTTTACCTTCCCCCATTCACCATACCCCAAGGTCACTCTTGATTTTCTATACCTGTCTGTAATCTCTGCATCTGCAATGCCTCACCTTTGCCTTCCCTAGTCTATCAAGAAGGTTTAACATAGATGTTCATTTTTCAATATAAGTAAGTTAAATTTACTTGTGTCTTTTCCTAGGGTTTGAAATGAAAACCTCTTTAGATATTTGCTTGTGAGAATACATACTTTTTTTAAGTGCCTACAGTTCTGCAGTAACCTTGAAAAGTACTAGAACATTCTATTCTTTCTGCTTCCTGTGTAAAAAACTACTTTATACTTTGAACTTCCAAACTTCACACCTAAAGTACAATCTCACAAGGTATTTTTGTTTGTTTGTTTGTTTGTTTCAACCTACTTGAGAACTAATAAACTCTTTACATTTGGAAAGGAATGATTTCCACCCAAAAAACTGTTAATTCACTCAGCGACATCAAGTGGTATTTTAAATTTCCAAGTATTTCTACAAAAACTGGGTGTTTTCAAATATAGTAAGTCCTCACTTAACATCATCAATAGTTTCTTGGAAACTGCAGCTTTAAGTAAAACTATGTATAATAAACCAATTTTACCATAGGCTAGTTGATATAAACAAGAGTTAAGTTCCTATATTTCTGGTCACAAAAACATCACCAAACTTCTAAATAAGACCCCAAACACTACTAATAGTAAACATTAAAACAAATGTGTGCTACACATACATTGAAGAAAGATAAATAAAAATAAGTAAGATCATTATTTTCAACCCACTTATTCCAGTTCAGCGTCATGTGAGTTACCAGAGCCAATCCTGGCAGCTGGGGCGCAAGGCAGGAATCAACCCTGGGCAGAATGCCCTTCCATCCTGTGGCGCGCGCACACACACACCGACACACACACACACACACACACACACACACACACACACACACACATTCACTCACTCACTCACTCAGACAGGAACAATGTCAGTTCATCTCATGTGTACATCTTTGGGAAATGGGAGGAAACCAGATCCGAAGAGGTAATCGGATCTGAGGAGAAAAATCACAAACATGGAGAGAACGCGCAACTCCAAAGACCGTGGCCCTGGCTAAGGATCAATTTCTTTTTCTCAGTAACGTTACAAGGGAATTACTTTGAATAAAACGTTACTCAAGGATTGCTGTACTGAATTTTGCTTTACACAGCCGCCAGCCTACAAATGTACAAATAAACATATCTGAGAGATATGTTCCCAAGACCCCCGTGGATGCCTGAAACCTATAAACCCTATATATAATGCTTTTTCCTATATATACATACCAAGGATAAAGTTTAATTTATAAATTAGGCACAGTAAGAGATCAACAACAACTAATAATAAAATAGAACAATTATATCATACACTGTAACAAAGGTTCTGTGAATGTGGCATCTCTTTCTCCCAAAATATTTTATCGTACTGTACTCACCCCTCTTGTGCTGATGTGAGATGGTACAGTGCCTACGTGATGGAATAAAAACAGGAGTGTTGTTTGTTAAGGGACCATCTGTTCCTGTTTTACACCTCACCTTTAAAGCATAAACCAATGTTGCAGCATCACAGCCTGTTCATGTAAAAACAAGAGTTCTGGTGTGATCTCCTGAGATGCTATAAAACTATACTTGGTGCTGCACTGGGTCATATTTTTTAAAAGGTAGCGTTATTGGTAGAAGTGGGGTGTCCACTGGTGGAAGTGAGGTACCTCTTTCCCACTGGGTTCTGGGGGTCAAGTTTCTACTATATCTTGAGAAAAATAATTTTCTAAGACTCTCATGGGAGGATGAGTGATTTTTATTTGCATAGAATTATATCCTTGGGTCCCATTTCCCTCAGACCAATGCTGGAAGATGTGCGGCTGGGGATTCAGCAGAGCTACTCATAAAAGCAAAGCCAGTGTCCAAAGTTTCCATTCCATGGTGGAGTTCGGTCCAGCACAGCATCAGGCTAGTTCCAGTCCACCAGTCCATTGTATGGGGGCTACATGGCTATGAGCCATGTGGGCGAATGCAGGGGAGCACACCCCTGCACCAAGAGAGCCAGGAGCCCAGCACACAAGAGAGAAGGAACGCCTACAGTGGTTCTCAACCTTTCTAATGCCGCAACCCTTTACTACAGTTCCTCATGTTGTGGTGACCCCCAACCATAAAATTATTTTCATTGCTACTTCATAACTATAATTTTGCTACTATTATGAATCATAATGTAAATATCTGTGTTTTCCAATGGTCTTAGGCGACCCTGCTAGCGGTTCTCAACCTGTGGGACCGCTGGCGACCGCTGCTTGTAGAGCCTAAGACCATCGGAAAACACAGATATTTACATTACAATTCATTAACAGTAGCAAAATTACAGTTATGAAGTAGCAACAAAAATATTCCCAAATCAATTATATAGAAAAGATTCCTTTATTAACTTGTGGTCGAGAATATATTTGTATATTTTCAGAAAACAACCCCAAGACCAGGTGGATTCCTGCAACAGAGAGGAATTGACAGGTGTGCTCCAACCACGAAGACAAGAGGAAAAAACAGTCCAGAGATGGAAGACGCTGACAATGCCTTGCCACGCGAGCAGTCAGCAGCTGTGCACTGCTGCAGGTTACCTAGGACCAAA
This sequence comes from Corynorhinus townsendii, assembly GCA_026230045.1. NCBI lineage: Eukaryota > Metazoa > Chordata > Mammalia > Chiroptera > Vespertilionidae > Corynorhinus > Corynorhinus townsendii. Next base: position 158,353,875 of record JAPDVU010000003.1, read on the forward strand.
CCAGAGAGGGTCGGACCTGCATTGCCACCATGTGCCCACCATCCAGATATCATTGCTGACATGTACACATAAGGAACTGTTAGACATTGAAACGGGGACTCAGAACTGTTGGACATTGAAATTGGGACTCAAACATTTTTTTGTTTTGTTTTGTTTTGTTATTATATGTTTATTTCTAGTCTGCAAAGGCAAAACTTTTTAAAGGAAAGAAATGGTGGGAAAAAGATACAGAGGCAAAGAAGCATTGAACAGACTGTCAAACTACATTGGGAAGACAGGGGAGGTTGGGCGAGGGGGGCTGTAAGAGACCAACCAAAGGACTTGTACGCATGCATATAAGCACAACCAATGGATACAAGACACTGGGGCGGGGGGGAGGGCGGGCAGGTGAAGGCATGTACTGGGGGGTAGGGGAGGTCGGGGGGAGGTCAATGGGGGGAAAAAAGGAGACATATGTACTACTATTTGTAATACTTAAAACAATTAAAAAAATAAATTTAAAAAAATTAAAAAAAAATAATTTTATGGTTGGGCGTCACCACAACGTGAGGAACTGTATTAAAGGGTCACGGAATTAGAAAGGTTGAGAACAATTGGTTTAGGAATTTAAATATCTGAAATCATCCTGTGCTTGCAGTGGCCATACCTACTCTGGCCAATGACCTGTTTACATGTGTGATTGATAGGCAAGTACCTTTCCTATGTCACCCAGACCTTACTAAGCACACATCTGTTGTCCAGTCCCTTCCCCCAGCAACCTGTGGGGAACAGACCAATGGCTGCAGCCTGGCAAAGCTGCACAAATGGCATGCCTATAAAATTTGGCCTTCCCTTTACTCAGTTCCAGGTATTAATAACTGGGTCTATTACAGTGGTATCAGTAGGAGGCATTATGCTTTTTCATAGGAGTATTGCAGATGGAGAAATATGGTACACAAGACTTGGCTTGTGTAGATCATTTGGAGAGGATAGTAAATTGTGCTAGAGAGGAACCATGGAAAAATAGAATAACCATGTCAGAGCAGCACTAGGGGTTAACCAGTGGAGAATTGTTTTAATTCTAACACTTAAATTATTGCAGTTAAAAGTTTTTAAAACGGAATAGTTAGGGAATCAAAAGATAAGAATGCCTGCAGCTATAGAGAGTCATACTAGTAAACTGGAGAGCTGGAAGAGGCAAAGACTGGGTTATAGAAAGCTGGGAAGGACAGTGGTTAAGGGTCCATGCTCCAGACTACAGTCAGAGAGCTTACATTTGAATCAAGAGCCCACAATTTTAGCTCTGTGAACTTGCCCAAACTATTAGCTCTCTCAACCTCTTATTCCTCTTCTGTATAAAAAGTTTAATTATACCTATGACATAGTATAGAGTGTCAAGAGGGTTGATTAAGCTAACATCTATAATGTGCCTAACAATACCTGCTGTAGAGAATTAAGTAATCTATAGATGCTAACTATTGTGATCAAGCCATAAATGAATTATACGAGACCCAGGGAAGTCATGTGATTTACCCAGGCAATTACTTAATATTTTCTTTGACTCTGACTTTCCACTTCTATACTGTAGGATATACTATATCTGAACTTAAGTTGTTGGAGAATCAGTATAGTGTACTAGAAAAGGTAAAGACCTTTGTTATAAAAACTAAGTTAAAATTCTAGTACAGTTCCTTAAAGCTATAAGACATGGGCCAGGGGTCTAGATTTTTCATAGTTTCAGTTCCTTCATTTATAAATTCTGTTCATATGGTTACTGTATCTCTCCTGTACATATATTGCCAGTCACATGGGAGGTCTTCAATAAATGGTTTATATGGTCTAGAAGGAAAAATAAAATTGAGTTCACATCATGATAGTCTTCTTTTATTCTTCCTCATCCCCAAAGAACTAGAGGGTTTGCAGAGGTACCATAAGACAGAACAATCATCTAATAAGTTTAATTTAAATCTTGTTTTGAGACTATTATGCAGGATTGTATGATCCCCTGAAATAATAGGAAGTACTCTCAGATGACACAAAACTATGACTGAGACACACCAACATCATATCCAAATATTAAACCTCAAAGTATTACTTAACTAGAGGCCTCAGCCCTCGCAGCCACAGCTTTGTCTGGAAGGTCATCCGGAAGGATGTCCAGAAGATCATTCAGCTGTCCAGTCTAATTAGCATATTATGCTTTTATTATTATAGATAATGATCCACTAGTTTGTAATTATCCATGGTAATTGAGAAATACACTGGCAAATAATATCAGATACATTTTTTAAAAAACCCTTATTTTAGTTGTCAGTTATTGCCTCCTGCCCTTTAAATATTTACAAGCATCCTATATAATGAAGAGGTAATATGCAAATTGACCATCACTCCAACACACAAGATGGCCGCCCCTATGTGGACACAAGATGGCCAGCAGGGGACGGCAGTTGGGAGGGCCCAAGCCTGCAAGGGAGGGCAGTTTGGGGACGTCCAGGCCTGCAGGGGAGGGCAGTTAGGGGTGACCAAGCCTGCAGGGGAGGGCAGTTAGGGGTGACCAGGCCTGCAGGGGAGGGCAGTTGGGGGCAACCAGGCCTGCAGGGGAGGGCAGTTGAGGGGGACCAGACCTGCAGGGGAAGGCAGTTGGGAGGGACAAGGCCTGCAGGGGAGGGCAGTTGGGGGGAACAGGCCTGCAGGGGAGGGCAGTTGGGGGCAATCAGGTCAGCAGGGGAAGGCAGTTGGAGGCAACCAGGATGGCAGAGGAGGGCAGTTAGGGGCAATCCGGCCAGCAGGGGAGCAGTTAGGCATCGATTAGGCTGGCAGGGGAGTGGTTAGGGGGTGATAAGGCTGGCAGGCTGAACAATAGAACACTGGAAATAATAGGAATGTGTCCTAATTGGCCAGCTCACTAACCAAGCAAAAAGAAAATGATAGAAGCTCAATGATGGTATCATTCAGGGAGCAACTGCTTTTACTCCATCCTTTACATTTTGATCCATGGAGCATTTATGACTCCTTCATTGATTCATTCTCTCTCTTCTCTTTTCTCTCTTCTCTCTCTGGGTGCTCTGGGGCCCCAGGTCATCTCAGCCTCTAAGGTTGGTGAAGGAGATGCAGAGAAACAGTAAGTGTGGACTCACTGTCATCTAGTAATAGAAACAAAACAGCAAAACTAGTGAGTCATTTAATGCCGTGCACACTTTACAAAGGAATAAACTTTAAGACCCTTTACATTGGAAATATGTAATGGGACATTACTTCTAGGTGTTTTGATGGATTTTAGAATTCCAAAAGAATATGTGCATTTGTGTGTGTGTGTGTGTGTGTGTGTGTGTGTGTGTGTGTGTGACTGCATGTTAGAAAGCTTAAATATTATGTGTCTCACTTGTGATGGACTATTCTAAAAATGCAGGCTCTTTGTGTTTGAATGGGAGTAAGTATAGGAAGATGCTCAAAAAGTAAAGGCCTTTAATTTATAGACTTCTGTAAATAAAAGAAGTGCATGTGAAGTAGGTTATTTTGGGATACAGTCTAAGCAATCTTAATGACTAAGTTGTGGCAATGAAAAAAACTATATATGAAGTTTTTAGGGGTCTAATACACAAGTATTAGAGCTGGTATCCAACCTCTGACACCGTCATTGTCATCATCATTGTTATCTTCATGCCAGACCACTATTTTTTCTCTGACTACATGACCAACCTCTGTGCCATTCCTTTGACCAAGTCTTTGTAGACAACACATTAAATAAATATGTTGAAGTACTACTTAATAAAGGGTGACTGTAATCATGGGAGGACAAACTTTCTAGATATCAAGCGAATTATCATTACTTATTTTCAACTATAAATTTTGTAGTTGAACAATAAGCTGTGAGAGATTATTAACATTTTGAAATCTCTCACTATGTCTATATAGATTGTTTGAAGTATAAAATAACAATAGCAACATAGTGACAGCTCAGTAACTTTAACTACCTGTATATGTTATTGTAATTTTTTTCAATTTTATATTATTCCATTAAAGCTTTTTTAATTGATAAATTCTTTAAATGACTTAAGGGCATCAAGCCCCTATGACATTTAAAAATAGTTATGTATCTCTTTTAATTACTAAAGTAAACATCAACAAAGTGTAAAAAAATACTAAAACATTAAGTATATATAGGGTATCCCAAAAAAAGTATAGACACTATGAATAATTATTAATTCCAGTGGGTTAAATCTGAAAAGAAAGAAACATCAATTGAGTTATCAGCTGTTAAGTGTACCATATGAATTTTGGGGGACACTATATATATGAGACATATATAAATATATTTTAAAAGACAATGACAGTCCTGTGTAAATTCAGCCCCTCCTCACCAAAAATACTTACTATTAACACCATCAATTCATTTTAAACTATCTCAGTTATAACATATTTAAAACGTGAGTCCTAAACCATCAGCAATGCACATTTACAATGCACCCACTTAAGGCTTTTACAGCCATGATAGCAGGTAGGCAGCACCCGGGTGAATTTAGTTAGTACAGTGAGTATTTCACCAATGGTTGTATTTTACCTGCATCCCTCAGCCGGCCTGGGGGCCCCCTCATTGGGATCCGGGTCAGCATCAGTACAACTGTGCCAGGTAACTGCCAGTGGTTGCTTCAACTGTACTGCAAAGGGAGGGAAAGGGGGCCAATGAGAGGAGCCACGTGGAGCAAAATAGAGAGAGGGAGAGAGGAAAATAGCAGGCAGACCAAGATGCTTTGATGTTCTTCAAAGAAAACCAAGAAAGCCATTCTCTTGTTTCTGAGAAACAGGCTCTGAAGATAATTCCAGCGGAGAAACTTCTAAAATATTTGGGTAAGGCTAAATTCACTCAGCACATATTAACTATGTGCTGAGTGAATTTATTGAGCACCTACTAGAGTACAGGACTGTGCTAGGTGCTAGGAATATAAAGAAGAGCCATCTAGACATGCTTCCTGACACAGGATGCTTCTGAAGACAGTCATTAATGAAATAATCACACAAACATAATGTAAAATTAAAACCAGGATAATTGTTAAGGAAACTTATACAGTGATATTTGAAAAGAATCTCATATACATGACTAAGGTGCTGTGTGCTATGAGTAGGGGGGAAGTTACTCATTATTTTAAAGATGAAGCTCATATTCAATCTCTTACATGGCTCAGTAAATGAAGGAGACAGTGACGCTCTTGTGTTGCAAGCAGTCTAGTTACAGAGAATATGCCAGACGCATGACTGACTTGATTTTATGGACCCAGGGCCAAAAGCAATGTTGGTCTACAGCTTTTTGATACTGATGAATAGCAATGCAGAGAGGGATCAAAGGGTAGAAAATGGCAAGTGAGGTTTGGATCAATCAAGTTAAAAGACAGGTATGTTTTGCATAACTTCAGAGAATAAGAGAAGCTGCTGATACTGAAATGGCACTTCAAAAAAGCAGTTGCTGCTATCAAAAACAGAAGGCTGACAGTTTGATTTCCAGGGCTTAGATCTGAGACAGGAAAATTTTATGGAAAAGGGGTCAGCAACAAAGCAAGCAATAAATAACTTATCGAATTCCCATCAAGTGAGGTTACCTCTCCCTCTAAAGAGACAAATCTTTCCAACAATAACTATATGAGTTTACCAATGACTGTTCACCTGACTTGTTACAAGAAAAGTAGGATTTACATGTACTAAATCACATGATATTAAATATACCTGTGAATGATTAATTCATTGGGCTGTGCACATTCATTTGGAATCACTTTAAACTCTGCAGGTGTTCCGTTTGTATTTTAATAGGGACTTGTGGACATTTTATTTTAAAAGCTGGCATCAAGCTGTTGAACTAAACAATACCCTGCAACTTCAAAAATTTTTATAGGACACTCTGCCCTTGTCTCTGTCTGAGGTCCCAAAAATCTAAAATTTCACATGATTGGGTACTTTCTTAGGAGAGGTTTCATAACTTTCATCAGATTTGCAAAGAGAGCATAATTCAAAATATATAAAATCATGAGTAACATAATTTATAACTTTCAGAACTTTCTTCAGAGATACAATCTCTCATAAGTATAAAAATGTTCTTTTTGTGTTGCATATAGAACTGTGTAAATAAACACAAACAAATATTTTTCTCCATGCTTATATATGTGTATATGCAGATGTACACTAGAATGTTATGAATATATGAGTATATGTCCTTGAGGGTATATGCATATATCTACACACAAAGCATAAAGAAATTTGAAATAAATGTAAATATGTGTCATGCAAAATTATAACATTCTTGTTTTTATGACTAATAATAGGTACTCCCCCATGATTATAAATAGCTCAAGAGTAGAAACTACATTTCATTGATCAGTTATGTAAATACCTTGTCTGGCATATAGTAGGTGCTCAATAAAATAAATGTTGAAATAAAATTAATTAACCAGTAGATCTGATCTAAAATAATATATATAAGAAAAATTGGAGTTTGTCATGATCCTTTGATTTTAATATTAGAAACATATGAGTACCCAGAACAGATTGTTTATGTGTTTTGAAAGGTTTTCAAACTGAACCTTATTGAAATATAGTATTTATAAAGATAGGCTATGGGTCTCTTCTTAAAAACTTCTTTTACTCAACCATATGAAAAATATACTGAGTGATTTAGGAGGTTACCATAGTCATATAATTCCCACTCCACAATCCAGACATTTCTTTTCAATATATTAGTTCTGTACAATGGGTTAATTACAAATACAACTTTTTGAAAAATTATTTTTATAATTTTAAATTACCATTGATTTACAAGTGTTAGTTTCAAGTGTACAACCCCATATGTTGTTATTAAAATATTATTGACTATATCCCCTATATTGTACTTTAAATCCCCATGACTTTTCTGTAACTATCCATTTGTATTTCTAAATCCTTTCATCTTTTTTACCCATCTCCCAATCTCTCTACCATCTGATACCTGTTCTCTGTATCTATAAGTCTGTTTATTTTGTGGGGTTTTTTTTAGATTTCATACATTAAAATCATCTGGCATTTGTCTTTCTCTATTTGACTTATTTTACTCAACATAATACCACCTAGGTCCATCCATGTTGTTGCAGGTGGCAAGATTTCATTCTTGTTTATGGTGAAGTCATATTTCATTGTATATACCACCACTTCTTCTTTATCCATTCATCTATTGATGGATAATTAGGCTGCTTCCATATCTTGGCTATTGTAAATAATGCTGCAATAAAAATGTGGTTGTATATGTCTTTTCAATTTAGTGTTTTGGGTTTCTCAGATCAAGACCCAGAAGCACAGTTTCTGGGTCCTTCTTTGTTTCTTGTTATGGCCATTGTTCTAAAGTCTATTTTGTCAATGGTTGTGCATTGACCTATGAACCAGGAGGTCAGAGTTTGATTCCCAGTCAGATGACATGCCTGGGTCTAAATCCAAGTGCTACCACTTGCCAGCTAAGATGATGATGATAATGATGATGGTGATGATGATATTAATAAAAACTACCTCATAGATATAGGGTGTCCCAAAAAATGTATAACATTTTAAATAATTATTAATTCCAAAGGGTTAAATCTGAAAAGAGAGAGGCATCATTGAGCTCTCAGCTGTTAAGTGTGTATACATTTTTTGGAACACCCTGTATATATCTAAATAGATATATAGTGTAGATAGATAATGTTAGCTATTAAAATAATTATGATCAATACTTCCCAGGATTGTTATGAAATACTAAACATTTGAAAGCACTGAGTCCATAGCAATAATGAATCTTGAATGTGAATCACAAAAGTTAATGTTAATTGAAAAGTCAGTAATACTGAGATCAAGAGACAATAATAGGCATGAATAAAAGCCATTCTACTAACAACGCTTTATAGAAATTGCCCAGTGCCTACAGGTGTTAGATGATGCCCAAATAATAAAGTTAGAGGTACTGTGGACCAAGTTAAGAATTCTATTTTTATTTGTATTTGTGGTACTGGCTCTTTGATTTTGAAGACAGAGGTCAGCTCCCCCCAGTCTGACACTGGGTGAGTTTGCTCAAAGTTCCACGTAAGTATGGTAGATTATTACAGAGCCTGGTTCCTTCTGAACTTTTAGGATCCATATGTTGTTCATTTGCAAAGACTTTTCTCCCCGCTGGGAGAAGTCAGCTCCAGAATGCTGCTCCGAGAGAATTGATGTAGGATCCTAGTGGTATGCATCTTATATCTAATTATAATAACGGTTCAGAAAACAGTGGCTTCAACCAGCCCTGGTAAGGAGTTCAGAGGTAGGCCTCCAGAGCCCTAACATCAAGTCCTCAGGGACTGATTTGCTCAATGCATGCAAGTGTGGGAGCAATACTGTGATTATGGTTGAGATTTGTTGATGAGAGGACTTCAGACCCCAGATCACCACATTTAATTCTTAGACTTTGGTTTATTAACTCAGATGAGGTCTTAAGTGTTCATATCACAATGGAGCTTTGAGTTTCTCTTATATTTGTTTCACTAGAGCAGTTATTCCACTCCAAACCCTGAACATTCAACAAGAAGAAGTTTGCACAATCAAGAGATTTGCCGGAACTAATAGTTGACTGCTACCTCTTGCTGTAGCTCTTTGAAGCCTCCTTAAATTTAGTAAAGAAGTTTCGGGGCTTATCAAGCTAGGGATGTGGCCCTAGAATTTAACAGTGCAATAAGGGCTTTCATTTCATCACAAACTGCTGTGAACCTGGCAGCAACGACGCTCTTGTTACAATACCTAAAGTTTACAACAACCCCGCAAAATAAGAATTTTTATTTTATAGATGAAGAAACTAAGACGCAGAGAGTTTAAACGATGTGTCCAAAATAACAATGCTAATAAAAGCTAGAATTGTAGTTCAATTCTAGTCATTAATCTAGTTTGAATAAAATCTGTGTGAGGAAGGTACAACTTATTTAGTAGGACAGCAAGATGTTACTCCTTACCTTTCTAGTTGAACTTCTGCTAATAGAAGGCTAATCCCAACCCTGAATTCTCACTCACGTCATAATTATCTAATGGATGGGTCTAGGGCCAGACCCAGTATTGTTCCAAGCATTTTGTTTTGTTTTTTATTTATTTCTTTGTGTGTGTTTACCTAACTACCACAATATATATATGAAAATTAGTCTGTTGGCACTAAATCCATATGCTTTCCTCGGCTTCATATACTCCTCAAATCAATCTACTTAGTTCACACTCAAGTGTAGGAAAAACCTTTGTTTAGGTAAAAGGAAATCTGCAAACTACAGGAAGAAAAATCACTAATAACACCAGGGTTTCAATGTCAAAGCTAGTACACAAACCAAAGTTGGTACACTCATTTGGTAAGCTTAAATAAAGACTGGCTTCCCCAGAAACTGAGGTAAGAGAGCCCTATACCCACACGGTGGAAATGGCTGGGTTTAGCCAAGAACCCCTGTCAAGAGTCTTGGACATCCCAAGCCTGTCTAGGTCCAGACTGAACAATTAGGAGCAACAGGACTAAGTTAGGGCTTGGGCAAGTATCACTGCTAAACAATTTGGTGGAACAAAAAGGAGGCAACGAGATGTCAAGCTTTAACAATATAATGGCAAGGAATATAATGTCATCCAGGTGGGGTCAGAAACTTCTTTGTGTCGGGAACAATCTAAATAAATAGAGGATATACTTAAAGACTCAAAGAATCATTAACCTGATGTAGTAGCCTGGATTGCTCCCCATAAAGTGAGATGTGACATCTGTACCTTGTACATTGTTGCTAGGCGCTGCCTTTGAGTGGAAAGCTCGTGATTTACCTTGGTATCACCACCTAGAGATGCACCTTGTGTTGGGTTGTTCTAAAGTCAATCTGGTCAAGCTAGAAACCACTTTTTCCAGAATTTCTTGCCTTGTATTGTTTCACATTAGCCTGGATTAAAATAACTTGTGTTTGGGGAGACAGAAGTAAAATCATGGCTGTCGTTCTTCAAAGGTCTTTGCAGTCAAAATGACAGAATTATGCTTAACTTGTGGTCAACTACATTTGGAAAACATTGGGTTAAGCAAAGTAAAGCAAGTTCCTTAGCTGTAGTAGTTCTCAGTTTTTAATATGCTAATCTCCAAATTTGCGACATTTGTCAAGCTCATTTAAGATCCTGAGGGATGCCCTGGCCAGTTTGGCTCAATGGATAGAGCGTCCTCGGCCTATGGACTGAAGAGTCCTGGGATCAATTCCGGTCAAGGGCACATGCCCGGGTTGTGGGCTTGGATCCCCAGTTGGGGGTGCAGGAGGCAGCCGACCAATGATTCTCTCTCATTGTTGATGTTTCTATCTCTCTCTCCCTCTCCCTTCCTCTCTGAAATCAAATATATATATATGTGTGTGTGTGTGTGTGTGTGTGTGTGTGTGTGTATTCCTGAGAGATGTCAAAGGATTATTGCCCGAGGAACAAATTATAGAGCAATCTGCACCAGAGCAGGATACAGAGTAGGACAGGTGAGAAGGCTGCAGCAGAGAGAGTGGGGACAGTTGCAGTGGGAGGGTGGGACCAGATAAACTGACAACGGAGAGGGGCCAGAGGCAAAGTTCTGAGCGATATTTGAGCAGTAACAGAGTGGGACTTTATTCATAATATTTTTATTCATAATAAAAATCCTCTTAGGTTAAGCACCATTGGCAGAAGATTAAAATCTTGTCTCAAGTCTCATGAATCTCACCTTCTAAAGCTGTCCTGTCTGATTACTAGCCCCATGTAGCTACTGGGCACTACTAAGAAACTGAATTTTTATGTTACTTAATTTTAATTCATTTACATTTAAATTTTAAAAATTGAAGCAGTATAAAGTATTTTTCCATTAAATATAAATTTATTGTTTTGATAGAACTATATTCCTCTTTAATCATTGAAAAATTAGCATCTGACTGGAAACTTGTGCTATTAGTATAAAACACACTCTATTTCAAAAACAGTATTAAAAAACGTGTAAAGCATCTCATTAATAATTTTATATTATTTGCTTTAAAAATTATATAGATATCAGTTTAATTACCATTATTAAAGTTAACTGAATTGATTTATTTTTACCTTTTTTATGTCATTATTAGAAAATAAAGTTTCATGTGTGGTTCACATTGCATTTCTATTAGATGGTACTGCTTTACCATCTTGTGAGATCAATTCCCAAAACCAGGCCTTACATCCCCCGGTCAGTGATAATGTCTTCAGATGCCCTCCAGAGTCTTATAACAAAGAGAAGGAGAAAACCAAAATCATAACTAATTAAACTTTGGGCAAAATTTAAAGAAAAAAAGAAAAACCAATTAGAAAGTCTATTAATTAGCATACTTCTGAATTTAAGCAATTTGTTTGAAACCATTTTTCCTTTGCCTTTCTCATACAAAATTACTACCTGTCAACAAAAAGTAATGTGTTTGAATTTTAGAAGAATGCATAGAATTTTCATGCCGTGACTTTTCTAAATGGTATGACATGATCAAACAAATTTTCATCCAAAGAAAGACAGCTAAATCAAGATCTAAAATACTTGTTAAACTAAAGAGTGATTGCCCTCAGAGAATTTTTTGTATCCCAATGGCTTGTTCTGATGTTTGTCATCTTCTAGAACCATGACTGCACAGCTGGCCTTTCCATGCCTCTGTGGTTTCTCTGTCCCTCCATTCAGCTGAGGATTGCCTCAGACATTCTCCCATAGAAGTAAATCAGACATTCTTCTCTCTTCCTTTTTAAGAATATTTACGGCCCTAGCTAGTTTGGCTCAGCGGATAGAGCATCGGCCTGTGGATTGAAGGATCCTGGGTTCAATTCCAGCCAAGGGCATATGCCCGGGCTATGGGCTCGATCCCCAGAGAGGGGCATGCAGGGGGCAGCCAATCAATGATTCTCTCTCATCACTGATGTTTCTAACTCTCTCTCCCCCTCTCCTGTCCTCTCTGAAATCAATAAAAATATATTTAAAACAGTAAAATTAAAAAATTAAAATATTTATGTTTCATCAAATTAATGTGAATGAATACACAGTTTAATTCTCAAGCAGTAACACACAGGGACCATACTGGTAAACAGGAGTTCCCACCTCACATCTTCCCACCCGAGTCCTACTTTACTCTTATGAGCTCACTTCACATATGTATACACAATGGAACATTCTTTAGAGAAGAGAAGTAAATCCTGCTATTTGCAACAACATGAATGGAGCTTGAGGGCATGATGCTAAGTGAAATAAGCCAGACAAATAAAGACAAATACTGCACGGTGTCACTTATATATGGAATCTAAAAAGAAAAAAAAAGTCAAACTCATAGAAACAGAGTGTAAAAGTGGTCACCAGGGGCTAGAGGGTGGAGGAAATAGGGAGAGGTTAGTAAAAGGGTACATACATTCAGCTGTAAGATGAATAAGGCCTGAGAGCCTAATGTAAAAATTAGTGACTACTGTTGATAACACTGTGTTGTTGTTTAATTAAAATTTGTTAAGAGGACAGTCTTAAATGTTCTCACCAAAAAATAATAAAAACAAAGAAAAAATCCAGAACTTCCCCTAGTCCCCACCACCTCATCTACTTAGCATTACCTCCCCTATTACTATGGATGAGGTCAGGGAAAAATCTGTGCAGTAGATCTGATCCCCTTTCATTGTCTTAATAACAATCCTCCCCTCTCTCCTGCAGCGTCCATTCCTTTCCTTTCTACTGAAATATTCCCGTTAGCATATAAACATGCCATTAATCCTCCCATCTAAAAAAAATTAAAACTTAGCTTGACTCCCACTACTTTCCCCAAGTTCCACTGCTTTTCTCTTCATCACATACACCCACAAAAACTTCCTGAAACAGTTGTTAATGCTCACTGTCTCTTGTTTCTCTCCTCCCACCTATCTTGAACCCAACTGCAGACAGCTTTTCATCCCCTCCACTCCACTGAAATTCCTCTCCTAAATTGACCTGGCAACAGCATTTAGCACAGTCACTCTCCTCCTGGAAATGTTGTCTTCACTTAGCTTCCAGGACACCACCCTCTCCTTGGTTTTCTCCTTCCTCTCCGTCTGTTACTTCTGAATCTCATTTGCTGCTTCCACTAATTAGTGACTAATATTTAAATGCCGGGATTCCTTTGGGTTAAGTTCTCAGACTTGTCATTGCACTCACTCTCTACATGATCCCAGGCAGCCTCAAGGAATCCATCTATGCACTGATGACTGCCAAATTTATATCTTCAACCCAGGTCTCATCCTTTAAACTCCAGACTCATCTCTGTCCAACTGTCTATGTCTAATAGACATCTCAAACGCAGTTCATCCAAACCAGAGCTCCTGATTTTTCCATCACCTGTTCTTCCAGCAGTCTGCTCCCCATCTCACTTGATGGCAACTCCATTCTTTCAGTTGCTCAGATGACAAACTGCAGAGTCATCATTAAATTCTTCTTCATATCCCATATCACATCCATCAATAACTCTTGTTAGATTTACCTTCAATCCAGAATTCAGCCACATTCCACCACTCTTACTGTTACCACCATCATCTCTTGCCTAGAATAGTCCAATAACATCCTACCTATAGTCTTCCACACCTTTGCCCTGTCCCCTATCAGTATAGTCTTAACACAAAGAGGCCCTTATTAAGTACCAACCAGGACACAATCCTCTTGTGTTCTCAATCCTGCAAGGGCTCCCCCATGTCACTCTTAACAAAAGCCAAAGTCCTTACAGAAAATTTTAAAGCCTTCCACCTGGCCCTCTGGTGCCTCTCTTCACTCATTTCCTTTGCCTTCCATCCCTTGGTAAGCCCTCATTAACCACACTGGCCTTCTCAAACTTCTGAACATCCTAGGCATAATCCCACCTTAGTATCATTGCATGTGCTGCTTCCTCTGGCTTGACTGCTCGTCCCCAAGTATCTGCATGGCTAGTTCCCTTATTTCTTTCAGGCTCAGTGCAAATATTTTCTAGGATATTTTCTAGATCACCATGCTGTCTAAAACGTCACTCTCCTTTCCTGAAATGTCCTATTACCTTTTCCTGCTTTATTTATTTTGTCCTTACCACTTATCACTATCTAATAATCTAAATATTTTACTTTATTATCATGTTTATTATTGGTCTTTCTCATTAAAATGTAAGCTCCATCATAGCAGGATCATCTGTTTTGGATTTTGCTGTTTCTCAGGCACTCAGAACAGTGCCTATATATAGGAACTCAATATTGATAGAAGTCATATATAGGGTATCCCCAAAAAATGTATACACACACAATAATTATAAAGGCAGTGTTTATTTAAATACATTTCATTTTCAAAATTGAGCAATCAACTGTTAAAGTGTGTATACACTTTTGGGGGCATCCTGTATTGTAGTTCTCTATTTTATGGACTGAGAAACTGGTGCACAAAAATCCTGAAATTGCTAGGGGAAAGTTGTTAAATGGACAGGCTTGAACTGGCTCCTAAGGCTGAGCTATTTCCATTTTACCAGGATATTTTCCACCATTAGGTTAGAATTTTCTGTATAAATGCCTATCAATAATGGGAGAAATCAGTTGTAGCTAGAAAATGAGCAACATTTTCCCTCAAATTGGCTCAGTTCATATATTTAAATTGTTGTTTCATATTTGTATGATTACATTAAAACAAACACACAAGGATGATCACTGTAATATTATATGGAGGAGCAGAAATTGGAAATCCGAAACACCCATCAATAGGAGACTAGTTAAATAAATTATTTTGCATCCATAAAATGAAATACTTCTTCATACAGGAAAAAGATTGAGGTAAATGTACTGAGTTTGAGATCATATCTACAAAATATATTATATGCTCTACAGTTTCTTATCCACAATTCCAAAATCCAAAACATTCTAGAAACTAAAAGCTTCTTTTTGAAACATAATTGGTAGCAAAACCCGAACAGTCCTAAACTCACTTGACAGCAAATATCTACCTGTCCTGATATGAAAATATGTAAAGTCTTCATTGATCTTACTTGGTGTGAATAGAATATTCGCACCTTCCAGTGCAAAACAATGTAATGTGTTTCATTATGGACCTCTGCCTCAGACCCCACCGCTGTGTTATGTGACATGTGCTATGTGCCCTGTATCACTACTCTAAAGTCCAAAAGATTCAGAATTCCTAAACTCAACTGGCCGTAAAAGCTCTCAACAAGGAATTATAGCCTATACTATGTGAATAAACAAGAATAGAGTCTGTGAGATGATCCAATTTGCACAGTTTAAAAAGACATATACACTGGTTTATGCCTAAAATTTCTGAAAGAAATATATTGTTTTATAAAGAGAGAATTTACATTGATTATTTCTAAGGAGTGGGACAGAAGGAAGTGCTGAGCAACTCTATCATCAGTGGAATTGACTTATCTCCTGCTATGAGATGATTTGACTCCAAGTACCTTGCATCCCTGTGTGTCTCTGCTCAAGATTTCATGCTCAACAGACAAAAGTTGATTAACCCATCTTAAGTCACACCCCCTGTGGGTAGAGTAGAATGGAGAGATGTGAGGAAGTCTCCTTTGACTGACAGTGCAGATGGGGCCTCCCCAAAAGAGGCAATGCTCAGGCTCTTGCAGAGGGAGGAGAATCACCTGTTGGGCAGACAACTAAAACAGATGTCAGCAACACAGGACACAGGGCCTACCATGATTACATATCTGCCACTTACTACCAGGTAAACCTCCTAAGCCTGCTGAGTCTTGTTTTCTAACCAGGGAGGGTGAGAGACCTCCATGCTCTCACATCTGTGACAGCTCAAGGACTGACTGGACACAGTGTCTCTCAGATTTGAAAGTGCATATGAATTATCCAGGGATCTTGTTAAAAATACAAATTCTGATTCAGCAGGTCTAGGGTGGTCTACACACACTCCCAGGAGATGCCAAAGATTCTGGTCGACCAGAGCACGCTTCCATAGCCTCGTCCCAGAACGCTGCGCTGTGACTTGCAGGTGATGGGACACTGAGCCAAAGTTAGCAAATTTGAACTTGGAATAGTTTGCTTTATAGTAGAGATACACTGATCAAAACTCCCCTGGTGGCCCAGTTTATTGCATATATTAAAAGTATAGGCATAAGCATTAATTGGGTTTGTCTTTTGTAAAGGCAAGTAACTTTCATTTAATCACTAATCAATAAACCAACAGTACCCATATATTAATATTCTGAAGTATAACCTAAGAGCTTTACCATCAACCATAGCAGGTACTTAAGAAACAAATGATTCTAACTTTGGCTTAGAGCTAATACAAAAGATAATCACTTTTCAAGGTTTTCATGATTAATGTAAATTTCAGATAATTATTTTGAGCTGAAGATCCATCCACTTCCCAATAATACCAGGATATTAACCAACAGAATTTAGCTTGGGAGCCCCTGAGGAAGACCTAGGTTTTCATTTATGGCTGTTCAGAGTCACGTACACAGATGGCTTTCAATAAATAATGGGACTGGTATAAAGTGAGCTGAGTACAGTACTAAAAGTATCACAATGAGTTTGTTCATCTAAGGCTATGCCTACATTAGGAAGTCGCATCCCCCCCTGATATGTCTGATGGTGTTTAGTCTACATTAGGTGTAATTTTAGAAGCCAAGTACTCTCACGTCAGACATTTTCCAAATTACACTTCCAGTTGAGAGATCACATCAGAAACCTAAGGTGACTAGAACATTAATTACCTATCAAGCATCCCCTCTGCTGCCCATGTTCTTCCACTCTGTGTCCTCTCCCTGGATTACAGTGGTGTGGCTTGGGGACACAAGAGGCGGGGAGAGCCAAATAAGATAATTATCTGTGTATTATTGAAGAGGATGGTGTTCTGGATATTTGAAGTTATAATTCACCTGAAAGACATAAAGCAATTGAAAAAACATATTTCAATCTCCCAAAGGCAGCATTTTTTCCCAAGTAGACAGCTTGAAACCTCAGGTGCTATGGGACACTAGACAGTGAGCTATAAGGAAAAGGCTTCTTAGTAATAAGAGACAAAACCAAATAAATGAATAAATATTTAATATGACACGTGGTAACAAGGAACGTCTGGAAGCACTCAGCCCAGAAGGCAAGCTCTTCCCACTTAAAGCTAAAGAGCGGGCGAACCCTCTGTCACTGGTTGCAACAGCGTTTCCAAAAGTCCACAGGGTATCAATGGCAATACAGTGGAGTCTGGCTGGAGAAGAGGTGCAACGCAGCCAGTTAAGAATGGAGGGGAATCTACTCACTTAACAACTTTCATTTCAGTACATAATTATTCCTAACTATAATCACCATGCTATGCATCCGATCCCCACCATTCTACTTTTAGTTTCTATGTTTTCTAGCTTTGTTAGATGCACGTGTAAGTGATATCATACAGGATTTGTCTTTCTTTGTCTGACTTCCTAGCCTAACACCCTCAAGTTTTATCCGTGCTGTCACAAATGGCAGGATGTCCTTCTTTCTCATGGCTGGATAATATTCCATTGTATAGGTGTACCACGTCTTCTTTATTCACTCATCCAAAAGTTGTTAAGAAAGTAGATCTTAAATGTTCTCACCACAAAAAAGAAATGGTAATTACGGGACATGATGGAGATGTTAGCTAAAACTAGGATGTGTTGGTTTGAAACCTCAGGAGCTTCCCCAGGGTGAAATCTGAAACTGGCCTTCATACACAGAGGGCAAGGGGAGATCTAAGAAAGAGGCAGAGCACTCTAGATAGGTAGGTAGCAGGTTTAATAAGCAAAAAACTTACATATGGTGTTTGTCTTGGGTGGCATCAACAAGACCAGATCTTTGTATCTACCCGCCAGAATCTTAAAAGTTTAGACATAGGCCTTAAAAGGGTTCAGTCATATATACTGTCCAGCTGTTCTTACCAACACCTTACTCTCTCAAGTTTCTGTCCTTGAAATGGCTCCAGGAACGGTGGGCAGAACGTACATTCCAAGGGCAGGGAGGAGTGAGGAGCCTTCGATTGCCTGGGTCCAGCTCACAAGTCAGCCAGTAGTTGTGTCCTCTCAATGAGCTCCTTCAACACAGTGGTCATTTCATAATACACAAGTCTATCAAATCAACACCTTGTACACCTGAAAAACTTACACAATGTTATATGTCAATTCTATCTCAATAAAGCTTGAAAAATTTTTTAAATTAAATATACACACATTCTACAACCCGTAGTACCCATCTCTAGACAAATCCTGCTCTACAAACTAGAGGAAATCTAACACAAATGCATAAGGGGACATGCACAGGGAAGTTTACTGAAGCTTTCTTTATAACAGCAAAATATTGATGTTAACCTTATTGCCTATAAGCAGAAGATGGATTAAAAATGTAAGGTATATTCATGTGATGGAAAGCTATTTAGTAGGTAAAAATAATGAAATATAGCCACATGAATACATGTGGATAAATCTATAAAACAATATTGAGTTGGGGAGAAAAGCACATAATACAAGTATGCCTCCTGTTATGGTAAATACTAAAAACATCCAAATCAATAACTCACAGAAGTGTAGCAAATGGTTCAAACAGGGGTGGAAAGAGGACTAAATCAACCTAATCACAGTTATTACCTCTGGAGAGGGAAATGGAAAATTGCAGATAAGGGTACAAGTGTAGTTAAAACTGTAAAAATTAGTGCGTTTAAATTAAAAGGTCTGAAACAAATATGTGAAAACATTAACATTTCAGGGCTAGGGCTGCTAGTCTCCCACCTGGTTTTTGCCATTTTTTCCCAACTTTAAGGTCTGCTGCAACAACAAGGCAAATTGTTATTTTGAGCTCTGAGCAGTTATTTGTATTTTGGTGCCTTAAGTAACTGGGTTTTTTGTTGTTGTTGTTTTTCCTGTGGTTATGAAACTGGAAGTTAGTCACAGTTGGGAATATTTAAAGTAGAAGAGAAAGAGTGGGCAGAAATCAAGAAATACAAATACCTGAGAAACCCCACATAAGAGGAACTTTCCATGTAATAAGGCCAGATACCACAAATTTGCCTCTAGAGAAATTTCCAGGCCACATTGAGAATGTCCAAATCTACTAGAGCTTTCGATAAGAACCAGGAAAAAGCTTCAGCGATATAATATACTTTACTTGGTAACCTGAGCATAAAATGCATATTAAAGAGAGGTAAGAAGAGTTAAAAGGTTTTGAAGGAGAGAAGTGGTATTTAAATGCGAAAGATTTCTAATTGCAGCCGTATGTGTGTGAGTGTGTGTGTGTGTGTGTGTGTGTGTGTGTGTGTGGTTTTATTATGAATAAACAGAGTACTATTTTTAATCTTTGTTCCATGTCCCTTCAAAAACAGCGAATTTGCATTTTGGTTTAACAATAGTTAGCAGTATTAAGTCCATGGCATTTCTGTGAGGACAATTCTAGATGTTGGGGGCTATAAAGATAGAAAAACTGTTTACTGGTTGTATGACCTTGGTCAAATCACTTATTTCTCTGAGCCATAGTTTCTTATATATTTAAGAGGAATGCTTGATTAGCTAATTATTTTCCACATTGTTGTTGTAGGATTAAATAAGGTAATTCTGTAAAGTGCCTGGTGAATGCGGTAAATCTGTGCTTAATAAATAGTAAATACTTTTGTTATTATCAACAAAATTCTTCCTGAATATCACACAATATTAAAATTACTGGGAAAACAAGCCAATCTAATGTTTAACATGTGTGATACAAACCTAGCCTGACTTAATTGCTTATTTTTTATAGACTTTACTTAATTTTATTTTGTTATTACATAGAAAGAACCTATGTTCCTAGATATGTTAAAATCAACTTGATTAAAAGTACATCTCATATTTTATTCACTCAATAAGAGAAGCTTAATAAATGTGAGTCACTCTTTTTAATTTTTTTGGTTAATCCTAACCCTAGGATATTTTTTCCATAGATATTTAGAGAGAGTGGAAGAGAGGGAAGGAGTGGGGAAGAGAGGGAGAGAAACATTAATGTGAGAGAGACACATCGATTGGTTGCCTCCAGCACGCTCCCGGACCAGGACTGGGGATCAAACCTGCAACCCAAGTATGTGCCCTTGACTAGAAATTGAACCTGAGACCCTCGGTGTGTGGGCCAATGCTCTAGCCACTGAACACACATGCCAGGGCAATGTTACTCACTCCTAATTTAACTATTCTTAATGTCAGGAAAATACCTAAATTTCACAGTCCTAGGGACACTGCTGAACTATTATTGAGTCAAAAAAGTTGGAGTTGGACTATTTTGAGGTAAAGAAAATGAAATAAATGGAAGAAGATTAAATTCATCTGAGATACTGTAGAAATTAGGCAAATATCAGCTGGAAACCTCACTGCCTGGGAGATCTTGGTGAAATTTCATTGAACCCCTTTATTTTGTGATCCCTGGTGCCCCAAACTCTCTTCTAACTCCTGTCTTTCTTGAGTTCTGCCCCCTACCCACGATGCCTTTGTCCTACACTATGAAAACCCTAACCTAAAACCAAGCCTCTTCTTTAGATCCACAGCAACCCTCATTCACACCGAACATTCTGGGAATGAGCAATTTTGTAGTTACAGATTGTGGTGGTGGAGTGTAGAGAGGGTTTCACTGTGCCCTGAGCCTTCCTCCAATTTGATGGCTTGATCTTCCCAGTCCTTTGGCCATCTCTATTCATCTCTGCTATTTCCCTTTGCCTCCTCTGCCATCACACCAGGAGATTCACTTTCTCTTCACTGTGCTTGGCAGCTTCCTCCTCCTTAGAGAGCTGGTGCCAGCTGACATCCCAGCCATTGGAGGACTTGTCTTCTGCCTTATATGCACATATCAAAACATTTCCCCCAGTATTGACAGTTTTCTCTGTAGGAGGAATTTCAATGCTGGTTGGTACGGTGCTACTGTTCACCCACTTTAAGTTTGCTTGAAGCTTCAAAGGGAGACTAAAAATTAAGTTGCTCAAGTTGAAGGTGAACCTTGGGGAAGATTGACTTCAGGGCAGGTGGAGGCCTCTAAGCTGCCTACTGTTTCCATACCTTTCTCTCCCACCATGACTGCGAAAAATATGGAGACCTCAAGGTCACTGCCAGCACAGTTCTCCCTATCACACGCTCCCTCCTCCTTATGGAAAATTATATGGTTTTAGCTTTTTTACATAGTCAGGAGTCAATTAACTTAAGTGGGTCTAAGAGGACAAATATTAGGAAATAGCTCTGGAATGTGAAGCTTTGCCAATGGAGAAAGGAGCACTTTTGGCAGAAGTCCAAACTGAGTCCAAGGTCTGGAGGAAAATCAAGCCAATTATAGACGTTTTGGTGGTCAGGGTGATTAAGAAAGTTGGGCAACTTTCTTAAGTGGAAGACTCTAAGAAAAGATGTTGGGGGACAGGAATATAGTCACTAATGAGTTAGGATTTAAGGCATGGAAACATGAATAGAAACTGTTTTTCACATACGTTGAGTAACCAGGAAACACACCTGGAATCAGTTTCTTGGAGATCTAAGATCAGCGTTCACAGTAATAGCTCAATGCTTCCAGGTGCCTTTGGACTCTGACCACCCTGGGTTCACGTCCCAGCTCTGCTGCTTGCTAGCCTAATAATCTAAAGTTAATATCTCTCCCTAAGCTTGTTTCCTCATCAGTAAAATAGAGATAATAATATAAGCTACCTGGCTGTAAAGATTAGTTGAGGTCTTAGAGTCATCCTTAACTTCTCTCTTTCTTTTTTTTTAAGTAATTTTAATCCATTTTTATATACTTTTATTGATTTCAGAGAGGAAGGGAGAGGAGAGAGATAGAAACATGAGTGATGAGAGAGAATCATTGACCGGCTGCCTCCTGCACGCCCCCCACTGGGGGATTGAGCCCGCAACCCGGGCACATGCCCCTGACTGGAATCAAACCCAGGGCCCTTCAGTCTGCAGGCTAATGCTTTATCCACTAAGCCAAACCAGCTAGAGCAACTTCCTGTTTCTCACATACACTTCCAGATAACCCTGTTGCTCTGTGTTCAGAATAGATATCCAACATCTTATCAACTCTCACCAATTCCATTGTTACTATTTGGCCTGATCTTTGCCCGCCTGCATTATTTTATAGTAGAAATCACTTTCTAGACCATTACCCTGCTTCCCCACTCTCACCCTCCAAGCCAGAGTGATCCTTTTGAAACATGTCAGACATGACACCCTCTGCTCAAAATTTCCCTATTTCATTCCAAATGAAAGCTAAAGTCCTTATCATGGCCAAAAGCCCTATAAAATCAGCCCCCCAAACCCCAGAGGCCAAGCACTCACCTCTTCACTGTTTCTCAAACTCAACAAACACATTCTTGACTTAGAGCCTTTAAGTTGATAGTTCCTTCTGGCCAACATTTTCTTCCTCAAATATCCACATAGTTAACTTGCTCATAGGCTTCAAATTGTGCTCCAATATCATCTTCTCAGTGAGGTCCATCCTGGCCAACCTATTTAAGATTACAGTTCATCACCCTTATGCACATACACTCTTTCCACTTTCTCTGCTCTGTATTTTACATAACATTTATCACCTTCCTACATACTATTTAATTTACTTATCGATTATGTTCATTGTCTGTCCCTTCTCACTAGTGTGCAAGTTCCACAAAGCAAGATTTTTTGTCTTTGTCATCACTCAGCATTCCACACACCAAGGGTGGGCCTGCCTGGCACACAGGAGGCACTTGAAAAATATTGAGTGAATAATGATGCATGAAATGCACTTGGAACTTTGCCTGGTACCCAGTAAGCATTTATTTAATGTGAGCCTTTTAGAAAGAGTGAGCATAGCTTTGATATTGATAAGGAGGTAGGAATGACTGCCGGCATAAGCTCTGGAATCAAAGATAATGAGGGACCTAAGGGAAGCAGTAGACAGGACCAGCCTCTGGTCTTACAGGCATACAGTGATGAAAACCAGGCAGCCTGCACACCACCCTCCTTCCCCTAGCATGCTGAATCCTACTTCTTTAGGCCTGTCCTTCCTTCATATTTTGAAGTTTCCTTTACAGAAAATTACTTCTACTCATTTAACCTTTCTTCAAAGACACTGCTTCCAATCTTTCATCTCTATTATTAGTCTGTGAGCCCTATGAAGTTAGCTCTCTCACAATCTTTATGAATAAATGTGAAGCTCATAACTAAATATCAGAGACAGAAAAATAAAATAATTCCCCTCAGTCAGGCTATTTTGAATAAAAGTCTTTCATTATCACATGCTAAGGAATCAGAGCACACAGCAGAGTCCTTAGTGTGGCTGACAAGACTGCCTTAGGATGGTATTGTTCTGGATTCCAGTAGCTTGGAATTCACAGTCCCTAGGCTGGACAAGGATCAAGAAAAGAGTATACTTCTTGGAATCTTGTAACAACGTTGTATGACAAATGCCGCATCCAGATTCCCCTAAAAATGGCTTTCCTAAGAGTGACTGCTCAACAGTGATTTCACGGAATATTAACAGATGTTTTGCAGGGAATAAAGGGGGAGGAGTGACTCTTCAGTCAATTTCATTAAAGAAACTACATAATCAATTTAAAGCAAATTTCATTTTAAAAAACTTTTTAAATCATTGACGAGAGAGAGAGGAACATTGATTTGTTGTTCCACTTATTTATGCATCCATTGGTTGATGGTTGTATGTGCCCTGACTGAGGGCTTGAGCCTACAACCTTGGCATATTGAGATGACACTCTAATCAACTAAGCTACCCCACAAGGGCCTAAGCAATTTGGAAATTTAATTTGCTGACATGCAACTATGAATATCCAAGAGCATGGCATAACATTTTCCAAACTCACTAGGTCAAGGTAGCTGTTTTTGAAAGAGTTCCTTGAAAACCCTGTTTCACTAGCTCTCTCCTGTTGCTTCTTCTATCCTAAGCCCTTCTTTGTTTCACTGTGTCCAGCTTTAATAAACATAATCTCAAAACAAATAAAACACACAAAAAAGACCTATTTCATTCAGTCAACAAAATACCTACTGTGTGCACATGTTGCAAACACCCAGGATTCAGTGGTATGTAGGACACATGCAATTTTTGTCCTCATGAGAATTACAGTCTAGTAGAGAAGACACACAGAACTTATACTTGCAAGTTGAGGAATGTGATAGAAGGTAAAATGCAGACTGCAATAACATTTAAGAGAGAATGGGTGCTTAGTACAATGTACTATGAAGAAGCTTGACATAATTGTTTTCATGAATCAATTTTATCTTTAGAGGCCTGGTACACGAAATTCATGCATGGGGGGCCATGTCCCTCAGCCTGGCCTGCACCCTCTCGCAATCTGGGACCTCTTGGAGATGTCCAACAGCCAGTTTAGGCCTGATCCTGCAGGAATCCTTGCGGGATTGGGCCTAAACCAGCAGTCAGACATCCCTCTCACAATCCAGGACCACTGGCTCCTAACCGCTCACCTGCCCGCCTGCCTCATCACCCCTAACCACCTCTTCCTGACTGCCTGATTGCCTCTAACCACCTCTTCCTGCCTACTTGATTGCCCCTAACCACTCGCCTGCCTGCCTGATCACCCCGAACCACTCTGCCTGCCTGTCTGATCACCCCTAACTGCTCGCCTGCCTGCCTGATCGCCCTTAACTGCCTCTGCCTCAGCTCCCGCCACAACAGCTTCATCCGGAAGGATGTCCGGAATGATGTCCAGAAGGTTGTTCGGCTGTCCAGTCTAATTAGCATATTATGGTTTTATTACTATAGATGATTAATCACAAATTGTTTATCATTTACTGTGTACATAACACTGTACTAGTGATGTTGAGAAATGTAGATTAGTAGATGTGAATCTTGCATTTAAAAAACTTCTCTAATTGAAACAAAGACTAATAAAAATAAAATGAAGGAAACAGCACAAACCAGAATAAAATTACATGTAAATTTGAATGGTTCAGATACCCATTACAATGCTACCTACCTTTCAAAGACTGAAGTATCATAGTTTCTGGGAAGCCCTCGCCCAACTCTGAAACTGGCTGCACTTTAGTTTGATTTTTACACACACTGCCTTATAGGACAGTGACTTGTGTTCATCTTTGATTTACCAAACTAAACAGCAAACTTTGTGGTGCAGACACTGGATCTTCAAAATCTTTGCATTGCTCACAGCGCACCATCATTTGTGGGAACCAGTGAGGCTTAATTGCTAAGATCAAAAGCTTTGGAGTCATACCAGCTGGCTGAATCCTGGTACTGGATCAAAACTTCGGGAGTTCCCCGGGTGAAATCTAAATACACCCCCTCGGCCCCCACCACACACACACAAAGAGGACAAGGAGAGACCAAAGAAGAAGGCAGATCCTTCCAGATGAGGCTTGTCTCAAGAGACCACAAGAGAAGTAGATCTCTGCACCTGCCCACCAGAAGCTTTAAAGTTTCTAAAGAGGCTTTAACTGAGTTCAACCACATATACCATCCAGATGGCCTCAACAACACATTGCTCTCTCAAGGTTTATCCTTGAGGCAGCTTCTAGGGACAGGGTAGAGGTGAGGAGCCTCCAATGGCCCAGGTCCAACTAGTGGGTCAACCAGCAGTCACACCCTCCCAATGACCAATTTCATCACCCAGCTCTGACTTTTACTAACTCTATAACTTTGGAAACATTTCTTAATTCTTTGAGCCTTGGTTTTCTTGTTTATAAAATGGAGATTATAATACCCATATTTATCTAATGGTGTTGTTTTAGCAGAGATAACACGTATAAAATAATTTAATGCCTGGCATAGTCACTGCTCTGTAATGGAAGATATTGTTATTGTGCACTGTCTTGTGGTAAGTGCTTAGGCAATATAGATGTTGAAGGAAAGGGAGGAGAAAGTGGTGAGGCACTGGAGGGCATGGCCCAACATATCAGCTTTTCTCACAAAGTTCTAGTACAAATAAAGATGGGAAAGGTTTGCAAAGGGTCCCCTGGGTCAGACTAACTAGCAACTACAGATTGAGGCCAATGAGCTACAAGATGGGATAAATTATGTTGAGCATGTATGGAGAAGCCTGATGATGGGGGTGAAGAGGACTTGAAATATGGGTTGAAATGTTCATGTTTGATCTAAAGACAACCGGTAAAACTAAAGACAAATGAAGAAGGAATCATTTTCAAGAAAGATTAACTTGCTAACCATGATCAACATGAAGAGATGGAAAGAACCAGTGTCTAAGAGACCAATAAATGCCAGCCAGGTAAAATAATAAAGTTGTCTTATTTCACATGAAACCTTACAATCTTATTCTTTTTTATTTGTTTTTAATAATTTTTTATTTTTCAATTACATTTGACATACAATATTATATTTAGTTAGATATTATAACTTACTAAGTGATCATCATGATAAATCTCATACCCATCTGACATCATACATAGTCATTAGAATATTATTGACTATATTCCCTATGCTATATGTTACATACCCATGACTATTTTGTAAATAACAATTTGTACTTCTACATCCCTTCACCTTTTTCATCCATCCACCAACCCCCATCCCATCTCGTAACCATCTCTCATATCCGGGTTTGTTTCTGTTCTGTTTGATCATTCATTTTAATTTTAGATTCAATTGTTGATAGGTATGAATTTATTGCCATTTTATTGTTCATATTTGTTATCTTTTTTTTCTTCTCCTTAAAGAAGACGCTTTAACATTTCATGTAATACTGATTTGGTGATGAACTCCTTTTAGCTTTTTGTCTAGGGAGCTCTTTATCTGTCCTTCTATTTTAAATGATAGCCTTGCTGGGTGGAGTAATCTTGGTTTTAGGTCCTTGCTTTTCTTAACTTTTAATAATTCATGCCACTCCCTTCTGGCCTGCACAGGTTCTGTTGAGAAATCAGCTGACAGTCTTATGGGACCTCCCCTATAGGTAAGTAACTGTTTTTCTGCTTTGAAGATTCTCTCTTTGTCTTTAACCTTTGGCATTTTAATTATGATGTGTCTTGATGTGAGCCTCTTTGGGTTCATCTTGTTTGGGACTCTCTGTGCTTCCTGGACTCATATATCTCTTTCTTTCTCCAGGTAATGGAGGGTTTCTGTCATTATCTTTTCAAATAGGTTTTCAATTTCTTGATCTCTCCCCCTTCCAACACCCCCCATGATCTGAATGTTGTCCCAGAGGCTCCTTTTGAATTCTTTTTTAATTTATATTTTTGAATTCTTTTTGCTGTTCTAATTGCATGTTTTTTGCTTCCTTATATCCCAAATAGCTGATTTAATCCTTTGCTTCATCTACTCTATTGTTGATTCTCTATAAATTATTCTTCATTTGAGTTAGTGTAGTCTTAATCTCTGACTGATTCTTTATGGTGGTTTCTATGTCCTTTATCATGCTATTGAAGTTCTTACTAAGTTCCTTGAATATCCTTGTAACCATTATTTTGAACTCTGTGTCTGATTGTTTGCTTGCCTCCATCTCCTTTAGTTCTTTTTCTGGAATTTTGTTCTGTTCTTTCATTTGGGACATGTTTCTTTGTTTCCACATTTTAACTGCTTCCTTATGTTTGTTTCTATGGATTAGGCAGAGCTGCTACATCTCCCAGACTTGGTAGAGTGGTCTTGTGTAGTAGATGTCCTGTAGGGCCCAGTGGCACAGCCTCCCCAGTCACCCAAACTGGGCACTACAGATGCGCCCCTTGTGTGGGCTGTATGCGCTGTCCTATTGTAGTTGAGCCTTGATTTGCTATTGGCATCACTGGGAGGGATTGACCCCCAAGCCAGTTGGCTACGAGGATTAACTACAACTACAGCAAAGGAGCTGCTCTGCAAGAGTCAACCCTATGGACCAGGACTTGCTTCAGTGGGACTATGTTGCTCACAGAGTTCCCACCTTGGGTGTGTTGCTTGTGGAATGGGTACAGTTGTAATTTGGCATAATCTAAGCTGTACGGTGGACTTGCACTGTTCTTTACACTCAGTGATAATTTATTAAGTAACTGAGGACCTAGGTAAATGGAGAGTTGGAAATGACAATGTATGTTCAAGGTTTGTTAGTTACTGTAAACTGAAATACCTAGGCCATATTTCTGAATGATGAACTCCAGAATGGCATGAGGTTTCTCATGAACCACCAAATACTTCCTTATGAAACTATACTTTTCCTTAAGAAAAGCAACAATTTAGTCACACTGTTAATTCAGTCACCAAACATGAATTTGCTTAGCAAATCTTCATAGTTTTTTTATCAATGTAACTCAATATTATTATGGGAAAAGCTGGCGAGGAAAGAGTTAAATCTTTTCTGGGAGTCTCTTGGAAGGTTATTCATATTTCTCATAGGAATTTTTAATAAGCCGTTTTCTGTCTTGCATGTATTTTACAGAAGAAAAGTAAATACTGAAAAAAGTTAAATGACAACATAATAAATTGGACATTTAAAAAGATCTGTTTTACCTTATTGAAATAATAAAATAGTCACATTGACCTTGTTATAAGCTAATGACTTTCTGAATTAAGACAGAAATCTGAATGTGAAATGTTTGATTTTTTTTTTAAGAACTGTGGTTAAAGTCATGGGAACATTCCATCCCTTTCCATTCTTCTTCTTCACCATGTACTGACCTGGGGATATTTGTTCTTCAGTATCGTAGTTAGAATTATGAGTGTATTTTTCCATAGAAATAAGCTATAAATGAATATTTATACTTGAAATATTATTGGTTATATATACTAAGTATTTAATTTTCAGGCGAGACCACAAAAGAAAGCTCAACCGTAATATACTTATTATAATACGGATTAGTTTTGACACAATCCTATCTAATAAAATAGTAATATGCAAATTGACCATCACTCCAACACAAAAGATGGCTGCTCCATGTGGACACAAGATGGCCAGCAGGGGAGGGCAGTTGGGAGGGACCAGGCCTGCAGGGGAGGGCAGTTTGGGGCAATCAGGCTGGCAGGGGAATGGTTAGGGGGTCATCAGGCTGGCAGGTAGAAGTGGTTAGGGGCAATCAGGAAGGCAGGCCGGCGAGCAGTTGGGAGCCAGCAGGCCTGGATTGTGAGAGGGCTGTCCAGCTGGGATCGGGCCTAAACAGGCAGCTGGACATCCCTCGAGAGGTCCCAGATTGGAGAGGGTGCAGGCTGGGCTGAGGGACACACACCCCCATGCACAAATTTTGTGCACCGGGCCTCTAGTCTGTTCATAATTCCAGGACTCTTTGAACACTTAAAAATTGGACCATCAACTACATTTAGGAAATTGCTGTTAGAATGACAAGTGGATTTGTAGTAGCAAAATTTACCTGACCTCCTATGCAACCTTGCATGGTAGATTTCTATAATCATTGATCTGCAAGATGCTAAAGCTAGAGATATCTTCAGAATCACTCAAGCCACCTCCTAATTTTACATATCAAGAAACTAAGGCCAAAGAGGTAAAATGATGTGTGCAAGGTCACTTAACTAGTTAGTAGGCAAGCTAGGATTTAAAACAGTTACCTCATTTTATAAACTCTGTTTCAACTGAGAAGATGCCATTTATTTATTCATACTTATTTATTCCTTCATTCTTCATTCACATAGTGAAGAACTATTTGCTGCATTGCACCAATGTGTAGATTCTTCTGCTAGATGCTGAGAGAATTTTAAAAAGAACACAAATTGTCTTTTGCTCTTAACTAAAATCTAATTGTGCGTAAAGACAGAGCATTAGAAAACTAAATTGCTCCACGAGAGTTATGTAAACATAAAAGTTATGTCAGCACACATGATTATTTGTGAACTGAGTTATTCAGATAATGTGTTATGAGTACAGAGGATGTTCTCCATCAGGGTGATTTTGAGATGTCAGAAAAGCCTTCGTAAAAGACAGAATTTAGATCCACCCACTCATCTGTCCATTAAATAGACACTATTGAATAATCATTATTTCCTGTATACAAAGCCAAATCCTGGGAATATAATGACAAAAGCTATGGTCTTTGATCTCCCAAATTCACAATCCTGTAGGGAAGACAAAGATAAGAGGGCAAGAAACAATAAGAGCTAGAGTGTACACATGGCATATTTGTACTTACATTTCCTATTTTAAATATAAACAGAGGCAGGATTTGGGTTAGGGAGACAAACAGCACAATTAGGGCACAAGATATAAGAAAGCGCTCTCAGGGTCCTACTAGTGCAGATCAACACTTGCACAGTCCTAACAAGGGGTCCTCCTTAACTTTTGTACCCTAGACCCGTGGTTGGCAAACTGCGGCTCGCGAGCCACATGCGGCTCTTTGGCCCCTTGAGTGTGGCTCTTCCACAAAATACCACGGCCTGGGCGAGTCTGTTTTGAAGAAGTGGCGCTAGAAGAAGTTTAAGTTGAAAAAATTTGGCTCTCAAAAGAAATTTCATTCGTTGGTACTGTTGATATTTGGCTCTGTTGACTAATGAGTTTTCCGACCACTGCCCTAGACAGCTTACTTTCCTCACCCTAGTCCTGGACCATTAGCTCTATTTAGTCATCATGCAAACTGGTATAAATAACAACAAAAGAGAATCTTGAATGGGGTCTGAATAAATGTTTCTGATCCTCAGTTTCCTCTCCTGCATAATGAAGGGGTTAACCTAGATTGGTACTTTTCAGACGCTGATCTGCACTGTGGGCATGGAATCTTCAGAAGTAACTCCGATAAGAAGGGGCCGAGTAGGTAGAGCTTTAGATCCCCCACTGTTGCTTTAACCAGACTAACAATCTTTTATTGGTTATTTAGGATGGTTCTCTTACAATTATATTTTTGAGTTTTCAATGATTTTTTAAATTAATAAGAAAAATCAAACATTGTAATGATCCTAGATGATCTCTAATACCTTTGACACTTGTCCATTTGCCTTTTTATGAGGAATCTGGCTTCTGCTAAAGGCCAGTGAGAACAGTTGTAACTCAAGTTTCAATGACTGGTGGCATTACATACATAATATCTAAAGGCATTGATTTCTTGTCAGTCCTATGATGAGTACATGAGTTGAGTTGTTCCCCACAAAAAAAAAGTGTTCAATGAGTCTTGGTGAGTTGGGTGGAGAATAAGAAGTGAGGCATAAACTTAAAAACTAGATCAATTTGGTGTTAATCTAGGGGTGCAGTGGAAGTTAACAATCTATGAGGCTGATTATGCTTTGTTCACAAATCCTGGACCAACTTTGTGATTAACAGCTAAATATATTATTTGCTCCATTGTAAGAAGCAAATTAATGATCCCTAAAGATAGGTGAGTCTTCACACACATCCTAAAGAATAGTCAGAAGAAAGGGTATAGTGGGAGAACAGATGAGGAAAAGCAGAGTGGTCAGTCAGGTCCATGTCTGTGAAGTGGCACTGTTATTTAAGCAGCTATGTAGAATGTGAGTAAAAGCTTAGCCATAATTCTATTGTGTAAAACAAGAGTCGATAACTTCATGTTCCAAATGGGAAATACAAAGAATGACTTTTAGTTTACAGAACACAGGGGACAAAACTGCGTTGATAATAAACCTCAGCCCTGTACCCAGACGGGAAGAGGTGCTTCACCAACAGGGTGAAGAGAAAGGAAGCTTCTTGGAGAGTTCACTGAGGGAATGTCTGCTTCATGCCAGCATTTTGAAGACATCCTCTCTCAAATAGTACAACAACTTAAACAGGACAGTGTTAGTCCTCTATGTGGATAAAGAAACCAAGTTTCAGAGAGATTAAATAATTTGCCCAAAACATAACGCTAATAATAAATGGCATAGTTGTTCTTCAAATCCAGGACTAATTACAAAGTGAGTGCTTTCCCACTACAATCCCAAGGATGTGAAGGAAAGAGTATAAAAATAGAATCATTTTCTCTGTTAAGCTAGAGTGTGAGAGTCATAATTCCCAAGGAAACACAATATGAGAAAAAGCTAGCGTGTGCTGGGGAAAAAAGAAGATTTTGAAAACCCATTCAGTTACTTAAGAATTCTTCAAGAGAAAGGTAAGTGAGGAGGAGGAAGAGAGGGATATGAAAATGTGATAAAACATGACACACACTCAGGTTCTCAAAGCTTCTGGAAAGTTAGGGAGCACAGCTGTTTGGTTCACCACTAGATACCTCAGCACCTAGCACAATGCCTGGCTTGTTAAATCAATAAATGCATATCGAACAAAAGTTGAGAAGATGGAGGTAGAGTTGGATGTACCATCCCAAGCCCATAACAAATATGGGCTTTTAATGTGTATATACACTGAGTGGCCATATTATTATGATCTATGAATGCATAATAATCTGGCCACTCAGTATATAATATATGTTAGAGGCCCGGGGCATGAATTCATGCATGGGTGGGGTCCGGCCAGCCTGGCCAGGGGGAGGGGACATGGGTGGCTGGCCGGCCTGCCTGCTGGTCGAACTCCTGGTCGAGGGGACAATTTGCATATTAGCCTTTTATTATATAGGATATACACTGAGTGGCCAGATTATTATGCATTCAGAGATCATAATAATCTGGCCACTCAATGTATATCTACCATGTGTGTATGAAGAAAACATTTATGCCTTTTGCTGAATAATGGCCATATTCAAAAAGCTTTTGCCTTTATACTTCAAAGCAAAGTTGACTCTTGGACTGAGTAGGTAATTGCTTGTTGGATGTGTCTCATCCCAACACCTATCTTGATATGATAGAAACTTCCCTCCTATATTTGCTTATTTCCAATAAACCTAAATGTAAATGTAACAGGAAATTAGAATGAGATTCTTTCTCAGTTTGAGTGAAGCAATAATCACAGTATCAAAGTAAGAGTGAGACAACCCCCCACACCACCACCACCATATTCAGATTTACAAATGAAATGGACCTGAGAAATTGCTCCACAGCCCTTGATCCCCTTGGTCCATTGAAAGCCATATAAAGAGTTTAGAGAGTAGCCAGGAGTTGGATTGGTGAAGAAATTACTTTGGAGGGGCCAGAGGCCCTGACCCACACTTGCACCTTAGACAGGAAGTATGAACGTCTAACCACAAATTTAAAGACTACCATTTAGAGAACTGTGCCTAACTTTGGTTTTTTTTAATTTTTTTTAATTTAATAAATCTTTATTGTTCATATTATTACAATTGTTCCTCTTTTTTCCCCCCATAGCTCCCCTCCACCTGGTTCCCACCCCACCCTCTGCCCTTACCTGCCCCGCACTGTCCTCATCCATAGGTGTACAATTTTTGTCCAGTCTCTTCCTGCACCCCCACACCCATTCCCCCCTCCCCCCGAGAATTGTCAGTCCACTCCCTTTCTATTCCCCTGATTCTATTATATTCACCAGTTTATTCTGTTCATCAGATTTTTTTATTCACTTGATTTTTAGATTCACTTGTTGATAGATATGTATTTGTTGTTCATAATTTTTATCTTTACTTTTTCTTCTTCTTCCTCTTCTTAAAGAATACCTTTCAGCATTTCATATAATACTGGTTTGGTGGTGATGAACTCCTTTAGCTTTTTATTATCTGTGAAGCCCCTTATCTGACCTTCAATTCTGAATGATAGCTTTGCAGGGTAGAGTAATCTTGGTTGTAGGTTCTTGCTATTCATCACTTTGAATATTTCTTGCCACTCCCATCTGGCCTGCATAGTTTCTGTTGAGAAATCAGCTGACAATCATATGGGTGCTCCCTTGTAGGTAATTAACTGTTTTTCTCTTGCTGCTTTTAATATTCTCTCTTTGTCTTTTGCTCTTGGCATTTTAATTATGATGTGTCTTGGTGTGGTCCTCTTTGGATTCCTTTTGTTTGGGGTTCTCTGTGCTTCCTGGGCTTGTAAGTCTATTTCTTTCACCAGGTGGGGCAAGTTTTCTGTCATTATTTCTTCAAATAGGTTTTCAGTATCTTGCTCTCTCTCTTCTTCTGGCACCCCCATAATTCGGATGTTGGTACACTTGAGGTCATCCCAGAGGCTCCTTACACTATCTTCATATTTTTGGGTTCTTTTTTCTTTTTGCTTTTCCGGTTGAGTGTTTTTTGCTTCTTTGTATTTCAAATCTTTGACTTGATTCTTGTGATCCTCTAGTCTGCTGCTGGATCTCTGTATAATATTTTTTTTATTTCAGTCAGTGTATGTTTAATTTCTAGTTGGTCCTTTTTCATATCCTCGAGGGTCTCACTAAATTTATCGGCCTTTTCTAGGAAATTCTTGATAAACCTTATAACCATGGTTTTGAAGTCTATATCCAGTTGTTTGCTTTCCTCCATTTCTTTCTTTTGTGATCTGTTTCTTTGTCTCTGCATTTTGGCTGCTTCCCTGAGTTGATAGAGTGGCTTTGTGTGCTAGGTGTCCTATAGGGCCCAGTGGCTCAGCCTCCTCAGTTACCTGAGGTAGACACTGTGTGCACAATCTTGTTGTAATTAAGTCTTGATTGTTGTTGGTATCACTGGGAGGAATTGACCTCCGGGCCAATTGGCTGTGAGAATCAGCTGTGTCTATGCAGGGAGAACTTCTGTGCTGGAGACACCCTTATGAGACAAGACTTGCAAAAGCCTCTGTACTCAGCTTGGATGGGGCAGAGTCTCAGGGCGGAGCAGACAGCATTGGTTTCCCGTCAGCCCTGTCCTAATAGGCCCCTGTGTCTCAATGTCCCATGGTAATCGCTGCAAGTACCTCTGAGAGAAATAGAGCCCAACAGAGGCATCTGGAGAGGACTGATATCTTTTGCAGAAAGTAGCTGGGTTGAACCCCTGATTGTGTTATGCCCAGATTTCGGGGTCCCCAAATTCAACCACCAGGGAGCCACTTCCGATGTAAAAAAAACAAAAGAGTCTTTATTCAAGCCCGGGCTTGGCTCCCAGCCTCTTTACCGACGCAGCGGCGAGACGAGAGAGCGAGCCCCAGGGGAACAAAGGTTATATAGGGCTAGTCATTTGGGTGGGCTTAGGTGGGTGACGTGGGTTACAGAGAGTGGTCACTTTGGTCAGGGTTTTTCTGCAGGGTTTTACGGCACAAAGGTCAGGAGGTGGCCAATACATTCCAAGGTCTGAGCCATCCCCCTACCTTTGCTTCTTGATAGCCTTATTAGGACCTTAGCTACATTCCTGGAGCTTCACTTGTCTACTCAGGCAGCGGTTGGGGGAGTTAGGACAATTCTGACATTCCTGTGGTTGACCCCCAGTGGGGAGGGTCAGCTGAGGATCTAGCTCTGCAAGATGGGAGATAGTCAGTTCTGCTTTCTTCTTTCATTCCCCCCTTGTCTTGGAACCTACGGCTCAATCATGAGACGGACTGCATCTTCACCTCGTCCTCTACTGCCAGAGGCTGGTATTGGGCTTGTAAGACCATTAACTGAACTACCCCTATGAGTTCTTTGATAAATTGGACTAGTCTGTTAATAATACAAGGGCCAAAAGTCAACAACAGTAGGAGGATTACAAGGGGTCCGACGAGGGCAGAAACAAGAGTGGTTAGCCATGGGGACCAGTTAAACAAGGACTCATACCAAGACTGAGATTGCTCTCTCTCTAGCTTTTGCTTCTGCAGTCCTTCCCTTATGAGGGCCATGGATTCTTTGACAACTCCTGAATGGTCAACGTAAAAACAACATTCCTCCCCTAAGGCTACGCATAAACCCCCTTGCTGCATGAATAGTAAGTCCAATCCTCTTCTGTTCTGGAGTACTACTTCAGACAAGGAGGTGAGGGATTCTTGTAAATGGGTGATGGATTTTTCAATTCTCTCTATGTCTAAGTCAATGGCTGCTCTTAGGGCTCCATAGTTCTTGTCTTGTATGACAAGCGAGGATATTCCAGTTCCCGCTCCTGCTAGTCCTAGTCCCAAGATGGCTGCCATAGTCAGGGCAATAATAGGCTCCCTTTTACTTCGGGGGTTAATGGCGCCTATTTTGTTAAGTACTTCTTCTCCTGAGTGGTATATTAACTTGGGGATTAACTGCACAAGTACACAGAAGCCCTCCTTTTGGGAATTAAGGACTAAGGAGTGAACACAAGGAGTGAGGCCACTGGAACAGGCCCACCATGCATTCTCAGGGGGAAGTAGATATACTGTCTTTTTGGGAATAGTAAGGGCCTTATTGCAGAGATGCGACTGTTCGGGGGGCACGTGGCCTATGCAAGTGCCCTGCCCTGTCACTGTCTGGAGGGTTAGTCTTGCAGCAGACTGCTGCCATCTGCAGGAGCTGGAATTAATGGCTGTGGTGTACTTGCCGCTAAAGGCAATACCTTCATAGTATGGTAGCTGGATATCTAGACAGAGCCAACAGGACTCAGTCAGGTCAGGCCTTGAGGCATTTAGAACATAGTATGCCCCGACAACTGTGCTCCACAAGGGGTCCGCATCAGGCATGAGGCCACGAGTTGGGGTAGGAGATGCAGGCGATGTACTCCCGGCGGTGGGAGTGGCCGCAAGCAGGGTTACCAGAATTAGGCAGGTTGAGAACGTCGCAGCTTGAGCTTGAGCGGGTTGCGTTGGTCTTGGTCGATGTTCCATTGCGCGATGAAGTCCTTCTGGATTGCTGAGGGGCTGGCTGGGCGAACGGGGGTGTGGTGGATCCAGGTCGTGACACCGTCTACCTTGAGAGCGGTGGGTGTAGTCAGCACTACGACGTAGGGGCCCTTCCAACGTGGTTCGAGGGTCTCCCGGCGGTGCCTCTTGACGAATACCCACTCTCCTGGCTTGTACCGATGAGGCGTTGGGGTGGGGCCGGCCTCGTAAATGGCGCGGAGGCGCGGCCAAATGTCCTCGTGTGCTCTCTGCAGTCCTCTTAAGAGAGAAGATATTTCTTGATTTTCAAACTCAGCAAGGAGTTCAGCTTTGAGGTTAGGAATGATAGGAGGGGGTCTGCCAAACATGATTTCGTAGGGGGTAAGACCCAGGGTGTAAGGGGAGTTCCTCACCCGGTAAAGGGCATACGGAAGGAGAGTCACCCAGTCCCCGCCAGTCTCCATGGTTAATTTGGTAAGGGTCTCTTTTAGAGTTCTATTCATTCTTTCTACTTGCCCTGAACTCTGGGGCCTATAGGCACAATGTAATTTCCAATCTGCCCCTATAACCTTGGCTATTGCCTGCGTTACCTGTGAAATGAAGGCTGGTCCGTTGTCTGACCCTATCATAGCAGGAAAACCATACCTGGGTAAGATGTCTTCCAGTAGTTTCTTGGCCACCGTCTGAGCTGTTTCATGCTTGGTTGGGTATGCCTCTACCCAGCCGGAGAAGGTGTCTATGAACACTAAAAGATATTTATAACCATACTTCCCTGGTTTAATTTCGGTGAAGTCGACCTCCCATTGTGCTCCTGGTTTGGTGCCCCTGAGCCTGGTTCCTTCTCCACCTGACCCGGCTCTTGCATTTGTAAGCTGGCAGGTCTTACAGGAGGTTACAATTTGGTTTATTTTGGGGTCTTGTTGGTGAATCTTGATCCTGGCATGCTGGAGTAAGTCCTTTAATTTCCGGGCCCCCAGGTGGGTGGACCGGTGCATGCATTCTAACACTGTGACCCCAAGCCAGTCTGGTAGTATGAGTTCCTTATCTGGTGTGTACCACCATCCTTTCACCTCCTGGGCGAGGGGAAGCTTCCTGATCCGCTGCAGCTCTTCCTGGGAGTACCCGGGCTGGTCTGGTAAAACTGGGTCCCCGGGGTCTGGTAGTTGTAGGGCCATGGTGGGGACCGAAGTGAAGGCCGCTGCTTTGGCTGCCTGATCAGCCTTTTGGTTACCTCTTGCCACTGGGCCATCTGCCTTTTGGTGCCCTTGGCAGTGGATAATGGCTAGCTTAGCAGGGAGCCACAAGGCTGCAAGCAGGTCAAGAATTTCCTGCTTATTCTTTATCATCCGTCCCTCTGCTGTCAATAGCCCCCTCTCCTGATAGATTGCCCCATGTACATGAGCCGTAGCAAATGCATAACGGCTGTCTGTGTAAATGTTAAGCCGTTTCCCAGCCCCCAGCGTTAGTGCCCTAGTGAGTGCAACGAGTTCAGCTCGCTGAGCTGACGTCCCAGGGGGCAGGGCCTCTGCCCACACGGTGTCCGTTTCGGTGACCACTGCTGCTCCCGTGTACCTGCACCCATCCCGCACGAAGCTGCTTCCGTCCGTGAACCAGGTGGCCTCTGCATCAGGAAGGGGCCGATCGGTCAAGTCCTTCCGAAGTCCATGTACCTGCTCTAGGATTCCCGCACAGTCATGTAGTGGGGCATCTAAGTCAGGGTCAGGCAGCAGGGTAGCGGGGTTGAGGGCCGCACTGGGATGGAACCGTACTCTAAAAGGGTTGAGCAGCAAGCTCTGATAGTGGGTCATATGTGCATTGCTCATCCATCTATCAGGAGGCTGTTTTAGGACCCCCTCAATGGCATGCGGGGTTGTGATCCAGATTTCCTGTCCCAGAGTCAATTTGTCGGCGTCCTTGACTAAGAGCGCGGTTGCCGCAATGATTCTCAGGCACGGTGGCCAGCCGGCGGCTACTGGATCCAGCTTCTTAGACAAGTACGCTACCGGGCGGCTCCAGGGGCCTAAAGCCTGAGTCAAAACCCCTTTCGCTATTCCCTTGCGCTCATCTACAAAGAGGTGAAAGGGCTTTGTAATGTCTGGCAGGCCCAAGGCTGGAGCAGCTAAAAGGGCTTTCTTTATCTGATTAAAGGCAGTCTCTTCTTTCTCAGTCCATTCAAACGCCTTCCCCTCCTTGGTCGCTTCATATAGGGGTTTGGCAATCTCAGCAAAACTTGGTATCCAGAGGCGGCAATAGCCAGCCGATCCTAGGAATTCCCTTACTTCCCTCCAGGAGGTGGGAGTAGGGATTCTCAGGACTGTCTCTTTTCTGGCATCAGACAACCGCCGCTGTCCGCCCTCTAAGATGTATCCCAGGTAACTCACCCTCTCTCTGCATATCTGAGCTTTCTTTGCAGACGCCCGGTACCCTAAGGTCCCCAGGGTGGCCAACAGATCTCTGGTCCCCTGCTCACAGTCCTTGGCATTGTCGGCAGCAATCAGGATGTCATCTACATACTGGAGGGGGGTAAGACAGGGGTGCTCTCTCCTGTACTCACCCAGATCCTCATGCAGTGCCTCGTCGAAGATGGTGGGCGAATTCTTGAACCCTTGGGGCAATCGCGTCCAGGTTAATTGTCCACTGTAGCCCTCCTCCGGGTCGTGCCATTCGAAAGCAAACAAGGGTTGGCTTTGAGGCGCCAATGGCAGGCTGAAAAAGGCATCCTTCAAGTCCAACACGGTATACCAGACTCTAGAGGGCGCCAAAGAGCTTTTTCCTGGTCGCCTGCCAGCTGCCGGAGAAGCCGGTTCCGTTCCCCAGGAGAGTCCGCAGTGGTGGCCAGCAGAATCCTGGCCAGGTCTCGGGTTTGCTTACTGCTGGCAGCCACCATGGCGCGGGCCTGCCTATCTTCAGGAGGCTCTCGGTTGTTGTACACCTTTTCAGCTACTTCCAGCAAGTCCTGCAGACTTTTCTCTCCTAATCTATCTACCCTCTGCAGCTTCTTTCTAATGTCCGCAGCCAATTGGTTTACAAAACTCATGATCACAGCTGCTTTACTCCCAGGAGTTTCGGGATCCATGGGGGTGTAGGTGCGGTATGCCTCCATGATCCGTTCTAAAAAGGCAGCTGGGGACTCATCCCTTTCCTGCTGCACATTCCCTACCTTGGCCAAATTGGTAGGCTTTCTAGCAGCCATTCGGAGACCCCCCATTAGAGTCTGGCGGTAGACCCGGAGCCTCTCCTTACCTTCTGCCATGTTGAAATCCCATTCAGGCCTGGTTAAGGGAAAAGAAACATCTATCTGGGCCTGGTTGGTGGTTGGGTTCCCGTCCACGCCTGGAACTAGCTTCCGGGCCTCACTAAGGATCCTCTCCCTCTCCTCGGTGGTGAAGAGGACTTGTAGTAGTTGCTGACAGTCGTCCCATGTAGGCTGATGAGTGAAAAGAACAGAATCTAACAAATCAATGAGTCCTGCTGGCTTCTCAGAGAATTTAGGATTCTGAGCCATCCAGTTGTAGAGGTCACTAGTGGCGAAAGGCCAATAGTGATGGGGCTGATTGCCATCCGCATCTGGGGGGCCCTCGGCTCTCAAAGGCAGAGTCTTAATAGTGGAGTCGGGGGCTGTGACAGACAGCTCCCTCTGGGCCCTTTGTCTAGTAAGAGGCGGGCTTCCCACTGGAACGGAACCGCGGCTGCTCCCGGAACTCCACCCCCAGCCGCTCCCGGAACTCCGCCCCTGGCCGCTCCCGGAACTCCGCCCCCAGCCGCTCCAGGAACTCCGCCGGCTTCTCGCGGCGGGGAAGGATCCAATCTCTCCGGTGTCCTAGGGAGCTGATATGGGGGAGGAAAAATTAATTCTTCTCCGGTTCCCCCCTGCAAAACCGGGTAGAGGGGAGCCGGAGCTGACGGCATGGTGGCTTTCTTCTCCTCCTTCTTCTTCTCCACTTTCTGCAAGGCAAGAATGGGTTCCCGCTCCTGGGGGCGCGGGGCTAGAAAGGGCTTAAGCCAGGAGGGCGGGTCCTCCACGAGGTCCTGCCAAGTAATAATGTAAGGGAGTTGATCGGGGTGGCCCCCCTTCGGCCGGGAAACAACTTCCCTGACCCGGCGAATAGTGGGGAGATCGAGAGTCCCCTCTGGCGGCCATCCGACATTAAGAGCCGGCCACTCGCTGGAACAGAAAGTTTGCCAACGGCCCTTTCGCACCTCTGCACTAAGGTTGTTAGCCCTTCCCTTAACCTCCTTAAAATGATCAATCATAATAGTTAAGGGAGTGGTCTGAGTCTGTCCCATGACGTCCGTCCAGTGAGTCCACAAAAATAGACAGAACAACACAGATAACAGAAAAACAAAGACACCCAAGAACAGCCTTCCGACCCCGCGGAAGCAAAACCGAAAGCTGGACGATGGCCGTGCGCCAACCGGCGGGAGCGACCCGCCTCGTCCCAGAGTTTCCAGGGGACTACAATCTCCCCGTGAGGGGTTTCCACCTCCCTCCTGAATGAGAATTGGAGCGTCCTCCAAATTCCCCTGCCCGTGGTCCTCCAGTGCGTCCACCTAGACCGTTTCAGGCACTACAGATTTCAGAGATGTGCTCGCACAGAACAGAACACACAACACAGACACTTACCGCGGTTAGTCAGACTCTACGGATCAGGGTCCCTCGTGGGCTTTGGGGATCCCGGACGAGCCCCCAAATGTTATGCCCAGATTTCGGGGTCCCCAAATTCAACCACCAGGGAGCCACTTCCGATGTAAAAAAACAAAAGAGTCTTTATTCAAGCCTGGGCTTGGCTCCCAGCCTCTTTACCGACGCAGCGGCGAGACGAGAGAGCGAACCCCAGGGGAACAAAGGTTATATAGGGCTAGTCATTTGGGTGGGCTTAGGTGGGTGACGTGGGTTACAGAGAGTGGTCACTTTGGTCAGGGTTTTTCTGCAGGGTTTTACGGCACAAAGGTCAGGAGGTGGCCAATACATTCCAAGGTCTGAGCCATCCCCCTACCTTTGCTTCTTGATAGCCTTATTAGGACCTTAGCTACATTCCTGGAGCTTCACTTGTCTACTCAGGCAGCGGTTGGGGGAGTTAGGACAATTCTGACATTCCTGTGGTGACCCCCAGTGGGGAGGGTCAGCTGAGGATCTAGCTCTGCAAGATGGGAGATAGTCAGTTCTGCTTTCTTCTTTCATTTGCCCAGGGTCAATAAAGGAATTCAACACATTTTCATCCTCCTAGGTCAAGGGACCTGCTTGAGAGAAGTGACTAGCAGAGGTGTTATCAGCATGAACTGTCAGCCTCAGGTGTAGAGTATGAAGCCACTGAGCCAAGCAACCCTTGGCTGATTGCCTTACATCTCTCCATGTACCCCACTCACCTTTGACCCTTGTGAGACCCAAAACTGCAAGTCCCTTGGTGAGTACGAAAACAGTGGAGCAGAAGAACCACACTCGTTTCCCCCTGCAGACTCCAGTCCAGAGGCTGGCCCAGGCTGGAGGAGAGGAGTTCAGAGTTTTGATAGTTAAACAAGATTGGACATTCTAGTCAATGAATTGAAACTGTTTTTTACTAAAAGTGCCCGGAGGACTTGTTATTTTCTGAGAGTTCCCAGAAAATATATGCCTGCCTAAATCTCCATTTAGGGTGACAAAGTATAATTTTCAAAAGATAAATACATGGCTCTCCTAGAAGCTAGAATAACCGTGTCAAGATTTATTTAACTCACTGGTGAGAGAGCCAGAAGAATGTTAATGCTGGCTCAATGAGCATTTGAGAAACTGAATATTTGAGGAAACTGAATGAGGACAGAATGTTTATTGGAAGACAGGGACATTCGAAACTAAAATAGCTAAACTCCTACAGGGCAATAAAATCATAACCTTTGAGTAATTTTTTT
The DNA here is from genome assembly GCA_026230045.1 of Corynorhinus townsendii. Lineage (NCBI taxonomy): Eukaryota > Metazoa > Chordata > Mammalia > Chiroptera > Vespertilionidae > Corynorhinus > Corynorhinus townsendii. Next base: position 158,396,130 of record JAPDVU010000003.1, read on the forward strand.
TCTTTTCTTTAAAAAAATTTTTTGTTGATTGATTTTAGAGAGAAAGAGGAAGGGGGAGAGAGAGAGAGATCAAACTGTTATTCTATTTACTTATTGGTTGATTTTTTAATTTTATTTTTATTTTTTGCCCTGACCAGGGATCGAACCTGCAAGCTTGACATATTAGACAACACTCTAACCAACTGAACTATCTGGTCAGAGCCTTAATTATTTTTTTTCTATCAGACAAATAATTTGCATCTCTACTGGACAAAAATATAAAAGTTAACATGTAATATCACAAAGTTTGGGCCCTAATCAAGACTAACAAATGGCATATTCCTCTAGAAAAGTAAGTGATCCTTGGGTGGGCCTGTGAGGCAATACTCCAGTAGGGCACATAAAAATATGTAGCCTTAGTTCCAAGTTTTTAACAGTTTTCCTTAATAAAGATCAGGGGAAATTAGCCCTGGTCAATTTTAGAGGTCTGTGGGGGACAAAAATAAGGTTACATTTTTATTTTAATCTTTCAAATATGTTTTTTCAACATACTAGATATATATTTTCAGGCCTGAGAAGGTGGCTCATGACTTTTCCTCCTGACCAGAATACAAGAGATTTGGTGATCCAGCTCATCATTAGGGCACAAGACTCAGAGGGCTGGGCGTGAGAACATAGGAAAGAAGAGTTGAGACAAAGGTCGGAGTGATCAGGGAAACACGAGAGGGCCAGAGCCTGGGAAAGGCTAATCTCTACAGTGTTTAGCATGATCTCTGGGGATGGAAGTAGGTACAATGAGGAGAAGTCACAGAGGTCACACTTAGCTCATTGGACAAGTTTTGTTGCTGGCATTCTCCAAAGCAAAGATAGGATTTGTTTGTTTTCAACTGTACCCAACAGTAAGGTTCTATCTTTCTCCAAATAACCTAATTTTTTTTTCTTAAAAAGAAAAAGAGACACAATTGTCTACTTCACCAAAACATTAGTGCATATTTAGTTTAACCTAGTTACTGACAGGAAACTTGAATAAGACAACCCAGTGTGTTGTAATCCGGGTTCTTTGTAATTTAAGATAGTCAAATATTCTATAACAATCAAAATTATGTTTTCTTCCTCATTACCAATAGACTACACATGCCAGTAACTCCCCTACAGAGTGTTCAGACATGCAAATGTTTGTGCTCTCCAGTTCAAAGGAACATAGTGGTTGTCTAAGAGAATGATACTGTCTCCCTGGGTCACACAGTGTGGCTTTTCCCCTTCCAGAAAGCAAAATGACATACCAGAGCCTGAAGCGCCCTGTTTTGTTTCTGTAGAAAAATTGGTCGGCCACGCAGTTTTTGTCATGCTGCCCTGATTCATGTTTTGTCCTTGAACAAGTCCATGAAGAGTTAACTGTTGCCTATTTTTTGGTCTGCCATCCTCCAGTATTCTAACCCTGGAATTGGACAGCTGATTAAGCAGATACATATGTGCTTCCAAAGAAAAATGCTTCCACTGAAACGGAGGGTCCTTATGACATTGATTAAGTTTAGTTTTTAAATCCGATCTCTAGAAATCATCTCTTTCTCTGTTTACCTCTCAGAGACCTAGCCTTTCCCCAGGATAATCAGCAACCCCCCAGGCAGCAGAAGACAATAGCTGGGCCTGAACAATGGTCACACGTGGGACCTCTGGCAGGCTAAAAATAACATCTAGACCCAAGTTATTTTTCAGTTCCTGAGCCCTGAGGTGGAACTACCGCCTGGCTACTTTCCCATGAGACTGAACAGAGGGACACAGGGAAACACCTCAGAGTTGTCCTGAAGAAATGATTCATCACCCTTACCTCACCTCCGACCAATCAGCTCCCAGCATGACCATGAACCCCTAACCAATGGTGTCCTGATTTTGCCCTAACCTGTAACTTCCACACCATCAGGGAGTTCTGGCTTTTCAGCTTTAGCTTCCCATTCTCCTGGATGGCACCACTCATAATAGCCAATATTTCTCCACTGCAATTCTCAGTGTCTAGTGTTCAGCTCTGCCAGTGCAGGAATTCCTTCTGTTCTGTAAGGCTACTAAGAGTGGAGGAACAGCCACTGGAATAATAGAAAACTGAAAGGAGGGAAAAACCCAACACCATCTCAGATAACAAAAAAGCAGAAACAAAAGAGCTTCAGGAAGGAATGGGGTGGGAAATAATCTTACAAAGGTGATCTTTTCTAACACGAGGATGATCAGAAGATAATTTTTTTAATTTAACTTATTTCACTTTACTTTTTCCATCACCAAGAAGATAAATTTTGAAGGATAAAAAACCATCCTTTTTTTCCTGTAAAATTATAGAAAAATAACCAGTCTTGCTTGATAAATGAACAAATTTTTCAAATAAATTGTAAAAGAAAGAGAGCAATGGACACAGCACTACATGTAGACTTCACAAAGATTTCTTTAAATTATAGATAAAAGGGTTGTTGTTTTTTAATCTAGTGCTTAGTTATTTGTTTTTAAAAATCAGTAAATGTTGGCGATATTTTTTGTTTTGTTTTTTTCAAAATTCCTTCATCTTTCCATATAGTATATAATAAGGACTGGTGATGTTTAAGCATAGGCACTCAAGTTAATATTTGCTCTAATTTTTTATTATTAGAGAATTGATTTGGTGAATTATAGCCTTAGTCTTTTATCTTTACCAGGTCCTAATCCTACACTAAGGATGAGAACATTAAAAAAAAATAAAGGTAAATAATAAATGTTTTGATTCCCAATAACACATACTAAAAGATAAAAACCAAAGATCTATAAATATATGCAACCCCAAATTATGCATCCCTTTGGAATGAGTATTCTTTTACTTCTATTTAAATCCAGTTCAAGTAGGAAATTATATTTCAAATAAGCAAGCAGAGTAACAGTGACGTCTGAGGAGGGAATTGTGGCTCCTTCTCCCATTGCTTCACAGGCTAACTCAGACCAGCAAGCCTGCCTCTCTGTCTCTCTCAGCTCCTTTTTCTAGAAAACACCTTTCATGGAGTGAGATAAAGAATAAAGATGAGGAGAATGAACTGTTTTGTTGAAAGGCTTTTTGGGGTAGTTCAGACAGCAGTGAATAGAAAAGGTAATGAAAGGGGCTGATTTGAAATGTTCATTTACTCTGGAATGGAGATGTAGTAAATGAGCTCATTGATTTTCAAATCTTTAATGTCAAGCTCCTGCTGTGATACAGAATGTATGCAGAATAAAAAACAAACAAACAAAAAACAACAAGAAAGTAGTGAGAACCTCAGCAGAGGATTTAAAAGTTGTCTGTGACTTTTTTCCTCTGCGGAAAAAAAAATGTGAGTGATATTTTTGTATTCTTGTGGAAAGCTAATTGTAAGCTCTCTGTGGCAGAAAGAATGAGGAATTAATATCTGTCTTTGGTTGCATAATTGAGATTTAAGAGTTACCCACCTTTTGTGTGGGGGGTGGGGAGGGGAGAGAGAGAGTTTAGGGTATGTTTGGTGGCTAGAAACAGCTCTTAATTGCCTTTTATACAAAGTGCTCTCAGTGAAAATGACAGATGCTATTTATTAAATGCCTTTATGTGCCAGGCACACCATAGGCACTTTACTTTAAGTATGTTGTTATTCTAGAATATCTCAATGATAAAAAATTCTGAATTAAAAAAAATTCTGAATTATTTTACAAAGTTCCAGTACCTTATATTAATGAGCCTCATTGCTGAAAACAAAAATACCAGAATTTATGTTCTGACATATATAAACACTAGTTGCTAGTAAGCTTCTTCAGACTTCTCATCCTATTACATTTTAGAACAACCCAAGTTAGTTCTTTTAAAAACTAAGTTGAGCCCTAGATGGTTTGGCTCAGTGGATAGAGCGCCGACCTGCGATTCTGGTCATAGGGCACGTGCCCAGGTTGCAGGCTCGCTCCCCACATGCAGGGAGCATGCAGGAGGCAGCCAATCAATGATTTTCTTTCATCATTGATATTTCTATCTCTCTCCCTCTTCCTTCCTAATAAAAATATATTTTTAAAAAACTAAGTTGATTTTTAACTGTCATGCTTTATAATCTTTGGTAATTTCTGAAAATATTTTTTCTATTGTTTTCATCCACAATCTCAAAACAATGAAAAACAAACATTTAATGGGGGGAAATAGGCAGATAGAAACCATTCATTTATGGATGGTATTCATGGAAAATCATATTTGTAAAAACGAATTCTGAATTTCAAATAGAAAATTCAGTAACAGACATTTCCCATATACTTATGCTTTAATAGAAAGGCCAAAGGCATTGACTACTGGGGCATTAAAAATACTTTTCTACTAAAATCTAGGACACAGCTTTGTTTTCCAGTTGTACTAAATAAAATGGTTTTCAACATATGAAATCACCTCACTTATATACTGAGGACATTTATGTTAAATCTGTTAACTCCTGGACATCATAATTAGGATGTAATGGATGCCCATCAGGGTTTATGAACCTTTTACCTCAATCTTTTTTTATTCTAGAAAACATTACTAAAATTTCTCTAATTTGACCTTTAAATGAGACACTTCTTACTGCCATTTTCTCTTTGCCATCGTCATTTATTTACTCATTCAACCTTTATTTAATACGTGTAATGTTTGGTAAATGTTGTAGGGCCAAAGAGAAAAAAGAAACAACCCCCTCTTCTCAGTTATCTCACAGTGCAGGAACCAGATAATTTTATCACAATGCGATCTGCTATAATTATGGATAGAGTTACGTAAAGGTGCTTTGGAATATAGAAAAGGAAGCTTTTAAATGCTAGCAGAATGTGGGGGATATGAAAAAAAATGGGAGTTAGCCACTGGGTGAGGGGGAAGGGGAAGGAAAAAGGAACTGCAGCATTTCAAGTAAAACAGCCTGTTAAGACAAGAAGGTGGTGGGAAAAGACATCAGATTCTAGAAATCAGTAATAAGTAAGCCGGAAGCACAGTTGTTGGGATGGAGAAAAGGTTAACCTGTGACTAGAAAGGACAGCTCAGGAACAGATTGTGAGGGTTAAGAGTAATGATTTTAACCAAGTGGGCACTGGAAGGAAATAACATTACCAGGTGCTGCTCTGTTTAGAAAGCTCCTCCCCGCAGTGTGTGGATGATAGCGCTACCAGGACACCAACCAGAATCTGCTGGAGAAGTCTGAGTATAAAATAATGAAGATCTAAGCCAAAGTGGTGGACATGGGAGTATCTGGAAGGCAGAATCAACAAAAGTGGCTGACAGACTGATATGGGAAGAAAAGAAAGGAGAAGGAATGAGGATACCTCCAGATTTCTAGATTGGTAAATGGGGATTCTGTCATAAGCTGACTGTAGTCTCAGGAGAAGGAGAAGCAGAGTCATGGGAAGATAATGAATGCTATTTGTGACAAGTTAAATTTGAGGTGCCTGGGAGCTATACAAGAATTCTGAGCCAGATTAAAACCCTCAGGCATTGAAAGTTTATATCTGGTGCACTAGTCCCAGCAATTAAACTAAAAAACAATACAAAACCATATAACAAATGTGAGGAAGGCTAAAAATGTTTTCTCCTAACATTGGCTCTTTTAAAAACATTATCAAAAAACAAACAAACAAACAAACAAACAAAAAAAACAAAAAAAACCGTAGACTTAAATATATATTATAGACCCTAACTGGGTTGCTCAGTTGGTTAGAATTCGTCCTGATAGACCAAGGTTTCGAGTTCAGTCCCTGGTCAGGGCACATACAAGAATCAACCAATGAATGCATAAATAAGTGGAACAACAAATCAATGTTTCTCTCCCTCTACTTCCCCCCCCTTCTTCTCCTTCTCTCTAAAATCAATAAAAATATATAATATATATTTATTTATACAAATGTATTTATATACCACTTTTTTAACTGCCACTGCTTGGCACATGACAGAAACATGTGCATAGACAGACTGCCTGTTGGGTATCCAGCCCAGGAGATGGATCACCCTGCAGTGGTCAATCCTACTTCCTTCTCCACAGCTTCCCACAGGCTGAAGAATTTACATATCTGCCCACAGCAAGTGTGCTGAGGGTTTTACACTAACATAAGCCCACAGAAATCAAGCAGAAAAGGGCAGTTCACAATGTGTCTGAACAGATGCAGTTCATGAGTCTCGTTCGTAGCTGTTCTTGTTCTGTGTCTGTTTACAGTCCAAGCACTTTGACCACTGCTTAACTTTCTTATTTGACATGGTCCTTGCATTTTCATGCCTGCCTGTCCATTAAGTAAGTAGTACCTGTTTTCCATCTGCCCATGTTTTCCAAATGGTTTCTATCAGAATCTCCTGGAGGGCTTGTTAAGCTAGATTTGGGGGCTCTGCCTCCAGGGGTCCTAATTCAATAGGTTTGAGATGGGGCCAGAGAATTTGCTTCTCCAACAAGTTTACAGGTGATGCTGCTGTTGCTAGTCAAGGAATTGCAAGGAATGGCAAAACTAACATGCCAATTTTCCACAGCCAATGCAATTTGAGAAGAAATGAAACAATAAATTAATTTTTAAAATTTGCTAGAGTAGACTGAAAAAACATGATAAAAGTAGGACATGTTCATTATACAAGAATAACCAGGGTAATTGGGATGGGCAGTCATGTTTTCGAATAAAATAGAAGATTATTTCCCATGACATTCTACATTGTTTTGGTTTTTAAAAGCTCACCCTAACAATATTTACAGGCAAGCATAAAGTCTCCTTCTATTCAAAATGTAGTTGATAACCAAAAGAACAAAGCAACTAATTTTGCATTTCAAGACATTCTAGATGGCTGTTATGGCATACAGCAAGACTGATCCTTTAAGAGAATAAAAAGTAAGTTGAGTCCATAGTTCTTAGTTGAGAAGCTGTCTTTATTTGCTTGATTTTGGAATTTTTGCGAACCACATGCCCTTCTCTGAGCAAACACTGGGGAAATATTTTAGAGTCTTTTACTTTCTCACAGTTCTGTACTATTCAATTTTATTTATTTATTGACTACTAGAGGCCCAGTGCATGACATTTGTGCATGGGGAGGGTGTCCCTCAGCCCGGCCTGCACCCTCTTGCAGTCTGGGACCCCTCAGGGGATGTCTGACAACTCAGGCCTGCTCCCCGCCTCTATTGGACATCCCCAAGGGGTCCTTAGTGCTGCTCCCGAGGTGGGAGAGGCTCCCGCTACCATCGCGGTGCACTCGCCAGTCATGAGCCCGGTTTCTGGCTGAGCAGCGCTCCCCCTGTAGGAGCGCACTGACCACCACGGGCAGCTCCTGCATTGAGTGCCTGCCCCCTGGTGGTCAATGAGCGTCATAGTGACCGGTTGTTCCACCATTCAGTCGATTTGCAAATTAGCCTTTTATTATATAGGATGATCCGGTACTACTTTTAAATTGAAAATAAATGAGACAAGAATTTTTTAACCCTATTTTTAGTAAATACTAAAGCATTGCCATGAAGGGAAGAACATATTAATTTCAATAGAAGTTATTGGGGTATCCAAAGGACATGGTTAAAAGGTAATTGTCCTACAACAAAAGCTTGAGAGAGGGGTTGTAAGTTTATCTGAGCATGTGGTTGGTTAGATGGTTAGCCGCTACATAGAGATTTCCCATTGGAAGTATAGTTTAGCAAAGCAAAGGTTGAGAAGATTGTTTTTGTTCATTTAGGATTTTGCCCCCCAATTTAAAATTAGAAAAAGGGGCCAAGATAAAATTACATTTCTATTCTGTGAAAAGTAATAAGAACTCATTGACAGGAATGTTATTTCACTAGAGTTTGAATGTTGTTGTGTTTTACATAATAATTTTGGTATATAGTAAACTGGAGTGCCAATTCATGAGAAAGACAAAGGGTGACCCAGCGATTCAACTTCTGGGTATATATATCCAAAGAAACCTAAACCACTAATTCAAAAGAATATGTGTACCCCTATGTTCATTGCAGGGTTATCTACAATAGCCAAGATATGGGAACAACCCAAGTGCCCATCAATAGACAAGTGGATAAAAAACAGTGATACTAGTATAATAGCACATATATACTAGTATAATGAAATATTACTTGGGAGTAAAAAGGAATGAAATCTTACCATTTGCAACAGCATGTATGGACCTAGAGGGTATTATGCTAAGTGAAATAAGTCAGTCAGAGAAAGACAAATACCATATGATTTCACTTACATGTGGAATCTAAAAAACAAAATAAATGAATAATTGAAAAAACTCAGATACAGAGAACAGACTAATGTTGCCAGAGGGAGGGGGGTTGGGGGAATGGGTGAAAAAGGTGGAAGGGATTAAGAAGTACAGATTGGTAGTTACAAAACAGTCAAGGGGATGTAAAGTACACCATGGGGAATACAGTAAATAATATTGAAAATAAATATGTATGGTGCCCGGTGGGTACTGAAATTATCTGAGGGTGGGGGTAGGGAGAACACTTTGTAAAATAGATGATTATCTAACCACTATGCTGTACACCTGAAACTAAATACAAAGTAATATTGAATGTAAATTGTAATAGGAATCAGCAAGGATTCCAGTTCCTCTTCAGAGAATTAGTATCCCCTCCAACACACCTGGGAGGCTCTCTCCCCACCCCCCACCCCCACCTCCTAAGAAAAATGAGAGCCTGTATTTCCTCCTGAATTCCAAGTGAGCCTTCACTGCATAACTCCACAAGACAGAATCCTGGCAAATTAAATGGTAGGTAAACATAGGAACAGGATACAGAATAAGTAAATATGAACAGGAAACAGCTCTCTTGCAAAAGCCAATATTTAAGAAATGTTATGCCTAATGAAGCATATTCATCTGTTTTTCATAATTTTCTGTTTTGTTTCAATACAAATCCACCAAACATTTTTATCGTAGCAAACATTTATTCATTTTTTACTTTAGCATTTCATTGAGTTGCCATGCTCTAGTTTATTTCCTTTAGTCTTAAAATGTTGTTACTTTTGTAGCAACACTTCAAAGCAAAAAAAAAAAGGCTGCACCAAGTTTCTCAATGTAAAAAGGGTCAGCTTTGAAAAGATACTATTGTTGCTATGTTGGAAGAAAATGAATGCTTGTATACATTTATAAAGCATTGAAGTACTAGGTAAAATAGGGCTCGCTTCTAATTTCTTTTGTTTTCTTCGCCATTAAGCTTATTCTGGGTTTGAGATAGGATTTGCTCTGCAGATCATGATGCGTGTGGTGATAATGAACAGCTAAAGTGATTCTAGAAATGCCGAGGGAAAAACTTCTAATGATTCTTGTGTATCTATTTAGGTTGTTTTTTAAAACTCTGAAAAGTCTGTTGCACCAGGTGTTCCTCGTTTCCACTGGAGGACTTGGAGCGTCCCACCAGGTTTCCACCTGTCTCCTTTCCCCCTCCAGCTCTCAAGTTTCCTTTCTCAAAGGTGTAGGCGGCATTTCTCTGAGAGCGGATTCCTCAACTGGCTTTTCCAGGCTGCCTGGCCCCACGTGATGTCCCCTAACACCTGTACCAGCTCAGCTCACAGCGCCCCCATCCTCACCGCCAGGTACAGACCCTGCCTGGCTCCCCAGCTCCCCCTTCCCTAGGAGGTCTTGATCTTAGTGCGAGCCTAGCTCGGGCCGGCAGGGGAGGGGCTGAGCTCTGGCCAAAGCAGCAGCTAGAGCCCTTGCAGCCTGATTATCACATGACTCGACGGCGGCGGTAGCCGTGGCAGCAGCGGCGCCGGCTCCGCGGGTTCGCCTGGTGGGCTCAGTTCCGCTCACGCAGGAGTGGAGCGCAGCGGGTCGGGAAGGGAACTGCAGCAAGCTGCGGCCGCCCAGCGGCTCCCGGAGCGCGCGGCGTCTCTCCCAGCCCGGCCCGCCCGCTCCATGCCTCTCCGTTGCGGAAGTGTAGCGGGGGTAGGCGGCGGCACGGAGCGCGGGAGGCCCGGGGTCGGCCCCCTGCAGCACTAGGCTCCGGGAGCCTTGCGGCGCGTCCCAGAGGTCCGGCTGCCCGTGCGCCCGGCGCCCGCCGCAGCCTGCATGCTCCGCGCTGCCCCTCTCCGCGCCCCCGCCACCGCCTCCTGCTCGCACCGCTGCTGCCGGGCGCCGGAGTAATATGCTCACTCGAGTGAAATCTGCTGTGGCCAATTTCATGGGCGGCATCATGGCTGGCAGCTCAGGCTCCGAGCACAGCGGCGGAGGCTGCGGAGGCTCGGACCTGCCCCTGCGCTTCCCGTATGGGCGGCCGGAGTTCCTGGGGCTGTCTCAGGACGAGGTGGAGTGCAGCGCCGACCACATCGCCCGCCCCATCCTCATCCTCAAGGAGACCCGGCGGCTGCCCTGGGCTACTGGATATGCAGAGTGAGTGCCGCGACACCGGCGGGTCCCCTCTCTCCTCACGGCCCTTCCCCGCACAGTTCCTAACCTCCTCTCTTCTTGTTCCTCAGCCCCAGGGTTCTCTGGCTGCCGGCGTCAGGCCTCGCCGGGTACCTGGGCGGGTACCTGACCATCCCCGTCTTCTCCACGCCCCCTTCCCCCATCCCCAAGGACGCGGCGTCTCCATCCTGGGTATGGGTGGTAGATGGGTAGGTGAAGCGCTGGACCGTGGGAAAGCGAAGGTTGATTTGTGATTTCGGGGCTGTGGCACTTGGGAATGCGTACAACAGTTCTGCTGAAGTTTGAAACACAGCAGGGACATCTGGTATCTGTGTTCTCCACCCCAAATCTTTGTGCCTCCAGGTGAAGTGTGTGGGGTAGAGCCTGGAGGAGCGGTCCCTGTGCCAGGGGTGGGGGTGGGGTGGTGTCCGAGCCCTGGAGGCGGCCGCATTTGCTTCCGAGGTTGCACATTTCGGAAGGTCTTCGTTTCCTGACTTCAGCCTAATAGCTTATTCTCTTCTCGGTTAGCAGGTAGTAAAACCCTGCGCGTTCGTTAAATGCCAGTACAATTCTCTGCAGCCCTTCGGGAGGGGAAAAGTTATTCCAGGTGTTTAATGACAGCATTTTGGTAATCAGCTTTGGCGATTAAACGAGCGTTTGCGTGATTTGCTATTTCAAGAACCGACTGAGTTTTGTTGACGCCCTGGAGTGGAACAGGGCAAGGAGGGCGGGAGATTTTAATGGCCTCTGCCCCCCTCTACGGCTACTCCCTCATTGACTATATTAATGACCATTTTATGAATGGTAGGAGAAGTACTGTTTTTCCCCCTATTCAGCGTTATGGACCTGCGAAACTCCGAAGGTGGAATTTAAGAGCACGGAGTTGTGGGGTTAATAGTGACCTGCATTTGCAAAAATTACACGTGAAATCCTGGCGCCTTGGCACACCTGCCCCTTCAGCTTTAACTGGGTCCGCTCTGTAATCTGGGCCCTCCCTCGCCCGTGCACAGCTTCGCCGGCTGATTGGTTCCCGATGAGCCAATCAGCTCTCCCGACGCCTGGGCGCTTTGATGCTGACCCTGTTCGGGTGGCCCGGATACCCCGGGCGGGCTGGGTTCCCAGGGCACTCCGGTTCCGGTGCGAGAGGTGGCCTGGAAGATGCCCTGCTTAGAATCCGGAATCCCCCCCCCCCCCCCCCACCACACACACTCACTTCCCACATCTAACCGTTTCTCCAGGGGCTGAAATAGAAAATGTGCATACATGGGGATAGATGGCTAGAGTGTGAGATTGAGGAATCTGAAGTGAAACTGCTGGGTGCTAAAACAAAAATTAACACAGTAGAGGGTAAGCATGGAAGAGAACGTTAGGGGTAGGGACGTACAAACTAGTTCTGTAACTTCCAGGAGAGAGCCAAAGCAAAAATAAACACCTATGCAAGGAAAGACCTAGAGGAGGGGAAAGTGCCTGCCAAAACGCACCACTGCTTCTTGGCTGCAGTAAGAAAACATTGTTTAAAAGCTCATTTGGACCCTTTGCAAGACAAAAAGCAGCTTGAAGGCATACTCGGTCCTGCAGTTGTGTCTGCCCAAAACCTGAAAGTGTGGGGCTGGGATGTCACTCCACTGGGCTTTCCAGGGCAAGGGCACCTGTCTGGGGGGTGGAGAAAGACAAGCAGGCAAATGGTGAGAAAGGTATGAGAGGTAGGAAGGACGCTGTTAAAACACGAGATGTGGAAGCCACTTGGGCACAAGAAAAGGAGTACCTTAGAGAAGCAGGACAGAACGGGAAGGGGGAAACCCCCACCAGTTTCAGAATGTTTGGGATCCTGTGGCGGCACATGGTGTGCCAAGGGCTGTACAGATGATAAGGGAATCTGAAATGAGACGTGTAGGAGCGGTTGTACTTCAGCAGCTCTACCTCTTCCTAGCGGGGCTTCAGTTTCCTTATTTCTAAGACCAGGACAGGAGAGACTGGAGAGGCTAAGACCAGGAGGCTAAGAAAGGCCATTGTAAAATGCTTCTTTTTAAAAATAGTACATGTTATTCAAGCAAAGACCAGTATGTAAATGTAAGCCCTTTTTCACCCCCCAGGGGCAATGGTGATTCAGCATTTTGTCTGTGTGCCTTTTAAGCTTCTTTGGATGCACCTGTAAATATGTATCCTGCATTTCTTCTTTTTCCCCAAACAGATCCACACTATGCCTGTTATTCAGCAGCATTTTCTTAAAACACGGTGTCACTGATTTTATTCCAAGTCAGTACATATAGAAGTGCCTCATTCTTTTAAAATGTATACATAGTACTAATAACAGCTAACAGTTATTACTTGCTGTTTAGCGCTTGCATTCTTTCCAAGTTTGTGTCATATCATTTGATTTTCACAACAACCCTCTAAGGCAGCTATTTTCAACCTTTTTCATCTCATGGCTCACATGAACTAATTATTAAAATTCTGCAGCACAACAGAAATATTTTTTTTTTTTGCTAATCTGACAAAGAAAATAGGTATAATTTTGATTAATTCACACTGGATGACTATTGTTGTGTTGGCTAGTGTCATTTAAATGTGACAATCTAAGGGAAAAAAGGTCAGTGCCTCTGACTAGTCAGGTATTGCATGTTTTAAAAAATCTTGGCGGCATACTAGTTGAAAATCGCTCTAAGGTGAGCACTAACAATTCCATTTTATAGATGAAGATACAGAGGCATGGAATGGCTAAGTAGCTTGCCCTGAGTCATACCACCTTAGCAGAACCTGTACTTGAACCCAAGAAGCCGGACTCTGTAGCCCACAACAACAAACTACCTCCTTACAATGTATGAAATTGTGCTACATCCATCTGTACCCACGGTTAACCATTAACATTGTTTTGCCACCTCCCTCTGTCAGATGTTGTTCTGTACCACTTCCTCAAACTTTGAATTATAGTTGATCTTCCTGCAAAATATACCTTGAATGACCAAAAATGGCTGAAATAAGGAAGGGGAGAGAAAGACAAGTAGGAACTGGTGCTGTAATTAAAGGCTGCTGCCATTAAAATTGCCCTTTGCTACAAGATGTACTGGGAGGAGGAATTATCTTCTCTTTGTTTTAGAAGGTACTTGAGAAGAGATAGCATTGGTAGGACGATTGCTCAGAGAGTGGGGATAAGAGAGATGGCACTGAGTCAGGGCCTGAGTCAGAAGTGATTTGCTTATCTTTCTAGAGAGTGAGTTACTTGCTAAGCTTTCCTGGGGAGGAGGACTTGGCATCACTTGGTGAGGCATTGAGGAGGTAGAGGAGACTTGAGTTCTAGTGTTGATGACCTTTTGGGTGGTAGAAAAATTGAGAAATGGTTTATCTGCTGCCACTTATTAACCCCTTTCAAGAAGAGATACTTTTTATAGAACATTGAACTAGAGACTTGGGGATCCAGAAACTGAAGACCCTCATTTATTAAGTCAACTAGAGCCCAGTACACGAAATTCGTGCACGGGTAGGGTCCCTAGCAGCTGCCGGCTGCAGGCTGGGGCCTTCCTTATGTCTGTGCCGCCCCCTGGTGGTCACCACATACTATAGCGAGTGGTCAAACTCCCGGTCTCCTGGTAGAACTCCCTAGGGAACACTTTGCAAATTAGGCTTTTATATCTATAGAAGATATTTATTGGCAATGGGTGGGGTGGAATTTCCTGGTTCCTCTAAAAGCTCCCTATTATGGCTGAAAAGTTAGCTGCTTGATTAAGGGCTACATGCTAGGTTTACAAGCACTGCAGTTATAGACAACATCCATAGAGCTAAAATCTTTCCGAAAACTTGCATTCTAGTTTGGCTTTGCAGTTCCCGACTTAGCCTGTTAGATCTGCTCAGATCGAGGCCATTCGAAGCATCAGTCTGACCCAGAGACCCTTTCCAGGAGCTACTTCCTTTCTCTCTCCACAAGCTTAAATACCATCTGGGTGGTCCCTCTGCTTCAGGGATCTAGAAGTCAGTTCAATTTCTAGTTGGCTAGGAGCCCATTTTGACTTTTCTTCTTTTTGACCTGTTTGTCTACCTTTCTCCTATTGATGGTCATTTGGACATAGATACACAAGTAAATACCTGAAACTTAAAGCAGTAGAGAATACCAGAGAATGTGCAGTTCCCTGTGTATGAAAGCAGCATATTCAGGTTTTTATCTGTGATAAACTTATTTGCTTTACAGAAAGAATAATAATTATAGCATAATTTTACTTTAGGTTATAGCTATAACTCTACAAATTTTTTTAGTACCTTTCTCATAAAAGTACCCTGTACATAAGTACAAAAAAGGAAAAGCTTAAAAGTTTCTATTAAATATACATTACATAAGTTCTTTTTGTGTCATTGACTTCAAAATTGTGAAATTTTGCCTGGCTGGTGTGGCTCAGCAGTTGAGTGTCGACCCAGGAACCAAGAGGTTGCCAGTTCCATTCCCTAGTCATTGGCACTAACTAGCAATTGCCTGTGCAGTGGAGATGACAGAGAAACCACTATTTCTCTCTTGCTCCAAAGCTCATCAATCCCCTGGCTTCTCTTTTTCCCTTCTTACCTCCTCTAACACACCCACTCCTCCTGTACCTCTTAGCAGAGCTCCTTTCTGAGAACTTCCTGTTTGGCTTTTGCAACTGAAGAACCTCCAAGTTCTCCACTTCTCGTTGTATAAGGATACAAACGAAATGGGGGGTGTGTGTCTCATGTAACAGAGCTCTCTATAGCACCTAAGTCCAAAGTTGTAGAACATATTTCTCTAACCTCTCTGGTAACCTGCAGAAATTATTGATTTTCCTATTTTCAAGTAGGTGGCTAAGCTCTCCTCCATTTTTCAAATTTACCAGTATAATGAAGTCATCCCCTCTACAGTGGATTTCCTGGGCCCGTGGTTGGCAAACTGCAGCTCGCGAGCCACATGCGGCTCTCTGGCCCCTTGAGTGTGGCTCTTCCACAAAATACCACGGCCTGGGCGAGTCTGTTTTGAAGCAGTGGCGTTAGAAGAAGTTTAAGTTTAAAAAATTTGGCTCTCCAAAGAAATTCCAGTTGTTGTATTGTTGATATTTGGCTCTGTTGACTAATGAGTTTGCCGACCACTGTGACCTGGGCTGTCCTTTTTCATAGGAAAATGCATCAGCTTCCTTCCACGACTAGTGATGCTCCAGGCAGAGGATTGAACCAGTCTGAGGGGTTGTGTTTATTTTGTGTTTCATCCCCAGCTGTGTAGACATCATTTCTGATATTGCCTTACCACAGAGTGTTTGCTCATTATCATTACAACAATCCCAATTAGTAATTTAAAACTGATACTAGAATTGTTTTATAAAAATACATTATTGAAGATAATTTTTTATTGAAATATAATTGATATATAACAGTTTCAGGTGTACAACATAATGATTTGATATATGTATATATTGTGAAATAATCACCACAGTAAATCTAGTTAACACTGAACATCCATAACATACAGATGAGCTTTTTTTTTTTTTAAATCATATATGAGCATTTATTCCAATACTGCTGGCAGAATGGGAGAGCAGCAAGTCTTCCACAAAAATCTGCTCTCCAGCCCCCCATAAGCCGGCTGTTTATAGGATAAAACAAAGATTACATGGGGAAGTAGGTTATGATTATTTACTCCTTTAAGACTTACTCTTAGCTTTGTTCAACTATGAAATACAAGGTTATTAACTATAGTCACCATGCTATATAATATATCCCCAGATTTAGTGATTTTATAACTGGAATTTTATACCTTTGACTACCTTCACCCATTTCCCCGTCCCCAGACCCATCTCTTTCCCCTCAAACACCAATCTGTTTTCTGTATGAGTTCTGTTTTTTTCCATTTTAGTTCCACATATGACATGATACACATTTGTCTTTCTCTGTCTGACTTATTTCACTTAACATAATGCATTCAAGGCCCATCCATGTTGTTGCAAGTGGCAGGATTTCCTTATTTTTACTAGAGGCCTGGTGCACGAAATTCACGCATGGGATCGGGTCTAAATGGGCATTTGGACATCCCTCTCACAATCCAGGACTGCTGGCTCCCAACCGCTCGCCTGCCTGCCTGCCCTAACTGCTTTTGCCTGCCAGCCTGATCAACCCCTAACCACTCCCCTGCCAGCCTGATTGACACCTAACTGCTCCCCTGCCGGCCTGATTGCCCCTAACTACCCTCCCCTGCAGGTCTGGTCACCCCTAACTGCCCTCCCCTGCCAGCCTGGTCACCCCTAACTGCCCTCCCCTGCCAGTCTGTTCGCCCCTAACTGCCCTCCCCTGCCGGCCCAATTGCCCCTAACTGCCCTCCGCTGCCAGCCTGGTCACCCCTAACTGCCCTCCCCTGCTGGCCCAGTCACCCCTAACTTCCCTCCCTTGCCAGCCTGGTCGCCCCTAACTGCCCTCCCCTGCTGGCCCAGTCACCCCTAACTTCCCTCCCTTGCCAGCCTGGTTGCCCCTAACTGCCCTCCCCTGCCAGCCCAATTGCCCCTAACTTCTCTCCCTTGCCAGCCTGGTCGCCCCTAACTGCCCTTCTCTGCCGGTCTGATTGCCCCTAACTGCCCTCCCCTGCCAGCCTGGTCATCCATAACTGCCCTCCCCTGCCGGCCTGGTTGCCCCCAACTGCCCTCCCCTGCAGGCCAACTGCCCTCCTCTGCTGGCCATCTTATGGCGGCCATCTTGTGTCCACATGGAGGCGGCCATCTTGTGTGTTGGAGTGATGGTCAATTTGCATATTACCTCTTTATTAGATAGGATGGTTGAATAACATTCCCCCATTTTATATAGATACTAGTGGCCCGGTGCACGAAATTCGTGCACTGGGGGGGGGGGGGCGGTTCCTCAGCCTGGCCTGTGTCCTCTCGCACTCTGGGACCTGCAGAGGTGGCAGAGGTTCCCGCCATGCCATGGCTTGTGGCTAAGTGGCCCACCCCCTGTGGGAGCACACTGACCACCAGGGGGCAGCTCCTGTGTTGAGTGTTTGCCCCCTGGTGGTCAGTGCACATCATAGCAACCTGTCGTTCTGACTTTGGGTTGATTTGCATATTAGGGTTTTATTATATAGGATATGCATATATATATGTATGTATGTATGTATTATGTATGTATATGTAGATCTTTATCCATTCATCCATTGATGACATGGCTATTGTAAATGAACATGGGGGTGCAGTTATCTTTTTGAGTGAATGTTTTCCTTTCCTTTGGCTTAATACCTACAAGTGGAATTGCTGGGTCATATGATAGTTCTATTTTTATATCATAAAAACAGAACTTCCATACTGTTTTTCAAAGTGGGCTTGCATCAACTTACGTCCCACCAACAACAGTACACAGTACACAAAGGTTCCCTTTTTCCACATCCTCGTCCACACTCGTTATCTCTTGTCTTTTTGGTAATAGCTATTCTAACAGGTGTGAGGTCATATCTCATTGAGGCTTTGATTTGCATTTTCCTGATGATTGGTGATGTTGAGCACCTTCCCAAATAACTGTTGGCCGTCTTTATGTCTTCTTTGGAGAAAATGTCTAGATCCTCTGCTCATTTTAAAAATCAGATTGCCTTTTTCCTGTTGAACTATGAGTCCTTTTATATTTTGGATATTAACCCCTTATGAGATTTATGACTCACAAATATTTTCTTCCATTTGGCAGATTGCATTTTCAGTTTTTGATCGTTCCTTTTGTTGTGCAGAAGCTTTTTAGTTTGATGTAGTCCCACTTGTTTGTTTTTGCTGTTGCTGCCTTTCCTTTGGTGTCAAATTAAAAAAACAACAACACTCATCTTCAAGACTGATGTCAAGGAGCTTACCTTACCGCCTATATTTTCTTCTAGGAATTGTATGGTTTTGGGTCTTATGGTGAAATCTTTGACCTATTTTGAGTTAATCTTTGTATATGGTGAAAGACAGTGGTCCAATTTCATTCTTTTGCATGTGGCTGTTCAGTTTTCCCAACACCACTTATTGGAGAGACTGATTTTTCCCATAACATATTCTTGGCTTCTTTGTTGTACATTAATAAACCCCATATGTCTGGGTTTATTTCTGGGCTCTCTCTCTATTCTGTTACATAGATCTACGTACCTGTCTCTCTGCCAGCACGGTACTGTTTTGATTACTATAGTTTTGTAATATAATGGGAAATCAAGAAGCATGATGCCTCCAGCTTTGTTCTTCTTCCTTAAGATTGCTTTGGCTATTTGGGATCTTTTGTGTTTCTATATAAATTTTAGGATTGTTCATTTTATTTCTGAGAAAAATGCTATTGGAATTTTGATTGGAATGGCATGAAATCTATACAGGATGGGTAAAAGTAGATATACAGTTGTTCATATAGCAAATAATACAATAATAAATAAATACAAGAATTAAATTATGTGTTTTGTGTACTAACAACTGTGAATATACTTTTGCTTCACTCCTATAAATCATTTTGGGTTGTGCCGACATTATTTTTGCGGGGGGGGGGGGGATCTATAACCCACATGATCAAATTTATTTATTTATTTATTTATTTATTTATTATTTGAAGTATTACAAATAGTAGTACATATGTCTCCTTCCTCCTCCCCATTGACCTCCCCCCGGCCTCCCCTACCCCCCAGTACATGCCTTCACCTGCCCCCCCCCAGAGTCTTGTATCTATTGGTTATGCTTATATGCAGGCGTACAAGTCCTTTGGTTGATCTCTTACAGCCCTCCCCACCCCCCCCAACCTCCCCTGCCTTCCTGCTGTAGTTTGACAGTCTGTTCAAATGCTTCTTTGCCTCTGTATCTATTTTTCCCCCATTTCTTTCCTTTAAAAAATCTTGCCTCTGCAGACTAGAAATAAACATATAACAAAAAATGTGTGAGTCTCAATTTCAATGTCCAACAGTTCCTTATGTGTACATGTCAGCAATGATATCTGGATGGTGGGCACATGGTGGCAATGCAGGTCCGACCCTCTCTGGTTTGGTCCTAGGCAACCTGCAGCGGTGCACAGCTGCTGACTTCCACCTCTGGACTGTTTCTGCTCTTGTCATCGTGGTTGGAGCAGACCTGTCAATTCCTCTTTGTTGCAGGAATCCACATGGTCTTGGAGTTGTTTTCTGAAAATATACAAACATATTCTCGACCAAAAGTTAATAAAGGAATCTTTCCTATATAGTTGATTTGGGATCCTTTTTATTTTTGCCCAAACAATTTTCCTTTGTCTTATTTAGACACCATGTGTGTTTTACATGGGTGTCTTGCTGTTAGCATTACAAATGAAAATTAATTTTGTAAAGTAAAAATTTTCTGGATGTAATTTACTTACAGGATATTTTCCCTTACATGATATTACCTTACTATCCCCCTTTTTTTTAATTAATGGAGGCTTTTGTAAATTTTATAATGCAGTCTTGATAACTTTAAATTTTAATTTTTTTGCCCAAAAATGTGACTGCTTTAGGTTCATTGCATGTTCAGGAATTTTACCATGAGATGAACTACCCATAGAAATTTTAGTTATTACTTTAGGAACAGCTTTTTGTCCAGTACAATTAAATTTTCTTGAATATTCACTTATTTCAATTAGCCTATTTAAATTAATCTGAAAACTTGATTACTATTTTACTGTCAAATTTAATACTCTACCAAGATTTTAATATTATTTCAGTACATGAGCATGGACTATCTACCCATTTATTTGTTTCTTACAGTTTTCATATATAGGTCTTTCCTCCTTGGTTAAATTTATTCCTCGATATTATTCTTTTTGATGCAATTGTAAATAGGATTATTTTTCTTAATTTCTCTTTCTGGTAGTTCGTTATTAGTGTATAGAAACACAATTGATTTTTGTATATTGATTCTGTGCCCTGCAACTTTAGTGAATTATTTCTAACAGTTTTTGGTAGAGTCTTTAGGGTTTATGATATCTGATATCATTTAATCTGCAAATAATGACAGTTTTTACATCTGCATATCTGTGGGACCCTTTTCATTTCTTTTTCTTGCCTGATGGCTCTGGCTAGGACTTACAGTATTATGCTGAACGACAGGGAGAGTTGGGCATCCTGTCTTGTTCCTGATCCTAGAGGAAAAGTTTTCATCTTTTCACCACTGAGTATGAGATTAGCTGTGGGCTTGTCATATATGGCCTTTATCATATTGAGTAAATTCTCTCTATACCTGCTTTATTAGTGTTTTCATCATTAATGGGTGTTGAATTCTGTCAAATGCTTTTTCTGCATCTATCAAGATGATTATATGATTTTATCCTTCATTACTGTGGTATGTCACACTGATTAGATTGAACCATCCTTGAATCCTTGGGATAAATTCCACGTAATAATGGTGTATGATCCTTGTTATACATTGTTGAACTTGGTTAGCACATTTTTTGTTGAGTTTTGAATCTCTGTTAATCAGAAATGTTGGCCTGTAATTTCCTTTTCTTGAGCTGTCCTTGTATGGGTAAGGCTGGCTTCCTAAAATGAGTTTAGAGGTGTTACCTCCTCTATTTTGTGGAAGACTTTGAGAAGATAGGACAAATTATTTTTAAAGGGAGATAGCTTTGATTCTTGATGTTTGGTAGAAATTAAAAATCAAGTGCCTTTATAGTTTTCTCTGATATGTGTACTTTGAACAGAGGATTGATATTTCCCCCATTGATTTATGCTGTTTTCTGTCTGGTAATTAGCATCAATCATCTGATTTTAGTTTTCTCACTCAACTAGTCAAATCATGGCATTCCTACAATGTGTCAGGCATCGGTCCCAGGCTGGGTCCATAATATGACATAGTCATCATCCTTAAGAAAATTTAGTGGCATAGTCTTTCTCCCTGTGGTGTCATTTTAAAATTAAATTGAAATGAAATCATGGACTATTGAGGTTAAAAGAGACCAGCACTGAATGGGGGCAGATGAGTGTTTTGTGTGTTTTGTTTCCAATGTCTTAATGCTTCTCAGGAATTACAAATCTCAGTACTTGGAGCTTCCTTTAATCCACACTAGGGGAGCAAGCTGTTCTTTTCAGCAAGCATTGTAATTAGCTGCCAAATGCTCTGTACCTGTATAAGGGAATGAGTAAAGAAAAAAATTATTCTGACACTTGTTAAAATAGTAAGGGAGACTTCATTGAGTACTGTTGCAATAGGGGAGAGAGATCAGACTCAACTCCAAACCCAGCAAAGGCAGATGGGAATTTATTGCCAATGAGTAGAGTGAGGTCAGTGGATGAAAAATTACTAAGAGGAGACATCACAGGTAGGGGATTCTTACTGACAGCGATTAAGAACTTATATATCAAAGGCAGAAGATGAAACAATTGATTAGATATGAAGGATGATTAGATTTGACTGCTACTAGTAAGTCCTGACATAACAAAACAAATCTATCTGCCATCACCAACAGTAAAACCAGAAGTATGGATGCAAAAATGAGTTTTTCGTGTTTTGAAAATGCTATGATATTGCTCCTATTTTCTAGTTTTTTTCACAAAGCCATAAAACCATGTATTTATCTGCCACAGAGGATTCCCAAGGCCCTTTCCAGTTTTAAACTCTGTCCTGAGTTAAGGCTAAGGATCTGTTTCCTTCCAGGCTGAGTTTTTTCCCAGTAGGACCTGCTGTCTCTTTTTTTGTGATTACAATTTTGAATTATGTCCCATAGCCCTTTACTATGAAAATTTTTGAACATGCAGAAAAGTTAAAACCATGCTATACTCAGCACCCATTTGTCCATCATTTAGACTGTGCAATACACATTTTGTATTTGCTGTATTGATGTCCAGCTATCAATACGGTTTTGTTATTTTTAAGTATATGTTTCTTTTAGTTCAGTAGCTTTGATTTATTCTATTGTGTTGTTTTCCACAGTAAATTAAAAATTGGGTTTGAGTAGCTTTGACATTCTCTGTTGAGTAAAGCACCAAACAATTGAGTCCTCACCCCAGATTTAACTTTTACAACATCGACACCTTGCAAATGCTCACTCGGTCCGTGCACTTTTCATAACTCAGCATTCACATAACTGAGTTTTAATGGGGTCAAATAGGAAAGTAAAAATGGACGACACATCTCTTTGCTATGCTCCTGTTTAATAAAGTCAGTAGGAAATTTGTTTAGAGCTTGAATTACCCCTCTTTTCGGCTGGTAGCCAGTCAGTTGAATTCTACCCGAGAAGTACTTGGTTTACTGGAGACTTCAGAATGGGTTGCCTGGAAAGTGCTTATGATGCAAGAAGACGCCATTGTGCTGTGTTTTCTGTACTTCCAAGTGGACATTGTCCACCAGGAGCCGTAGGGAGATCAGAATACCTGCTTAATTGCTTTTTTCTGCTGTGGTCAGATCAGTTGGGTCTTCTGGAATGTGAATCCATAGTGTTTTCTTCGTTTCACTATTTCTGACTTAGTTCTCTCTAAATGGCTGTAAAATTTAAATGCTTCCCTGTGTTTCCTCTCCTTGTGGACTTTATGCTTCCTCATGTATAAGAAAATAATAATACCAACAGTTTACATCTGTATGATTCTGGATGATTATTAAGGCCCTGCCATGTACACTTAGATATAAGGATGTTTTATTCATGTTTAATTAAAGAGGAAGATGAGGTCCAGAAAGAACCTAAGGTACTTTAGATTCTCATGCAGTCCCATGATCCTGGTGGTCATGACAGTCATTGAGCCTTGACCGTTCATGATGTGAATTTATTCATTAATTAAAACACATCATATCCCTACCAACAAAATGTCACAGGGAGTGTAATTTTGTTAAAGGAAACTAATCAGGCCTAATCTCCAGGTGGCTTTAAATTGGATAAGGGCATGTTAGCACATGAAGTTTTGTGTAATAAATAGGATTCTTTTCAAAGCTTTTAAAAATATAATTGACCCTTGAACAAGTTGGGTTTGAACTGTGCAGATCCACTTGGATGCAATTTTTTTTTTTCTTCAAAAAATGCCTATGCTGTTTTTGATCTGTGATTGGGAGTCTGAGAATGCAGATGGCTGACTGTATGCATTGATCTGTACTTTTGTATATAAGGTACTTGAACATCCATGGATTTTAGTATCCATAGGCGACCAGGGTATCCTGGAACCAATCCCCCACAAATACTAAGGGACAACTGGTAGAGTCAAATTTGGGAAGAGTCAAATATTATATGTGGTTTTCCAATCATACTGGGGTTGGTTCCCCAACCCCCACATTGTTCAAGGGTCAGTTGTAGTTCTATTGAGTGTAACAGATTTTGATAATTATACTTAATTTTCTTAGTATATGTGCATTTCCTAAACATAACAGTCCAAATCTTGTTAAAAATACCATCTTTTCTTTTTTCATATTTTAATGTTTTGGAACTCTGTAAGTCTCAGTACCAATCTATATTTTCTGTAGTGATGTTTTTCTAAAGTTAATAAACAGATCATGTGTTTTACTATATAGCTACTTAGAAGTGAGGACATATACTTAGGAATTTCAAATAATGGGGCTCAAATTAAAAGACAGGTTTTATGAGAGAGCCCCTTTGGGGAGTTCTGAGACCCAAGTTCTTACTTTACTTTTAAGCATGCTAATTTTTCAAGTGTTAAGGAATTGTTTAAGTTAGTGAGATTTGCAGGCCAGTGAGGCCAGCGGGACCAGCGTAGCGTTCGTTTGCTGCTCGTTGGCATGCTGGCCTCTTGCAGAGCCTGTGTCGTGGAGTGAGTGCATCAGTGACTTGCACAAGTCTGGCCTCGTGAGGTCTGGCTGGATTGGCGGTGTAATCTATCAGCACAGGGCTATGGAGTGGGGAGAGGATCAGTTTGCCAAGCAGAGAGGCCCAAAGGGGTTGGTGTACTCTGCTGTCCTTTCAGGGAGTTCACAAGTAGACATTGAAGCTCTTTAAAAATGGTGCCTCTTTACCATGTCACCCTTTTTCATGTAATTACAGGGTAGGGGGCTGGGGGTAGGGGAGACATCACAAGTGATAAATTGATTTTTTAAAAATAAAGATGCTGTGGATTACTGAATCACTGTATTTAGGTAGTCCGCTATGGTGTACTAATAGTTATTCTATGCCTTTTTGAAAAGGTGAGCATTGACAGATTATATTTAGAACACACAGCTGGCAAAAATAAAAGACAGAAAATAAATGTTTAGTAGGAAGCAAATGTTAAGGTACAGGGACTATGAATAGCTCATAAGAGAATGTGAGGGGAGTGAGTGAGCCAAGCTGGTGTTACTATAGAAAGAATTATTTAGAGGGTTATTTTCTTAAGATAAAAAGAAAAAGCTACAATATTTTGTTGCAAATAGCCTATACGATTGAGCTCTAAAATATATGTTTGGGAAAAACGAGCAATTTGGTCAGCCTGTTAGGATAGCATTTGCTGAGAAGTGGGTTGACAGAGCCAGATTAGAGGCCCCCTGGCACCCTTCCCTGTGCTTATTCATAACAGGGCCAGGCTGCCCTGTTGTTACAACCAGGTGTCCAAGCTGGGCTGGTGATTCAGGGCAGCAGCAAATGGGAGGAAAAGAAGAATTGGCAACTCGAACTATAGCAGCTGGTGTTTATTTTTTAAAATATCTAGGTGCTCAGATGGGAATCGCATGGGTCCACAGTGGCAGCCCCACCTCTCATCCTCTCCCCGTGCCCCCAGGTCATCAGGTCAGTGCTGAGGGAGGCCATCTGGCCGCACTGGCCTGTTCCCACCTCGAATACCACCTGAAGGCTTGCCTGCTGCCATGCCAGCCTCAGAGGCCCCACGGGTGCCATTGGTAGAGCTGGGGAGTCCCTCCAGGCCTTGTTCCCAACCATGGACCCTTTTCTTTTTAGATGTATTTATTTATTTAAAAATGTGTTTTTATTTGTTTTAGAGAGTGAGGAAGAGGGGGGGGGGGGAGAGAGAGAAACATCCATTGGCTGCCTCCCATACTCACCCTGACCTGGGATTGAACCCGAAACATGGGTATGTGCCCTGACTGGGAATCGAACTGGCCCCTAACCCCTCTGCCTGCCTGCCTGGTCACCCCTAACTCCTCTGCCTGCCTGCCTGATTGCCCCTAACCCCTCTGCCTGCCTGCCTGGTCACCCCTAACTGCCTCTGCCTGCCTGCCTGATCACCCCTAACTGCCTCTGCCTTGGCCCCTGCCACGGCAGCTTCATCCAGAAGGACATCCGGAATGATATCTGGAAGGTCGTTCGTCTGTACGCTTTTATTATTATAGATTATTAAGTTGCTTCCTTAAAAATTGAACCAGACACACATTATCTGCTAGTTAGCAGGAAGGTTGGGTGTGGCGATATAACTAATCTTTCAGCCAATATCAAAGGATTAACCTTTGTTTCAGTAAACATGTGAGGCCTTGTTGTCCCCAATCTGTTTTCATTAGCTTTTTTCCCCTTCAATATTTAAAATAGCTCAGGTCTCCTATTGCTTACCTTCCCAGAGTCAGGACCACAAGGTGAACCTCTGCCAATCGGCTTGGCTTTAGCACCCCCCAACCTCCCCTCCCCCTGGGTTTTCAGCCAGGTGTGCTCAGACTCCTGTTAAAATCATTTTGTTTGGGATTCAGATGTGTAACGCTTTCGTTGAATGCATTATTTCAACGTCCCCAGTGTCCTTTTCCTGTTGAAAAGCTCTGTTTTAATGGTTTTACTTTCTTGGCTCCCAAGGTGCTGCTAGTTGCCTGAGAGACCTGATGCTTGTCAGCTGCAAGTTTAATTAAACTCATGCTGAGAATATTCTTTTTCTAGCCTCTTGGGCAAAAGTTTTTCTTTATATCCATCACTGAAGATAAAGGTGGCGGGGGGGGGGGGGGGTTGCAGCCGGAGAAAAGAATCATCAATGTAAGAGAGAGAGACATGGATTGTTTGCCTCCTGCTCCCACCCTGACCAGGGCCAGGGATTGAACCTGCTACCCAGGTAGGTGCCCTTGACTGGGAATCGAACCTGAGACACTTTGGTGTTCAGGCCGATACTCACTGCTCAGTGATTACACTGGCCACGTATAATATAATTAATTTTAAAAATTATATACTTTTTTCTCATTGGAGAAGTGATTGTGTTCTTTGTAGGCACTTTCAAATTCTTGTAGGTACTATGAAGAACATAAACATTATCCATAAATTCTTTCACTCATAATTAGCTTCAGTTAATAATTTGTATATATCTCTAAGTACATTTGTATTTATTCACAAAATGGAATAATTCTGCATGCTGATTAGTAGTTTTTTCACATCAAATGGCATGATTATCTCTTCATATAAATAAATATTGTACTGTCACTTTTAATATTATATTTCATTTATGGCTTTAACATACATTTTTTTCATTGGTGGCAACCAGTTTTTTACTACTAACAGTCCTGGGATGAATATCCTTGTGGATAAATCTTTGTTAACCTTAATTTGAAAAGTGACTTTTTTCAGGGGGAAATATTCAAATTGGACTTTTCTAGTATTTCTAGTGATAATATTTAATTGTTTGTAAAGATCAATGTTAAGATTGGAAATCATTTTGAGAAAATGTCAGTTATGTACTTTATTTTGAAGTACTTCACCGAAATAGTGTTTTGGTGAGCCAGGATTACTGATTTTAAAAATATTATTTCCTTTTTTAATATTTAGGATTAAATAATGAGTTTGTAGAAAAATGGCTTTTAAGAACTAATTTAAGACCCTATTCTGTGGAACTACCTAGTGAGTCTTTGTCCAAAACTAACAGCATTCATCAGCTGTTATGAAATTGATAGATGATTGGTGGGATCTCATTTTTTATTGAATTGTTTTAAATTTTAACCAAGTCTTGAGGGAAGGGGCATTATTATATACATTTTAATTTCTCCAATACTTAACACATTGTGGACCAGTAGTTTTATTGCTAGCTTTACCCAGTGGCCAGATAAGTTTCTGCTGAAGGAGTACAAAAAAAAACGTTTGACATAACTGTTAAAGGCACACTTTAAAATTAAATACCCATTGCATTTTAAAGTTATTTACTACATGTTCTTACCAGCTAATATCTTTTTAAAGAATTCTCATGATTGGTCACAAGCCTTAGAACAGAAAACACGAGAATTCTCGTGATCCGTCTGCAGTGTGTCAATATGTAGCCATAGGCATTGATGCTCAGGTATATAGACCTGATATAGTGAGGACATGATCAGTATAATTCTCTTAATTTCAAGTGAAGGAAAGACCACCTTTATTTTCTATAGTCTGGGTTCAAATGGTGTGCTCAACTCCTGGGAATACATCAGTATCACAGTACTTAAAATTTCAGACATCCATCTGCTCAATTCATGTTTGTTGGAGGCATTGCATACTATTCTTTGCATCCGGACTGCCTGTAGGGAACATCTAGCTTTCTGAGTCTTAGCTGGAGGTAAGCAGTAGGAACAGATCCTGCTGGAAAAGGTAGATTTCTTGGTGTATCTGAATGAGTACCTAGGAATGGGAAGTCTCTGTGAATACTGAGCTTAGAAGCCTGGTTGACGTTGCCAATCTTTTCTCTGCCCTCTCACCTGTTCAGCTTTTTTTCTCTCCCTCATTTTCTTTCCTTTGTAGGTTTTTGGTATATTCATAAGGCACATGCTCATTAATCCTTTCTCTATGCACAAGCTAAAGCATTATTAAATTGGTCACAATCTAGGATTCAGTCCATCTGTGACTGGGTTACATTTACTGAAGCTTGCAGCTTGATTTTGATACAAATACTCAGTCACCCACAGTAATTGGCCCATTTCTCTCTCTGTCCAACCCGAAGCCAGTATCTTCTTATTTAAAATCACGTATGTGTAGATGTGAACCAATTAGAATAACGAAATCCTGTACTTTAGTTTTATTAATTCATTTCTACTCCTATATTGGTATTGGTTCTCAAGCTGGCCCAAAGAGCTTTTGTATTTGTCAGCTATAGAGAAGTAATACTTGCCATACTTGAAGTTAAAACGAGACATATAAAAAATGTTTGTAAATTCGTTTACAAAGAAATATATGAGCATTTTTAATGAAAAATAACATATTGTCCAAAACAAAACCAATTTAGTGAGAAGAGTGGCATCATTGTACACTGACAGATCTCTTCAGCATCCGGTTAGTGGAAGTCAGTTAGATTCTTACCTGCTTCTGTATTTACTCTGTGTATCATCACACTTATGTCTAAACTCTACTGCTTGGACCTTATGGATCCCTTGAAGGGGTCTTGGAGACCTCCAGAAGGGTTCCTAGATTATACTCTGAGAACTGTTGGTGCAGAGGATAAAGAGTTATTTAGCATAATTTGTGTGTGTGTGTGTGTGTATTTTTTAAACTATATTTTACAGATAGAAAAACTTAGACACTTTGCAAAACTTATGGTGGAATGTAGTGCTTTTACTTCCAAAGAATGTTTGCTGGTTCCGGTGGACACTTTCCCACGCTCCCTGTGGTCTTTTTTCGCATGTAGAGTACTTTGTCTTCTCCAAAGTTTGGGCTGTTTAAGACTGTTTGACAATTGAGGGGGATTAGTACTTTCCATCTTTAACAGATAATAATTTAAAAAATAGGTGTCAGAATTTGCTCGGGTGCAGCCTCAGAACCAATCTTTGAGCACTTGAGGGTTATAGCAACTCTTGAATTATTATTAGTGCAACTGCACTGCTTTTCTCTGTACCATCACACATTTGCTGTATACTTCACATGGGCTAAGGGGCTTAATCACAAGGAAAAACAACAGCCTGTAATTATTGGAATCGGGAGTCTAAGGGGTGAAAGATACAGAGGTTATAACCTCAAGAGGCATAGACTCTTGTTGGGAAGATAAATTCATAAAAATAGTAAAACCTGAGCAAAATGTGACAGAGGAAAAGCATGGTGCTGGGAGACCAGTGCTTCAGAGAGGCATCCTGGTGTCTTCTTGCTTGTCTAACCAGCTGTGGCTTCAGCAGCCTGGTTCACTTGTTTAGTCCTCAAACAAGTGAACTTGTTTATAAAGTGAGGTCATTGACTCGGTCCTTTCCGGCTGTGAGGTGCTGAGCGAGTAAGCGGCATACCAGGAGCTGTGCACCGGTTAGTTAACATCTGCTGGCATTGAAGTAGGATACTTGTATACGGCCCGTAAAAATTAATGCCTTTCCATTTACATCATCTTAGAAGTCTCTGAAGGATCTGTAATAAAAGGTGGAAGTGAATTGAAAATCTAATTACATTTTATGTAGTCTTGAAAATTTATAAATCCAACAGTATGGCAAGCCAAGAATGGAGAATTGCTCGCTAAGCCTCTTGCCTGGAGGGTAGCCTCCCCTCCCCCGCCCCAGTCAGCACTGTAGGACTGAGCACCAGGCGCTGTTGGTAACAGTTTCCAGAGCAAGCTAAATGAAAACAAACTTGTACATAAACAGTCTCTGCTGGATTAAAAGGGACTAAAATGTTAGGCATTTTTCTGATTCTTTTAGAGTAACGATGGTTACTATATGGTCCAGAAAACTTACGACTTGAACTATTTGTCTAGAAGGAGAAATGCTTCAGGTTTATCAGTGAAGCTGGTAAAGTTAGGATGGTGATGATTCCATCCCAGTTGGTTCTACTCCAGGATGTCCTTGTTGTGGCATGATTTGGTTAGAGTCAAATTATAGTATGTAAAGTGATGTAGATGTCTGACTCAAGTCTCTGAAAAGTTGAAAAAAAAAGTGAAATTGCTTGAAACCTCCTACAGATCCTTCCAGAAGAAGAAAAAAAAAGATCACAACCAGTTTTAAATTTATTTCCTCCTGGTACCTGACAGTGGGTGACTGCAGACATCCCCGATGTTCTCTGAATTGTGCTGTCAGGAGGAGCAGCAGCGCTAATGTCCTATGCCTTGGCAGTTAAATTGCTGTGGAAGCAGCTGTATTTGATGTAATTTTGATCAATACCTTGTGCTTATATGTGGCCCTGTAGCTACTGAATCACTCTGCTCAGCTCAGCTTCTCTGACCTAATGGTGAAGGACACCACAAGCTTTCGATTTGGTTTTGAAAATTCATGCAAGTTACATTATATTTTAAAAGCAGCAGGAAGCTGAAAATATGCAGGACCTATTTTCACAATGTCGAGGACAGTTCTCTTCATCAGCATCGGTTCTTTGTGAGTTGAACTTGACTAGGCTAAGTTTCTCTGAAGTAGAAGATAACTAGTGGCGTGCTCATTTCAACTGCCGGTGACCAGCAGCTAGGAGCAGCAGTAATTCCCTGGAGCAGTGGTCGGCAAACTCATTAGTCAGCAGAGCCAAATATCAACAGTACAACGATTGAAATTTCTTTGGAGAGACAAATTTTTTAAACTTAAACTTCTTCTAATGACACTTCTTCAAAATAGACTCACCCAGGCCGTGGTATTTTGTGGAAGAGCCACACTCAAGGGGCCAAAGAGCCGCATGTGGCTCGCGAGCCGCAGTTTGCCAACCACGGCCCTGGAAGTCATCAGGGGTAAGTGGCTAAGGATGAGTGGTTGGGATTCTGCCTACCTCAGCTTCTTCCCTAATGTGCTTTTTGGTACATCACCTCATAGGATTGATTTATTTTATTTTTCAGTATCTTTGTTCATAACAGAACTGCTCAAGCTTCCATTTATGATTTAAACAGAAACCCATTCAAAAAACAGTGTGCTATTTTTTCTCTACACAAAAAACGTTTACATTTAAGTTATATATCCTTTCCTGAGATATGTATTTTTACCAGGTCTTAAAAAGCAGTGTAATGCCACACACACACACATCTGTAAAACTAACTTTGCGGCCTTATAAGAAACTAAGTCATAATTTTATTCCACAAATATAATTGGTTAGGTACTTATAAAGTGAAGGGCAAGCCATCTCCATTTCAATCCATATGCCCTTCAAGCTTTTCGGACGGAGTATGCTGTAGGACAGACACCAAAACCCAAAGAGAAGGTGTTTAGATTGTGTTATGTTCAGAGAATTAGCCATTTGATTGTTAAAGTTCTGTTTATTAAAGACAGTAATATATGATCAACAGTGTCCATTTTAATAAGCCACAGTGAGTGCACATAAAATTTAGAATATTTCAGTTAGGTTGGCAGAAAACATTAAAATAATTCAGTCTTTAGTCACTTAATATTTATTAAACCCCCTGTGAGTTTAAGGCTGTGGTTGCTAAAAAATGCATATCCTATCTTTAAGAAGTTCCCACATTAACTGCGGAGATTGTGCATGTATAACTATAATACAGTGAGCCACTGTAATAACGGAATTGATCACACACACACACACACACACACACACACACACACATTTGTGCCCCATCTTCCATTTCCTTTATTTCTTATCCCAGCATCTTGAGTCTTTTCCTCTCCATTGCTTCCCCCTTCGCCTATAGACGTGCTAAGTCATTGTTACAGGGTCACACAACATATCTCCTCTTCTCGTCCGCATCACCCCTTCAAGTTACTGTTGCTCTGCTTTTGTAACTGCTTTATTTCCTTCCTCACAGAAACCTTGGAAGGCCTACTCTGTGCCGAGAACTCTGCTGGGTGCCAGGGACACACAGACAACTAAGATAAGCCTCTTGCAGCGGGGAGATCCCGCTGAGCAGGCCCTGCAGTGGGTGCAGTGGGGGGCACAGGGCTTCCTGGGTGCCCAGCTGGGGCACAGCACTGGGCTGGCGACACCAGAGAAGGCTTCCCAACAGGAGATGAGGGGCTGGGAGGGCAAGTGTGGGTGCGCAGAAAGGAGAGCAGGATGGACTTCAGAAACATTGTTGCTACTTCAGTGCTACTTAGGAAGAAGCTCACTGGAGGGCTGCGTGGCTTCTTAGGTTCAAATCTCTTCCCTGGAGCAGTAATTGGGGCTGCCCATTCTCTAGTCCATGGATTCTTTCGTCTCTTAACTTCTCAAGACTCTTTCCTTCTGGCCCTTTTTAAAAATTTCTAGCCAGGCTTCCTTTTCTCAGAAATCTCTCTCAAATACTGGTGTTCCCAAGCTCTCCAGACCTCTCCCCCTTCTCTTCACCCTCTCCATTAGCAGTTGTTTTTTTTAAAAAAAATCTCTACAACTTTCTTTGGAATTTGAATTTACCTTCAGCCTTGGTTCTCTTTGCTTGGTCCCCTCTGCTGTGATCGCCTGTTCACTGTCCCTTCCTGTGTCATCTGCCGTGAGTCTGAAGAGATCCTTGAAATGAGAGTGTAAATTATAG
This sequence comes from Corynorhinus townsendii, assembly GCA_026230045.1. Taxonomy (NCBI): domain Eukaryota; kingdom Metazoa; phylum Chordata; class Mammalia; order Chiroptera; family Vespertilionidae; genus Corynorhinus; species Corynorhinus townsendii. The sequence continues at coordinate 158,428,547 of JAPDVU010000003.1, forward strand.
GCGTTGTAAAGAACATGGTGGGTACTCCATGCCCGTGTGCCATGCATGAGCTACTGGTTTTTGGCAGCGCCAGGTGGAAGCAGGGGGGTAATGCTGAGACCTCCTGGTGCCAATACCCATGAACAGCTGGGGAACAGATCTGCTTTCAGCTTCTAGAGCCGCTTGGGCTATTAATAAAATTCTATTGTGTGTGTGTTCTGGAAACGTGTTCTCTTCTTGTTCAGTTACATTATGGTAGGTTCTTTGCTTGGTGAATGGCCGTATAACGAGGAATAACCTGCATTTGTCTTGTTAGCTTTGTTAGAGCAAAATTAATTGAGTCTGTATATTAGTTCAGAGTTACCTTTTGGGATGTCACAGGTAGACCGTTAAGGGCTCTTGTAGAAAGTTTATGTTTCCGCCAGACCTCCTGTGGTGTGGCCACTAATGCCGGTCACGGCTTACTTCCAGGTCTCCTCCTTCAGGGCGCAGGCTCTTCACCACCCCCCGCCCGTGGCCTGGTGGCCTTCTAGATTGTGGAGGCTCCATCCTCCCTGTTGAGACGTGTACCCAGCCTGAAATGGACATGCTGAGTGTGTGAGAAATGCAACAATGTTACTGCAGCATTACATAGCCTGTCCTTACTAATGCCATTTGGCAAATTTGGTCAGTATTTGGAAGATTACAGCTAATGGGTGCCTGGGGTATAAAGTGGTTCTAGATACTCTCAGTATCTCAGGCAGTATGTTGGGACTGTGAAGAGATAGTTCTCTGGTGGGTGAATGAGTGTTCTAGCTTAAGTGGGTTTCACTCTGTTATCTGAATTGCTAATTAGAGTCCTTTAATGTGATCACCATTTTGTGGCATTACAGGCTCTCAAGAGTATTACAAAATGTCATCTTACCCTTTTTTATTGAAAAAGGGAGACAGGTTAGTTACGGAAAGATGCAATAAGGATAGTCAACAAATATTGCCAGGTGCTGTGGAAGTCTTTGTGATTTAATGTTAACCAAGATAAAACTTGGGCTTTCAAGAATTTAATCTAGCAGAGGAAATAAGCCACAATTAAAGTATCAGGTGATTCATGCTATGACAGGGGAAGCATAGGATGTTAAGGAGTGGAAGGGAGGCCTCTCTGACCCCGAGTTGTGGCATTGGGAAGTTTTCCTGGGGAGGTGACATTTGTTCAGCTGAGATTCGTTATACACCTGCTCTGAGCCAAGTGCTGTGACGGATGTTGGGGATACAGCAGAGGAGAAAAATGTGGTCTCTGCCCTTGCAAAGCTTGTGGGACTGAGACTGAAGGGTGGGTGGTGACTAGCGGCAGTTAGCCAACCCTTCCCTGAAGGTGGATGCCTATGAGCAAAGGCTGGGGTTGGAAGGTGAAGAGGAGCCAGGGACCAGAGGATGAATGGTCTCACACACAGTAGGAACTCTAGACATAGACACGCACACGCACACACACACACACACACACACACACGCACACACACACACACACACACACGCACACACGCACGCACACACACACACGCGCACACACACACACGCACACACACACACGCGCGCACACACACACACGCACGCACACACGCGCACACACACACACACACGCACACACACACACACACACAGGTTTTGAATGCTGCATTTGATTTAAAAACTTGTTAAATTAAAAGTTGCCTTTTGGAAAATCTTACCTTTTGTGACAACCTGGATGGACCTGGAGAGCATTATGCTAAGTCAGGTTAGAAAAAGACCAGTAGCATATGATTTCACAAAACAAACTAACAAAATAGAAAAAGACTCACAGAGAACAGACTGACAGCTGTTAGAGGGGAGGGGCATTGTGGGGCTGGGTGGAAAAGGTTAAGGGATTAAGGAAAAGAAACAATTTACAGACACAGACAACAGTCTGGTGATTACCACGAAGAAGGGGGTTGGAAGTGGGTGGGGGAGTAGAAGAAGGTAAAGGGGGAATAAATGGTGATGGAAGGAATCTTGACTTGAGATGGTGAACACACAATGTAATATACAGAAGATGTATTACAGAATTATACACCTGAAACCTATATAATTTTATTAACCAATGCCACCCCAGTAAATTCAATAAAAAAGTAAAAAAAAAAAAAAGTTGCCTTTTGGGGAATAAAGAGAACTTTATATAGTAGGGTTTAAAAGTTTGGCAAACTAGGGTTGTTTTATAGCTTGGGGTGGTGGTGGTAGGGGGGAGTCAAGGATAATTCCAGAGTTTTTAGCCCAATTCTAAGCCACAGAGGCCAGGCATAGGAATTGCTGCAGTGTTGTCCTCGAAGGGATGGGCACTGGAGTTCCTTGGCCCAAATTCCAATCCCCAATCAGCTCCTTCTAGCTGACATTTAATGGCAGTTTTCACATGCGTGAGCCAGGGATTAGTCGTAATTTGCAGGGGGCTTGTGAGGATTAAACCAATGTGGGAAAAAGAAAACATAGCAAATAGTTACTTGTGATTATTTGCTTGCTCTATACCCTGCTCTTACTGGAAGCTCCCACAAGGCAAGGTCTGCATCCCTTTTGTTTACTGCTCCATTCCCAGCCCTCAGTGCAGTGACTCGCCCAATCCATATACATAAAAAGCCAGGGGTCATGACGACCAAAACAAACAAACGACCGGTTGCCATGAGGTGTCATTGATTGGCGAGTAGGCTGAACTGCTGACCTCTTGATCCCTACGCCCGGCTCCTGCAGGCGCCGAGGGCTTGCTCCCACCTCCCGCCTCTCTCTCTTATGGGTGCCCGCGGCTCCTACCCACCTCCAGCAAACCACCGCCGCCGCCCACTGTAGCCAGAAAACCAGCCTGATCAGGGTGTGAGGTCAGCCAACCTCACGGCCCCTCCTCCCACCAGCCTGCCCCCAATCGGACTCTCCCATCCCGATCAAGAGTGGGCTGCACAGAGCCTGGACCCTTCCTGGCAGCCCTGAGTCCCTGGGGTTGAGAATTCTGATGGTCCTGCCCAGAGAGTAGAGGAACCTAACAGGCAGGGACAGGGACCACAGGCCTCCAAGGAGCACCACAGAGTTGGCAAGGAGAGGAGAGGGCCTGCAGAGGGAGGAGGAGGTGAAGCTGGTGGACATCGGCCCGGAATCCAGCCCTTCCCCCGCCCCGAATCAGCAGGCTCTCAACCCAGAACCCCAGCCCTAATCGGAACAGCCTGTGGGAGGCTTCAGGAAGCTCTATGCAGAGCTGCGTGTTGAGAATGAGAGACTTCATGAAGCCCTGACCGAGACCACACTGCAGCTGGTGCAGCTCAAGGTGGAGCTGAAGCGTGCCACACAGAGGCAGGAGTGCTTTGCAGAGAGGTCGGCCCTCCTGGAGCTGGAGAGATTTGAGCACAGGGCCCTGGAGCGCAAGGCCGCTGAGCTGGAAGAGGAGCTGAAGGGCCTGTCCAACCTCCAGGCTGACAACTTGCACCTCAAGGACGAGAACCCGGCCCTGATCCACGTCATCAGCAAACTGTCCAAGCGACTCCGGAGGACTTGCCCCTACACCTGCATTTATGCAGCTGCTTCTGCCACACACATCCCTTCCCCTGAGTGAACACGAGTGACAGGGCTGCTGGAGAGTCTCTGAGAAGCCATAACCCCCCCTGGGGACCTCCAGGCTGGGAGGTGAGGACAGAGCCCTCAGGAGCCAAGGGGGCCAACTGAGGCTAGGATGGAGATGGGAGGCTGAGCCAGGTAGGGGGACCAGGGCTGCAGGCAGGACCAGGAAGGAACCAAGGACCAGGAAGTGCCAGGACCAGTAGCCAGGATGAGAGTGGCCACCTGGAGGTCCGCTCTCACGTGTGCTGCCACCAGTAACCCCTCCTGCCCCTGAGCAGGAATCCGAGAATGTGCCAAGCATCCCGCCGGCCTGGGCCGGGTGGGCCTGTGTATAGGGTCAATGTGCAGTAGGGAGGGACGTCTTCTATTTTTTGCTGTCTCCGCCCCCCCCCCACGCCCCAACACACACACACACACATGCACACACGCTGGGGGAGAAGGTATTTTTGAGCGTGGCTGGGCGGTGGGCGGGGCTGCGAGCACAGAGGGCTACCACATGCGCGATTTCGCCAGTTGTGCTCCTAGTAATGAAATAAGGGGGTTCTATGGGGGAGGAAGTGCAATTTTCCCTCCACCCTTCTAAATCCCTGGCTGAGCCCACCCCTTGCCCTCGTAATAAAAGACAAACAGAAGTAAAACAGAGGTCTAGTAATACGTACAGATCCTTGGGAGATACCCGGGGAAACTGAGCAATTCCCCCACATGGCCCAAAACATCACTTGGAATACCTTCTTCAGCTAAAAGTGTTGGAGCTGGTGAGGAGGGGATTGTGGTGGGGGATCAGTTATGGGAGCTGGTGAGGAGGGGATTGTGGTGGGGGATCAGTTATGGGAGGTTTCCAGGAAAAGCACAGCCAACAAGGGTAAGGTTGTTAAAAGGATTTAAATCACTGCCTTCTCCATTAATGAGAGTTTCTAGAGACTTAGAGGTCCTCTCCATTCTGGTACAGAGGGAGACACCCTTACAAATGGAAACATCCCTTACAAATGGAAATGTCTCTTTCAAAAGGGTACCTTCTGGGTTTTCAGAGCTTTTTTTGTGTTTGCTTTTTCTTAAAAGTAACCAGATAACCCTTATGCCAAACAGTCATATTTTGGGGTGTGGCATATACTGCTCCCCTTCAGTTCCAAAAAAGAATGCAATTGCATAAAATCAAGGGGTGTTGTCAGGGTAGAGAAATAGCTGGGGCAGCACTGAGAAGCCAGCTGGCTGGGACTTTCTGGGTCAAGGTCACCATTCCCATTGTCAAGGTCACCGTTCTTGCTTGGTGGTGTCCACACCAGTTTATCAGGTGGGTCAGTGCTGTGTCCACTCCCTGGTTAAGATTTTTGAGCCAGAGGAGCAGTGTGTTGGGAGCATTTATTGTGCAGGGGAAGTATTTGTTAGGTAATGCCTAATGTATTTGTTTTATTAGGGCTGCTGGAAAAATGACCATGCTCCCTCTGACAGCTCTAGGGCAGAATCCACGCAGCCTCTCCCAGCTTCTTCGGATGGCTGCTGGCACTGCTGGTGGGAGAGATATCCACCAGATAAAGAATAGACCAGGGTTTTTTTTTTTTATAATGCTTGTTGTTTTTTTAGTTTCAGAGTCAAGGTTTGACTTAGCAATTCATGTGAGAAAGGACCATGGTCAGGTAGTCCCAGTAGAAAGAGTGGGGTCGAAATCCCAGCGCACAAGGCACACGGGACTGTGGGGGGAGCCTGCAGGCTTTGGCTGCAGATCGGGGTGCGCAGTGGCTGTGACGACCTTAGGCAATTTGCTCATGTCCTCAGATCTCCAGTTTCTCCATCTCTAAAACTAGGGTGATGATATCCCGCTCCCAAGAGTCACGGTGATGAAATGAGAGGTAATGGAAATTTTCCACACAGTGCCTGGCACATGGTGCTCCTTCAGCTGCCTGTCTGAAGTGTGTGTGTGGGGGGGGGGCGGGGGGGGAGAGCAAGAGTGTTATAGAAAGGAACAAATCCAGTTTTCAAAAGAAACACATGACCACATGAGGGGGGTTCGGGGGGAGGGGACATATGTTATACTTTCAACAATAAAGATTTAATTAAAAAAAATTTAAACTTTAAAACAAAAGAAACACATGATTGTGGTAAGGAGAGCGAGCAGTTGCCAGGCGTGAGCAGACCCCACATGTGGAGGTGATCTGCTTGGATTTAAGCCCTTCTTCAGGAGGAAATGGGTCAGTAGACTCTTACAGAGCTTTCTCAGCCCCACTCTCACCCTCTCCCACATCTAAAACTTGACTGTGTATTTAATTGCCCTAGACACATTCCCATTCCTAATTATTTTAGATACATTTTATTTCAAAGCTGAAAGAGGAGGGGTTTGTTGTTATGCTGTGCATGTCTGATTACATTATGTGACAAACTGGCGCTAGAGTCTTGTGGTTGGTTTCCCATTATTCCCATGTCCTACTTTCAGTAGACAGCTGGTGGAAGAACTCTGAGCAACTGCGTGGCACTCCTTTCTCATATCTTCCTCTATTGTTGCCTTTATCTTTTGTTTCCCTGGGGGTCATTGTGATGGGAGAAGTGGGCTACTGTATTTCTGAATAGTCTTTCATGTGGAGAAATATGGTTTATGCTCTCTGAACATTCTATTGCTGGCCCACTTTTTTTATTCTTTACTGTCCAAGGGTTTTGTTCCTGGAGAGAAGCCCCTTCTACTATGTGTACTTCAGTGCTCAAACTATTGAATTTATATCTAAAATCGAACTTTAAGAATCATTTTCTTGAATAGTTCTTCAATTTGCTTAAACATGATTGTAGACTTAAACTTCTTTCTAACAAATTAGATGATAATGATAATTCTTTTGAACACTCCAAGCCCTGAAAACAGCACACAGAGGTTCAGTGATTATGAAACTCTGGAAGCCCAATGCACGAAGCTTTGTGCTAGAATGGGCTTTCCTTTCCCTGGCTGCCAGCACTGCCTTTTCACTCCCGCCTCTTTCCGCTCTGGCCCCGCCTTTCCTCGCTGCCCAGAGGCCCTGAGAGACGGGGATGGGGCAAAACGCCTGCGTCGTCGCCATGGGGATGACGCTAGCGTCCTGCCCCTGTCACTGGGCCCCTGTGTATGCAAATTAACTGCCATCTTTGTTGGGTTAATTTGAATATCACTCCTGATTGGCTGGTGCCATAGGAGGTATGGTCAGTTTACATGTTTGTCTATCATTAGGTAAGATGGAACACACCTACACCTATTCTACGCCAGTGCCATGAGGGTCCGTGTATGGTTCTTAAACTGGTTTGTTTACTTTCCTTGGGTCTGTAACATCTATTTCCCTCACTTCAAGTGTTAGAGCAGTACGCCTTTTGATATTTTCCTAGGGCTACAGTAATACAGCAGTACAATTCCATAAGTACAGAAACCTCATCAGAACCAGAAAAATAGCCTGTCCCGCTGAGATGATAGGATCTAGCTGTCAGCCAATTGATTTTGGGTCATCTCTGTGTTCATCAAATCCAAGCAGCTGGTCATCTGAGTAGGCCCCGTTTTATATTTGTCCTCCATTTGTTACATCGGTGAGATTTGGAGCCATGCTTCCCGGATAGGTCCTAGCTTTTTGAGTCAGGCTGCTCCCCTCAGAACATTTTATTCTCCACATTTTGCTTGGCTAGCATTTTCATGGACCATTGCCCTTATCACCCTGATGGCTGCCAGGTCTCTGTACATCACTGGAATCTTACAAATACTTTATGATGCTGACTGCAGTTAGCAGGGCCATCTAAGGGTGTCTTCTCCGAGGATATGAGGGATGAAGTCTGCACTTAGTTTACCTCTTAGAACATGACTCATCGTCTTGACTCCGTTTCATTTTCTCGGTCCCCCTCCCTCCCCCCAGGTTATGAAGAGTCCTAAGGACTTTCCTGTTATCACTAAGCTTTGCCTTTGCTAGGACTAGTATTACTAAGTTCCCTGTGTTCACCCTTCTCTGCTTAAACAGAGAAATAGTTGGAAGAAGCAAACACTTAACACTCTTCCATTTATTGAAATTAAAAAACACAAAAACAACCTGAACTGATCTTCTTCTCCATTCTGCATGACACTGTAGTGCACTCTAACTTTCCTTGTTGGGACCGTCATTCCTTTCACACTGGGGTAGCGTGGCTGCCTTCCATGCGCACGTTGTGTCCTGTTGGCCAGTGACTTGCCCTTTCAACACCACCCCTGACCTCCTCGTCTCCCTTTCTGGCAGTCCCAGGTTGGGCCCTGCCCAGCCTTCATTTTCCTGCCCCAGGATGTGTAATTGTTTACTCTCTAAGAATCCCTGGTCCCTTTCTTTGGGGATTAGCTTGAAACCAAAGTCTGGGTGCTAGTTTTATGTAACAAGTACTTAGAGGACGTTTCCTATGAGCCAGGTATTGTCCTACACTCTGTACAAATATTGTCGCATCCACTTACTGTAACAATCCAGTGACTTGGGTGCTGTTATCCCAATTTAACTGATGAGCAAACTGAAGCCCAGAAAAGTAAGTAATTTGTTCAGGGTCCCACAACGAGTAGGTGGCCCAGCCAGAATGCAGGAAGTGGGGCTCTGAATCCGTCTCCCCTGCGTGGGTTGCACATGGATGTGGCTGGCGTGGCAAGGAGCTGTTGTAGCTATTGAGCTCTATCTAGGCCGGAGCGGGAAAAGTTTTGTTTTAAAGTTTATAGGTCTTTTTGATTTTTCCAAGAAATGAACATTTCATTTACTAAAACATCATCGATTTTAGACACTATTCTTTTATGGACGAGTAAACAACACAAACCAACCAACCACTGCAGACATAACCAGGACACCGTGTTCATCATTCCGAGGCTCCCGGGTGACTCCTGAATGGATCGCACACCTCTGTGGCTTTGAGATTTCTTTGCTGTTACGAGGGAGGCCGCTTCTCCTGCCTTCACTTGCCATCTGACAGCAGTCTTTTCGCCCATGTATCAGGACAGAATGTGCAGAGCTTTGCCCACTGCTGAGTTTCTTCCTTTCTTGGGTCCCAGGAGGGAGGAGGTTAGAGCATGGCAGGAACATAGTTCCTTTCATCAAAATGAGCGTTCTACCCCACGGCTCTGCTTGTGGGCTTTGTGTGCGTCCACATGACTGCCTTGCGAGCACACCCCGCTTTGTCCCAGTGCTGAATGGGCATAGCCTGCTGGAGGCCCTCTCAGTGCACTCTCAGTTCCACGTGAGAGGTGCCAGTAGTGCGCAGGCATCGGTGGAAGTGGTGGCAATGTGAGCAGTTGTAAGCAATTCAAGTTTGTATTATGTTTTTACACCCTGTTCTCATGGTATGAGGTTTTCTCAACCACTGAGACTTCCTATTGCAGCGTGACTCCAGAAAGAAAGAAACCCTTTCAGAAATACGTTAACCTAGTAATTAGGGAACAAGTACTGCTGAAGGGAGTACTCCTAAGAGTATTGTTTTATGTTGTTAATCCTCACCCGAGGATATTTTCCCGTTGATTTTTAGAGAGAGTGGAAGGAAGAGGGAGAGACACAGAGAGAGGAGCATCTCAATGTGAGAGAGAGACATCGATTGGTGGCCTCCTGCATGCTCCCTGACCTGGGCCAAGGATCGAGCCCGCAACCCAGGTATGTGCCCTGGACCAGAATCAAACCCTCAACCCTTCAGTCCACCAGCTGAAGCTCTATCCACTGAGCCAAACCAGTGAGGGCCTAAGTACTATTTTTGAAAGGCTTCAATTCTCTTAGACTCTGCACCCTTCCACTCTCCCTCCCTGCTCCTTGCAATGACAACTAGACACATGCTGATTTCTTGGTACTTACCAAGTTTGCAAATCTTAAGTAAAGTTGATTGCTAGTCTTTCTTTCTACCATTGCAAAGGTTTGGGTGGGTAGATATTCTTGATCATTTTTCTATCCAGCTGGATCTGGAAGTGTGCACAGACTTCGTCTCCTTGGTGAGTGACAACTGGTTGTCGGGCCTACTTGTTACTTAACCAGAATCCATTTTCTCCATCATTGTTATTTTCCTCATCATTGTTATTTTCCTGCCCTTCCTTCAGATGTCACAGAGGCACTAAAACATGGAGGGTGAGATTGCATCAGGTGCAGAAACCTTAGAATAATATTTCTGGATATTTCTGGACCCAGAGTCTTTTGCCACACCCTGTTCTCCTTGGAGCGCATTTGGCCAGCAGCTCGCTTCCACCTCTTCACCAGCTGTCTCTTTCTCAGTCTGAGAGCATCAGAGAGGCTCTCCACCTTGCTGGTTGATGGAGGCATCTCTTAAGAATGAGCGTACTTGTTACTTCAGACAGGAGGACTTGGGATCCTGGCGGTGCCTGAAGTGTGGGGGCCGTGCCACTTGCCTCTTCGCCAGCCTGCTTTCTGTCTGTCCATGCCACTTAGCGGTGCTTGTCCTTAGCCTTGCCTTACAAAGTGAACTATCCACGATGAGTGGGCATCATGGTTGTGTCCCCCCAAACCCACCAATGTGTTTGTTACATAAGTGCCCCATGAAAAAGCGGTGGTCGAACATTTCGTCTGATTAGACTCCTTCAGCCTACTTGATGGGGCGGTGCTCCTTTGGCAGAGGAGGTAGGTCTGTGTGGGTGTCTCTCAACTGGTGTTTCAAATTATGAATAGATCCTCCATGTATTGTAGACCATTACTGGTTCTATATCCACTGTCACTCTGTCATTCTAAGCAATAAGAATAATTATTACAGTCATGAGAGCCTCAACAAGAATTGCACCCTTCCTATGTTCCAGGCACTGGGTTAGGGATTGTGCATATATTATCTTAATTAATTCTCCAAAATAGTTCTGTGATGTCAGGGGTGTTACCATGTAGATGAGAAGTGATTCTTACAGGCTAAATGACTTGTCCACGGCCTCGGCTAGCAAGGGGAAGTCAGGATGCTGACCCAGGAGGCCTGCCACCAGGGCAGGGCTGGGGCACCCCACCCTTTGGCTGACTTTGGTCCTCACTGCGCATGTGGGAACGTCTGGGGACGAGTTCTGAGGGTGTGCACTTTGTCTGGAAGACATTCTCATAAATAGTACCACAGCATTTTTGCTGTGTATATTTTTTAAAATCCTAAACTAATTTAAAAACACATGTTATATTTAGTTATTCAGCCCTCTGAATTGGTTTGAGAAGGACGTCTAAAGTAAACAAACCATGGCACATTTACATTATTTCTCATTTGTTTTCTTTTATTATCCTATTTTGTCCTACTCTTAGAAGCTTGTGTCAGAATGAGTAGCTTATAGAATTTCCCCTTCTTGCCTCCATTAGGAACCAAAGCCTCCTTACACTTGCCCCTCCGGCTTCCAGGGTGAATGATATTCAGGAGCCTCAGGGATGCCTGGGCCAGGGACTTGGCTTCCTCACAGCCACCTGCCAGGGACCTGCTACCATGGTACCTTATAGCATGTTAACATAGCAGTCCCCCCCTTATCCACGAGGGATATGTCCCAAGACCCCCAGTGGATGCCTGACACCGTGGGGATAGTACCGAACCCTGTATATACTATGGTTTTTCCTATACATACATACCTACGATAAAGTTTAATTTGTAAACTAGGCACAGTAGGAGATTAACACCAGTAACTATAATAAACTAGAACAATTATAACACACTGTAATAAAGTTGTGTGAATGTGGTCACTCATTTAGGCAATCCCTTGCTGAAGTCTTCATATAGGCTCGGTGCTTTCTGGTGCAACACGTTGCAGTCCATCAGGCATGTTTTCTGTTCAGGTCTTCCACCCACCAATGCAATGCCTTTCCCATCTAACTAGCACTTACTGTGCACTGTGGCCATAGCTTTGGCAGTGTGAGGTGTGACCCCAAAACTAGCACTAATTTCTTTTTTCTTCTTTACAATGTCTCTGATAGAAGATTCATGTTTACCAGAGATCTTAGCAACCTTGGCCTGCAGTGTCTTCTCTTTATTAAGCTGAGAAGTTTCACCTTTTCACTTAAAGGATGCACATATGGCTTCTCTTTGGTATATCTCAGTTGTTGGCATCATTCTTCTTGTGCTTTGGGGCCGTTATTAAGTCACCTAAGGGTTACTTGAGCACAAGCACTGTGACACCGCCACAGTCGACTTCATAGCATAGAGGGGCTGCTGACTTCATAGCATAGAGGGGCTGCTAAGTGACTAATGCACAGTGTCTACAGTGTGGTTGCATTGGACAAAGAGGTGACCCACATCACACTATTCAGAATGGCGGGCAGTTTAAGACTTACGAATTGTTTACTTCTGGAATTTTCCATTTAATATTTTTGAACTGCAGTTGACCTTGGGTAACTGAAACCACAGAAAGCAAAATTTTGGATAAGGGGGCACTGCTGTCGTCGCTGACTGGGTAACATGCATAGGAAGGGTTTCCTTTACCCGTAAGGAATGTTAGGATGTGTCTCACTTGGAGAACAGCTCTGCCCGCTGAATTCAGCGTGGTAGCCTGAAGGTTAAGCGGATGTGTACTACTATGGTTGCACTTTTGTTGAAACAACTTCTATAAAATGTATATAATTTTAGAGCAAGTACCACTCACTGGCAGTTCCCATCAGTACAAAATCATAATTTTACCAAAAAGGCCTCTGTTGACTAGGGCACAAACTGTCCTGGTTTCTCTTTGGCTTTGGATTTTATTTGTGAAATGGCAAGCTTTTTATGAAACTAGACTGCGAATTTCAGTATTAGTGATCCTCAGGCTTTTCCTCTAATTCAAGTAATTTAAAAATAGAAATCTGAGAACTAGGTGGATTGGGTGCTGCTAATGGTCATTCCTTCATTATAAATGTACACTCACCTCCTCGGAGACTCGGTTGGTGCCACGGGGGCCTCAGGGTCCCATTGAAGACCAGTGTTCATGGTGCCGCACAGGGCCCTCCACTGCAGCCGGAGCCACCAAGCTTGCAGGACTGGAATCTCTGTTCGGTTCTGAGCAAGACACCTGTTACAAACATAGATCCGGTTATTTGCGAAGAGAAGTGATGAGTCTGACATTTTGTCGCCTCCAAGTTCGTTGTGTTCTATAGATACGGGGTTTTCACTAGCCGGAGAAAACCAAGGAGCATGTGTGGGGGAACAAATAATTTTCCTCCCACCTTTCTAAGTTGTTCTGGCTGGACACATAATCAAATTAACATGAGACAGATCAACAGGAGAAATGTCCAGGTTTATTATGTATGTACATACAGAGGTTCCATAAGACTATGAGGACTGAGGGCAGATTGGATAGTTACGCCTTATAGGGCATATTGAGCTAAGGAGAAGGGGGTTGATGTTTTGGGACTTGAATGGGCAGGAAGGCAATTCACATGGAGACAGAAAAGCAAAAGTTTGGTAAAAGGGTGTTTTCTGGGCCATCTTTAACCATGGAACACAGAGAGGACTTTGGTCGGGGAGCCTTGCTAGGCTCCTCCCTGTCTATCACACCTAGTTCACACTAAACTAGAGTAGCTTTCTTCCTGGAGCAGGTCCTCTAAATTAGGCTGTCAGGGGGAAGGTCAAAGGTTCTTCCTGAGTCTTTTCATTGCTTAACAATAAACTTAAAATGATCAATATCCCAAAGAGGCATAGTAGGGGTGGCCAACTCTGCTCCCCTCACATGTATGGGTTTAGGTGGTGGCAGCAGGGCGTGGGGGGTGGGAGGCCAGAGAGTTTGCTGGAGAGGGTGAGCTCTGGGATGTGACTTGGAAAGGATAGCCCAGCACACGGAGAGAGAAGTGTGTGAGCACTGAGCAGTTTGGCCCTCCATCTCTGGAAACGGAATTGGTGAGGTAAGTGTAGCAAGTGGACAGTGATGCTTTGAAGCCAGAGAGACCCGAGTTTACATCCTACCTGCAGGGCCTTCCGGGTCTCACTTCCCTCTTTGTAAAATCACAACGGATGTGAGGATTAGAGGAGACGATGTAAGGACATTGGCCAGCCACATAGGATATGCTCAGAAGACATTAGCTGCTTTCCTCGGCCCCACACTCTCCCAGCATCTTTCCTCTCTTCCCCGAGGAGGAAATCAGATTCAGAGGAACAAAACGGCTCGCCTGAGTGGCGGAATTGGGGTTACACTCCATCTTCTTAGTCCTGCTATCTCTGCCTCCCGAGAAGTCTGTGCATGCTTTACAAACATAGGGCCTGGGCTGGTGCAAGGTTTCTGAGCTTTCTCTCCAGTCGGGTCTGGTTGTATTGTTTCCCATACAAATAAAGGCAGTTGATTTGTCTCAGCAAGTCTGGCCTGTCCCTGGGGTCCACTATGGTGAGTGGTAGAGGTACCCCTATAAAAACTCCTTTAATACGTACTTGGAGGTTTAAAAATGCATCCTTTTTAAAGAGAGGTGTGCTGCCTTAGCTGGTGTGGCTCACTTGGTTGGGTGTTGTCTTGTGTACTGCAAGGTTGCCAGTTCAATTCCACTCAGGGCACATGCCCGGCTTGATCCCCGGTGTAGGCCATGCAGGAGGCAGCTGATCAATGTTTGACTCTCACATCGATGTTTCTCTCTCTCTCTCTCTCTCTCTCTCTCTCTCTCTCTCTCTCTCGTCAGTAAAAATAAAGAGATAAAGAGATGTGGGTGAGGCTTGTCTGTCAATATCTTGTAAATTGAACCTTTTTCCCATCGATGTACATTCTAGTATCTAGCCATTATATTGGGGTTTTTTGATCTTCAGTTGTCAGGGGCACCTATTACCTTTTTGTTTCTTGCCCTAGGCTCTCTGTCAGGTAGCTGATAAACTATACACATAAATAAGTACACCCAGGAGTATCAAGGGAAAGAATAAAAAAGTCTTTTGTAATACCGTGATCCTATAATCTGTATGTTTAACAGTATGTTATACTGCATGCTCCAGTTTCTAAATTAAGGAACAAAATATCACTGTTGATGTTATCTTTCCCAGCTCCCCATAGTGACGCTTTGGTTACAGTTTACCCTTAATTGTGGGCAACATGCTCTGAACGCTAATCCGAAATCAAGATGCATGCAGAGTCTCCAGTGGCTCCTCATTGTCTTTCGTTAAAGGTTGACTTTCTGGGGGTTGTCACTTCCGGAGGGAGTAAAGGGATATCACTAGGAAAGCCACATGCTAGAGTTGATAAATTTTGAAGTTTGCATGAGTGATCCAAGCATTTGATAATACATTTCAGGAAGTTGCTTAGAGAAATGTGGGTTGATCATGACCAGACAAATTTTTACCTCTAAGTGGCTGCCTTTTGAAGCTTTTCTGCAAGTCCTCATGTTTTCTAAATTTGGCAAATTCTGTGTATTTGAGCCTTAAAAAAGACAGTCTCTTAGCAACATGGAAGGTCGAAGAGGAACAAATTAAGTAAGAAGGCTACGATGATGTGTGTATGTTCTCACTGTTTTGAAAACCACCCTAAAGATGGGTATATTTTAACCATTTATAACATTGATAAATTTTAAATGTAACAAAAACAAGAGTGTTGTGTTTTTCCTGCTCTGTGCCTTTTTCTCCGTCTCCCAACACTGTATATTTTTGCCTACTTGGAAGACATACGTGGGAATTGGTAACTGAGAATTACCAATGTCTGCATGGAAGACTTCCTGTTCCACAGTTAATTAACTTAGAAAACATCACCCTTGATAAACAGAAGGATCAGTTTGAAAGAGAAAACAGCCCTAGCCAGTTTGGCTCAGTGGATAGAGCATCGGCCTGTGGATTGAAGGGTCCTGGGTTTGATTCTGGTCAAGGGCATGTTACCTCAGTTGTAGGCTCGATTCCCCGGGCCCCAGGAGGCAACCAGTCCATGTGTCTCTCTCACATCAATGTTTCTTTCTCTCGCGTCTCTCCTCCTCCTTTCCACTCTCTAAAAATCAATGGAAAAAAATATATCCTTGAGTGAGAATTAACAACAACAAAAGAGAGAAGAGCGAGTTTGCCCTCATTTTGAACATCTATAATAACATATTTAATTAACCTTAGAAGCATTTTGCATCTATTATGAGTCTGTAGATAAGGAAATGCAGAAGTGGCTGCTGCCCCCATTTAAGGCCAATGATGTGCTGTAGCTTAGTTGTTTGCTCGGGAGGAATAGTGAGTGGGGGCAGAATGGGAAGATTTATGTGAGGCTGTTCCCTGGGCTGGGCTGAGAAATCCAGCAGGGACCCTGGCTGCTCTGCCACATTCTTCTAGTGAAAACGAGCCACGAGGCCCACTCAGATGGAAGGGCCGAGTGAATTCACCTCTCGATGGAGGAGCAGCATGCGTACACAGGGATGGGAGGAATTTCTGGCGTCCATCTTTGGAAATGTTTTTTTACATAAATTAAAGGAGAATTTATTTATGTCTCAGATACTATATTCCGTCAATTCTGAGGTGTGTACACTACCCTCACCGCCACGTTTTATTATCTCTGAAGTCAGGATGTGTTTACTGTGATGCATCTAAGCGCCATTGGCTAGACAGCTTGGTGCAGCACTGCTGGTGCAGATGCGGACGTAGCAATGGTGTTTATGTATGTTGTTGGTAATACCAATGTTCAGGTTAATTACGTATGAAAAACATTAAATCATGATCCAACACTAAAGAAGAAAGTACTTGTGTGCATAAGAAGTCACAGAATCGGAGCAACAGGATATCAGTGTGATATCAGTGAAGCAAATTTTTGTTAGAGGAATGACCTCGGTTTGTATTTTTTTGCAAAGAAATAACCAAGAGCTCTCCAAGACCTGACACTGAAGACAAGTAGCTGAAACCCTGTTTGTTATAGAGTCACAGCAAAAGGATTGCCTTCCAGATGACAAATTGTGCAGCTGGAGCACTGGAGAGACTGATAAATCCCTTCAAAGAGATGAAAGGAATTTCAAAGCAGTAAGTGGCTGGTGCATCCAGTTCATAAGTTGCGCAGGACTGTTGTTGAGGCGTAGAACACCCATTGATCAAACCACCTGCCAGTTTAGAACGTGGTAGCTGCTTATTTTCTAGTGATTTGTGATTGGAGTGAAAATTGAATTTAGATAGATAGGAAATGCTGACAAAACCCCAGCGTTCCTCAAAAGGCTCTGAAGTTTTCCTGTAATGTCAAAGGTGCTAAAAAGCGATCAAGGTCATGAACACGCTCTATGAAAGCACGTGTTGTGATACTTTGCACAATTACTGATGATTGAAAGTTGCAGCTGTAATAATCATAAACTAAAGCAATTCCCAAGAAACAGTTCTTCCCTAAAGACATTATTGTGCCTGTGCACCCATGACTGTGGCATGTTTAGTCACCAAAGATAGGCATCTTGGTTATCTGAAAAAGCCTTCTCTTGTGACAACTGGGAAGAACAAGAAAGCAACAGCCTCTAGGCCAGCATTGGAGTATCTGGGAGACAGAAGACTTCCCAGAGACCACAGAGGGGCATCAGGTGGGACAAGTGGACATCAGCGACTGAATGAAAGGGAGTCAGAAGAGTCAACATGGCATGTGGAGATGTGTAAGAAATACCTTAACCAGTTTATTTTTTATGGAGGTACAAGAGAGAGAGATGATAATTCTCTATAATAAAAGGCTAATATAATTATCATATATCTCTCTTGTTCGCTATGAGGGGCACCGACCACCATGGGGCAGACGCTCAACGCAGGAGCTGCCCCTTGGTGGTCAGTGTGCTCTCACAGGGCGGAGCACTGCTCAGCCAGAAGCCGGGCTCACGGCTGGTGAGTGCAGCGGCGGTGGCGGGAGCCTCTCCCGCCTCCACAGCAGTGTTAAGGATGTCTGACAGCTCTAAGGATGTCAGACTCCCCCGGGAGCGAGCCTAAGCTGTCAGTCAGACATCTCCCGAGGGCTCCCAGACACTGAGAGGTTGCAGTCCAGGCTAATGGATCCCCCCTGAGTGCACAATTTTCATTCACTGGGCCTCTAGTGTAATTATAAAGCTTTTTCAATAATTATAAAATAGTTCTGAGTTATAAGAAAACACTCTGTTATAGGTTACTTGGCAGCATTTTTTCTTAGTGGCCTGCAAATGCACGATGGCTCCTTTTATCATTGATTGTGTCTTAGACTCAATAAATACGTGCCAGGGACTGAGCCTAAGGTTGCTACTTGCATGGAGTTTCCAGTTTAGGGATCGGGGAGGAGTTCTACTCAATTCCCAGCTTGCATTTCAAAATATGTTTTCACAGAGAGGGTGTATATGAACAAAACTATTAGGCACTTAGATGGCTTTTATGGAAAAACTAGAGGCCCAGTGCATGAATTTGTGCATGGGTGGGTTCCAGCCAGCCTGGCCCCAATCAGGATGGATTGGGGCTGGACCTGTCAGGAGGAGGAGATGGCTGGAGGTTGGCTGGTCGGCCTGCCCTGATGGGGACAATCAGAGCCAGGCTGGCTAGGGGGAGGGGGCTGTAGGCAGTGGGCTGGCATGCCCCACCCTGAATTGGGGTGGGGGGGGGGCAATCGGGGGTCAGTGGCCAGGGAAGGGGCCGTGGGAGATTGGCCGGCCAGCCCCTCCCCCGATTGGTGTGTGTCGGGGGGCCGATCTGGGGTGGGGCTGGGTGCAAGGAGGGGCTGTAGGAGGTTGGCCGGTGGGCCCCGCTTCCTATTGGGGGCAGGGGGTAGAAGGGGCTATCAGGGGCAGGGCTGGCCACAGGGAGTGGCTGCAGGTGGTTGGCCAGCCAGCCCTGCCGCTGATCTGGGGTGGGGCCAGGCAGGAAGAGGGGCTGCATGAGGTTGACCGGCCAGCCTTGTCCCCTATTGGGGTGTGGGGGGGCAATTAGGGGCAGGCCGTCCAGGGGGAGGGGCTTCGGGCTGATAGGGGTTGGGTGGGCCGATGGGGGGGCGGGGCTGGCCAGGGGGAAGGGCTGCGGGAGGTTGGGCAGCCGGCCCTACTCCCTGGTCGGGCCAGTTTGCTGGCTGCAATGGGTGTCATAGTGACCAGTCGTTCCGGTTGCTGACTTTTCATACATATAGATAAGCTCCAAGTTCCAAATAGCCAAATTTTAAAGGCATCGAGTGTTAGACTTATTTTCTATATATTCCTTGATAACCAAAGTTCTGAGGGTATTGTACAGATTCCATGAGTAATTACTAAAAAATTCAAAATCAAAGTCAGGTGTGAAACTTTTAGTTGTGAATGGCTGTTCACTTTTCAGAAGCTGCTAAAACTCACCCTTATTTTCACAACAATACCTGCAGATGGTAAATGCTCAAAAACCTTTCATTTTAATTTTTTAGAGCAATTGTAGGCTCACAGCATAATTGAGAGGAAAGTACAGAGATTTCCCATATACCCCCTGCAAACCTGGATAGCCTCTTCCATTATCAACATCCACAACGTGATGAATGTACATGGACACCAACATTGTCATCTAAAGTCCATAGTTTGCATAAGGTTCGCTCTTGGTGATGTACATTCTGTGAGTTTTGGCAAATGTATAAGGACATGCAGCCACCATGATAGTGTTATGCCAAATAGCTTCACTGCTTTTAAAGCGCTCTGTGCTCTGCTGATTCACTCCGCTCTACTCCCTAGCCCCTGACGACCACTGACTTTTTTTTTTACTGTCTTTATAGTTTTGCCTTTTCCAGAATGTCATATAGTTGGAATAATTCAATATGTAGCCTCTTCAGATTGACTTCTTTCACTTAATAACATGCATTTAAGGTTTCTCCATGTTTTTCATTGTTGGATAGCGCATTTCTTTTTAGCACTGAATGATACTCCATTGTCTGAATGTACCCATAGTTTATCCACTCATTACTGAAGGGCATCTTGGTTGCTTCCAAGTATTGACAATTATGAATAAAGCTGCTGTAAGCTTCCATGTATAGGTTTCTATGTGGGCATACATTTTCAACTATACTGGGGTGCCAAGGTTTGTGACTGCTGGATTGTATGTTTAGAGTATGTTTAGGTTTATAAGAAGCCACCCAGTGGTCTTCCAAACTGGCGGTCCCACTTTGCATTCCCACCAATAATGAGTGAGTGTTCCCGTTGCTCCCCATTCTCACCAGCATTTGGTGATGTTAGTGTTCAGGAATTTGGCCATTCTAATAAGTGTAGTATCATCTCGTAGTTATTTTAATTTGCATTTCCCAGATGGCTCATGATGTGGAGCACTTTTAAAAAATGTTTTTATTTTATTTTTAGAGAGAGATGAAGGGAGAGGGATAGAGGGATAGAAACATCGATGAGAAAGAAACATCAATCTGTGCAATCCTGGCGTGTGCCCTGACGGGGAATCAAACCGCTCACCTCTGCTTCATGGGTCGATGCTCAACCATTGAGCCACACTGGCCAGGAATGAGCACTTTTATATGCTTATTTGTATATACTTCATTGGTGAGTTGAGTGTTAAGGTCTTTGGCCCATTTTTTAATCAGGCTGTTTATTTTTTTAGTTTTGAGTTTTAAGAGCTCCTTGTATATTTTGGATAACAGTCTTGTATCAGATATGTCTTTTGCAAATATTTTCTCCCCGTCTGTGGTTTGTCTTCCAATTCTCTTGACCGTGCCTTTTGCAGAGCAGAAATTTTCAATTTTAATGAAATTCAGCTTATCCATTCTTTATTTCATGGATTGTGCCAAATTCAAGGTCATCTAGATTTTTCTTCCGTGTTACCTCTAGGAATTCTATAGTGTTGTATTTTACATTTATGCCTTTGATCCATTTTGAGTTCATTTTGGTGAAGGGTGTAAATTAATTTTGGCGAAGGGTGTCCATCCATGTTTTTGGCATGTGGACCTGTGGCTGTTGCAGCACCACTTGTTGAAAAGAGTCCCTTTGCTCCATTGTTTTGCCTTTGTCCCTTTGTTAAAGATCAGCTGGCTAGGTGTTACTAAGTTAGAGTGTCTGACCGACCAGTTTGATTCCTGAAGGGGACTTACCTGGATACAGGTTCGTGCCCCATCCCCATTGGGCGTGTGCGGGAGGAGACTACCAGTCCATGTTTCTCTCGTTCCTCCTCTCTCCCTTCCTTCCACTCTCCCTGAAAAGCAATGGGGAAAAAAATATTCTCAGGTGAGGATTAACAACGGCAACAAGGTCAGCTGGCTATATTTAAGGCATCTCTTTTTGAACTGTCTATTCTGTTCCATTAATCTGTTTGTTCTTTTGCCAGTACAACACTGATTTATTACTGTAGATTTTTGGTAAGTCTTGAAGTCAGCTCAAAGGCATCCTCCAACTTTGTTCTTCTACTTCAATATTGTGTTGGCTATATTGGGTCTTCTGCTTCTTCATATAAACTTTAGAATCAGTTTGTCTATGACCACAAAAATAACTTGCTGAGATTTTGATTTTGATGGAATCTATAGATCAAATTTGGAAGAGCTGACATCTTGACAATAATGAGTCTTCAATATTGAAAACCTTTTGATTTTTGAAATTCTGACTTCAGAATGGATGTAGATTGAGGCTGCATGTGGCCAGGCAGCCAACTCCTGTCAACAGTTTGGGCCATGGTTTCTAAAGAGGCGCTGATAGAGAGTCTGGGTAGTTTAATTTGAAAATCATTGGCATAGGTTACTACAAACGCTTATTAAAGTCCATTGAACTTCCCAAAGAATGCAGGCCCTGGCATCCTATTGTGGATTTCTAATACTGGCTGTAGGTGTCACCTTGCATGACTTATAAGACTTTAGGCAAATGAACTCTTAGTTGTGAAGTGGACTTAACCTGAGGATTAAATGAAATCATCAAGTAAATACTTCAAAAGTTATTTGTAAATCCCGATTCTACTTCCTTATATTCCATTCTATCCTTTCTCCACCCTTCTCAGGACTTCCTCCCTAACTTGCTTTTTGAAACTCCTTTTCAAAATGTCACTAGTGCTACCATATTGCAAAATGCAGTGGTCCCTACATAACTTCTTACTTAGCATTTTGTGACCACTCCCTCCTTGAAACATTCTGTTCTTGCATTGGCTTCTCCGGTAATAGCCTCCTGGTTTTCTTCTCTCTTACAGGGATGCTACGTACAAAATCTCTTTTGCTGGCTCTTCCTCTTTGGTTTGCTCAACCCGGGTTGGGCTCTGGATTCCAGACTTTGTGCTCCATTGTCTTTAAATACCACTCATTTGCCGATGGTCACTCTACTTGACTGCTTCTCTTGGCTTCCTCCTCATCAAGGACAGAACTCAGTTTCCAATGTCTCTGAACCCTTTCCCTAAACCCTGCTCCTCCTTCAGTATACATTTCAATAAATGGCATCAGCATCCACCCAGATGATCAAGTAACATTCCGGCATTGTGCTCTATCCTTCTTCCCCTAAAACCCCTCCCTCCTACCCATCAGCACATTCTTTTGTCTGTACTTTTTAAATATATCCCATAATCATGCCCTTCTCCCCGTCCTCACCATGTTCCACATCCCCCTTCTGTATGGTACAAGTATTTGAAAATATTTCTATGATGAAGTATTTGTGGTGAAATATTTTTTTTGAAATATTTTGTTCACCCTAATTTGTCACCTCTGATAAAATTTTTGGGGGGTGAACTTTTAGAAGTTTTATGAATTAGTTGTTTTTATTTGTTTGTTTGACAGTTCTAATAACATCTTATAGCCAGGAACTTTAGAAAATGAGATTTTAGAAATAAAAACTCAGATCTGATAAAAGAAAAAAAAAAAGAAAGAAAATGCGGTTTTATGCATTACTAAATATCCCTGTGCAAGGGAATTTAGACAACGTACTACAGAGTAACTAATGCTTTTGGTAATGATATTGTTCAATTTCTGTTGTTTATTGTTAAAAAAAAATACAGTACTTCTCTAACCCTATAATTTTAATCAGACCCACTCAGTTATGTGAAATTGTATATATCCAAAATATACAAGATAACTTGGACGAGTAACACATTGCCCTTTGCTAGCATAGTACACATGGTTTTGTTTGTTAACTACAGAGGTATTATCTCCAGTTCAGAGATTTGGCACTGAGAAGTTATATAGAGACACATTGTATGTACACATGTGTATAATGTGTTGCTTGCTTGATAAAGATAGTAATGGTGATAGAATATCAAGAGCCATATGAGATATAAAGGTCCAGAGACAATGGTGGTTGAAACATAAAAGAAACTAGGCTAAAAATACAGTTCATTAATGAGAAGCTTTTGAAGTTAAAATAAATATCGACTATAGATGTACAGTAGACTTTTTACATAGCCACTTTGTGAGGGTGATTGTTAAATTCAGGACCATTCACCTTTATTTGAAGGTAAAGAAGTAATATGTGGCACTCTGTAATTCTTATCCCAATAATTTTATTTGGTTTGGAACTTTGTAGAAGTTGTATAGCCCTGGCGTAATGATTTCCCTTTTGGTAAATCCAACACAACAACATAGGCCAGAGAACATGAAATTACGGATTTGCAAATTGTTATGTTATTTCAAAGTGCATGATTTTTATGCCATGTTTTTAAGTTCTTCCTTTTGGAATACAGATTAATTGCAAAGGTACTTCAGAGTTTTTATATCTCCCCTATTGTAAACATCTTACATAATCATGATACAATTACCAAAATTAAGAAATTAACATTGGTACCTACGGTAGGCAGAATTACAAGATGGCCTCAAAGTTCCTGCCTGCTGGTATTCATGTCTGGTGTCATCATCCCCTTTCCTTGAGTGTGGGTAGGACTTGTGACTATGACGGGATAACATGCTGTGATTACGGCACATTCGAGGGCAGAAAGGATGTTGTAGGTGTGTCTAAGGTCCCTAATTTATTGACCTTCGGGTATTCAAATGGGATATTTAATATGCTAGGCGGGCCTGACCTAATCAGATGAGCCCTAAGGACACTTAAGCAGAAATACTCTTGCTAGCCTAGAAGAAAGCCAACATCTCTGTTGTGAACTGCCTGTGAAGGGGCCATGTGGCTAGGACCTGAAGGTGACCTCTAGGAGCTAAAACCAACAGCCAACAACAAAACAAGGAGTTCTGCCAACAGTGAGCTTGGAAGCGGACCCTGATCTCCAGAGGAGACCACAGTGTACAACAACTTAATTCAGCCTTGCAAGATGCAGCTGCATGCGCCTGGACTTCTGACCAACAGAAACTCGAAGATAATAAATCTGTGTTGTTTAAAATTTTCCAAAAAAGCGTGTTGCTTTGTGATAATTTGTGATGTAGCAATAGAAAACAAATACAATGCCATACTGTTAACTAAAGTGTAGGCTTTGTTTGGATTTCACCAGTTTTCTGCTAACGTAAACGTGTGATTCTTTAATGCTCTCATTCCTACAAGTCAAGATGAAGTTCCTCCTAATGTTTCATGATAAGCAACCAACTTGTGCAAATCAGGTGTCTTTAAGGGATTTCATCTCACTAATTGGGGGGAGGGGGCATAATCTCAACATTTGACTTCGTTTGTTACATTAACATTGAGTGTGGCATGATCTGCTCCAGGATTTGGTGTTCTTTTATTGGTTAGGCTCCATCTTTGTCAAAACGTGTGTCATGCCAGGTGTCAGGAGAGTGCAGAGCTTCAAGGGGATGATGCTGAGAGTTAAGGAAATAGGCATCTGGCTCTGTTGTCCTTTTTCCTCGTCTGACTGCACAGGATCCAGCTATCTGAGAAGAATGCAATTATGTGAAGAATGCCTCTTGCTGGTCTCATTCCTGGGCTTTGAGTTGTTGATTTGGGGCCTGGCAAGATACTTGCAAATGCTCAAACTGCCATATAATCATGCAGTGACCCTATACTCAGTGCATTCACTTCACAGGTGACCGAGTGGAGACTGTTAGGTTAAAGATGGGAATCTAGGCCTTGTTCCTGGTATGCTGCTCATGCAGCCAGCAGGTTAGTCTTTTCAAACATGGCCTATTGTCTTGCTTATGTCAGGGATCAAAGGTAGATTTGGGTACTGTTTTGGTGGAATGTATCCAAGAAATGCCCGTCTCGTGCCCTGCCAGTCCCCATACCCAACTGTGAGTCTCTGGGAGGCTCTCCAGCATGGGAATCGGAATTCCACTTGATTAGAATCCTCAGAGGCATCCAGTGTCCTAGCACTGAGTCGGAATAAAGGACATTGGCTCCGGTTCTCATGTCCGGACCAGCCCAGGCAGGTGTGACTGTGGAGGGAGATGGCAGAGCTCCCCCAGGGGGCTTGTGTCCTTTCACCCACCCAGTCACATGGCACCAGAGGTAATAAGTGGGATGGAGACGGTACTGGTTCAGCTTGGAGTCATGCATGCCTGCCTCAGACCTACTGGCGCTAGCACTGGTGATGTGCCCTGTCATTGTCCCTGCTCAGAAGGAACTGATCAGCGGGTCTCCTCTCTGGGGTGTCTGGAGGGGAGCTGGAGTGGAGGCAGGCAGAAGTGAGCCTGGTGGACAAGAGGGTGGTACGACAACTTCCTTTCTTCTGCAGTACCAAGGTGATAGAACAAACAAAAAACAGTTCCTGACTTGAAGTATACATTTTAGTGAATAAATAAAGAAATTAATTAATATACATACATTCTCTCTGAGGGATAAAGTGAAGAATTCCACAGAAGATTTATTTAGGTTCGGCTTTAGAGGATAAATAGGCATTTGCCAAACAGATGGAGCTGGGGATTTGTGGGATAGGGGTGGAGGGGGAGCGTGCCAAGCAGTAGAGCCTCATGTGCAAAGGCACTGAGGGATGAAATTGCTTTGTGGGTATGTGTGACAGTTTACGAAATTGTTCGGTATTTATAAAGAACTTTAAAAATAGAAGTGATGTCAGACTTGCATTTCTAAAATCAACTATTTTTTTTCTATTACAAAAATATCAGAAAACTACAAAGAAGATGAGGCTGACTCTACAGCTGATCAGGAGGTGGCAGAGGGATGGAATTGAGAGCTCTGACCTGAGCGATCACACATGCCCTCCCCAACCCCAGTCAAATTTGATCTTTGCAAATTTATTTTTCTACCTTGTTACAACAGTGTTTCATAGTGTAGTCTGCTCTCGACTGGGAAGATGTCTGTTTGATACTAAAGCACACCATTGAAGTTGTATCACAGGTGTATTTTGGATATATAATTATTTGTGTGCCTGTGTAAAACTGTTCCATTTAAACCACTTTCTCTCTCTAATTTTATCTAGGAGCATGCTTAAATTAGAGTAAAATTTATTGTATTCTCCAAAGTCCATTTTTAAAGTTGATAGGTTTTGAAAGGTTAGGACCTTCAGTAATAGTTTTACAGTCCTGTGACATTCGCTTCTAGCAGAGACACTTGAGAATCGATGTCTAATCCAGATTATCCCCTGGCTGCCTATCACAGTCATCGGAGGCATTCTGCAGAAATGCCCAGAAGGGGACCCCACTCCCCAGCGAATCCAGTTTCACTGGTCTGCAGAGGAACCTGGCCATCAATACCATTTTTAAAAAATATTTTTATTGATTTTAGAAGAAGGGAGAAGAAGAGAGAGAGAGAAACATCAGTGAGAGAAACTTCTACTGGCTGCCTCCTGCACGCCCTCTGCTGAGGATTGAGCCTACAACCCAGGCATGTGTCCTGACCTGGAATCGAACCAGCGACAACCTGGTGTAACCGTGCTTGTGTGTGCTGTGCGGTTTCACTCTTCGAACGTGGGTGAGGCATCTCTTCCCCCAGGGGGTGCACCAGGTGCAGGAGCAGATGGGGTGCTTTTGGGTTGCCCCAGGTACCCTGGGTTCTGAGGCTGGACCTCCGCTAGGCACTCAACAGCAGCGCGGCCTTAGGCAACCTCCCCAAGACTCCCTTACTTCATCAACTGACCCACACTGGCCCGGCCATCAATACCATCTTTAAGCACCATAGAAAATTCTAGTGTGCAGCCAAGGTTTTGAACCCCTGGTTTAATCATAGTATTTATATCTATTTTAGGCAGAGGAGAGAAGACCCACCACAGCCTCCTGAGGAGCACAGGGAAGGAAATCAGTACAAGAAACACTTCCTCCTAAATGGTGACTCATTAGAGAGTCCGCTCTCCCGGGCTCCCCGCCAGGGACGGGAAGCTGGTGCAGGTGGACTAGGTGAATGAAGCCTGGCTAATGGAGGTCCGCTGGGGGATAAAGGTCGGCTTCCTACAGAACAGAGCGGATTGCCGCCAATGGTGATATGAATAAGAGAGAATATGCCTGTCCCACAAAGACCTTTAAAGTTGTGGTTTTCAGTTTCTTTGTTTTGTTTTAAACAGCAGAACCATTTGTTTTAAAACAATTTTTTCTTGAAGCTCTAACCTTTACCCTCTCGCCACCACTCTCCTGTGAGGCCCTTCTTAAGAATACTAGGGTTTCTCAAGACGGTTTAAAAGCCAAAGCTACGTCTGTCTTTCTTTCTTTTTTAAAAATATATTTTTATTGACCTCGAAGAGGAAGGGAGAGGGAAATAGAAACATCAAAGGTGAGAGAGAATCATTGATCGGCTGCCTCCTGCACACCCCAAAGCGGGGATTGAGCCTGCAACCCGACATGTGCCCTGACCGGAATCGAACCTCAACCTCCTCAACCTCCTGGTTCATAGTTGACGCTCAACCACTGAGCCACGTCAGCTGGGTGATACTTCTGTCTTGAGTAGAAGCAAAAATAGCATCAAATTGAAACCAGCTGCTCCACAAGGAGCACTCACACCATGGCCTATTATTTCCTCCTGAGGTTTTCCCTCCAGTAGAGTCCCGAGTGTCTTTCCATCTCAGCAGTAGGTGACACCCTACCCACCACTCCCCATCAGCTGGGGACCATTTTTCTCTTCTCAGCCTGGTAACATTTTTAAACAGGAAATAAGTACTGAAAGCTGAATAAAATTTCATTTTAGACATCAAAATGGAGTGCATCAGACTTACTCCTTCCTTCCTTCTTTATTTAAGATATATGAGCTGGCATCCCTGCAAAGACAAAATAATAATAACCACTCTCTGGTCTCAGCTGGACATTTCATGTCTAGTAGAGCAAGCCTCCGTTAACCGTGCTTGTGTGTGCTGTGCGGTTTCACTCTTCAAATGTGGGTGAGGCATCTCTTCCCCCAGGGGATGCACCAGGTGCAGGAGCAGGTGGGGTGCTTTTGGGTTGCAGGTACCCTGGGTTCTGAGGCTGGACCTCCGCTAGGCACTCAACAGCAGCGCAGCCTTGGGCAACCTCCCCAAGACTCCCTTACTTCATCTCAAAATGAGATGGTCATAGGTATCTCGCGGGTAGTTGGGGAAATTAGAGGAGACAGTTCATGTCACGTGTTTAGAGGAAGGCCTGGCATGTGGTAAGCTCAACGGACATCACTTACTATTATTATTCGGCACCTTGGAATAAAATGCTTTCTGTCCTCAAGGAGCTGAGCAGGTGGACATTATTTGTTCATGCTGTAAATATTAGTTGATAGCCTGCGCTGGTCCAGGGCCTGGGCTCTGCCAGGGAAGCCTTGGTTCCAGTGAAACAGACTCCTGGGGAGAATAGAAGCAGGTGGGGCGTGTTGGCATCGGGGAGATGGCTTGTGAGCTGGGCCCCTCAGTAGGATCAGGGAAAGGGGCAGGGGAGGCATTTAAGACAGGCATGACCAAAGGCGCTGGGGAGTCAGAGTTCACGAAAGGAAAATTTACAAACAGATCAGTAGTGAGAGATGAGGCTGGAGAGGCAGCTCGGGCAGCGATAGAAGCTGATGCTGAGCATCTTGGCCACTCTGTGGCTGATGGACAGCCATCCTCTGCAGAAGTGATTCGTGCCTCACTGAGAGTGCCTCCCGGTCTGTGTTCAGTAACCAGGAAGCCCCATGCATGTATGGAACCACCGCCATGGAAACAGTCCATAATAGCAGGGAGGAAGACCCTGCCAAGATTTGGCCAAGCATACGCCTCCAGAGTGGTTGTCTCAGACTGAGCATCGACTATATTTCTAATCAGAGCAAAATATACATAGTCTAGGACAGGGAACACCATCCATCTGTTTCTGAAATAAGAGACTAAGAAATAAGCTTTGCGACAGCATGTTTGTAGGAGTGGAAAGAACTTTAACTTTTACTGAAGATGGGCGTACGGTAGATCCAAGCTCATGTTGATACTGTGTTAAAGGAAAGCCATAGCATGTGAGGGTGAGATGGCAAAAAAAGGGGGTGCGAGGGGAGATGGCAGTTATATCATCAGACTTGCCGCCTGCAGGCAACTGGGCACAACTTAGGAGCTAGTCACTGAACTTATGTAACAGAATGCTATGTTTGCAGGGGACTCTGATAGGTGTCCAAATCTAACCAGTCTTTTCTACTTATTCACGTGGCACCCAGCTCCCATTTGAACCCTTATACAATGGTGAACTCAGACTTTGTGGCCACCCCGTTTCACCTTAGACCGCTGGCTTCTGGTCTTACAGGTGGTTCTACCTTTTGGAGACATACAGGTGAGATCCTGTGTAACCCTCAACCATGTGACAGCGTATCATTCTAGGACAGCTCTCCTGCTTGTGTTTTCTTTTTCTTAATGTATTTTTTTTTAATATGTTTTTATTGATTTTTAGAGAGAGAAGAAGGGAGGGGGAGAGAGAGAAAAAAATATCGATGGGAAAGAAACAGCAACTAGATGCCCCCTGCCTGCCTGACTGGGGATCAAGCCCAAAACCCAGGCGTGTGCCCCGACCGAGAAATTGAACCCCTCTTACCTCTTGGTTCATGGGTCGAGGCTCAGCCACTGAGCCCACACCGGTCGGGCACTGTGTTTCTTTTTCCTGAGTTGAACATCCTTGTGGAAAGTGGTTTTAAGTATCTTCACCATCTTGATTCCTTGCCTCCATACATTACTTTTTCCTACTTCTTTTATGGATGGATGTTTTAGCTCAGGCTGCTATAACAAAAATATCGAACTGGATGGTTTGAACAATACAAATGTATGCCTCACAATTTGGGAGGCTGAGGCATCCAAGGTTAAGGCTCCAGCAGATTCTGTGCCAGGTGAGATCCTACTTCCTAGTTCACAGACAGCTGTCTATCTTTTCACTCTGTCCTGCTATGGAGGAAGGAGCAAGGGACCTCTTAGAGATCTTTTATCAGGGTACTGATTCAGTGAATGAGGCTGCACCCTCATGGTCTAATCCCCTCCCACGGCCCCACCTCCAAATATCATCACCCTGGCTGTTAGGATTTCTACATAGGAATTTTAGGGGGACACAGATACTCAGTCTGTAGCAGTAGCATAAATCACTGAATGCATCATTGAACAAGTGGTCCAATTTGCCTTGATCTTCCTAAACCGTGTTGGTTACTGGGGCGATTTTGGTACCTAGCATATTGAGTTTACCTGTCGTCTAAGACCTGTAGAGGTGGTTTAGTTTTATTTCTTGATTGTCTTACTACATCTCCTACGTTTCTGCTCTTCCTGTATTTGTACTTTCTGTTTTTAACAACCCAAGTTCAGACCTTTTATTGACCCCTGTTTTATTTCTCCAGCTTGTAAAGATGGTCGAATCCCTATTCAGTGGGACAGGAAATTCACCCTTACCCCTGCCTTCTCCCAACAACATAGGGAATAACCTTGCCTTCTGTGTTGCTGTCTAGTCAAAGATCATGTTTATCAAACTGAGTGAAGAATGTGGCACCCTCTCCAAGCCAGGTACTCATCAGCATGCTTTGGACATGCTCATTCATTAAATTGTTGTACCCCAGTTGACCATCTAGTCTGAATGTCATGAGAATCTTCTCAGAGGCCTTAGGGAAGCCCAGTTTTCTACGATTTCTTCCTGAAAAGTTCACCAACAGTGAATCAGCAATAACATTTGCACGTTGTTGGAAATAAAGGATAAAACCAGGTGACTTGAACCCATTTTGATCCAGCTCTTTTACAGTCTTCTTCTTCATTTTGGACTTCATCCTACCTTTACAATGTCCACTTACTCTGACTGAAGAATTTTTGTTTAAAGAAGTCAACTATAAGTTCCATTGACTCCAAGTACCAGAAATACCCATTCCCCGATTTTGCTATTTACAGTTTGATCCTATATAATAAAAATGTAATATGCAAATTGACCAAATGGTGGAATGACCAGTGGGTGGGGGGCGGGGCTGGTGAGTAAGCAGCCAGGCCAACCAAGGCGTGTACCAGCGGGCAGAGGGAGGGAACAGTGATGGGGGGACAGGGGGCGATGGGGGGGGCTGGCACCATCCCCTGATCGGCCCGTCCAGTCACCTTCCACAGAGGGAGGCCAGGCGGCAGCAGCGGCGGGGTGATGGGGGTGCCGCCGTCCCCTGATCACCCATCTGATCGCTTCCCACAGAGGGAGGCCAGACTGCAGCTTAGGTCGTCAATAGGACATCCCCTAAGGACTCCCAGACTGTGAGAGGGGGCAGGCCGTGCTGAGGGACACCCACCCCCATGCATGAAAATTCGTGCACCGGGCCCCCAGTATTTTAATAAAAGAGCCCACCCCTAAAAAAACTTAATTTTGTTGTATGTAAAAGTTCTGAAATCCCCAGTTTAGATTATTTTTGTTTTTGTTTTCAAATTGTAAGAGAAAGTTACAGTGGTAGTAGAAATGAGCAGCTGGGTGGCATAGGCTCAAGAATCAAGTTATAGAAGCAAAAGAAGGGCCCTTCCAGCTAAGAGAGAGAAAGGCAAAGGTCACATGCCTGGGAGAAGAGAAGGGGAAAGGGAAAAGTTTGTGCTCTGTGCAGGGAGAGCGCGCCTGGCCTTTGGATTCCTGACTGAACATACCTACCATCCTCCAAGCTTACCTTACATGCTTTTCTTTCAAGGTATTTGCCTTTGGTTCTGTGCCTTCCTTCCTTTTAGCATGGCTGTTTAAAAGCAACACCCTCAGGTTTCCATAGCAACACTCACTTTTCTTCTCATTAGCATTTTCTTAGGGATTGCGTAATCAGAGTGTCTAGACTTTATTAACACTCTTCTGTTTTATAATTTCATGCCCTAGAGCAGCAATTTTCAACCAGCATGCCGCAGGAATTTTTAAAACATGCAATATCTGACTAGTTAGTTAGGGGCTCTGACCTCTTTTCCCTTAGATTGTCAAACAAACAACAAAAAATGACAACAGCCAACACAACAATAGTCATCTGGTGTGAATGAATCAAAATTATATATTAGAGGCCCAGTGCACGAAATTCGTGCATGGGGAAGGGGGGGTTGTCTCTCAGCCCAGCCTGCACCCTCTCCAATCTGGGACCCCTCAAGGAATGTCCGACTGTCCACTGGGATCAGGCCTAAACGGGCAGTTGGACATCCCTCTCACAATCCAGGACTGCTGGCTCCCAACTGCTCACCTGCTTGCCTTCCTGATTGCCCCTAACTGCTTCTGCCTGCCAGCCTGATCACCCCCTAACCACTCCCGTGCCAGCCTGAGTGATGCCTAACTGCTCCCCTGCCAGCCTGTTTGCCCCTAACTGCCCTCCCCTGCAGACCCAGTCACCCCCAACTTCCCTCCTCTGCCAGCCGGGTCACCCCTAACTGCCCTCCCCTGCTGGCCTGATCGCCCACAACTGCCCTCCCTTGCAAACCTGGTCCCTCCCAACTGCCCTCCCCTGCTGGCCATCTTGTGGTGGCCATCTTGTATCCACATGGGGGCAGGAGCTTTGACTACATGGGTGCAGCCATCTTATGTGTTGGAGTGATGGTCAATCTGTATATTACTCTTGTATTAGATAGGATAGAGGCCTGGTGCATGGGTGGGGGCCAGCTGGTTTGCCCTGAAGGGTGTCCCGGATCAGGGTGGAGGTTCCCTTGGGATGTGGGGCGGCCTGGGCAAGGGGCTTGTGGTGGTTTGCAGGCTGGCCATGCCCTCCGGCAACCCAAGCAGAGGCCCTGGGATCTGGGATTTATTTATCTTCTACAATTGAAACTTTATAGCCTGGAGTGGAGGCCTGGGCCAGCAAGGGCAGGCAGAAAGCTTGGCTTCCTCCATTGCCAGGGAAACCCAAGCCTCCCTCCTGCTCTCTGTGGCTGCAGCCATCTTGGTTGGGTTTATTTGCATATTTCCTCCTGATTGGCTGGTGGACATGGCTTGTTGGTATAGCGGAGTGATTGTTAATTTGCATATTACTCTTTTATTAGATAGGATATATATATATATATATTTTGTTGTTGTTGTTGTTAGATCAGCAAAACATATTTTTTGGTGTGCCGCAGAATCTTAATAACTGGTTTATGTATGCCATGAGGTGAAAAAGGTGGTAATCACTGCCCTAGAGTCATATCTGTGTTGTCTGAGAACTTCCAACCTAAGCTTTCTCCTCATTGAGCAAATGACCAAAAGTGGTTGCCTCTATGCAAGAAACAGCAAGACTTCTCCCAGGCCTGGATCTGTGTGTAAATAAAAAATGAGGGTCCCACCAATGCTTGGCATCACCTGCCCTGGGGCAATGCCTGTGGGAACTCAGCTGTGGCCCGTAGGACCCTTGCCCTTCTGTAGGGGACTGATAGCGGAATAGTTGAGATTTGGCTGTGAGCTTTTGTGACTCTCCCTCCTCCTACATGTTCTTTGCACTCCTCAGTTCTCATCATGGAGACACCCCAGGGTGACTGTTCAAGTGTTATACAATTCAGTATGAGGACTGAAAATGGCAAAGCAGTTTCTTTTTCATTCCTAAGTAACATAAGGCAAGAAGCTACATAAATGTTTTCATGCTTTTCCTAAGATAATGCCATCTTTTTTTTTTTTTAAGAGAAACATTTGAAAGCATGCTTATATAGATGAGAATATCTGTCAGTGTTGGTCTTGGACTTTCCTAAACAGGGAATAAATCATCCCTGACCTTGGGCAATGGCTTTTAGCAGTCTTGAGTCAGTTATGTCCTAGTTTCTCAGGTCCCAAGGCTTGGTGATGGCTTAGAAAGATCGTTGCAGAATGTCAGGGTGTGCCTTCTGTATTTGGCTCGAAATAATATGGACACAGCTAACCATATCAAAGGTAGCCAGCTGCCACCAGCAGGTGGAGAACGTGACCATCTCTTCACTTCAGGTTTATGTCCTGCTTTTAAAATTTATTTGAGGTTAAGATGAGATCCAGTTCCCTGTCCTTTGGATTTGCCCAGCCAAGCTTCATTCTCTTTTCACAGTCACTTCTCTTCGTTTCACGTTACTACCACAGTAAGTGGTCTCCCCACTATCATTTTTGTCTCCCTCATTCATTTTTCTGGACTGGACAGCAGCCAAAATGACCCTCTAAAATCACAGGCCAGATCACAGAATTCCCCTGTCTCAATGCATACCCATTCCCTTTAATGTATATCTATTACATTTGGGATAAAATCCCAAATTCTCTATAGTGAGAGTGAGGCCCGTGATGTATCTCTGGAATATCTCTTCAGTCATATCTCCTAACACACGACCCCTCTTCCAAGTTCTTTTCTGCCTCAGAGCCTTTGCACATGTTTCCTCTGCAAGGACTACTCTTCCCTCCCTTCTCACCTGGCTGACTTCATGCCTCAGGTTAAATGTAACTTCCTCAAAGAAGTTTGCTCTAACATTCTTGTAAAAAAAAAAAAAACTTTATCGTTTTCACTATTACAGATGTCCCCATTTCCCCCACCTCCACCCCTTTGCCCACCTGCACCCAGCCCTCTTCCACCCTTCCTCTGGCCATCACAACACTGTTGTTTGTGTCCATGGGCTAATCCCTTCACCTTCTTTCATCCAGTCCCCTTTCTCCCCTCCACTTCCCTGGTAAGATTCTTATATTAGTTAGGGCTCCTTGTTACATTCTCTCATAGCTCTTGATTATTTTCCTTCTTGGCAGTTATGGAAATTTGTAATTATCTCCTTAAATCTATGCCCTCACAGACTGTCAGGTGTATGGGGGCTAGAGATATGTTTGTTGTGCTCTCTACTCTAGTCCCCACAACCTTTCACACAGCCTGATGTAAACTATGTGCTTCAATATTTGTCGAGTGAATATAGAGATGAGTAGATTAGTGGTATGTTATCTTACTAGACAGGGTGAAATGACAGGTCAAATGGCAGGTCGCTGGCATTACAATAGAAGTAAGTGGATTCTAGGCCCTGTTCTGGCATTTAGCAGTTTTGCTTAATCTCTTGACCTCCGTGTGCTCCATTTGCCTTTTGTTTAAATTGGAGATAACAATCTTGACCTACCTACTTTGGGGAGATATTACAAAGATCACATAAGTCATTTTGGAGGTGAAAGTATTTGGTAACAGCATGGAAGAGTGCATTTTGTTCTTAATGTCATTGCCTTGCAAATGACTAACAAAAGATAATGAGAACTGAAGGACCTGGAACTGGGCCAGTGCAAAAGCCTGGGGACAGAGCGGCGCCAGTCTGAGGGGGTGGGGGTGGAGGAGGTGGAGGAGGTGGAGGAGGTGGAGGTGGAGGTGGTAGAGGTGGAGGTGGTGGAGCTGGAGATGATGGTGGTGGTGGAGGAGGTGGTGGTGGAGCTGGAGATGGTGGTGGTGGTGGTGGGGGAGGGGGTGTGGGTGGAAGTGGGGGAGGGGTGGAGGTGGGGGTAGGAGAGGGGTAGAGATGGAGAGGAGGTGGGGGAGGGGGTGGAGGTGGGGGAGGGGTGGAGGTGGAGGTGGTGGAGATGGTGGTGGTGATGGTGGAGGTGGTGGTGGTAGAGATGGTGGTGGTGGGGGGGGGTGGGAGTGGAGGT
Organism: Corynorhinus townsendii; assembly: GCA_026230045.1. NCBI lineage: Eukaryota > Metazoa > Chordata > Mammalia > Chiroptera > Vespertilionidae > Corynorhinus > Corynorhinus townsendii. The sequence continues at coordinate 158,463,570 of JAPDVU010000003.1, forward strand.
GGAGGTGGCAGTGGAGATGGTGGTGGGGGTGGAGGTGGAGGTGGTGGTGGTAGAGCTGGTGGTGGTGGTGGTGGAGGTGGTGGAGCTGGAGGAGCTGGAGGTGGTGGTGGTGGAGATTGTGGAGCTGGAGGTGGTGGTGGTGGAGGTTGTGGTGCTGGAGGTGGTGGTGCTGGAGGTGGTGGTGGTGGTGGTGGTGTGAGTGCGTGCGTGGTCGAGGAGGATTTGCAGAGCTGCGTGGGTCATCCCAGCGAAGGTTTTCTTTGGCAAAGCACATGTGGGATGTGAGATGGGTGGGTACTTTTAGTTTTACCAGTTGTCATCCTGTTTCCACTTAGAGGCCATGTGCCCGGGTCCCAAGAGGAGAGGTTTTGAAATACAATCCTGACTCTACCATTGAGTGGGTCTGTGGCCTTAAAAACACATTGAACCTCTATTTCTTTGCCTCCTTAACTAAGAAAGCGATTGGCAAGGAAAATGTAACTATTTTTGCTTCTCAGAGGGTTGTTATCAGGAAGGATTGAATAAAATAATGTATGTAAATGTGCTTTGGAAATGTAGAAGGTATTATATGCAGAAAGTAGTGTCTAAATTTAGAATTGTGGAAGGGTTCCTTCAATAACTGCCTAAAGTCCCTCCTTTGCATGTATTTTATAGGTAAATTTTGCGGTAATGCATATTAAGTGAATAATTTCATTTTCAGTTAGGGTACTTAGGAATGCAGCAACTGTTACATGTGAGTTTTTAGGTCCCTTTGGGAAAAGAATGTCCATATCTCCTGATTGGTCTAAGGGCAGTATATTGTGACCAACAGCTGCTAGCAGAAGAGCAGTTCTTATTATTTTTGCATGGCGACTGGTAAAAGGTATGCAATAACGATCAAAATGTGGCGTGTTTTTGTTCCAGTACAGAGAAATCATGAATGTAGGGCATAAAATATCTGGTAGATTGAGCCGGGAAATGTACCTCCAGCTCACACCATTTGAGTAGATTACCTGTTGACATCCATTGATTTTAAATTGTACCAAAGTCAGGCAGCAGTAGTCCAGACAAATGTTGCAGTGTGTTTAGAGGCCTGAAGTAAAAAAAAATAATAAAAATATCTTGCTGTGTTTAAAGAACTGAAAAAAAGATCTGAGATTAGAATCAGAGGGAGCACTCCTGAGGCTGCTGAGGGAGGCAGGGGCAGCTCATAAAAGGTTTAGGCCAGGTTAAGGAACTTTAGATTTTTATCCCAAGTACATTGAGATGCCTTTAAAAGAATTTGGAGCAGGAGAGAGGATTCTGTCATGTTTGTTTTAAATTAGGATTCTCCAAGGGGACCTTTCATGTAATGATTGTTTTGGAGGGCAGAACAGCTAAAAATGCACCAGAGAGGTAATGTTGGGTAGTGGTTAAGAGGGGACTCTGAAGTCCCAGGGCCTGCATTCAAATCCTGCCTCTGTACTCTATGACCTTAAGCAAGTCATTCATCTTCTTGGTGCCTCAATTTACACATCCATAAAATGGGGCCATTGACATTACATGTCCCTTTGAATTAGTAATATGTGTAAAGCATTTTGAACAAATTTTGGCATGAATCATCAAATAAATGTATTACTACTGTTGAAAGTAAAATATTTGAAAAGAATGACTTCAGTAACACTGCCAAAACATTATTTGTAATATAGTAACAATCCTATATAATAAAAGCCTAGGTGACATTGCATGACATCATCACAAGATGGCTGCCGTGACATCATCACAAGATGGCTGCCACAAGATGGCCACCACAAGATGGCCAGCAGGGGAGGGCAGTTGGGAGGCTAACAGGCCAGCAGGGGAAGGCAGTTGTGGGTGATCAGGCTGGCAGGGGAGCAGTTAGGTGTCAATCAGGCTGGCAGGGGAGCAGTTAGGAGCCAGTAGTCCCAGACTGTGAGAGGGATATCTGATGTACCAGCAGTCGGACATTCCCCAAGGGGTCCCAGATTGGAGAGGGTGCAGGCCGGGCTGACGGACATCCCCTCTTCCCCCCCCCCACCCCTCACACAAATTTCATGCACTGGCCATCTAATAGACAATAAGATGTAAACACAATATAAATTCCTAGGATAAATACTACGAATATGATTACTTTCATTTCATTGTGCTTTATACCCGTTTTTAAAATCTAAAGCCAAATAATGTGGTGGTGAAAGTGTGTACAAAATTGTGTGCTGCGAGGTATAACCAGGGGCTCCTGTCACACTGTTCTGTGTGACCACATGGACTCTGTGGCCGGAGTAGGTACGTACAGCGAGCATTTGGGAGGGGCTGGGGGCCTGGGAGTCATTCACACCTGGCCTTGATCCAAACCCTGTTTATTTTAAACTGTGTGAACTTGGGCAAGATTTGCAGGTGGAGGGAAGCTCAGCTCTGTAGTTAAGAAATGTGGAACTTTTTAGGATGTAGAGTGTGCTACACAATAATATGCAAAAAGCACTTTGCATGGCATTTGCCCAGCGCGGACACTCTCACATATGGACGTGGCTTCTGCTGTTTATTTTTAATCATCTCTGGTGCAGTTCTTTTCCCTGTTTGCATTTCCCATAGCTCCAGTTCTCCATCTTCTCCTATAATATTTGCACTGTATATGGCAGTTTTAATGGAAGTGTAAATACTATTTGTAAGTTAAAAATCCAAGCTCATTATCTGCTGAGATTAGTCAATACAGAAACAGTGAATGTTTGACAGCTGTCAGTAAGTTGGAACGTGGAATGGTTGCTCTTCAGCCTGGGTTCCCCGTGAGTGTAATATGGGCACATAAAACAGCTTGTTGGAACCCAAGGAGAAGCAGTGGATTTTGCTTCTAACACTGCCCTTTGGACATCATCAGCAAATTCCGAGAGAATGCTTGCCTTCATTGCTGGATAAATGTACTCATAGGCCTTTCCAGAAGGGGAAGCTGGTTTAAAGTAATTGTGTTGGCTATGATGAAGTTTCATTTTGTTTTCCTGGAGCTACATTTAGCACCATTGTGGGGTCAATGTGGGTCAAAGTGGGGTCCTGGGAGGAGGCAGGAAGGTAAACCCAGGAGCAAGTAGGTAGGAGGGCAAAACAACGCAAGGGGAAAGTTGAGGATAAAAAATTTGAAGTCCCTGGGTTTGGTGTAAAATAGAATTTTCCCCGCTCCTACTGTGGAGCAAGTGACTGATTGATGGGAGCACTGTGGAGATGAGGCATCAGAGCGAGGACTTAGCATTAAATTAGCACAGATGGATTAACAGTCTGAGCCAAACTTAATGCTCCAGAGTCAGAGCCTATATTCAGTAATAAACCGTGCATAAAATCAGGAGGCAGGTTACAAATTACCGTGCCCTGCCTTAAGTTCTGTAAGCATGGACTCAGCTTTTTGGTGCATTTTTCTGGGATGTGCATAAGCCGCAGGCAAGGCTGGACCAGGAGGCATTTCTTGCATAAACATGTGTGGAATGCCCACTGTATGTGCAGCCCCGAGGCAGGAGAGGGAAAGTTGCAGAGGGAACTGGAAAACACTGGTTAAGACTGGCCTCAAAGGAGCTTGTCTGTTGGGGGTGAGCATCATGGATTGATTTCTAAGGGATGGTATAGACAAAGGAAGAGAGTGCCATTTTATTTATTGCTATGCAACACAGTCTGCCCATCTTAGTGGCTTAAAACACACATTTATTATCTCACATTGTTTTCTGGAGGCCAGGAATCTGGGAGCCGCGTATCCAGGCGCTTCTGGCTGAGTCTCGTGAGTTGCATATTCAAAGTATGTTTCTCAGTACTACTCAAAATTACCCATATTCCATCTGCATACATAAATCTGTTTCACTATGTGATCATTTTTGTTTTAGGGAAGGTTACTTTGGGAAAATTTTTCTCAATAGGAAAAGAAGTTAAGGGCTAAAGAGATCGAGATTTATAGAATTTTCCTACATGAATTTCAATAAGAACAAATTTAAATATAATTTTAAGTATATTTTGTCATTGCAAAGTAAAAATAAATTGATCTAAAATGATAAGAACATGCTAAATATCATCAGCTGGCATATGGAACCACATAAAACCAGCAAATGTTTATAACAAATCCTAATCATATACATGAGAATGTTTGCTGAGTAGCCAGCCACTCTAGGTTCACATTATCTTATTTCTTCAGGCATGATACCTGTTTCTGATTTTTTTTTTTTTTACCAGTATTGGTCCTTATCTTCCAAATCACTGTATTTCAAACTGTAGTGCCACATCCAATTTTCTTAATGCAAACCTGCTCTGCAGAAGAAATGCTGCCTTCTTATATTGCTTCTAGACCAGGGTTTCTCAACCTTGACACTGTGGACATTGTGGGAGGGTAACTCTTTGTTGTGGGGAAGTGTCTTGTGCACTGTAGAGTGTTCAACAGGATGCTCGGCCTCTACCCACTAAGGGCCCGCAGCATCCCTCACCTGGTTGCTACAGCCAAAATGTCTCCCGACAACACCAAATGTCCCCTGGAATGGGACTACTCAAAGTGAAGAGTCAGTGCTGGCAGGAGAGTGTGGAAATGAGGTAATATTCATGTGTATGAATGGAGCAAGAAAAGATCCTTGTGCCCAAAATTAGGTGTACGTACTGTTTTGCCAATTTTTATCAGGAGCCTCAATAAGGGAAAAGCTTTGGGAATGAATTTCATTATTTTTAAATATATTTTTTATTGATTTCAGAGAGGAAAGGAAGAAGGGGAGATAGAAACATCAATGAAGAGAGCGAATTGTTGATCCGCTGCCTCCTGCACGCCCTACACCAGGGACTGAGCCTGCAACCCAGGCATGGGCCCGGACCAGGAATTGAACCATGACCTCCTGATTCATAGGTCGATGCCCAACCACTGAGCCATGCTGGCCGGGCGGGAATGAATTTAGATCCCTGAATTATGTTGGCTAATTGGAGAATGACCTTTGTCAATCTTCTGTGACTCTGTTTTCTGTCTCTGTCAAAAACATTTTTCAGCTTTAAAATTAAACTTTTTTCTTTCCCCAAATCTCAGTTTTCCCTTTTACTTCACTTTGAAACTGTGGCTTAAACCAACAATAACAACAGCAGTAATAATCCTATATTGCTGGGTTAATATTTACTTAACAAGCAAATCTAAAGATTTCCACTGTTTGATTCATAGAGAATGAACATCATTTTCACATGTTTGCTTTCTTTAGGGGAATGTTATGTAATGGATACATTTCCTTAAGCATGAAGTCAAAGCAGTCGAGACTTTGCCTCTGATAACTTGAGTGTATATAACTGGCAAGTGAGTCACAGAATCAGAACCCTTTAGCATTTTAAATAAATATCTCTCAGTAGGAATATTTGGGTTGTGAAGTTCTGAATAACAGGGGATGGTTGAAGCTGTAATTATTTTTATTTTTTTAAATACATTTTTATTGATTTTTTTAGAGGAAGGGGGAGGTATAGAGAGTTAGAAACATCAATGAGAAATATCGATCAGCTGCCTCCTGCACACCCTCTACTGAGGATGTGCCCACAACTAAGGTACATGCCCTTGACCAGAATCGAACCTGGGACCCTCCAGTCTGCAGGCCGATGCTCTATCCACAGAGCCAAACCAGTTAGGGTTATAATTATTTTTATTTAAGTAGCTCTGTAGGTGGAATCCATTTTGTATAATGGAATTTCAATGAATTTAAAACTTTAAGTAATTCTTAGGGTTGTATGACATTATTCTACCTGGGAGAACCAAAAAAGAAAAGAAAAGAAAACCCAAAACCCTTTATTAAGTAAACTATTGAATTTCCACTAAAACACTTTCAAAAAATTGAAATGATGTATGTTAAATTAAACAATAAAGGGTAAATGGGTGCTTTACTTTGTCTCTGCCTTTTATATAGGAATGAGTGAAATCTCTGACTAATAGATTTTCTCAGAACACTTTTTAAAATTGACTATTCTGTGAATCACATTTCTAAAGAAATACTAAAGTGGCTGACTTTCTTTACTATCACTAGATTTATTTCATTAGAACAGGTAGCAGTCTGTACATATTTATAAAAGCTGAACATATGTCAAACTTGCTAAGGTTTTTTTATATTCTTTCCAAGCTCTTTTCAATTTTGCCTTTACTAATGTATTTTAAAAGCCATGAACTGTTTCATCAAAAACAAAATCTTTGAAAGAGGCCTAAAGATCATACATCATTCATGCACCTGTGAGCCTTGAAGTGTGGGGAATAGGGTTCCGAACTGCTTACATCAGTTTGTCATTCGCAGACAGTCAAGCTCATTTAGAACAGAGCACTGATTTATAGTCCGAAGCCCTGTGTCTGTGCTTTTGTGCAGAAACCTCCCTGGAAGGCCTTCTCTTCCAACTACTGATGCTTACAGGTCTTGTAATCACCGTTACCCTCTGACCACTAGACTGCCTGCCTTTCCCGGGCCAGCACGCATGGCCAGCGGCTGTCTTACAGCTGGAGATCCCTGATTTCCAGTGGATTCTGTTGAAGAGTTTATTCTTTTTATCTCAGTAGCCCACTCTCTAGGCCTGTCATGATCTCTGTTCTCTGACCACCTTTCCAGGTGGAAAATTCCAGAGCAAGGTTTCTCTCTAGGTTAGCAGATCATATCTCCGAAGTCTTTAAGGCAACAATGGGAAACGTCGGTGACCCATGGACCAAACTTGCTCCTAAGTGTGTTTTATTTGGCCCATAAGTGTATGTTTTCAAAATTGAAAAAATTTCCATAATATAGATTCTTGGCTTCTTTTAAAATGCAGGGGGCTTGGCAGTACTGCGCCATATTCCCATCATCAGCTGGAGTTGGGCTGAGGCTCCCCCTTAAGGGACATGCGCTTTTCAGTTTGCCACAAGCACTACTGTGCCCTAGATGTGACATCCTGGGCCAGGATGCTAGTCTAAAGAAAACGAAGACCTTCCTCCCAGGAAGTTGTAGCAGTGAGGAGTCACTTCCTGGTCTGCCACTTTCCTCTACAACCTTATGCTTCTCCTCTGGAATGAAATTATATACTACTTGGAGTGAAATAAAGAGTAATGAGATACGTATTTGAAAACAACTTGCAAAAAGTAGTCACAAAGTCAGTATAGCAGGGAGCAATTTAACAGAAGGGGAAGCAACAAATGGCAGCTGTTAGCAACTCTATGACTGAACGTTTTGTAGTTTAAATGGAAGTTATATTATCTAGGTACAGTTTCCAGGACTGGAACTTAATTCGTTAGAATGATTCCTTTTAGTGCTTCATAATGATAACGGGCATTCAGTGAGAGATGGCTGCTGCCCAAGGCACTTTGCAAAAATTCTAGCTAATCCTCATAAAAGCTTGGAAGCAGGGGGATTTGCCTCAAGTCACAGAGGAAACAAGTTCATCACTTATTTTGCTAGTAAGGGGACAAGGTGGGATTTAACGAGTCTCCTTCCATGTTTAAGTTGATGCTGTTGGCAGCAAACCTCGCCGCCTGTCTCAGTAAATTCCCAGCGTCATCTTATTCACCCTGTTTTTGTTGGGCTTAGGAAGGCCTGAGACTCAGTTTGCTTACCTGGAGAAGTGGAGGTGTCAGATTACTCTCCTCCCTCGCAGGATTGGTGGCCTGTTGAGTCGAGATGATGCCTGTGGGAGTGTTGGATTAAGGACAGAACTAAATAACCCATCTTCCCACCTGGAGTTCACGTTTGCTGGTGTCCTGGCCAGGACACCTCACAGCAGCAGTGGAAACTGCTGTACAGGGGAGAAGAGGATGTTGGAACATGACCCTCTGGAAGCAGAGGTTATGGCTCTGTTGGAAGTTTAACCTTTACTCTTAGAAGAAGGAGCCTTAGCTGGTTTGGCTCAGTGGATAGAGCATCAGCCTGTGGACTGAAGGGTCCCAGGTTCAATTCCGGTCAAGGGCACATGTCCAGGATGTGGGCTCAATTTCCAGTGGGGGGCATGCAAGAGGCAGCCGATCAATGGTTCTCAATCATCATTGATGTTTCTCTCTCTCCCTCTCCCTTCCTCTCTGAAAGCAATAAAAAATACTTTTTTTTTTTAAAGGAGAAGGACAAGGCCTGCCACATCTTCCAGCAGTAAATCATGGGCACAGCATTAGACAGGGATTCCATACTTTCTAACTAGGTTATCGCCAAAGTGACCTTCAACAACTCGGACAATTTTCTGTCATTCAGCTTTCTCATCTGAAAGTTGAAATGGTTCATCCAAATTGCTTTTGAATTCCCAGCTCTGATTTTCTACAGTCATCTGTGTTAGGCACATTGAATTGTGGGCCTCTTTTGTTAGTTTCTTTTTTCTCTGTATTTGTTATAGGTTTTAAGCCTTGTAAGGAATGCTTCCAAAAGTATCAGTTGTTCAGCACCCCCACTCATCTTCTCAAAGGACAGACACTGACTTGCCACCTTCTCTTCCAGCCACCTGTGCTTATGAAGACCTCTGTTAGCACAGCCGTTATTTGTTAAATTTTGGACTGTCGTCTAATAAGTGAAATTGAACCCTAAGGAGGAAACCGAGGCCCAAGGTGGGGCTTTGTGTCTCGGGAATTGAGGAGCTCGGTGCCGAGCTTGGGTGTCGTGATAGCTTTTTTTCCTCTTCATTCAGGTGATCTGCTTCCCGACTTCATAGTTTGGAATGCAGAGCGTCGAAGGCTTTAAAAAATTATTTTTCATTGTTGACAGCGTTGGCTTTTTTCATCTGCGATTGTTCCATGCGACAATGAGCAGTATGAATTTGGAAGAGGAATGAGGCCACTACTTGCTCAGCTGATGTGAATGAGCAAGCTATTCAGAGCTCAGATTCCTCGCTGCAGATGTGAAAGGATCTTTTTCTGTCATTTGCTGAGACAATTAACTTCCTCCAAAATGGGGCCAGTGCTGTTATTAAAGATAATGCATCATGCTGTTTAAAATGCGAGTCGCCACAGGGTTCATTTTGAAAATAGAAGCTTTAGTGTCTCCGTTGAACCTGTGGAGCAGCAAGAGGGACGGAAATGTGAACAAATGACTGATTCCAGAGCTAGTTGTGAATTGTGACCAGCATATACTGGGAGATCGGACCTTGCTTTTTGTACCCTATCTCCACTCCCACCCCCTCCACCCGCCACACATGTTTTCTGGTTGAATGTTAATGAGGAACTGGAGTTGGCGATCACATGCTTTCTGGAGGCTTGTTTCCTAATTGAGTCACTTCCTTAAAAGGCACCTCCAGCATCTCTTCCAGGGATATATTTCCCACACAGTAATTACCAGTTTAGCTTTTGACTTGATACAGTTTTAACCAATCTGTATTTATATATAATTTGAGGCAAATAATGAGACATTCATGACACCTCTTTATGTGTGAAGATTAGAGGTAAGGAAGACACGAAATCCTTAAACTGGCTTTTAGGTAATATCCTCTTGGAAATCCTACTAATGAAAAAAAAAAATACTTTGCACCCTCTTGCTGCTCATCATCCCTATCTGGAGAGAGGGGGGCGGGGGGGTTGCTGGTATTTAAAGTGAAAGCTCCTCTGTTTTACCAAAGCAGTGAAATTATAAAGGTGTTACTGCTGGGTCATAAAACTGCCAACAAGCATTGAAGCATGTAGTATTATCCACCCTTATTTCCTTATTTATTGAAGGCCTTAAGAAGACTTAGGTGAACAGCATTTCACTTTTCCTTTCAATTGGGTAGTAGACACAGAGCAAACGGAGATTAGAAGAGTTTGTTTTATTTATTTATTTTTAATCCTCACCTGAGGTTTTTGTTTTGTTTTTTCATTGACTTTTAGAGAGAGTGGAAGGAAGGGGAAGAGAGGGAGAAAAACATCTATGTTGTTACAGAAAACCGAAGAAGAACAAAGCAATACTTAGAGAAATCGAGTTACATTTATTACGTGCAGGTCCAGAGGAAAAATGTCTCTCAAATTCTGGGCCCCAACATGCAGGAACCTTCCCTATTTATATGTTTCCACCTTCTTTGTCTCCCAAATATGGGGTGTTTCCGGCCCCTTTTACAAGTTCCCAAAGAGCCCATATGTGCCAGGGCCTTGAGACCTCAACCAGAGGCCTGGCCTGGTGCCAGCACTGATAACCTTGTCTGGGGAAGGTTCAATGGCCTCTCTGAAGTGGGAGTAGTCTTAGCAAGCAAGAATTTACAGAAGCCAACTAGCAGGGTTAATATTTCAAACAGCAGTATTTGTATAAGATGGATGCTTCATTCCCCACTGGTTTTATGTACATGAGTCAAATCATTGACTCTTAGTCATTGTAGTTATATTTACTCCTGAGAACTATAATCTTAATTTTCTGCCTAATAAAGTTAGTGGCCCTGCTTATAAGATAAGGGCCCGGAATGAGGGCCAGGACTAATCTTTAGAGAGTCCGAAGAGTCCTAGACTCTCAATTTTTCCTGGGCTGTCTTAAGCCAGGTATGATGAAGCCACGTTGGGATTCCGTTGACCTTGACTGCCATGGAGGTGGTCCTTTCCAGGTAGGAGTCAGTCCTTTGGTGGCAAATTTCTTTACCCAAACAGAGTCACCAGGTTGGAAGGGATGAACCAGACCAGAAGTTGGTACAGGCAGAGGATCTCAGATGGGCTTCTGGATTGCTTCCTGAGTAGACTGTAAAGCCTGTAAGAACTAGAATAAAAACTGGTTATGGATTTTAGCTTTTCTAGATTGGGTAGGTCAGAATCTGGAAGAGTCACTAGAATCTGTAGAGGCCCCACTGGTGTTAGGGCAGCCTCCCAGGTAGCTTCATCCGTGGCCCAGTTCCCTCTTGCTTCTGTGGGGAACCCTTACCTTGTTGTAAATGCGTACCTGCTATCAGTATAAATTGTTATTGATTTTTCTTTTGTCTACCAGAGAGCCTGAAACTGGGTGACTTGAGTGTTTGACATCCAGTGCTCTAGTGTGTTCCGGAGTAAAGCCTCGACCTCACGTAGGGCAGTTAGGATTATTTACTGCCCTAGGGTTAACTTATTTGCTTTTTTAATAAGCATAGCTGTGGCTGCTACTGCCCAGAGACAAGTAGGTCACTCAAATGCAAAGGGGTCAAGTCTTTTGGACAAATAGGCTACCAGCCTTTTCTCGGGGCTGAGACTTTGGTGAGTACCTCTTTGGCTATGCCTCTTGTCTCGCATACGTAGAGGTGGAAAGACTTAGTTACATCCTGTAGCGCTAGTTGGCCCATTGTCCTTGCTCTGCTCATATCTGTCTAACTGCCTAATATATTACCTCAAGGATCCTGGCTCTGAATTCTTTTAGGGAAAATGGACGTCGGTGGGCTCTTCTAGCTACTTCCTGCTGAGGTGGGTCAGAAGTTTCTCTCAGAGCCAAGAGATCCTTGCTGTCTGTCAGAGGGACAATGAGGCCTGGGCACAGAAGGAGGTGGGCTTGTGACCTGGCGGAGACAAACTGTAACAAATGGTCTGAAAAGAAAACCTTTCAGTTTTAATAACTTCTATTGAAATAGAATTTTTCTCCTCAAAATTACCTCTATGCTTATCAAAAGAGCCAGATCAAGACAAATTTATCTGTTGTATTCAATTAGGCCTGATTGTTTGCATAAACACAACAAGAATGGTAACTGACTACCTTTGCCAGAATTTCATGATTGAATCTTAGCGTGCCCCATAGGGCCAGGAAGCCAAGCCATCCAGCTGCCCTCAGGCCTGCCTGCAGTATCTGCTGAGTTAGGTGAAGTCCTCACCTGCAGCGACTCCACCTGGGCCCACGCTCTAGGTTCTAAGGCCCATCTCAGTAGCCCTCGTACTCGTCCCAGCCTAGAGTGCGTGGGGTTCCGCAGGGACGCAGAGTCGTCCTTATTGCTCCCCTTCTACTCTGACCAACTGCCAGTGATGGTAGGGCATGGGCCTGACACTCCAGCGCCAGCCATTTTCAGGGCTCCCAAGCAGGATACCAGGCTTTTCCTTGGCATTCTTATTGGCTCCAAGTCTTCAGAGTTTAGGCAGGGCTCTTTAAAACATGATACTCCAGCCAAAGTTTCCAGTCAATAAAACCACTCTTAGAAACCAGTCTTATTGAACTTATGCAAAGAAATGTATTGCCATGATTTATTAAGTATTGCCAAATTTCAGAGGAATTAAATAAGGAGAAAAATATACTGACCTGCTTTAAGATCTTCTGATTTTCCTTGTTAGTCCTTTCTATGGATTCTTCAGAGAAATATAACTGTCTTCAAATGACAAGGAGAAATTCAAAATGTGTCTATATTCAAGTAGACAATTATAGCTATCCTTGTAGTAGGGTTCCCCCTACTTGACTTGTCCTTAAAATTTCATATGGTCTCTGGGAGGGGTGACATGCCCTCTGAGACAGGACTAAGGGAGCTTTATTGCTTTACAGGGTCTCATATGTCACAGGACCTCACGGGGTCTGTAATTCCTGTAGCAAAGGGCTGGTACACATCACTTCCCTCTGTTCCAAACAGGCCTTCCCCAGTTTCCTAAAGTTGAGGTTTGTGCCACCCCTGACATGGCATGGTCACACAGCCTGCAAGACAGTAACACTGTCACTGTGGCTACCTTAGGTAGCCACATTTTCTGCTACCATATATGACACATGGTAGGGCTATACAAATATCTTAGGGAGGTGACTAGGGTCTATTTTTTGACCTTCCCACACAAAGTAAAATTGTCCTTGTCTTTCTGGAGTCATGTCCATTAAGTCGTAGGTATCATCTAAGTCTATTATACAGTTTTCTGCAGGCCACTGTCAGGGCTGTGCATGGTGGCCAGTTCTTCTTTCTAGCCACAAACACAGCCTGTCTAATTTCCCTAAATTTTATTCTGGCATGGGAGAAAGTTGTTTTGCTGTAAACAGGCAGCTTAACCCCTACATATCTGGGCTTGGACATATGCCTAGAAAGCCATAATTTATAAGTTTAACATGTGGCCTTAGGTCTTTCTAACCTAACAGGGTCTCTGCCATCCCTCAGTCAGACTCCTCCTCTCTTGGAGAATCTCAAAGTCCTGAAGGCTCCCCAGTCCAGGGAGAGTGCCTTTCCTTTGCTCTTTGACTTTTAAGCTGCCAGTCCAAAACAGCCAGAGTTGCAGTTAGAAACAGCTCTGCATATTGCAAAGCGCTTCTGTGGCAGTGGCTTGGGTATTAGGCCCCTTGTCTTCCCGCCAGTCCCCTTTGTGGCAGAGCAGCCACCAGGCCTCTCCCAAGGGAGTGCACTGGAAAGGGATCTCAGCCCCTCCTCTTCCAGCAGCAACAGGTACTGAACCCTTTCAGTACATTTGCAAACAGGGAGCTTTCACTAGCTCTATCTGCTGCTTTTACAGATCCCAGGCCTGCTGCTCTATTCCTGGGGCTGCAGGAAGGCCAGTAGCAGTCACTGGCTTTTGGTTTAACTGCTGCAGCCAGCAAGCCAAAGGCCTAAGTCTTGTATTGCTTGTTGTAAAACACTCATTACTCACTGGGCAGCAACAGGGCAGCTCTAGTGTCAGGTAAATGTCTGCTGTCCCCCCCTTTTCTCGCTGCTGCGGCTTCTTCCAGGGCCATTGCAGGCAGCTCAGGCATCCAGCCTCCCTCACCCCCTTCTTTCATCTGGCTCTTGGGGGGTGAGTCTGCCTAGCAACCATTTTTAAATCACCAGGGCAGCTAGATTAGTTATGCTTGCAGAAAACTTGCGACCTTAAATCTAGTGAAATTCTGATAAGACACCTGGACCATACCCCTACGCCAGCATAGTTCAGATAAGTAAGAAACCAAGGACGCCAGCAGAGTGGTCTGCAGCCAGTAAAATCAACAAAAACCTATCTCTCCCTGCTTCATAATTAATTGCGGACAAGCCCCCCTCCTCCGACCCATCCCCCAGTCCAGTTGCTTGTCTCTCTTCCCGATTGTGAGTCAGAGGAAGACAATTCCTACAGAGGGGAGAAATAGAAACAGTGGGAGTTTCAGAGAAAACTACAGACTACCGCTGTTGTAGTGCTCCCTTTCGAAGGCTGAGGTCCGACCTGTGGAGAAGAATGACTCTTAGTCAGCCTGGAAAGATAGGGAGGAGGAAGATAAGGGTGTGTAGGGAGATTTCTTGCGAACTGAAAGCCTGGAAGGCCTCCTGAAAGAAAAGATCTTTATTCCAGTTACAGATGCTGTTAGAATCGGGGGTCCATAGATAGTTAATAATAACTTCAGCCTTAGTTCCACCACAGGTGGCTTACGTTGGATTATGATGTCACAGGCAGGGAAAGGGCCTGTAAATCTCTCCACCCTGTGGAGCTGTAAGCCCTGCCCCTTGAAGTCTCAGACCACCAAAAGAGATAAGAAAGACATAAACAAAAGTTCTTTGTTCTTCGAAATGTCACAAATCTATACCTTTAAATTAACCCTAGGACTTTAAAATTTCAATTTAATACAGCAAATTCACAAATCAGAGCAAACTGAAACCCTTACTTATATAAAATTATAAATTTTTATTAGCTAAATGGGCTGGTTCCCTTCCACTGTGATAGAGAGCAAACACCTCTGAGAAAAATAACTCAGCAGCGCTGCTTAAGACGTTTGCCGACTATCACAGGTTCAGACTTAATAAATAAAACATTTTAGCCAGATGAATCAACAGAAATGCAGAATAAATCAAAGTAGCTTTTGCTTCACACAGACCAGTTAATGAGCAGATAATTATGCCAAGACAGACAAACATCCATACTCACACTCTCTCAGTAGACTAGCCCAAACTGGAGCTGAGCAGATAAACGAAACAATGCCCAACTCCCCAGATGGGCATGGGGGCACTCCCGGCACCCACACCCCAGAACGGAATTCTCAACCAACGTCTTGATGAGAACCTACCGGAGGAGTTAAGACTGCGTCCAGTCCCCCTTCTCGGTAGCAAATTGGCTAGTCCCACACAAACAAACAGCAGAGTGTACTCATAATTCCTTCACTTACCTCCAGAGTCCCACATTTATATATTAGCTAGTCCGAGTTTTTTTACTTCTACCAGATATTTACCCAGAGTTTAAACAGCCACCTGATTCCTGACTCCTGATTAATTTGCCTGAGGAAGCCGTATGGCTTCCGGGGAGGTGATCAAGCTCCCCCTTCCACTCACTTGGAGTGGGCTGAACTGACGGGGCCCCTACCTTACAGATTCTGTCGACAGGTCCAGAAGTGTCCGTCCACTCTCTCCAGATGCCAGCCGGGTCCTGGGCTGAGGTCCGGGAGTGCCCGGAGACCCCCAGTTCAATTCTGCTAAATCAGCAGAGCGGCACCTCCCGGAGGCCTATCCGGCCCCCCGGGCCCCAAACCTGACCCATTCACCGGAGGCCAAACATGCCAAGCACAGTTGTTCCTCGGCTCAGGGAACCAATAATGTTACAGAAAACCGAAGAAGAACAAAGAGACATAGAGTTACATTTATTACGTGCAGGTCCAGAGGAAAAATGTCTCAAATTCTGGGCCCCAACATGCAGGAACCTTTCCTATTTATATGTTTCCACCTTCTTTGTCTCCCAAATATGGGGTGTTTCCGGCCCCTTTTACAAGTTCCCAAAGAGCCCATATGTGCCAGGGCCTTGAGACCTCAACCAGAGGCCTGGCCTGGTGCCAGTACTGATAACCTTGTCTGGGGAAGGTTCAATGGCCTCTCTGAAGTGGGAGTAGTCTTAGCAAGCAAGAATTTACAGAAGCCAACTAGCAGGGTTAATATTTCAAACAGCAGTATTTGTATAAGATGGGTGCTTCAATGTGAGAGAGACACATTGGTGGGTTGCCTCCCGCATGAGTGTGCCCTCTACTGGAATCAAACCAGGGACCCTTCCGTCCATAGACCAATCCCCTATCCACGGACCCACACCAGCCCTGGCTAGAAGACTTAGTTTTAAACTGTGAGCAAACTTGGCTGGAAACTGGAGGAGTGGCCCAAGGGAGCGGGGCAGCAGGCAGAGAAATTTTGCATCTACAGATGGTTGCTGAAAAGCAAACCTTTACGAGGGATGTTGTGTAGTCAGTTATGAAAAACAAACAAAGCTTTTCCACTTCGCAGTGACACATGATGAACGAGCCCACGCTGGCAGGTTGTGCAAGACACTCCAGGGAAAGGGCCTGCTTATCTCTGTATGTGTTCGCTCCTGTGGACCCGTCTCTGGGCCTCATCCTGTGGGCAGCACAGACATGACCAGGACTGAGTTCTTCCTGCTCTTTGGGCTCTGGTCAGTCTACTAGGGTAGAAAGATAACCTAAATATCTATACTAATAAAAGCCTTGGGGGTGATCAGGCCAGCAGGGGAGGGTGGTTGGGGGCAATCAGGCCGGCAGAGGAGCAGTTAGGGGGCAATCTGGCAGGCAGGTGAGCGGTTAGGAGCCAGCGGTCCGGGATTGTGCGAGGGATGTCTGACTGCAGGTTTAGGCCCGATCCCTGTGGGACATCCCCCGAGGGGTCCCAGATTGGAGAGGGTGCAGGCTGGGCTGAGGGACACCCTCCCCAGTGCAATAATTTCATGCACCGGGCCTCTAATATAATTATAATACACGGTGGTCTGTGGTCCTCTGAGTCAGAGAATCAATGGCAAGTACCAGTGAGAGGGGAACTGGGACAGTGCTTTGTGAAGTGGTTTTAAGTTGGCCTTGAAGAAAGGGTGAGTCTTGAGATGCTCAGGAATTCACCTTTTTTATATATGGTGCATGTTAAATATATTGGATTACTAAGTGTTGTTCTTGTTGCCAAAACTGAACTTTTGAGTAGTATCAAGCACACTGGTGTATCTTTTATATCATGCATTCTCAATGGGATGATAAGACTACTATGGGGGCAAAAGGTTTTAGATGATGCATTGCAGTGGTCTGGGGTCCTCCAAAGAGCAACTCTCCCCGAAAAACCTTTTTCCTTACTATTCAATTGCTCTTGTTGGGAATAACTGAAATGTAATGTTTTTAAGGAAAACAGTAGTGAAAAGATGGAGAAACCCTGCTTTAGATCATCATTACCTCTCATGTATACACAATAAATGGCACTTTATTTCACACATCATTACTTTTGTAATAAATAATAATGTTATAATGGTGTCACATGTGAAACATAGTTTGTTTCTCTTCGCTCTTTAGCATCATCTTTCTTACCATAAAGCATTTGATGTGATGCATATGGTGTGGGATTAAAAACAGTGCCTGGTGAATGCTGTATAAAAGATTCCACAAAGACTATTGGTCAAAACAGTTACATCTGCCCATTAGGATACATTGTGCTTCATACTTGGCGAGGGAGGAAAATCACAGAACTAGTTCTATTTGTGCTTTCGAACTATATGCCATAACTTTGGGAGAGGAAACACTTTTCTAAAAGATGGGGACTGAGGAATTTGCTGTTCTATGTACTTTTTTATTTTAATAATTAATTTAAAAGATTGATTTTTTTTTTTTTTACATGAGGGTAATGGTCCTAGGGATCTAAAGATAGGTTGAATGAGAGCCAGGAGAGGAGCGTGAAGGCTCATGACAAATAGACGCTTTACTTACGCAAAGCTTCGCGCTGGCTGAAGGCCTGCCCTGGTTCAAGCCTCCCGAGGGGGCTGAGGTGCTCTCCTGTAAGAACAGTAGGAAGCAGGGTGCACCGTGTGTGTTCTGTACAGGTCAGAGGGGTGAGGAGGAAAGTACCAGGGGCAAGCAAAGGGGGTCTAATTTGGAGAAGAGAAGTCGAAGAAGACCTTTGACGGCAGCAACATAATAAAATGAGTTTGAACTTCAGCATAAAGGACATAGGGAAAAAAAAAAGAGGCTCGACATGCAATGAGCATTGAATCCAGACTACAAATGGCTGGATCTGTGTTCTTGAGGCTTCACAAGAGTTTTCAGTTTGGAGCTGCTTTATAAAGAGCCTTGTGAAGCTCTTTTATGACCTGATTTTATCTCTTTGGGATGATTTATAGTCTTTATCTATTTTGGAATAGGTAGGGTAATAAAACAATTTTTAAAAACACAACTAGGAGTATTTGGGTAACAACTATGAAACCAGTTGTCTTTGCTGTCATTGAACACCAGCCACCACTCATCTTCCCTTTGTTCTTAACCAAACCAGGAGAAGGAAGGAAGTTATGCATCTGACAAAAATTCCTTCGGACCATTGACCATTAAAGTAGTAGCACCTTTTAATTCCTTTATTTGTTAAATATTGGATGCTGTCTTTTGTCATTCTTTTTGCTAAATGCTAGGGATGCTGTGGTAAATAAGGCACTTCTTCCCCTTCTTTTTCTATCCCCACCCCACCACTCCACCATCCCATGCATGTGAGTTCACATGCCCGCACACACATTAAGCTTGTTTCTTCTCTGTAGTTGGAGGCAGTAGGGGTTATTTTATTTTAGAAGACTTTTTTCACATCTTCAGGCCCAATGGGCAAATTGCTCTACTGATTACATTGACATGTTAGATTATGTATGGCCACTTGGCTCAATGGTAGAGCGTTAACGTAGGAACCAGGAGGTTTCAGTTCAATTCCCCGTCAGTGAATATGCCCAGATTGCGGGCTTGATCTCCAGTGTGGGGCGTGCAGGAGGCAGCTGATCAATAATTCTCATCATTGATGTTTCTCTCTCTCTCTCTCTCTCCCTCTCCCTTCCTCTCTGAAATCAATAAAAAATTTTTTCTAAATAAAAGACAACAGAATTCGTAGGTAATTTAGTACCTTAGCATAGTCTGGAACAGGGATCCTCAAACTTTTTAAACAGGGAGCCAGTTCACTGTCCCCCAGACCGTTGGAGGGCCGGACTATAGTTTAAAAAAAAACCACTATGAACAAATTCCTATGCGCACTCCAGGCTGCTAAGCAGGACAGGCAGCGGCACCCGGCGGGCCCGATAAATGTCCTCGGCGGGCTGCAGTTTGAGGACCCCTGGTCTGGAAGGTGAAATCAATTATTGTGATGAAATACCATGGGCACAGTAACCTGTATAGTGGTCTTGGGCCAGTGTTTTACATTAAAAGCAAGTAGACTGCAATCCTGGTTTATAGGAATTGAGGAGACAGGACTTTGAGTGCTCATCCAGGACAGCTGGTCCCCCTATTTTAGCCTTCTTATTCTACTACTGACTTGAATCAGTTTATTTTTTATCATGCAGGGATACTTTTCAGGAACATCCTACCACAGTAGCTTTTGTTGACCTTTCTTCTACTCTGGATAGTGATGGTTCAGAGGAAGTTACATTCATTCAGCAGACGCCTGATCTCTGAAGCATATGCAGGGCCTGTGCTGTGAATGAAGGTCATGATTGCAGGAATCATCTCTTGATCATTATAAATTTTGGTCTGCCTTCCCCCTTCCTTCTCTAAACACAAATACTTTAAATAATTTAAGTATTGAATACTGCTTTTGCATCATCCACCTTCCAGAAGAGAGAAAGATAAATATTTACCTATTTCTGATAGATACAAAATTACTTAGGAGGCACATTATTCTACCTCTGTTAGATGAAAGTAAAGTTTACACCTGATGCCTGTAATGCCATGGGTTAGGGTTAATTTATATTTATTGCCTTACATTGGTGTTTCCTGTATCCTAATAACATATAACATAGTTTCAGATTTTCAATGCCAATATTTCTGCTAACAGAAAAACTGCTGAGCAAATTTAAAAAAAATTTTTTTTGCCATTTTTATTTCCCAAGGTAACTGTTCAAAGGTCACTTGCCATAAATAACCTGTATGATTTTATTACCAATTTAATATACAGTTTGAGTTTGTTTTCAACTTTTTATGGTGTGTTTCCATTTTTTATTTAACTTTCAGAAGTCAAAACAATTTTAAAAAAGACACACATACTTGGCCTGGTTGGGTGGCTCAGTTGGTTGGAACATCATCCCGTACATCAGAAGTTTGCAGATTCGATTTCAGGTCAGTGTGTTACCTGTGCATCAGAGCTAAGGTCTGTTTATAGAGAGGTATGGACGTGTGATACTATGTTTTTTCTTTGCTTATCCATACAAACAGAGACAAGTGAAATACTTCCTTGGAAACTAGTACATTCAACCTCAGACTTTGTGCGTTTTATCACCTCACAATTTTTCTTTCTCTGGGAGGTGAGAGTATGTTAGTGCTTTGGATTTTATATCGTCCTTACCAACAACCTCTGAACTGCCAGATCTAGAAGACACTTGACCTTTTCTTAGCACCTGACACCTTCCCTTCTTAGTTCCTCACTGCCTTGGCTTGTGTGATACCAGCAGACCTCTGCTTTTCCTTCTGGACTTGTGAACTTTCAGCTTCCTGTCTCTGCAGTGTAGGGACGTTGCGGAGACAGACTTTGGAGTTAGATGGGAATCCGACTCTGGCTTTACGGCTCAGTAGCTGTCTGAACCCAGGTGAGTCAACTTTCTGGATTCCATTTTTTTTTAATGGGACAAATAATACCTTTCCTATCTACTGTTGGGCAGCTCAAATGAGATAATGCACAATTATAAAGTATTGACAAGTGTTATATTAGTCATTTTTGTTAACAGTAAAACGTATCTTGTAGTTAATAATAGTTGCTGTGTAATTAATTTTGATATGAGAATAATTTGGACTATAGATGATGTGTAATTATCTTTGATATGAGAATAATTACCCCAGAAGGTTTACTTCCAGGTTCGATATACTAAGTAACTAGAGTGCCCTTCATCCCTTTGTAGTACAGCCACTTCCACCATTAGATAGCCTTTCCCATCTCCACCTCCTCTTACCATTTATGTTTTGCTGTCAGCCATTTCCTAAGAGGAGTCCCATGTGTGGTAGACTCTGAATCACCACTACTCAAACTCCCCCTGCAGCTAGTCACTCCATAGAGCCCTGCCCAGACTCTTATTTTCAACTCACCCACTGGGGTCCCCACCACCCTAGTCACATTTCTGCCACAATAACTCCATGCTTCTCTGGGATCCCTCTTTGCATCTCTGAAGCCTCTGAGCTTCCAACTGTAGCAATATTAACCAGCACCAGGGCGTGTAAACTGATACCACATACTCTGATTTAGCTCAGGGTGCCTCATTCCCTCACGGAAGGGAAGTTCAGTCCCTGGCCTGATCAAAGGGACGGTGTTTCATCTAGGCTCAGTGTCACTAGAAAGCCAAATGAATCACCACCGCTTGTGAGTTTTTCTCATGTCCTACCTTAAATCGACCAAGTCAGAATCTCTGGGAGTGGGACTCAGAAATCCAGGTTCTAACAAGTTCTCTAGGTGACTCGTAGGCACACAAAGGTTGAAAACCATTGCAAACAACAGAGGCTGGAATTCTAAATGAATGTACTTTTCCATAGAAACAGAGTCATCAATTGAATTGTTAGCTTTCAGTGTTGTGTGTCATTAGTTTATGGTTCAGTAAAACTTCCAGTTAAGCCTGTAAGTGGATCTAATGTTTTGGTCAAAATATACAGCAAGTCAATCAGTCATCTTATTCACAAACTTCTTGGACTATAGCCCTTTAGAAATGCATTAGTAAATTAGAAAGTCTTTTGGAAAGGTAGGATGTAAGAATTTTGCACTATTTTTATTATTTACTGATTAATTCATACTTTCAATGCAGAAAGGTTATGTTGCAACCAGCAGACAAAAATACATGCCATTTAGAAATGCAATGAAATGAAAATTGGGCTCATGGCCCTTCTTATGAAGAAAAATTCTTCCTCCTCATTTCCTCTGTCATGGTCCTGGTTCCGCTGTTAAAATTCTTTCTCAGCCATTTAGAGCCTATTTCTGACGACAGCCAGGATTCTGGAACAATGGGATCCATTTTATTCTCTAGATTGAAATTCAGTAAGGAAGGTAAACAGCTCTGGAATTTCCAACCATTTCTGAGACTTAGAAAAGTCCCTCTATACCCCCGGGTCATGGTTGGGAGTAGTCATTAGTTATCCTCAGTTGCTAAATTTCTAACAACTGCATATTCCACTGTCTCCTGACTGTGAGCTTCAGGAATAGTTCTCTACAGTAGCTTAACAGGTATTCATATAGATATAGCTTTAAAAAATCCTCCCAACAAACACTGATTAGCTCAACTGATAACAAGTCAAAGATATGCAGGGGACTAAATATGCCTGACCAGCATCACTCAGAAGTATATCGTAGGGCCTTTTTCTGGTCATAACTGAAAATTTTGCTACCTTAAAAAAAAAGTGTCACTTTTACTGCTTAGGACATGTATCGAGAGATTCTTGAGCCTGGGATAGAATTTTAACCCCAGGTTACTCTTTCTCCCCTGAGGTCAGCCTTTCATTCAGTAAATATTTGACTGCCTGCTGTATCAGGCACTACACTAGTCTCTGAGAACACAAAATCAAATAAGATTCTGCCTCTGCCTTCAGGTACTTACTTATTACTGTAATAACACTGCAGATGAGCGTGTATGAGAGTTGGGTGTTATTAGACTCAACCAGCGGTTGATAGACACCCAAGGGGAGTTTGTTATATGATATTGGGTTTGTCCAGACATTTCAAGGATAAATAGGTCTTGGGAACAGTTGGAACTAGGGTAGGGACTCAGACTCCACTGAGATTCTCTTGATTTCTAATCTGTACTCTTCTCTTACATAATCTGCTTCATTTCTGTTTTGTCTCTGTCTCTCCCCTACCTTTTCCTTTCTTTCATTTTCCATGGAACAGCCCTAATTGGCTCAGCTAGGGTCAGGTGGCCATCTCAAGCCTAATCAGCTACGGCCAGGGAACAACTGTTTGAGTGGGATGGAGGAGGCTAGGAGGGAAAGACAATGCCTACAAGAAAGTCTGAACGGATAAAACGTATGTCTCTGCAAGGTCTTCGCTAAACAGTTCACATTCACTTGTTCTCTTAATCTACCTAGTCGTCCAATTTTATAGATAAAGGAACTGGGTTTTAGAAATTAACATATCCAAGTCATATACCTGGTAGTGGTAGAGCTAGGAAACCAGTCCCCGTCTCTGGTCATCTTCCTCAGTGTAACCACTAACTACTACCTAAGATTACTCCGCAGTGTTTAAAAACCACACTGAAGCCACCTGAAGACAATGTGGTACTTACACTGAGCATTCAAAGACCGGGGGCACTTGTCAGGCAGGAGGAAGTTAGGTCGTTCCCCGTAGAGGAAAAGGCCTGTGTGAGAGAACTGTGGTGGATAGAAATGCTGCTTTCCATACCCCACAGGCTGTGTTTTATGCTGAGAATAGAGGGTATGAGGAGAGTGGATGGTAGGCTGAGGATGTGGAGAGGGGCCAGATCACGAAGACCCTTGTGTGGCAAGCTAAGGAGTTTACATTTTATCCTGGGACCACAGGAGTCTGTTGGAAGGAATTTGAGTGTGGGAGAGACATGGCTATATTTGTGGTTGGGAAAGGTCAGTCTGGCCACACTGTACATGCTTCGGGGGCGGGGGGGGGGGGGAGAGTGGGCAGCTAGGTAGGAGGATTATGCAGTGATGCTTGGAGGAGGTGATGAAGGCCTGAATAAGGCTCAGGAAATGGGGGATTTTAGTCATAGTTGTGAAGTGGAACCTACTGACTGGGAGACTGGATGTGGGTGAGAGTAAGAGGCTAGGAGGACAGGGAGGTTCCTTGGAATGCTTGGTCCACTAAGGCAAGAACACCGGAAGGAGGACTGTGTTTGAGACAGAGGTATCGAGCAGGAGGCAGGGAACAAGAGTATGCATTTAGGTGGCTTGAATTTGTGCAGTATGCAAAAGCAGGCATTATGAAGGCAATCAGAAGGACAGGCCAGACACCCCGGAGACCTGTGCTGGAGATCGGACTATGGAAGGGCTTAGTGCTGAGGTCTTAAACGCAGCCTTGGGGATAAAGAGCTCCCAGTGCGAGTGGGGTGGGAAGAAAACAAGCCAGGTTGGGAGCCGCAGGGAATAGCAGCATTTGAGGCTCACTTGCAGCCCCTGCATTAAGGGCTGGTTGGGATAGGGAGTTTCAGTTCATCATATTTCCATTTCAATTTGCTATATGTCAAATATGATTTACCAGGTGTCAGAGAATTATCTTAGCAAGACAAGCGCCGCTCTAAAAGCCACATTCCATATAAATTAATCTTAGCCCTGAAAGAAGTTGAGTTTTTGCATTAACTGGAGGTGGGGTGGGGACAGTTATAGACTCAACAGCTGGAAAAGAATCCTTAGAACCTTCTCGTTCAATGCAGAGAGCCTCTGAGTACTCATGAAGGTGACAAAGCCACTTTTGGACATTTCCAGTAAAGAGTGTGCAGTGCCAGCACAGCCAAGGGTTCGGCGAGCCTGAGGGCTCCAGTGAAGGCTGAAGAAAAGACAGACAAAGAGAATAAGCGGGGTCTAGGTGGATATTCTGTGCCTGGCTGAAGCCACAGAACAGATCCAGACTGCAAGCTGATGCTTTATTTTTTAGTCAGAGGTAAACAAGGTAATTTACAATGTTCTTGTAAGTTTCACTTATTTTGGCAGCACTTGCTGCACCTCCCACAGCCCATTAGCTACCCAGGAAAGATGTAGGGAGCCGTCACAAGATCAAGCTTAATTATGCTTAGAGGGCTGTGCCCTCCAAGCTGGGATTTGTTTGCGGCTTTACCAGCAGGTCAGTGCAAGGCTTAATCCTATAACAGCTCCCTACATCTCGCCCTTCTTTTAATTTTAAGCTACTAATAATGGAAGTAAAACTTAAACATCAAGAACAAAGTTCTGACTATTAAAATATTAACAAAACAATGCCAATGCAAAAGCCAATAACAAAAAAATGCCAATGTAAAACCCAGACATGTTTATTAATAAAACAATGCCAGTGCAACACTACAATAATAGAGAAATCAAACTACAGTAACATTTTTCTACTAAATGCAAGTTTCTTTTGCTGATTTACTCAGGAGTCCTCGGACTTGGCTGCGCAAGAGTTTGCAGAAGACTGGCAGCTAACCAACGCTAGCATGGCCAGAAACATGATTGAGGGTGTAGCTTCCACTTCTTGCTTTTCTGCCATCTGCTGGGCTTCAGTTGTTAACTTTTTCAGCTGACCCCATGTTGGCACCTTGGTCTCCTGCGTAGCCTTCATCATCTTCCTTTTCTGCTTTGCTGTCATCAGGGCAACTCTCACTCTTTTGAACGATGGGACAAGGAGCTTCTCTGGGTCCATTGTGGTGACGCACATAATGCTCTGGCACCCACATTGGCTGCGCTGCTCCTTCTGGAAAGATACAAACACAACCTCTTCCCCACATCATTACTGGATCTGGTCCAAACCATTGTCCACTTTGTGCATCCTTCCATCGGTCTAACCCCGTGGAGGCTATTGTACAGGAGGCCCGATGCCTTTCGGCTGCATCGCAATTCAAAAAATTTAAAGTATAGAGAACATGCCTGAGTTTGTTTTGAGGTGACACATAACATCCGTCTCCCCCTTTCTGTTTTAGTAATTGCATTTTAAGAGTACAATTTGCTGTTTCCACTATTGCTTGACCTTGAGAGTTGTAAGGGATACCAGTTTTATGACAAATTTGATATTGCTGACAAAAACGTTGAAAAGCAGAACTAGTGTATGCAGGTCCATTGTCTGTCTCAACTTTATGTAAGGCTGTCTTGGCTTCCTCTGTCAAGCAGTGTGGGTATGACGGAGATGAATCTCCCCTTAGTATATGAAATAAAGGGCTTAAGTCAGCAGTGGTTAATTTTAAAGCAGGTCGAACCCAGTTAATACCTCCTAATAATTTTTGGAAGTCATTTAATGTAAGTAAAGTGTCAGTCCGAATTTGAATTTTCTGAGGTTTTATTGTTTTTCCCTCAATAATGCTGCCAAGATAAGAAAAAGGAAATGATAGGAGAGAATCCAAGATGGTGGCGTAGGTAAACACCTAAACTGCTGCCTCGCACAACAATTTCAAAACTACAAACTAAAAGACAAAACGTCTATCACCCAGAACCACGGGAAAGCTGGTTGAGTGGAAGCTCTACAACTAGAAGGAAAGAGAAAAGTGCATTGAGACGTGAACAAGCGCTGAAAAGCTGAGGTGCAGAGGCGCATGATCTGGGCAGGCAGCAGGCGTTGCTTTTTTCAACCCAAAGAGAGACAAGCCCCCGATTACTCTGAAATACAGTTTCTGGGGAGACGCGGGGGACCCAAACTCCTACGGGGAGAAGCTGGATTGTCTGCCACCGGGTCGGAAAGTGAAGGGGGCCTGCTTGCAGAGCTGCGCGCAAGAATAATTGTTTACTGCACTGGGGCACGGGACGCAGTCAGAGACACAGAGCCAGCTAACTAGCAGCCATCACTGTTTGCCACGCCCTAGCCTAGTGACGCCCTGAGACCCCACCCCACACAACCTACAAACCCACCCAAGCTCCAAGCAGCAGTTTTAGCATAAGAAAGGACTGCCCTATCGCAGCTTAACCTAACAAACTTGCAGCCCGGATCAGACAGCTCCAAAACCCCAAGCAAAGAGAAAACTGTAGCTCTCGCTGTAGCTGCTGCTGAGTGGACTCAGACAATAGCTGACCTGCACCCCATTGGAGATCCAGAAGCCAGTATACCTATTGGTCAGTGTGAGAAACCAGATTTCAACTCCTCACATCCATAAGTGACACATTCAAAAGGCAGACTCAGCGAGCACCAAAGCCCCACTGAAACAAGTCCTGCACCATAAGCGTGTCTCCAGCACAGCAGTTCTTATAGACACAGCGAGTCCTCACAGCCAATTGGCCTGGAGGTCAATTCCTCCCAGTGTACCAACAGCAATTAAGGCTTAACTACACCAAGACTTTGCACTCAGCCCACAAAGGGGTGTACCAAGAGCATCCACATCAGGTGATTGGGGAGGCTGAGCTACTGCCCCCTATAAGTCACCTACCACACAAAGCCACTCCATCAACACAGGGAAGCAGCCAAAATGTGGAAACAAAGAAACATGTCACGGATGAAAGAAATGGAGGAAAGCAAACTATTGGATGACATAGAGTTCATAGACACATTTATAAGGTTACTCAAGAATCTTCTAAAACTGCCAAGAAACTTGATGACACTTCTGAGGAGCTTAGTGAGACCTTCAAGGACCTTACTGAGAATGCCAAAAAAATGGAAAAGGACCAGTCAGAAATGAAGCATACACTGTCTAAAATAAAGAATATACAGAAACTCAACTTTAGATCAACGTACCCCAAGAATCAAACCAAAGATCTGAAATATGAGGAAACAAAAAACACCCAAGCAGAAAAACAAAAAGAAAAAAGAATCCAAAAATATGAAGATAGTGTAAGGAGCCTCTGGGACAACTTCAAGCATACCAACATACGAATTTTTGGGGTGCCAGAAGAGAGAGAGCAAAATACTGAAAACCTATTAGAAGAAATAATGACAGAAAACTTTCCCTACCTGGTGAAAGAAATAGACTTACAAGTCCAGGAAGCGCACAGAACCCCAAACAAAAGGAATCCAAAGAGGACCACACCAAGACACATCATAATTAAAATGCCAAGGGCAAAAGACAAAGAGAGAATCTTGAAAGCAGCAAGAGAAAAACGGTTAGTTACCTACAAGGGAGTACCCATACAACTGTGAGCTGATTTCTCAGCAGAAACTATGCAGGCCAGAAGGGAGTGGCAAGAAATATTCAAAGTGATGAACAGCAAGAACCTACAACCAAGATTACTCTACCCAGCAAAGCTATCATTCAGAGTTGAAGGTCAGATAAAGAGCTTCACAGATAAGAAAAAGCTAAAGGAGTTCATTGCCACCAAACCAGGATTACATGAAATGCTGAAGGGTATTCTTTAAGAAGAGGAAGAAGAAGAAAAAGGTAAAGATAAAAATTATGAACAACAAAATGACATCAAATACATACCTACCAACAAGTGAATCTAAAAATCAAGTGAATAAAAAATCTGAAGAACAGAATGGACTGGTGAATATAATAGAATGAGGGACATAGAAAGGGAGTGGACTGACAATTCTCAGGGGGAAGTGGGTGTGAGTGGTGTGGGAAGAGATTGGACAAAAATCTTACTCCTATGGATGAAGACAGTGGCAGGGGGTAAAGGCATGGGGTAGGGTGGGGTGAGGAATCAGGTGGAGGGGAGCTATAGGGGGAAAACAAAAAGAGGAACACCTGTAATCTGAACAATAAAGATTTATTTTTTAAAAAAAAAAGAAAAAGGAAATGTCCTTTGAACTTTTTCGGGTGCTATGCATAATCCAGCATAATGCAGGGAATCCTGCAAATCTATATAGATATTATTTAGATGCGTTTCTTTTTTATGAGCTAAGAGAATGTCATCCATATAATGAGAATAATATAAGCCTTGGGATATTTTTTCCTTATAGGATGTATGGCTGCAGCCACAAAATCCTGACATAAGGTAGGACTATTGGCCATGCCCTGAGGCAATACTTTAGCATATCTCCACCCCCATAATCCCAAACCCACCAGCGCTGTTCCCTTGCTTCCTCCAATCCTCACTCATATTTGGGAGGAAGTGCATTGTCCGGAGGGCTCTCTCCCACAGGAGCTGCAGCTCCAGGGACTGGAGGAGGCAGCAGAGGCACCGATGGTGGAGTCAGGAGCCTCTGGCAGCCTTCCCCCATCTTTCTAGATGCCCCTGCCACATTCCTCCACTCCCCTTCTGGAGTGGGCTCTAGGCAGTCCCGAATCAGGGACCATGGACTGAAAGTAGAGGCAAGCATTTCCTCTGGACCTTCAGCTATATAATGATTGTGAAGTTGTTTTCCTACCTTCTCCCATGCCTCTGTATTTACCTTTTCTTCCTCAGAAAACCATGGGCAGGTTTTACTCACAAAATCCAAAAAATCAAAAAGCTGTTCATACCTCACAGAACAGCCCCTTGTGTGGAGCATAGCCTTAAGCATGGATATGCATACATTCTTTCCCTGCCATCCTGAATTTCCCATGTTTTACACCTAGCTAGTACTACACCCCTACTTTTCTTACTGTGTGTGCACGCCTTGGGGCCTCCTTTCATCTGACAGTTGTAGTTCTCTCACAACAGGTCCACATTGAGTGCCACTTGGGCCGAACTCAGCCCTGCATTGGGCGCCACTTGTACCGCACCAGCACAGCCAAGGGTTCAGCGAGCCTGAGGGAGGGCCAGCAAAGGATGAAGAAAAGACAGAGAATAAGCTGGGTCTAGGTGGATCTTCTGTGCCTGGCTGAGGTCACAGAACAGATCCAGACTGAAAGCTGAGACTTTATTTTATAGTCAGAGGTAAACAAGGTAATTTGCAATGTTCTTGTAAGTTTCACTTGTTTGGGCAGCACATGCTGCACCTCCCACAGCCCATTAGCTACCCAGGAAAGATGTAGGGAGCAGTCACAAGATAGAGCTTAATTATGCTAAGAGGGCTGTGCCCTCCAAGCTGGGACTTGTTTGCAGCTTTGCCAGCAGGTCAGTCTGAGGCTTAACCCTATAACCGCTCCCTACAAAAGAGAATTCCCACTTTCTGAAGTGATTCATTGCTTTGCTGTGCAGCTTAACCTGATGGTGTCAGAATCGTCTGTCTGCTACCTCTGGATCTCCCTTTGGCCTCAGAATTGCCCTTCTGCACAGCAATGTTCCTGGGTTGAGAGAGCATCACCCTGGCCCGTCACGCCCATTTTGCTGGGTTGTCAGTGTTAGCAGAGCACTATTGAGTGAGCTTATTAGAAGGCAGAAGGTGGTGCTCAGGTGAAGATTCACCTAGAGGTGCGCCAGTCTCTGACTTCAGCAGCCACTGCTCTGCTGCCTGTGTTTGGGGCTCACTTTACTTGTCCTGCTCCCACATTCATTAGTGCTTACTATTAAATATGCTTATTTCTTTGGAACACTGGCTTATTTTCCTTGAAGCCAATTGATGGGATACCCCAATAAAAATATTTTATGTTTTAAAAAACAAATAGGCAGGCTTAGAACTCAGCCATTATCCTCATGTCCCCTATGGGTCATCATGGAGGGCATGAGTTCATTTGGTCATTCATTCAGCCAGCATTTATTGAGTGCCCACTCTCTGCTGAGTGGCTTGAAAGTGTATAAAGCATAACCAAAATCAACAAATAGCATCATGGAGCAAGTCTATCTTTAACTAATTGAGATATATTGGGAGCCCACTTTGTCCTTTTATTTAAGGATTAGAGGCCCAGTGCACGTGGGGTCCCTTGGCCTTGGCCTGGCTTACAGGGATTGGGCCCAAACTGGCTCTCCAACATCCCCCAAGGGGCCCCGGATTGCAAGAGGGTGGTTCTCAGATGACGCACCCTGGAATCAGGCTCCCACCCCTCTCTGGTTCCAAGTGCGTCACCTGAGAACCACAGCTGCCAAGTCACCACAGCTTGGCAGTTCCTGCAATGAGCATCTGCCCCCTGGTGGTCAGTGTCTGTCATAGCTATCTGTAGGAGTGTCTGCCCCCTGGTGATCATTGCACATCATAACTACCGGTCAGGTGTTTGGACGGTTGGATGGTCACTTAGGCTTTTATATATATATAGACTAGTGGCCCAGTGCACGAAATTTGTGCATGGGGCAGGGTGTCCCTCAGCCTGGCCCGCACCCTCTCCAATCTGGGACCCCTCAGGGGATGTCTGCTGCCAGTCGGGACATCCCTCTCACAATCCGGGACTGCTGACTCCTAATTGCCTGCCTGCCTGCCTGATCACCCCTAAACACTCTGCTTGCTGGCCTGCTCACCTCCAACTGCCCCTCCCCCTGCCGGCCTTCTCGCCCCCAACTGCCCCCTCTTGCTGGCCTGATCACCCCCAACTGCCCCCCCTGCCTGCCTGATCACCCCCAACTGCCCTTCCCTCCTGGCCTTATCGCCACTAACTACCTCTGCCTCGGCCCCGCCACCATGGCTTTGTCTGGAAGGTCTCCCAGTCTAATTAGCATATTACCCTTTTATTAGTATAGATAATATTGGGCATCCAGTTAGAAATAGTTTACATTCTTGTCAAGCATTTGTCTCATTGTATTTTCTAGCTTTTTGAGGGTGGAGACATCAATTTGCCTAAAATGGAACCCAGATTGGTCTTTCTGGGGCCTCAGTTTAAACTAGCATGTTCTTTCCCCTGTACATTGGTGAGGCTTGAAGTGTTCACTGAGATTTGACCTGGGTCGGGCACAAAAGTAAAATAATGTTAGATCAAAGAACAACCAGCTTACCAAAGGGCTGCTGTTTATATTGTTCAGGCTTTAATCTGGAAATAGACTTTCTCTACAAGTTAGTGTTGAGGGGGCTGAAGATTTGCCAAAGCAGACTGCTTTCAGTTAAAGTCTGTGTTTTTGTTTAAAAACAAAAAAGACTGAAGTAATGAGGGGAAAATTAATTTGTGCTCTTAGCATACCCTTGCGGTAATGCCCTGTTGGCCTCAGAAAAAGCATGTTGGAGTGCTGAAACCATGTGACATGTCACAAGTCCTTCTTGCAATACCTGTGTTCTATTTATGGGCTGTTGTGCAACTAATCACGAGAGCAAGGGAAGAGCTCTGATTATATGGGGTTTTTGAAAAATCTGCTGATTGAAAATGAATTTATTTTATATCTTTTGAGTTTAGAGCACTTTTATCTTTTGGTTTTATCTTATTAGTTCCAGGCATTTTAAAGTTCACACTTTTAAATTACACACTTGAAATTGGCTTTCACTTTGTTAAAAAGAATCATTTCTCTCACATTTCTAACGGTACGGATACATCTGGTGAATAAAGAAAGGGAATCTTATCTTTAGAAACGTACTAGCCTCAAGCACATTGCTTCCCCCTCCCCCTTAATCGCTAGCAGAAGTTAACAGTTACATATATATATATATATATATATATATATATATATATGCAAGTAATATTATTCTAAACCTACAAAAGTTACTTTTCTGCTTTATTTGAGGTAAAACTACCAAACTTAAAAATCTTTTGGGGGAAGGCCTTTATTTTGATCTCACTTGGCTCCGACAGAGTAGCCCTGTGGCCTGGTGTGGGAATCTCTCCAGCCTCTGGCCGAGCATAGACTTCCTTATTTAAATACGGAAGTTGGACTTCGGTGATATTAATGGTTTTTGCAAGAGGACCCATAGAATAACTGAAAGGAAATGCCCAAAGGCAGCTTTTTTATTTTTATCTTTACTGTGTTAAAAGTTCATTTCTAAGCAGCCAGTACAAAGATATCTGTGTGGAGAGATCTGTAGGGCAACACCACATCTTCTTTTGATCATTTTAATCTTCAGTTATTTAATTATAACGGTGAGGTGGATAGATGCTGACGACGGCCATCAAATGCTAGCAGCAATGGATATCCAAAGCTGATGTTACTAATAACACCAAGATGCACATTAAATTCAATCCAACCCTACGTCTCCTTCCGTTGCTTCATTTACACATTATGTATAATCATATGAAATTTCAGCCTTTGGCTTACAAAGACATTTTCAGAGAATACAGACTAATAGTTAAGTTCAAGGGTCAGCACACATTTTCTGTAAAGGGATAGATAGATAATACGTAGTACAGGCTTTGGGGGTGCAAGACAACCTCTCAAGACTTCTAACTCTGCCATTGTAGCTGAAAAGCCACCATAGACCATATGTGAATGAATGGATGTGGTTGTGTCCCAATAAAACTTTATGGACAC
This sequence comes from Corynorhinus townsendii, assembly GCA_026230045.1. NCBI lineage: Eukaryota > Metazoa > Chordata > Mammalia > Chiroptera > Vespertilionidae > Corynorhinus > Corynorhinus townsendii. Next base: position 158,496,053 of record JAPDVU010000003.1, read on the forward strand.
CGAAATGTGAATTTCATGCACTTTTTACATGTCACGAAATGTTCTGATTCCTCCCCTCCCCCAACAACTCAAAAATAAAAAAACATTCTTAGCTTGGGGGCCAAGCAGTGGCTTGGATTTGGCCCATGAGGCATAGTTTGCCCACCTGGTTAAGTTGAAGTTGTCTGCCACTGCCATTGCCTTATCCCACAGAACTCTGCACCACCTTCAAAACCTGTTTCATTTTCTCGTCTCCCTTTATAATCGGTGTTCCTCTTTTGGTTCCTTCTGCCAGTAGAAACCTGAGAGTCATCCTCTTTGCTCTTCTCTCCTCCACCACCCACATCCATTCATTCGCCTCCTCTCAAACCCTCTCTGCCCCTCCACACAGAGCCATTGATTGGTCTACAGCCTCTTGGTCACTGGGACTATTATTAGAGACCCTAACTGATCTCTTTGCTTTTGTCATTGATCCTCTATACTCCATTCTCCGTGGGACCACTGCTCTTATTTTCCTGAGTAATTTTGATCCCACCAGTCCTGTGTGTAAGCATTCTTAGATTCTTCCCGTTGGACATGAGCTCAACAGGATAAAGTTCCCACAGGATTTCCTGGTCTGGTTCTGATGTAGGTCCCTGACCAAGCCTACACTTAGCCACATCCAGCCCCTCTTTGTAAAGCCCACATCACCCTATTTTTATGGCTGCTCCTCTACTTGGAGTGCCTTTTCTTGTCTTTCCTTTCAATTTCCTCCCTCATTCCATGTGACTGAGCCCCATGCCACCTCATCTGGGACACTTGCCCTCACTCTACCTTGGCAGAATTGTCTTCCCCTCTGCTTTCTCAGATCCCCTGTGACACGAACCTCGAGAATGGCATCAACCAGAGCAAATTGTGGTTATTTGTAAGGTCTCCCTATTACCGATGATTGTGGGCTCATTGAAAGCAGAAAGCAAGTCCTAGTCTTGGTTTATCCCTGTTTGGTTACACAATAAATATTTAAAAGTAATTATTTCAGTCAATATGGTGAATATATACTATCCATCTAATTGTTGTCTATTTTATTTATGAAGTCACAGAGATCTGATTTCAGGATTGCAGAGTCAAATGCTTTTGGGGCCAGGTTGGTGCAGAGGTGGGGACAGCGTGAGGTCTGGGTTGAGCTAGTGAAGACATGTCCTATCTCTTGGGACTGCCTCCCCTCACATCCAGCTGAATGTTGTCACACAAGAGTTTGACAGGTGTTTAGCCAGATGCATTCGTTTTCAAGATAAATTGGAAATTTTAAGATTTTTAAATGTAAATATCCCAATTTTTAAATACTTTTAAATGTTGACAACTAATTCACCTTAAAAAAAAAATTGGCTGGTGTGGCTCAGTGATTGCGCATCAACCCATGAACCAGGAAGTCACAGTTCAATTCCAGGTCAGGGCACATGTCCGGGTTTGGGGCTTGATCCCCAGTAGGAGGCTTGCAAGAGGCAGCTGATCTATGATTCTCTGTCATCATTGATGTTTCCATCTCTCCCTCTCCCTTCCTTTCTCTGAAATCAATAAAACATATTAAAACAGCAAGAACAAAAACACTTGGTGGGCAAAAATTTAAAAATAGCAGCCTGAATGTGAATCCCAAGACCCCAGTTTGTAACTCCCTGATTGGGACCTGGGAACCAGAGGGTCCATGATGGGAGAAGACCTGCAAATATGTGTTCTTTTCCTGGTCTGTGTTTATCTTGCTTTCTCAACCATGCTCTCTCCTCCATGTGATGGCACTTACTAGTAGTCACCTCCCAAAATGCGAAAGCCAAAATTCCATTCCATTACTGTCCTTTCTCCTCCCTGGTAACACCCAACTGACTGTTAACTGAATGGGCTGGGAGGGCCTCTGTTTCCCCTCTACCCAGGGTGGCTGAGGCTGTCTGGGAGAAGCTGTTATTCTTGATGGAAGGCTCGCTACTTTTTCTGAGGCTTAGTTTCCTAGTCAGAGCCTTGGTTTTCCAGTACAACCAAGAATGAGTGGTTATTTGCTCCCTTGGAGCTAGGAATTCATTTGTCCTTATGTTCCAGCTTATCTGGGGGGTCAGTAACCACCTAAGAGAATCATAGGAAGCATTGCCTAAGAGGTCACCTAGAAGAGGGTTTTAATAATTGATAGCTGTATTTGGTCTTCCATAAATGATTCATTTACACCCCTCTCCCTACAGCCTTTTGCTATCTGCTTCTCAGTTGTTCCTGAATCAACATTCTCTTACCTCACTCAATGGCCTTTATAGAACACTTCCTCTTTCTTACCTAGGCAGTCGCTGCCTGCTTAGAAGTATTAACACTTAGTGTAAACTTTTTAGCCTAAACTGTTCAGGTTTTTATTCTCTTTAAAAAACAAAACAATATAACGACAACACAACCCAAATTAAACCAAGGTTGGTCTTTTTCTGTAGATCTGGGACCAGAGCTCTGGAATCCAGGAGCCCTGGGGCCAGAGACGAATCTGTGGGCAGGTCCAGGTGGGAATCTAGCAGCGGCATGTTCATAACTGTGTGAGTGTTCGCCCGTGTGCACATCACCATAATGTGTGGCTTGAGTGTTGCAATAACATTGAGAAGAGGACTCGGAGGAGCAGATGGCCTGCTCAGGGTCCCTGTTCTGGGAAGTGTCATGCCAAGCCACGTGAAGGCTCTGTGGGCCTGGAGGCAGCCATGTGTCCTTGAGGCAGGCAGAGGGCTGCTGGTGGAAAGGGGAGGGGGAGATTCTCTTTAAACTAGCATGGTTGGGTAAAGTCCCCTGGGCCCAACGGAACAGGTGGATAGCTTTGTATTTGATTTATTATTATTTAATAAACTAGAGGCCCGGTGCATGAAATTCATGCATGGGGGGAGGGGTGCCCCTCAGCCCAGCCTGCATCCTCTCCAATCTGGGATCCCTCTCACAATCCGGGACTGCTGGCTCCCAACTGCTCACCTGCCTGCCTTCCTGATTGCCCCTAACCGCTTCTGCCTGCCAACCTGATCATCCCCTAACCACTCCCCTGCCAGCCTGATTGATGCCTAACTGCTCCCCTGCCAGCCTGTTTGCTCCTAACTGCCCTCCCCTACAGGCCTGGTCACCCCCAACTGCCCTCCCTTGCAGGCCTGGTCCCTCCCAACTGCCCTCCCTTGCTGGCCATCTTGTGGTGGCCATCTTGTTAGCACATGGGGGCAGGATCTTTGACCACATGGGGGCAGCCATCTTGTGTGTTGGAGTGATGGTCAATCTGCATATTACTCTTTTATTAGATAGGATAGAGGCCTGGTGCACAGGTGGGGGCCAGCTGGTTTGCCCTGAAGGGTGTCCCGGATCAGGGTGGGGGTTCCCTTAGGGCGTGGGGCAGCCTGGGTGAGGAGCCTGTGGTGGTTTGCAGGCCGGCCACGCCCCCTGGCAACCCAAGTGGAGGCCCTGGTATCTGGGGTTTATTTATCTTCTACAGTTGAAACTTTGTAGCCTGGAGCGGAGCCAAGCCTTCTGCTTGCTCTGTGGAGGCAGCCATTTCTGTTGGGATTTATTTATCTTCTATAATTGAAACTTCGTAGCCGTAAGCAGAGGCCAAAGCAGGCCAGGGCTGCAGAAGCTTGGCTTCCTCCATCGCCACGGGCAACCCTAGCCTCCTGCTCTTTCCAGCTCCATGGCTGCCACCATTTCTGTTTGGATTTATGTATCTTCTATCATTGAAATTTTGTAGCCTTGAGTGGAGGCCTAGGCCAGCAAAGGCAGGCAGAAAGCTTGGCTTCCTCCATTGCCAGGGAAACCCAAGCCTCCCTCCTGGTCTCTGTGGCTGCAGCCATCTTGGTTGGGTTTATTTGCATATTTGCTCCTGATTGGCTAGTGGGCATGGCTTGTGGGTATAGCGGAGTGATGGTTAATTTGCATATTACTCTTTTATTAGATAGGATTATATCGAGTACTTACTATGTGCCAGGCACTGTTAAATACTTCTTATGCCAGAGCAGTTACTTCTTACAACACTTATAAATAGAAATGACTTACCATTCCCATTTTAGAGGGAGAAAGTAACATGGACAGTGACACACAACTAGAGCTCATCATTTGTGGAAACCAAGTTTGAACTAGGTCTGTATAACTGCTGTCCTTGTTGGTGCCTTCTGCACTCTGCCATGTACCTCATGGTGGGGAGGGTGTTGGTGATGAAGGACTTGACACCCATCAGATGTTTAGCATATACATGACATATGGGAATCCTTGGAAACATGTCAACTGTGACTGGCCTTTGTTGATGGACTGTCTTTTGTAAATCCTTTTGAAAAACGTTCTGTTGTGAGTTCTCTGGACCAGTGGCCTTTGTGATGGGGCTCACTACTGATAATGCTTGAGAGTATTTACTTGTCTCTATTTAGTAATAGGGACCTGTCCCATGTGTCCTTATCAGATGAGTGTCCTTGTAGTCCATGTTTTGAGCAGATGAAAAGGCAAATAACTTGATAACTTAATAATTGCATTCAAAGGCAGGACTTTCTGCCCCTGGCTGGTGTTGCTCAGTGATTAGTGTTGGCCTTCCCACCAAAGGGTTTCTGGTTCCATTCCCAGTCAAGGACACATACCTGGGTTCCAGGTTCCATCTCTGGCACCAGTCAGGGCACGTTCAGGAGGCAACCAACTGATGTGTCTCTCTCACATTGATGTTTTCTCTGTCTCCCTCCTTTCCTCCTTTCCACTCTCTCTAAAAAATCAAAGGAACCCAGTGGGTGTGGCTCAGTGGTTGAGCACCGACCTATGAACCAGAAGGTCATGATTTGATTCCCCCATCAGGGCACATGCCCAGGTTGTAGGCTCAATCCCCAGTCGGAGGGCGCAGGAGGCAGCTGATCAGTGGTTCTGATCATTTATGTTTCTGTCTCTCTTTCCCTTCCTCTTTGAAATCAATAAAATATTTTTTTAAAGACAGAGCCTGTTTAAAAAAAAAAATCAAAGGAAAAAATATCTTCTGGTGGGGATAAATAAATAAAAATTAAAGCAGGATTTTTCTGCTAAAATTCAGGTGGACTTGATATTTTAAAAATTTGTGGCTAGAGTATTTCACAAGTAGAAAAGAGGAAACAGGTTCCCCAAATGTATGCCAGTAGCATAGAATGAATCACTTGCTCTATCTAAATAGGTTCTGCTATTGCTCTGATTCAAAGATCATGGTCACATTCATTCTTGGCATCCAGGTCGTAGCTGCAAGCTGTATCTGATATACAGAGCATTTTTTACTTCCAAGTACTTAAAATTCTGTGTTTGCCTGGTTTTGTAAGAGGAAAAAATCCAGGTGCTTTGGTTCAATTCAATGTAGGCTAGAAGGTTAATGCAGTCCATAAATGAGTTTAACTTGTGTCTCCCTTCCAGGGCAAATGTTTCATGATCTTCTAAGAGTTAAGAGACCTGACTGGATGTTAACTTTCTGTATTCATCCTCTTCACCCTCTAATATATCTCCCACCTGAATTTTAATCCTAAGTACAAAATTACCCTACTCTTAATTTTACATGACTAAACCCCCCTCCTCAACACACACACACACACACACACACACACACGTGTGAGCACACGTGTACACACACACATACACCTATCTTAGCAACTCCCAGAATGTAATCCATGAAGTACTGCTAAGGAACTGAGGTTTCCTGAAGTTATTTGACCAAACACTCTGCCTTCCACTAGCTGCGACTTATCATTAAAAGGGGAAGAATAGTGGTGACTAACTCACAGAGCTGACTAGAGAATGAAATGAGTTAATTTCTAAATGTAAAATGCTAACAACAGTTCCTGGCACATAGTTAGTTCTCAACAAATGTAAGACACTACCATGACTCCATAGCTATCTTTGATGACCTCATTATCCAGTTTCCTACAAAGCAGGAAAATGGCTTCCTTCACAATAAACTGAAAGTAACAAAGCATAGTAGTAAAGAACACAGGCATGATTTGTGGTCTACCAGCATTTTGTTTTAATGTGTTAAAATTAAGCATCTTGGGTAAGTATTGTTCAGATAAAACATACATATCTAGCCCTGGCCAGTGTGGCTCAGTTGGTTGGACATTGTCCCATGCACTGAAAGGTTGCCATTTTGATTCCTGGTCAGGGCATATGCCTGGGTTGCTGGCTTGGTACCCTGGTGGGGGGTATGCAGGAGGCAGCCCATTGGTGTTTTGGGTATTTTGCTGTCACATGTCTGTCTGTCTGTCTCTCTCTCTTTCTCTCTCCCCCCTCCCCTCTTCTTTCTCTCCTCCCTCCCCCCTCCTCTCTCTCCTCTCTCTCTCCCTCCCTCCCTCCCTTCCTACTTTCCCTTCTCCATTCCTCTCTCTAAAAATCAATAAAAAGTCTTTAAAAAAAAAAAGAATGCACATTTAATAGTCATTCTGGTTTATCTCAAGACACAAGACAGTGCTGGCTTTACACTGGAGCACAGGACAAAAAGGGAGCTAGCTACCGATACAGCTGCTTCCATTTACAGACAAAGCTATTAACAGCATGGTACTCCTCAGCTTGGAAGCAAAGTTTTTCTCAACTGATACTTAACTAAAGGTTTCATTTACATTTAGTAAATAAAGCATTTGCCTTTGAACAAAATCAAATAGGTAAGTTGATAGAGGTCAAGATCTTTAAAGCAAAGTAAATTGAGAAGAATCTGGACTTTCTCCTAAGTCTGTATGGAGTAAGAAATTTGAAATAATATAAAATATGGGATAAGAGTTGTATTTTTTATTTATTTAAATATATTTTTATTGATTTCAGAGAGGGAGGAAGAGAGAGGGAGAGGGAGAGAGAGGGAGAGAAAGAGAGAGAGAAAGAGATTGAGATAGAAACATCAATGATGAGAGTCACTGATCAGCTGCCTCCTGCATGCCCCACACTGGGGATCAGACCCCCAACCTGGGCATGTGCCCTGACTGGGAATCAGACCGTGACCTCCTGGTTCATAGATCGACACTCAACCACTGAGCCACACCAGCCAGACCAATAGTTGTATTTTTTAAAAAGTCAGCGGCTTTCATTTAATATGACCTTAGCATCTGAAGAATAATTAGGTTAGTCCTGATTATGCTTCAGGGTTGGGGCAGCTCCCTTCCCACCGGGTTGACATTTCTGACTTTGTGATATTTCATTAGTGTTATTCACAGGCTGTATTCAACGTGAAATGGCCAAGTAAGGCCAGCCATGACTGTTCTTTCCTAGTTTCCCCGGCTTTGATGAGTCATTCATTGCAGTACAGCCCTCTGAACCAGCGGCTGATAAGAATAGACACACAATAGGAAAATAATGCCACTGAGAGCTGCAGCAGAAAGTGCTGGGAGCTCATACGTGTGCTCACAGCTGTGCTGTATTCAGCTGTGTGACCATGCACAAGTCTCGGCCTTGCAGGGCCCCGGGCTTCTCGTGCAAAAAAAAATAAAGTTTCGAGGCTCTCTTGCTGAGGTTCAGTCAACTTTGGAGTTTAATATCCGCCAAGAAATAGGAGATAAGCACTTTCAGGGACAGTGCTTCGTGATCTGTGTAATTATAGTAGCTTTGTTGGCTGTTGGAAAACAGCAGTGGCTGATGAGTCAGCCTGGCATGTAGCTATTGGAGATCAGTGATGCTTTTCTTGTTGGGAGGAAAAAAAAAAGACCTGACTACCGCATAAGTTTAGGGGCCAGTGGTCAGGGTGATGCCAAGTTTTAGAAATAGCAGTGAGGCTCTTGTACAGAGGACAGTCTGAGGGGACCGTTGTCACGAACTGGTTTTCCCCGCCACACCTCCACTTCAGCTGTCCTTGGGGAAGGCACTCACGTGGGAGGCTATGGGGTGTGACATCCCCATTCAGTAAACCATCCACTGCACATGTTGCGTGGGATTCACCACCACCAGGGACTGGGAAGTGGCGGGTGGTATTTTTGAACCTCCTTCTTCTGCCTGATTTTGTTCTCTAAGGATGGGCATAAAGGAAACTCCAGTCAAATGCATGTTCTCTTATGAGCTCCAGCTGCAAACCCCTGGATGAAGCCTGGGCTTCTGTAGAGATGAGCAGATCTGACTACCCATCCTTCCTCCTTCCTCTGGGCCCCGTCTCGGACTCCTCCAATGGCCAGAGAAGCATGGAGAAAATCCCCTTTCGGGCTGGGCCTGAGCCTGCCTGTCTGCTGACCCTGTGCTTCCCCACATGTCAGCTTGGCTGACACAGCGGATGTGAGTTCCACATGTAACAGGAAGAGGTTGGGTTGGGGGTCAAGGTAGGGCTCATTCTGAATCCCAGCTGTGCCACTTCCTGGCTCTGGGCCCTGGGCTGAGTTATTTGGCTCAGGTAATAAGTGTGGTAATATTAATAGTCATAAGCAGGTAGCTTCACTGTGTCTTCGAGAACCACATTGTATTCTTCAACCATATGCAAGTGCCTCCTCCTTAGAGACAGTGAAGGTGGGCTAGAAACTAGACCTTGGACTCCCCTTCCCGCGTCCTTTCATCCTCAAGAGGATCTCGGCTCCAGAGGCAGAGCTGACTCACAGAGATGGGCAAGGATCCCCACTTCTTACACATGCGCTGCCCCCCCCCAAAGGTTTTCAAACTCTGTAATCAATAATATACTTTTTAAAAATATTATATGAAAATGTAAACTGAGTAAAAGTAGGCATTTATTTAAAAAAATATATGGTTAAGTTGAAATCCTCCTATCTAATAAAAGAGTAATATGCAAATTGACCATCACACCGAGACACAAGATGGCTGCCCCCATATAGTCAAAGATGGCTGCCCCCATGTGGACACAAGAAGGCCGCCACAAGATAGCCAGCAGGGGAGGGCAGTTGGGGGGGACAAGGCCTGCAGGGGAGGGCAGTTGGGGGGGACCAGGCCTGCAGGGGAGGGTAGTTGGGAGCCAGCAGTCCTGGATTGTGAGAGGGATGTCCAACCACCCTAAATGGGCAGTTGGACATCCCTCAAGGGGTCCCAGATTGGAGAGCATGCAGGCTGAGCTGAGGGACACACACACCCTCCCTGCCCCCCCCCACACATGAATTTTGTGCACTGGGTCTCTAGTTTATAATAAACCTAATAAGAATGATGAAGCATTTTTGATGAATATAGACATTTGAAATAGGGAGATAATAGATGACTGATACAGTCATTTTCCTCAAACATATAGGTAAGTACAGTTGTACCTCAGTATCCGGGGTGGGGGAGATTAGTTCCAGGACCCCAGCAGATACAAAATCTGTGGGTGCTTCAGTCCCTTATCATACAAAACAGGAAAGAACAAGGCGCACAGTTGATCCTGCACATCCACAGATTCCCAACCACATATTGAAAATACTGTTTTCGATCCAGGGTTGGTTGAATCCAAGGTCGCAAAATTCATGAATATTGGGGAATCAGGGGAGACTATAATTGCAAAACAGCTCTCCTTTCAGTCAAGTGATACTGGTCAATGAAAGAAGAAAGATAGAATATGCCAAGGCTGCCAACAGTATATAAACCAGCACATACCTGTTCACATGTAACAGATGGGAATGAATTTTTTGGATTATAGCCTTTCCCCCCAAAATGCTTATACATGTAAAAAATAAGTTTAAAGTAAATGTTAAAATGTGTAAGACATCTCCATCGAACCCCAGGGTTCGGCAGAAGAGTGCTTGAACCCTGCTCCTTTAGATCTTGTGGCACTCACATCTCAGTTTGCTCTCCGTTTCCCGTTTGGTTGTAGTGTGTATGTGTGTGTGTGTGTTGGCTTATGGAGATGTCTACGGTTTTCAAAACTCAAGACCATTTTGTATAAATGTGAAATTTGAATGAGATCTGCAGTCTGGATGAGTTCTGTGTGAGTCAATGGCTTGTTTTGATATTGTACTGTAGCTGTGTAAAATGTTACCACTGGAGGAAGTTGGATGAAGGGTACATCTATTAGCACTGTTTTTGCAATTTTCTATGCATCTGTAATTATTGCAGAATTTAAAAGTTAAAAAGTTGTTTGAAAACAGTTGTCCTGTAGTTGTTGGGAAGGAGTACAACCAGATTAATAGAGCAGTGTACACACCACACTTACAGAGGGGATTTCCATGATCTCACCTTCAAAAAGAGCGTCCTTTCTTTCCTTGCCGCTGAGTTCTGTATCCTCCACACTCCGTCACAACTGTGACACTGTTGAAGTTTCGGAAAGAAAATAGCTACTAACACATCAAGGAGAGCTCTTTGGGGAAATCCAGTGTAGCAGCTGCTTACTTAATAAGAAAATGGCACTGAAACGCAAGTGCTCCATCTGCAGTCACCTGATACAGAAGGTATGTGGGTAATGAAGCATGCTTTTGGGAAGCATACCTCTGCTTAGCACATTTAGTAATTAGGCCAAAGAGTGTCAACATGCCATGATAGCATGATGTGGCCACGTGTACACATCAGTGTCCTGAAGCCTGGCGCGGTGATGCACGGTGATGAGAAGTCTCCAGGAAGAAAGGTGAAGGGGAAACAATAATTTAAAAAGAGTAAACCTTTGATCCACTCACTTCTCTGTGTGTAGAGGGAACTGTGGTTCTCTGTTTCCCTGGATTTCACAGCGTGCTGTCAATGACTGCCTTGGTCTTTGATAAGATTGATGGTGGTGGTGTTTTTCATCACTTGGAGAAACGCAACAGAATTCCCTGAGCCATCTTCCCAGATCTGTCTTCCTTCTTTTTGCCAAAAGAGTGATTATCTTGTCTGCTTTGACTCTAATGGATCAGTGGGGTTGATCACATCTATCAGACACCTATGAAGGTGAGCTGCCCTCAGGACAGTGCTTTGGTTAATGTGTTCGTGTGTGCTAATAGAATCCGTTTTTATTTTTATTTTATTTTTTTGAATATATATTTTTATTGATTTCAGAGAGGAAGGGAGAGGGGGTGAGAGAGAGAATTATCAATGATGAGAGAAACATTGATCGGCTGCCTCCTGCACTCCCCACACTGGGGACTGAGCCCGTAACCTGAGCATGTGCCCTGACCGGGAATCCAACTGTGACCTCCTGGTTCATAGGTCAACCACTGAGCCACACCAGCCAGACTATAATTTGTTTTTTAAAAATCAGTTTACTCAGTTTACAAAGGTCCTTTGCATTAAGCGGGGCGTTAGTTTTGGGCCGGATGTGGAGATGCCCTGGCTGACTCTGGAGACGAAGCCCTCAGCTTTTCCCAAAATCACTCTGTCTGACCAGCTCTTCTGGCTTCTTCTCAGGGTTATCAATGCTGGGAAGAGCACGCACAACGAAGACCAGGCCAGCTGCGAGGTACTCACCGTGAAGAAGAAAGCGGGGGCCATTGCCTCCACCCCCAACAAGAACTCCACCAAGAGACGGTCCTCCCTTCCCAATGGGGAGGGGCTGCAACTGAAGGAGAACGCGGTAAGACCCACTCTGCCCCCAGGTCTCGGGGAGGGGAACACACACACGCCAGTTCCAGCTGAGTGCAGTCTGTCATGGACAGGAGAAAGGCAGTCCCCAGGGTTAGAGAAGTGGGGGGTCTCTGCTCAGGCTACCAGTCAGAGCTGAAGGCGACATCTGTATGAAGAAGTGGTGTGTAGGTTTTTAAGCTTTAAAGTAAATAAAACACCCAAATCATACATAGATTTTATTGCAAGAATTCGTATGTAGAACATTTGATGGTTTTAAGGTAGCCACTACAAGGTTTTTGTGAAGGAGCTAGTTCGGCAGCCGCTCACAAGGGGCAGAAATAACTGTTGCCATTGGCTCACAGCCCTGCTATGATCGTGCCCCTTTCTCCTCGTTCCTGTCCCTTGGAGTTGTCCAGCTGGAGCCTGTGTCCAACCCTATTGAAAATTAACATTTGTTTCACTTGGCCCAGAGCCCTTGCATCCCATGGACAGCCCTGCAAACAAACCACAGAGCATTTCTCCTCCCTCTGGTTTCAGAAGGAGAAAGCGGTCATCCTCCGAAAATTCAGGAAAAGATAGGGAACGATTGGTACGGTGTCCCATCAGCAGGTCCTGTGGTACTGCCGAGGAGAGACATCGAGTGGATGACCCAAATGTGACTACTTATTTTGACAATCTTGTATAGAATTTTTTTATAGAAATGTCTACAGGATTGCAGAGGATCTAGGATTCTCTTCGTAGACAAAGAAATAGTGTCTCTATGCATTGACGTTTAAGGAATAAGAGTACTGATTTATTTTGATAGTATTACTTCAGCTCAGAGTTAGGAAACAGAGTGGCCCGTGGAGACTATCAGTTGCGTTCCAGATCATTGCAAAGACCCTGAGAGAGGGACAGCGTAGCGTTTTAAAGCACCAGCAAGAGACTCATGTGGCTGGAGCAGAGAGAGTTGTCAGAAAGGTCATGAGAGTGGAGTGAGGTGCCCTGGCAGGACCTGAACGGCCCGTTATCAGGACTTTGGCTTCCACTCTGAATGAACAATTTATTAGCAAAGGACACTGGATACACTGCTTAATGAGGCCAGTGATTTTTCTCATCTAAGGACATCCCTTAATTCAGATTCGGAGATGCTTAGGAAAGGGTAATGACATAGGGCCCCAAGCAAGAAAACATCCAGAGGAGACAAGTATGGATTCATGGGGGAGGAGGTGGGTCTACCCCTCCTCCTCCCCCATGAATCCATCTCCTTTTTGTTTGTTTTTTGTTAATCCTCACCTGAGGATATATCCTCCCTCCCCCCATTGTTTTTCAGAAAAAGTGGAAGGAAGGGAAGGAGGAGAGAAAGATAAACATCTAGGTGAGAGACACATCACTGGTTGCCTCCCACACGCACATCCATCCAGGTTAGGAATACTGTTCTGGAACTCAGGAGCAGTATGAAGACCAAAGTTCTAACCACTTAACAATACCAGCCAGGGCTGAATCTATTTCTTCAACAAACATGTATTGAGCACTGAGTGCATGCTAGGCTTGGGGATAGGCAATGAACTCAGTACAGTTCCTACAGCTGAGCGGAGGAGGCAGAAAGAGGCAATAAGCAGCAGGACTACAGAGGAGTGATTTTTAGGAGAAAGATGAAGAGTTGAAATGGTATGGAAGCCTAAGTCAGGTTGGGCACTGGTGGTTTGGGAAACCACAGAGGGAGAGGGGATAGGTTGGATTACGGAAGGCTTCCAGAGAAAGTGACATTTGAGAATAGGAATTAACCAAGCCAATAAAAGAGAGAGGAGTTTCTGACAAAGAACACGCATGTGCAAAGACAGGCTGGTGTCAGAGCACGTGGGGCATGTCTCTCGTGTGCTGGAGCATGGGTAGTCGCTGGGAGCGTGATGACGCAGGAACAGCAAGCAGATTTCACATACAAGAGCCACTTAATGCCCCAATGAGCTGGAGTTTTAACAAATGACTTTAGACAAGAGCATAGTGGACAAGACAGTGATGGCGGTGGGAAGCTCGCTGTGGAAGGTTAGGGGAGCCGGCTAGAGGCTGGGACACTTAGGAGTCTGCCACAAACAGAAATCTGGCTGAGAAATGATGGCAGCTTGGAACAAGGCAGTGATCAGAGCAAGGGAAGGCTCAGAAGAGATGGTGTGGGAGACAGCTGAGGTGCCGTGATGACCTATTGCACGGGCAGGGAAGAGTTGGAGATGCCAGGTTGCAGCTGCTGGATGTTGATCCTTGAATGTGGACCCTGGAGCAGGTACAGGTTTAAAGGTGAGGGGTGGGCAGAAATGACTTGAGTTTGGAATATTCTAACTTCCTAGGTTGGAAGTATTTTGTAAGACATTAGAAATGCTGCTCTGGAATTCAGGAGCAAAGAGTAGGAAGGTTTAGATTTCAGGAGTTGCAAAATCAGAGAAGTTCCAACAGGAGAGCGGAGTGGAAGGGAAGTAACTATGCCCTCGGCGACAGAGATGTCAGAACAATAAGGTTGAAAAGAAGGCAAGTACTCTCAGTAAGAAATGGGACCACGGGATAAATAACGGCACCATTACCTCATTTGCAAACAGGGTTGACAGGCATGAAGGCTACAAAAGAAAGATGCATGAGCTTCTTCTACACGGTGTGATTCATGTCTCCCTGCTTTCTTGATCTCCTCATCCCCAATAAACTTAGTAAAGTAAAAATAAACATTTACACAGAGTTCTTTCATCTGTAATACCACCTTTTAGTGGCTATTGAAGGAAACAAACTTTTCTGTAAAGTTAAATTCACACTGAAAAAAGGAATTACCATAGGAGTTTTTTATACATTAGGAACATCAGTGATACAGGGATTCTCTAGAAGTGTGACTTTCTGTTCAATGACATTTCTTATATTGAGTAGCCATAGAAGTAACTGGATAGCAATGAGAGGATTTTTTTCTTACTACAGATAATTATTAATTGGTGTAAAGATTTTAAGGCAACTATAAGCCAATTCATAGAGAAGTCTTTTAGCCAAAGAAGTCAAATTAATCTTCCTGTGTGAAAACAAAACTTAAAACACACACACACAAAACTTGGTGGATACAATAACATACATTATATTCTGCCTCTCCTGGCTTCCATGAGGCACTTACCGGAGGAGTGCTGTTTCCCTGTATCTGGCTGAGCTCTCAACAGCAGCTCTTGACTTATAAGAAAGAAAACAAAGTCATATCAGGTTCCATCTACATATAAGGAAAATGTCAAGAACTAAAGGAGCAATGTTTGGAAGATTTCGTAAAACGTAAAAGGGACACAAGTAAAAGCGCTTAAAAGTGTTCTGCACTATAGTGTTTTTGCCTGAAGAAATGCAGGGAGACATGGTTGAATTATTGTATTCTACTTCACAAAATTCTCAGTAATGGATCCAGTTTCTTTTTAAATTTCGAGGTTAGAGATATAATTAGTGAAGTGAAGAAGTTTTGAAACATCTGCAGTGGATATGGAGGAGAGAAGGATGTTTTCTGTGACAGGCCAGGCCTGGAACTCTCCCTGTGCCTGGGTCACGGTGGGTGGTTTCTGTGTGAAGAACCATAAGCCCACAGCAGGCAGGTTGGAAATAGATACCAGTGCAGTGGATAATGTTGCAAGCCTCTTAACATCTCCATGACTCTGATTCTTTGTTTGGGGACATAGGGTGGGTAGCTAGGAAGGAAGAGAATCTAAAATGCTAGTATTCCCGCCCTAGCTGGTTTGGCTCAGTGGATAGAGCGTCGGCCTGTGGACTGAAGGGTCCTAGGTTCGATTCAGGCCAAGGGCACATGCCTGGGTTGTGGGCTTAATCCCCCCCGAGTAGGGGGTGTGCAAGAGGCAGCCAATCAGTGATTCTCTCTTATCGTTGATGTTTCTATCTCTCTCTCTCCCTTCTACTCTGAAATCAATAAAAAATACATATTTAAATAAAAAAATAAGTAAATAAAATGCTAGTGTTCCCAAAAGACACCTTCATAAGATTGTCCCTTAGGAAAGATCCTGTTCACTTGCTGAGCAACACCTTATCCCTAACAGCCTCCTGCCCACCTGCCAAGATTTGTGGGAACTAATCACCATTCCTCGGTTTTCTTTCCTTTGAGAGGTTTTAAGGAGTTTTCATTTATCATGATGATTGCCAGCCTCAAGTGCCACCATAGCTTTTCTAAGAACTTTGCTTTTCAGTTTTCAAGTACCTCATTCTAGGGATGAGATAAAGAAAAGGATACCGGGTGAATTCACTCTTGAGGGCATCTTATAAACTTAGTGTTAAGGAGTTCCTGTCCTTCCCAAACAGGAAAAAGCTAGAGGAGTTCACCACCACCAAACTAGTATTACAAGAAATATTAAGGGACATCTTTAAGAAGAAGAAGAAGAAGGGGAAACAGAAAGATCAACAGTGTGAATAATTAAATGGCAATGACTACATAGCTATCAATAATTTCTTTAAATATAAATGGATTTTTAAAAAGTGCAGGTAGCAATACTTGTTTCAGACAAAGTAGACTTTAAAACTAAGGCTATACCAGGAGACAGAGAAGGACATGCCATATGCATTGACCAAGGTGTGGTAGCAACCTAAGTGTCTGTCTGTAGATGATTTGATTTAAAAAAGTGGTGGTACATGTATACAATGGGATATTACTTCGCCATAAAAAATAATGAACTCTTACCATTTGCAACAACACAGATGGACCTAGAGCAGTGGTTGGCAAACTCATTAGTCAACAGAGTCAAATATCAACAGTACAATGATTGAATTTTCTTTTGAGAGCCAAATTTTTTAAACTTCTTCTAACGCCACTTCTTCAAAATAGACTCGCCCAGGCCCTGGTATTTTGTGGAAGAGCCACACTCAAGGAGCCAAAGAGCCACATGTGGCTCGAGAGCTGCAGTTTGCCGATCACTGACCTAGAGGGTAATATTCTAAGGGAAATAAGTCAGACAAAGACTAAGACCATATGGTTTCACTTATATGTGGAATCTAAAAACCAAAATAAATAAGCAAACTCATAGATACAGAGAACAAACTGGTGGTTGTCTGATAGGAACAGGTTTGCGGGGCTGGGTGAAGAGATTAAGAAGTACAAAATTGCAGTTAAAATGGTCATGGAATGTAAATTACTGCAGAGGGAATATAGTCAGTAATATTAAAATAACTAGAGTCCCAGTGCATGGAATTGTGCACCGGTGGGGTCCCTCCGCCTGGCCTGTGCTCTCTCGCAATCTGGGACCCCTCGAGGGATGTCAGACTGCCGGTTTCAGCCCAATTCCACAGGCCAGGCCTAGGGACCCCACCGGTGCACAAATCCATGCACCAGGCCTCTAGTAAGTTTATAAGACCTTTGGTTAATCTCTTTCTGCCCTACCCTCTCCCCCTTTCCCTCTGAGATTCATCACTCGGTTCCATGTTTCCATGCTGGTGACGTCCACTCCTACGTTGAACGTCTGCCCCCTGTTGGTCAGTGCGCGCCTGGTTGGCCAGTCGCTTAGGCTTTTATATATATAGATTATGTATGGTGACAGATGGATACCACACTTATCTGGGGGGGGGGGGGGGGTTAATTTGTAAGTTATATATACAGTGGAATATTCACTGTCGTGGAGAAAGGAAAGTTCTTGCCCTTAAGTTAGGAGTGTGGGTGGGAGAATAGGGCATTGTGGCAACACCAGAACACTTTCCCCCACATCCGACTCCCTGTTTGGAACAGATTGTTTTGGGCTTAAGACTAGGCAGTGGACACATGCATTCCAAGTCTGTTTCCTTAGGAGCACCCTCATGTTGTGTGATTTAGTCAAAACACATCAAAGTATGTGGTTTCAGTATCTATTAGTTCAGTGTCTAATTACAATAACAGGAGATGGCGGTGTCCCGTCGTGGCCAAGTTCGTCGGCAGGGGAGAGGAAAGCTGATTATCTTTCTCAGCAGAGGCTAGGACTGCTCTGTGGGAGTTCTAGGCAGATAGGATCCAGTTGGGATGGGGAGAAGTGCAAGGGAAATGAGGAGGGTCTGTTTCCACTCTCTAGAGTGAAGATGTGCTATTCTTTTCCTCTGTTTTCTGCAAGGGCGTTCACCCCCAGGACGCAAAGTGCAGGTTGCTGTGGTTCCACAGTGGCAGGACTCCTGGGATACTTGGCCCTCGTTTGGCAATCTGCTTCCTGCAATGATGTCAGCTCTACAAAAACAATAGGAGCGGCCTTTTATTTCTCTCATTGTGTTTGTTGCTCTAAATTTCCCTCTTAATCAAGGTCTTTGTTCTGGGCTTGTGAAAAGAACTTAACCTTTCTATTTATTGACTTAGATTCTTTGAAGCCAGAGTTCAGTGGTTTCTCTCAAAACTCTGAATTCCAGAGACTGAAACGCTCACCCGTGGTTAAGAAGGATGACTTTGCAAGCAGGAATGGCCAGGTTGGTGGCAGTGAGAGTAACTTTACAGTTCCCTCCTCCGTGGGTGTTGGCTTGCTTGGAAGATTAGGTTTGACCAAGATGTATGCAGTAGCTGAGAACACAGCTAAGACTTGGTTCCACAGTAGATTTCCCCACTGTAGCAAGTGTGAAGGCTAAAGGAAATAGAACTTTCTCCCTGCTTCACTTGTGACCAGATTCCCCTAGGGCAGTGGTTCTCAACCTTCCTAATGCTGCGACCCTTTAATACAGTTTCTCATGTTGTGGTGACCCCCAACCATAAAACTATTTTCGTTGCTATTTCATAACTGTAGTTTTGCTACTGTTATGAATCGTAATGTAAATATCTGTGTTTTCCAATGGTCTTAGGCTCAACAGCAGTGGTTCTCAACCTGTGGGTTGCTATTTACATTACGATTCATTAACAGTAGTAAAATTATAGTTATGAAGTAGCAACGAAAATAATTTTATGGTTGGGAGTCACCACAATATGAGGAACTGTATTAAAGGGTCGCGGCATTAGAAAGGTTGAGAACCACTACCCTAGAGTTTAGGTTAGAAGAATATTGCCAGAGGCAATATTTTCTTTATTTTTCTGATGAGGAAATGGAGGCACAGACCTGGAAAGTATGGAGCCTAATTTCAACCCAGGTACTCCAACCTCAGAGTCTGAACTTGTAACATGCTGCCTCTTTATTCATTAGCAATTGGAAAATGTGCTGGGAAAATGTCTTTGGAAAAATCTGAAGTAAAGGAAGAGTAACTCCTAATGTTCAGTATTATATAATACTAAATAGTTTCTCATTTCCATTGTGATTTCTCTCCCTTTTTTACTTAATTCTCAGTCAATAATATTTTTTCCCATTGATTTTTAGAGAGAGTGGAAGGGAGGGAGGGAGAGAGACAGAGAGAGGAAAAGAAAAATATTGATGTGAGAGAGACACATCAATTGATTGCCTCCTGCACGCATCTGACCTCATCCAGGGATTGAACCTGCAACCCAGGTATGTGCCCCTTAGTCCATGGGCCAATGCTCTAATCACTGAGCAACAACAGCCAGGGCTATGATTTCCCTTTTAACTTAGGAGTTATTTAGTAGTGTACCCTATCAACTCAGCAACTGGACAACAGCTCTTCCTGACTCGGGTGAATAACAGAATTGAAAGGAAATTATTCATCATCATCCTGTCCTTATATGTCATTTCGTCTTGCTAAATTATCAATGTTTGCATAAAATCAGGGCAAAAAGAAAAAGCCATCTGATTGAATGAGTGTCTTGAATTTGAATCCCAGCTGTGTCACTCATGAGATGAGTTACCTGTGTAAGTTACTTGATCTCATCATGGCTGCGTTTCCTCATCTGTGAATTGGAAATAATAGTTTCTGTCTATTTTAGGGTTGTTAGAATGAAATTAGTTAAAAATAGGAAAACTGCTTAGAATAGTGGCGCTTGCAGCTGCATTTCATTATTATTTCACATTTATATTTTATTGTAAATTAATTTAGGGAGAAGTCATTGAGGTATAAAGTTATTAGTTTGTTAACATTCCTGAGCTAATTTATCAGTCAAGAACAATGATTTTCAACTGGTGTGTGCACGAATTTTTAAAACATGCAATACCTGACTATTTAGTCAGAGGCACTGACTTCTTTTCCTTTAGCTCAGTGGTCAGCAAACTCATTAGTCAGCAGAGCCAAATATCAACAGTACAACAACTGAAATTTCTTTTGAGAGCTAAATTTTTTAAACTTCTTCTAACGCCACTTCAAAATAGACTCGCCCAGGCCATGGTATTTTGTGGAAGAGCCACACTCAAGGGGCCAAAGAGCCACATGTGGCTCGCCAAGCCACAGTTTGCCGACCACGGCCTTAGATTATCAAATTAAAAAAAAATGACAACAGCCAATAAAATAGCCATCTGGTATGAATGAATAAAAATTATACCTATTATTTTGGTCATGTTGGCAAAAAATATGATACATTTTCTGGTGTGCCACAGAATTTTAGTAATTAGTTTATGCATGCCATTTGATGAAAAAGGTTGAGAATTGCTGGTCTAGAATAAAGCACAATACAACTAAACCAAAACTGTTGCAAACTTTATACTTCCTATCAGAAATTAATTTAGTATTTTAAGATATGGGGCTAAATTGACAGTTAAGAAACAAACTCCAAACTAGCTAACCTTATCATACATTCCTCTGCCTCATAATATTGGAGGAATTGAACCAAAGGAATCTCCATTTTATATTGCCAGCTCCTAAGAAGGAAGCAGCATCCTCACTTCAGTAGGCTCTCCACTGGGGAGCAAAATATTTGAATAGTTTAGTAAAAAAGAGAGGTATGATTAAAAATAAAGAAGCAAGCTGTGCAGTATGGGCATGATTCTAAGCAGGCAGCAGCAGAGCATGGGTCCTAGGAAGGACTTTATGAAGTTGCTCAAATTTTTCCTCCTGTCAGCTCTGTCATCAGCTTATTCATCCCCACCCTGCTGGTGTTACTGTGTAGATCACATGATTGAGAGCACTGTGGAGGAAATGCTTAAAGCAGTTACTCTAGATTCTGAGTTACCCTTTGCACAGTGATACCTTGCAAACTGGCCAGAAACTTTATGGAAATCAAGCCATATGGTAGTGGTTTATAGCCGGAATCAGAAGACTAGATCAAGTCTGTGCTTCCCCGGTGGGAAAAAGGGAACAATGGGAAAGTACATAATTCCTTCTACCTGGCAGTGAGAAAGGGAGGTGAGTGCATCCCATGCTCAGACTCAGCCTTTTGGGAAATCAGCCATGGGATTTCACTCAGAGTGGATTTCTGTACTTGTGATAGTCCTTTCACGCTGTTGATAGCTAGGGCCCCTCCTCAGGTGATCTTAATACCTGGCGGGTTGGGGTAAGGAAGGGAAGAAGAATGTCAAAGGGACTGAGTACTTGTGTCTTCAGGGCAGGCAGCCAGGAGGACACCACGCTTTCTCATAAGACAACTATTTCTGAAGCCGCCATCTCCAAACCATCACTTGAAGACAGTGTTTTTGGATCGGTACCCCCAATGTATTTTTTCACTTGTTTATATGTAATTATACTGCTGTATATCCATATAGCACATAATTACATATTTATGTGCATATTTAAAAACGAAAGGCAATGAGGATAAAAAGGCAATATTTTAAAATAATAACAGCTAAGTTATATGGTGTTTATCATATACTAGGCATTGGCCTAAGTGTTTTTCATGCAGTGATTCATTTACTGTCTTGCTAAACGCCAGGACTTCATGTTCCCATTAGCAAATATCTCAAGGCACAGTTCATCATTAACAATAGCGAGTCTGACCCCATATTTCAACTATGTCCTTGAGCACTTCACATTCTTTTGGCTGGAATGATGATTATTCTGGATACTTTCAGCTAGAAGGATTATTACTGTTAGATATGACTAGATTGGCATGAGTTGGCACGAGAGTTCAGTGCTGGCTGTGACATATTTATTTGCTCATATTTTCTATCAGCAGTTTCTTCGCAGAAATTTTTTTAAAAACCTCTTTTCCAATTTATGAGGGGTAATTTAGTTGAAAACTTAGTAATACCATGGACAAGACCACTTAGATGGGGGAGCAGGTACCCAGTTATGGGTCATAATACAGCAAAGCTGAGGGGTATGAGAGAGCATCCATGTTCACGGAGAAAATTGACAAACCTACCACTTGAGGGCGCCAGAGTCAGTCTGTATGGTAAATACTAGCAAAGCTCAATTTCTTCAAGCTCTAGATGAAAACACATGAAAGAATTTCTAATTTTCCTCCTACGTGCTGACTGGCTGTTTTGAACACCCCTCAGCCTTGCATGCGTTATCATGGCAAGTGCTCACCTGGGAGGGAGGATCCGGGAAGGGGGTTGTAAATTGTTAGCCATCTGTGCAATGAGTAAGAGAATGCAAAGTCCCCACTTCTGTACACTGGCACAGACGCGTCAGACCACATTCCTCGCTTTTGTGTTTCCTGCCTTACGTCTCAGCTCTTCTGCCGGACTCCA
The DNA here is from genome assembly GCA_026230045.1 of Corynorhinus townsendii. NCBI lineage: Eukaryota > Metazoa > Chordata > Mammalia > Chiroptera > Vespertilionidae > Corynorhinus > Corynorhinus townsendii. The sequence continues at coordinate 158,517,832 of JAPDVU010000003.1, forward strand.
TAGGAAACATCTAAGTTTTGTCTAGAACCTCCCTTTCTTTGTCGGCTCGCCAGGAGAGGGGCCACCCCATTGCCTCTCAGATGGCTTATGAGGCTGTCTTCCCTGTGGGATCCTCAGAGTTAATGGGCTCCTGCTTCAAATAGGGCTGAAGTTTAGGCTACTGATTTTTAAATATATATATATATATATATATATATATATTTTTTTTTTTTTTTTTTTTACTGGAGGCCCAGGACACGAAATTCTTGCACGGGGGCGGGGTAATGTCCCTCAGCCCAGCCTGCACCCTCTCCAATCTGGGACCCCTCAAGGGATGTCCGACTGCCCATTTAGGCCCGATCTCACCGGGCAGTTGGACATCGGGATCGGGCCTAAATAGGCAGTCAGACATCCCTCTCACAATCCAGGGCTGCTGGCTCCCAACTGCTTGCCTGCCTGCCTTCCTGATTGCCCCTAACTGCTTCTGCCTGCCAGCCTGCTCACCCCTAACCACTCCCCTGCCAGCCTGCTCACCCCTAACCACTCCTTTGCCAGCCTGATTGATGCCTAACTGCTCCCCTGCCAGCCTCTTTGCTCCTAACTGCCCTCCCCTGCAGGCTTGATCGCCCCCCAACTGCCCTCCCTTGCAGGCCTGGTCCCTCCCAACTGCCCTCCTCTGCTGACCTGGTCCCTCCCAACTGCCCTCCCCTGCTGGCCATCTTGTGGTAGCCATCTTGTGTTCACATGGGGGCAGCCATCTTTGACCACATGGGGGCAGCCATCGTGTGTGTTGGAGTGATGGTCAATTTGCATATTACTCTTTTATTAGATAGGATAGAGGCCTGGTGCATGGGTGGGGGCCAGCTGGTTTGCCCTGAAGAGTGTCCCGGATCAGGGTAGGGGTTCCCTTGGGGTGTGGGGATGCCTAGGCGAGGGGCCTGTGGTGGTTTGCAGGCTGGCCATGCCCCAGCAACCCAAGCAGAGGCTCTGGTATCTGGGATTTATTTATCTTCTATAATTGAAACTTCATAGCCTTGAGTGGAGCCAAGCCTCCTGCTTGCTCTGTGGCAGCAGCCATTTCTGTTGGGATTTATTTATCTTCTGTAATTGAAACTTTGTAGCCTTCAGTGGAGGCCAAGGCAGGCCAGGGCTGCAGAAGCTTGGCTTCCTCCATTGCCAGGGGCAATCAAGCCTCCTGCTTTCTCCTGCTCCACGGCTGCCACCATTTCTGTTGGGATTTATTTATCTTCTACAATTGAAACTTTGTAGCCTTGAGTGGAGGCCTGGGCCCACAAGGGTGTGCGGAAAGTTTGGCTTCCTCCATTGCTGGGGAAACCCAAGCCTCCTGCTCTCTCCATGGCCACAGCCATCTTGGTTGGGTTAATTTGCATACTTGCTCCTGATTGGCTGGTGGGCGTGGCTTGTGGGTGTAGCAGAGTGATAGTTAATTTGCATATTACTCTTTTATTAGATAGGATAGATTTCAGAGAGGAAAGGAGAGAGAGATAGAAACATCAGTGATGAGAGAGAATCACTGATGGGCTGCCTCCTACATACCCCCTACTAGGAAATGAGCCTGCAAGCTCAGCATGTGGCCTGGCTGGGACTCCAACCTTGACCTCCTGGTTCATAGGTTGATGCTCAACCACTGAGCCACACTGGCTTGGCTAGGCTACTGGTTTTTTACATACTTGATTAGCTGTGCTGTAATTTCACCTGAGCCAAAATGGATACACACTGCTTGTAGCAGGACTTATTTCAGCTCTCTGTTCAGCGGATAAATTTCTGTTTGGAGCAGTTTTATATTTAAGAAGCTCTTCCCCAGTTACAACTTATTAATTCAAGTTCTGGCATTATAGGTAATCATGAAAATAGGATAAGAGGCAATATACAACATTATTAAAAAGCAGTTTCTAGAACTTGAGAAAGGAGAATGTGACATTGAGCCTACTGTAGAGAAATCCTAAAAGAGAAACTGTGAACTTTCAATTCTCAATTTGTCACCTTCTGGAATTTTTCTTTATTTGGCTGCAGGTGTATTCCTGAAAGGACATGGGAATGCATGTATGTGTTGTAAATTAGGAATAAGACTATACTGTTTATAAGTGAAATAATTTACCATGCGACTGGGGAACTGCTTCAAAGTCATTCTTTTGTGAGGCATAAGTGATGGCTGTCAAATTTAATTATGTGGTAAATCAGGAAAGGGCTCAATCATGCTTTTCTCAAAGTAGAGTGCACCTTCATTCATGCTGTCTGAAGCAAAAACAAGGTAAATCATTGTTAAAATAATATTAGTAATTTTAAAATTTGTTGTGTTAAGAGTATATGACTCTGAATTTAAAGGGTTGATTTTTCAGGTGTAGAACTTTGCATCCTGGGCCATTGACCCAGGGACATTATCTGATTCTACCAGAGATTAATCCGGGGCCACTGTGGAGAAGTTTTAGCAATTAGTTCATGGCCCAAGACATGTATGCAGTTACTAGTAAGTACCAAGTAAATTAGCGCAGAGGTCCTAATGGCTACAGAGTCACAGAAACCAGGGAGATTAATTCCACAAAGTTGTGTGTATTGGGAAATTGGAAAGATCCCTTAACTTGGAATCTGAAGGACTGGGTTCTAATCTTGATATCAACACATACCAGAGAGTTACTTAACTGCCTGTGCCCTCATTAAACCATTGGTAAAATGGGATAATGACGCCCATTTTATGGTGATGTGGTGAGGATTAGGCACAGTAGGTACTCAGTAGATGTACTTTGAACTTAGATTTTTCCGTCGGGAAGAATTTAAGGAGAATTGAAGTGACAGGGGCTACACAGTGAGGGGAAAGTGAGTGTCCCGTTGAACAGAGTTAAAAGTAAAGACCTAACGTGAGCATCTTGGCATCCCAGGGTAAGGATGTCCTTAAGCCCCTTGCCTGCTCATGCTCCCCCACCCAGGCCATTTGATAGGGAGTTTAAGGAATTACTATGGCTTCTAGCTTTCTTTTGTTTCTCTTCTATGCTGGACATAGTGCTATACGTTTTATTTATTGTTTAAAAAATTATTATACGGTATGTTTCCTTTGGTGTATAGTTTATGAATTTTAACATATACATAGATTCATGTAATCACTGCCAGGATACAACAGTTCTATCATTACAACTGCTCCCTCGTGTTATCCCATTATGGTCACATCCCTACCTCCCAACCCATGGTTGTCTGCACATGTAATACACATCTTCCACTCCTGTGGCACCATGCACTTCTCCTTCCTAACACACTTGTAGTTACCTGTTCGTGTTCTAGAGTGTTAGCTTCTAAAGCTTGGGAACTATGGTGTTCCCCTCCCTGCTATCACCCCAGTGTGCAGCCTGAGCCAGGCACATAGGAGAGGGGACTCCGAGACAGGTCTTAAATGAGTGAATCCTTACAGTTTACTAGGTGTACCAGTTAATAATGTGGATTTTATAATCACAGAAAACATGGTAATTTCAAGAGAAACATCGGAAGTGCTTTATTCAAAGTAATGTCCATCGCTAGCTACACATTTCCCCCATCTTTCAGGTAATTTGTGGATACCGTCCCAATAGAACTTTTCTTTTTTGAGGCAAACCGTTCAGAGACCCAATTTCCACTTCTCCCTATGTTTTGAAGTGCTGCTCAGAAAGTGCATGTGCCATCGATCAGAACAAGTGGTAATCTGAAGGAGCAAGGTCTGGTGGATATGGTGGGTGGGTTAATACTTCCCAGGCAAGATCTTTTAATGTGTCTTTAACCGGTTTTGAAGTGTGTGATGGTGCGTCATCATGAAGCAAAATTACTTTGCTGTGTCTTCTGGCACATTCTGGTGGTTTCATGATCAAAGTGTGGTTCAAATTGATTTTTTGTTGTTGGTAGCAATCAGTATTAACAGTTTCACCTGGTTTAAGAAACTCATACTACACCACACCTTCCTGATCCCACCAAACGCAGAGCATTGCCTTGTTTCCTAAAGTTTGGCCTTGCAGTCGATGTTGATGGTTGACCTGTATCACCCCATGATTTTGTGCTTTTGTGATTTTCAAAATAAATCCACTTTTCATTGCCAGTCACAATTTGATGCAAATTCAACACAATTCGTGCCGCTGAAGCAACATTTTACTGATGACTTTTCGGTTTTCAATTTGTCTTTCATTCAGTTGATGTGGCACCCATTTTCCTTCCTTTAAAATCTTTCCCATTGCTTGTAAACTATCGGAAATTGTTTGCAGAGCAACGTTTAATCTTTCTGCAAGTTGTTTTTGAGTTTGACACACAACTTCATCCAATAATGCTTGTAATTGTTGGTCTTCAAACTTTTTCGGTTGACCTTGACGTTCTTTGTCTTTCACATCAAAATCATCATTTTTAAAGCGTTTAAACCAGCATTCACAAGTATCTTGAGATGGAGCATGTTCCCCATAAGCTTCCTGAAGTATACGATAACTTTGAGCAGCACTTTTCTTCAAAATAAAGTAATGAATTAAAACTTCCCACAAATGCTCTTTTTTTTTGCACGAAATTTGACATTTTTAAGCATAAAACTATCTATGATGTTAACACTGTCAGCAAATTTGACATGAAGTTTTGAAGCTTGCTGTCAATACAACAAAATAGCATACATATTAAATCGCATCTATATCAGCATGTGTGTAACTCCATCTATTGAAAAAAATCCACATTATTAACTGGTACACCTAGTATATCCTAGTTTTATCTTGTTCTTTAGATAAGGAAGCAGTCGGGAGAAGGTAAGGAACTTGCCTAAGATCACATCCTAGTAAATTCCAGCCCAGGTGTCTTGCTGGGGAGCCTGTGCTTTTCTATGCTGACGCATCAGGACAGATGGGGTCTGTGTCTGTGGAGTCACTTGAAGGTGCATATGTACGCTACCCAACTTTTAAAATAACCTTGGTGTGTCCATGTGTTGACACCACATATACTCCTCTTTTTACCTGCATTGCCTATTAGCTCCCCTTTTCCAGAATATTCTTTCTTTCTGTCATTGTCCAAGCAGGTGACCGATAATGTACAGTATGACGAATTCTGCAGTATGGTGGGTTCAGGGTGCAGTGAGAATTTGGAGATGATATTTAAGCTGAATACTAAGCCGGTGGGGGGAGGGGGGAGGATAGAGCAGGAGGGGGAGGGTAGAGCAGGGGGGTTTAGCAGTGGTTGTGATGAGCTGCACGTGTGGGTGGGATCTGGCGTTCTGTGTGGGTGGGATCTAGAGTCAGAATAAGAGACTGGGTCAGAGGTTGCACACTGGGGCTTGTAGACTGGAGCCAGCTTCTGAGCAGGTGGTTAGACTGGTCAAAGAAATATGATCAGATTTTGTGTTTTAGGAAAAATTACCCAGGTTCCAATTCAGGTTGCAGAGTGGAGAAGTAGATTTGAGTGCCAAGTGTGCGTTAGGGCAAGCTTTTCGCCAGGGGCTGGAGGAGGGTGGGGCAGTGTATTTTAGCTTCACGCAGGTTGGTGGTGTGACCCCAGCCACATCACTCAGGAGGTGACCTCGAGCAGGTGCACTCGGTCCCTTATTTTCTTGTCTGTAGAATGGGGAGAGTTACCATTCCTGTAGAGTGGTTACTCATAGGTTTGGAGTAAGGCTTATTGAGCTACTGTGTATGAAGCAGCTAGAATACTGCTTACAGTGGAAGGCTTGGTAAGTGATGGGAAGGTGCCTAGACCCATCCCCGGGTGTCTCTGTGAGTCTGTGGTCTCTTACACTTTAACGGTTGGCCTGAAGTCGAAGCCTGTGGTAAGAGCCCACTTTCCCACAATAGTGAATCACTTACTTTAAGTTCCTTGCCCTAAGAGGACACTGAATGTTTTGAAATCTCTTAATGGACTTGGTTTTATCTAGTTTAAGGGCTTAGAATTTTTTTTCGACAGTTTTTGTCCAAAATCTTTTGCAAAACCCTAGTGTTTTTTCTTTTTTTAAAATTATGTTTTTATTGATTTTGAGAGAGAGAGGAAGGAAGAGGGATAGAGAGATAGAAACATTGATGAGAGAGGATCATCATCGATCAGCTGCCTCCTGCATGCTTGCTACTAGGGATAGAGCTCGCAACCCCAGCATCTGCCCGGCCCGGGAATCAAACCAATGACCTTTTGGTTTCTGGGTTGATGCTCAACTGCTGAGCCATACCAGCCGGGCACCTGGTGTTTATAACTGATCAAACTGCACTGCTCTGGTGGGAGTTGTCAAAGGAACTCCTCACTTAAGCACCCACCTCACTCCCCCGCCTAAGGCACCACATCAGAACCAGGAAGACAGTTTGGACACCACTCGTCTGGTCAGTTCAGGGGAATGTAAGCGACTTTCCGAGGTCACACAGTGAACCCAGGGCAGACTTGGGGCTAGAAAGTGAGTCTCCTGACTGCTTAGCAGCCCCCTTTCCATGAGACAAGGGGTTCTCAACTTTGGCTGCTCATTACAATCCCCAGGTGTGTGTGTGTGTGTGTGTGTGTGTGTGTGTGTGAGACAGGTGGGACCCCACCTTTGGAGATACTTCACTGGTCTGTGCTTGGTCCCCACATCAGCCAGTGTTAGTTTACGCAGTACGAAACAAACTTTTTGTGGAAAAATTGTCTTACAAGTTTTAGCTGTGAAAATTATTAATTGCATTTTTAAAATGAGCTGTACTAGAGGGTACTAGTGTAGTACTGCTGTGGGGAGGAGTTCTCACAAGGACAGTGTTGACCCCCTGGGCTCCACTCAGAAGTCCCCCAACCAGATGTCCTCTTGACTGTGCGCCCCTAGACCTATTGTCACCTGGTTGCTGTGGTTACTGCAAAGCGCTCGGCCTTGTTGAAGGAAATGCTTGGAATACTTGTCAGAAGAATTTCAGAGCTGCTTTTGCAAAATGCAGTAGCGTTCCATTGCAGGGTAGCCTATTTTTTCATGGGGCTTGGCCTGCTTTGGTTTGAGGCTTTAGAAACAAGATGACGGTGGTGTAACTGCACCTGGACCCTGAGATAGCCGTGCCTCTCCACCCCTCGCCTGCGCCCGCGGCAGCCTCCTCGGACACATCAGACACGTTCGCTGGGCTTTCACTGAAAGATCGGGCACAGGAGGACTGTGTGCGGGTTTTACTCCAGTGGTCTGGAGTCTGGGGAGTTAGATGCGTTGAGCAAGATTTTCCTTCCTTTTGCTACTTTTCCCAGATTGTGAGGGTGTAATATGACAGCATGTACTTTACTAATGTGGCAAATGTCAAGAGCCAGAGGTGGCTTTAATAGCTGCTGCCACCATTGCAGGTAGCGGTGAGCATCAACAGTCAAGATGTGTGGAATGACAGGACGTGTGGAATGACAATGTCTTATTTCTGTTGGCAACCGAGTCATAGGTATTGCCTTGCAGTCATAATAGGAGGAAATGCCAAGTTTCAGAAGTTTTTGAAAATAGAGATTCAGGGACTCTGAATTCCAGCCAAGGATGCCTGGGGTTGCGTTTTATTCTGCCTGCTTGGATTACTTCTCATTCTTTCTGTGCTTGTGCCTTACTCATCTTGCATGCTTCCCTCCGCCCCTCACGCCACAGCTCCCAGGATGCTATGTAAACATGCGCGCCCGCTCTTCTCCACGTCCCCAGCTCTCGCTACAGAATCTAACAGAGGCCTATCAAAATGTCCTGAAGCCCACATGACAGGACGCCCCGAGGTGGGCTGTCCAGGGCAGTGTGGCCTCCCGCACCAGGCATCCCCGGCCAGGCTCCTGCCTCCTGCCCCACCACAGAGTTGCAGCTTTCAGCCCTTTTTGCAGGAGGGTTGCTCCACCTTCAGGTGTTGCTTCTGTGACCCAGGCAGGGAGAAAGGGGGAAGGATAAAAGGCAAAACCCCGTACCCGTTGAGTTGTTCTTTTTATCAGGAAAACAGTAGCTTTTCTGGAAGTTGTACCCAGAAGACTTCCCCTTGCAGCTCCCGGGAGTGCACAGGGTCACATGACCACACAGCTGCAAGGGAGTCTGGGGAAGTATTTTTAGTGGCTACATTGCTGCCCCAAACCGAATCAGTGGTGCGACAGAAGGGGGCGTGGATTCCGGGTAAGCATCTGCCAGAGTCGGCCACATCACCTAAGCCTCCCAGGACTTGCCTCTTCTGGGCCACCATATCATCCAAAGTCTACTTATTTGGGCTTCAAGGCCCAACTTCTTCCTCCATACCCGCAGACAACACTGATCTATACATCTTAAATACAGGACTTTCGGAGTTAGTAGAAGCATCGGAATCTTCTAGGGCAGTGGTCAGCAAACCGCGGCTCGTGAGCCGCAGTTTGCCGCTCTATTGACTAATGAGTTTGCTGACCACTGTCTTAGTTCATAGGTCAAAGTTCAACTACTGAGCCTTAAATGCTTAGGTCAGTGGTCAGCAAACTCATTAGTCAACAGAGCGGCAAACGTGGCTCACGAGCCGTGGTTTGCCGACCACTGTTCTAGGGTAACCCCTCCCTTTGCTGAAGAACTGAAAAGCCTGGAAAATGACTCACCCATGATCCTATTGTAAGGTAATGATAGCAGCCACACACAGAGTGTATGCTGTGTTGCTTAATTGGCCACTTAACATAAATTACCATTTAACCCTCCCAGATACCCCCACCCCATACGACAGCTGTCACCTGCGTTTTGTTTGCTAGGAAAACATGGCACAGAGATGGTAAACAACGGGGACGGCCAGCCCTAGAGTGACCCGCTGATCCAGTGCCTGCACTGCCTCCCTAACCTTGCTCTGCCTCCCATGTAGGGGATTGGTGTCAGGGATGCCCTTAGAATCCATTTTTCTAATCCTCAAGTCATTGCTCTTTCCACTTAATTTTTCCCTGAGTGTCAGAGCTTACTCCTCTGTTTTTGTTACTTTAGTTGTTTTAATGTGTTTAAAGTGTTTCTCACTGCCTGAATTAGGTTAAATATCTTTTTACAATGGCATCCTTACGTTCACTCTCCTCTCCCTAGCAACATTTAAGTGATCTTTTAAAAACATAAATCAACTTTGCCATTTGTGCCGCGCCAGCACAGCCAAGGGTTCGGCAAGCCTGAGGGAGGGCTGGTGAAGGATGAAGAAAAGACAGACAAAGAGAATAAGGTGGGTCTAGGTGGATCTTCTGTGCCTGGCTAAGGCCACAGAGAAAAGATCCAGAAGGCAAGCTGATGTTTTACTTTATCGTTAGAGGTAAACAAGGTAGTGGTCACCATAGTTACAATGTTCTTGTGAGTTTCACCTGTTTTAGCAGCACTTGTTGCACCTCCCACAGCCCATCAGCTACCCAGGAAGGATCTAGGGAGGTCATAAGGTCAAGCTTAATTGTGCTAAGAGTGCTGTGCCCTCTAAGCTGGGACTTGTTTACTGCTGTGCCAGCAGATCAGTCAGAGGCTTAACCCTATAACCGCTCCCTACAGCCATTCCCATCTCAACCAATGGCTTTTGTTATTCTTAGCCTAAAGGCAACATCTTCATGTGTCCTGGCAGAGCTGAGTGGTCTAGTTGCTACCTCCCTCACAAGTCTGACCTCACCCCCTCCTTTCCTGCCTCACTGCCCTATTCAGCCACATGGCCATGGTTCAGTCTCCGCTCCTGCTGCTGCCTGGCATCCTCTCCCCTCCTTTCCTTATCTTGTTTCCTTCCAAGCAGCCCTCAGCCTGGTCCTCATGTCACAGGACGCCGCCTCCGCTGGGCCCCTCTGCAGGCTGGCCTCACAGCACCAAGTGAGGACCTCTCGTAGCCCTCACCAGAATTTCAGTCTTATGTTTACTTGTGTGATTATTTGATTGGTGTCTCTCTTTCCCACTGGATTAGTATTAGACCATGTCTGATATCTCTTTTATCCAGTCGTTTATCCCCACTGCTTACGTTTTTGTGCCTGTCATACAGAGAATGCTCAGTAAATATTTGTGACTAAAAAACAAACCAAAAAAACCCCACCAGTTTATCTCTCAGCACCTAGCACAGAATTGAGTGGAAAAGTTTTAAAGGGTACAAATAGAGTAATGGCATAGGTCCCCATAACCATACAATATCTTCCAGCATCATTCTAAGATAGATCAACAATGGTAGAGAGGCTGTTTAAGGGGACAGACTTGCAATGAGATACAATAGATAATATAGTGAATATAGAAGCAATATTGTGTTGTAATAATTACACTTGCAAGAGAGTATATCTTAATTATTCTAACCACCCAAAAAATAATTACATGACATGCTAACTATTGCTATAATGATAATCATAGTACAGCATATAAATGTATTAAGTCAACATGTTGTACACCTTAAATGTACACACTAGTGTATGTCAAATATATTTCAATTAAAAAAATAAGATGAGCCTAAAGAAAGTTTTATTTAATGGCTTCAGCTAATAAAGAACCCGGTATTGACGGTTGCAGGATAATAAGCCCAGCAGTCAGAAGTGGATGTCATGTGCACCTTAGCTGTGTTATCTCAGTATTTAATAGATCTTAATTGAGCTCCTTTTTCCCCCCATAGCTAAGATCTTAGGCATGTGTGATTCAAACATGCTTTTTAAAAACCGTTCCTTTTAGAATTGTCTAGAAATCACCTGACAGGCACTAAATCCATGGAAGGTGTGGGGCTGCGGGCTGCTCCTGGCTGTATGAGCAGCATTAGGGGCGGAAGAGGAAACACGCTGAGTGACAGCTGGAAGATGGGAGGAGGTAGGAAGCAGGGCAGGAGATGTGAATTGTGAAGCCTGGACTGGGCTGGGCGTCTAAGGGAAGATTGTGTTCCAAAAATTCAGGATATAGACCAAAGAGGAGTGGGCAGTTCTCAGAGAATATAAAGGCCTAAAGAGGGAAAATGAGTCCATCTATTTTCCTTGAAGAACCTGCCAAAAAGGGCCGATTCGAGGTTAAAGCTGGACTTCTAAACACGTATCTGTCTGTCTGGGATTTCACCTCCATCACCTCCAACACCTACACATCACCTTAAGTAGATCTGGGCCCCAGGGACCGAAATGAGCACGTGATCAGTTGGGTCCCTTCCGCCTGGTGGAGAGGCAGGGAGCTTCATCCCGAGGGTGGGGGAACCAGCAGTGACAAACCTGGGGGCCCTTCCCTGAGTATCTTTGCCGTGTTTTGCCCCCATGGGTGCAGACCCCAGCCCTCCAGGCAGATGCGCTGAGCCCGGTGGGCCCGGCCACGTGGGTGTATCGGACAGTGGCCTCGCTGTTCTCACGCCTCCCCGTCCCTCTCCCAGCAGGAATCGGAAGGCATTTGCTGCCACTACTGGTCGCTGTTTGATGGCCACGCGGGTTCCGGTGCAGCGGTGGTGGCGTCCCGCCTGCTGCAGCACCACGTGGCCGAGCAGCTGCGGGAGCTGGTGGAGATCCTGAGGAACTCGGCCGTCCTGCCGCCCGCCTGCCTGGGCGAGGAGCCCGAGGGCGCGCCCGCCGGACGTGCGCTCACCCGCGCAGCCTCGCTCCGCGGAGGCGTGGGGGCACCCGGCTCCCCCGGCACCCCGCCCACGCGCTTCTTCACCGAGAAGAAGATTCCCCACGAGTGTCTGGTCATCGGGGCCCTTGAGAGCGCATTCAAGGAAATGGTAGGTATGGCCCAAGAGGCCGGGACGACGGGGGCTGGGAGGTCACTGGTGCCAAACTCTTGCTTCTTCTTATTTTTTCTTATTTTTGTTGATTTCAGAGAGGAAGGGAGAGGGAGTGAGAGTAGAAACATCAATGATGAGAAAGAACCATCCATCTGCTGCCTCCTGCACGCCCCCTACTGGGGATGGAGCCCGCAACCCAAGCAGGTGCCCTGACCAGGAATCAGAGCATGACCTCCTGGTTCCTAGGTCAAGGCTAAGCCACACGGGCTGGACTTAAACTCTTGCTTCTTAAAGATTATCGGATAGGGCATGTCCACTTGTGGCTGGCTCCACAGTGACATCTCCCTTTTATAATAGGGTTTCCATTCTCATAGAAGTTGGCAGCAAGTTAGAGTTCCTGGCATCGCGTGCTGGCCAACATGAAAAAGATGAAAGCGAGTGATGGTGCATGAGGCAATAGGCTTATTAAATAAATGTATGCATTATTGCTTCTCTCGGGCAGGCTCATATTGATGCCAGCTGGTACACTTCCACTTAATTGAAATGAGCGTGGTCGCCATCTGTTATATACATGTGCCTGGGGTCCAGGTGTTTGGGGAAACAGAGCTTTTAGTAAAGTGCTCAGAGTGACCCCCTTCTCACAAATGTGATCTGAGAACAGCTATTTTATGTGATGCATGGCGATGTGGTTCTCACTGCTTCTCAAAAGTACGGGCCAATGTCCAAGAATCATTTGTTCTGCTTGGGAACATGGGTTTGTTTGTACATTTAAGTTTGAATGTGTTGGATCATCAGAATCAGCCTCCTTCCCCGTCAGCCTCACTCCTAGAGCACACTCAGGGAGAGAGTGCAGCTGCTCCCAGGCACATAGAAGGGGGGCCCGCTTCATTGGGCACCCCCTTCCCTCTCTGAGATTCCTTTCTATGGAGGCAATGATTTGGGTTTCAAAGATTTCCTCTCCTGAGCTAGCAGCAACCTGCATGCAGACAGAGTCAGAGATAAGTAGGGATAGTCTAAGGACATGAATAAGGTGAATGTGCGGCCATGTCCTAAAAGCCTAGACATTAAAAATGATGGCAAACTGTTAAGTGAAGTAAGAGCAGCTAGAGTGCTAATGGCAGCAGAAAAGCAAATAATATTACACAGCGTCATCCGATTTGTTTATAAGGCAAAAATAGTTCATATATTTGCACCTCAACCTTACACCCTTTCCTCACTCTAACTCATCCCTTCTTTGGTCCCAGTGTCTCTCTCCTGTCACAGATAGTAGTTACCCTTCGAGTAGCTGGTGGTTTAAAGTGCTCTTCTGTCTCCGGAGTGACTGGTGATCTTCATTTCCAAGAAAAATACAGGGAGGCTGGAAAAGATTACTTAGGGGAAAAGGAATCATGGTAGTAAAATCAACTCCTACTGGGGCTTGGTATCATACCAGCTCACTCTCCGGCTCTCATGGAACTCGGATGTGAATGAGTGTTCTAGACCCAGTGTCCTGAACGCTAATATGTAATTGAGGTAGAAATTTGACAATGGGCTTATGGCCCTCGTGGGAGAAAAGTGAAAAACAAAAGAAACGGGGTTTTTCAGTCATTGCTAGTGCCATGACACCTTTTCCTTTTTACTGGGAACTGCTATATTCTCAGTTTTATCCACCAGAGGCCAGTGTCACCTCGAGTCAGATCTCCACAGGGTCTCGGGCCTTTTCTGGCCATTGATGGCTCCGGGTTACTAGCAGTGGCTTTACTTGAGATGAAAGTCCCATTCGGAAAAATACTTAGTAAGGAGCCTCGTTCTTGTCATTTACTTTTATTTTTTTTCCCCGCTTTTAACTAGCCAGTTCATGATCTGACATTTTTCTTGGAAATTTAATTGTTATATTTTCCCGTGTAATTCAGTCAAGCCAATAAATTCAGGGGTGGGCAAATGTAGGTTGACAGTTGTGAATATGCAAAACAGAATTTATTCTTGTATTATTATTAATTATTGCATTATTTTCCACATGAACAGCTGTCAATCTACTTTTGCCCACCCCTGTATTTGTTGAGAACTGACTGTATGCCAGGCCTAATTGAGAGAAGAGCAAAGCTGGGTATTAAACAAGTAAGATATAAATGGGAAGGACCTTGAGAGGAGAAGTGTTGGTGACATATGAGTCAGATAAAGAAGCAAGCTCAGGGTTTTCTGGAGAAGTGGGTCGGGGAAACGGGGGAGGGAGGGGGTCAGGGAGGAGTGAAGCAGACAAAACGTGGGAGGCTGAGGGTGTTCTGGGCAGAGGAAACCGTTTGCATGAAAAACATCAGAGAGAGGACCCAGACGAGCCGCAGGCAACAAGTTGACGTCCACCATGGTTAGAAGGTAGATTTCAAAGGTAGGAAGGATGTGAAGTGAACCGAGAGACAGTCTAGAACCCACCTATGGAGGACCTGGTGTGCCATGTTATGAATTTTCGGCTTTAAAACTCTCTCTTATGCTCCAGTCCATCCCACCCCTTGGCTTCCTCTTCACACTTGAATTTTCCCCAGATTGTTCTTTTTGGCCCCCAAAATGCCAGAGACGCCCCCCTGGACTGGGCAGCCTGTATGGCCTTATCAAGTGAGATGCTCACTGTTCTTTGGTTTTCATGGTGCTTGGTGGGGTGGCCCAGCTCCCTGCCCTTAGTCATCATTAACAGCCCCCTTTTCCTCTCCAAGTGTTCCTGTTTGGATTGTGCTTATGTTTATACTAATTAAAGAGACATGTTCTTATTTTTCCTTTGCTTCATCAGGGACTTCAGAAAAAATTTCTCCATTGTTATGGAAACAGTGTAAGACTTAGCCATTACATGGCTTGGGAAATTACACAGTGTATTCTCGGTTTAATGGCCTGAAAGGCCATCGTCAACTCTCTCCTCTCCCTCTCAGTATTGGGTCTTTGAGAGTCATTGTTTCAAGGTAAACTTTGGTCTTTTGAAATGTTCTCGCCTTGGCCTGATCTTGGACGTTCCTCCCTCCGCAGGCCTTTCAAGGGGAGAAGGGCAGGTTTGTAATTTCCCAGCCACTCCTACATTCTTTCCTCACAATAGCCAGCCGCTCTCTAGCTTTCCTCTTTCTGGGTGTTCTTTAGGTCTTGCAGGAAAACTCAGTATTAAATAAGACCCAGTCATTTCAGCTTTCTCTCTTATTTTAATAACTGAAACGTTCACAAGCTCGGCGCCTAAAGCCTCAAATTTGCCTCACTGATGACATTTCTGTAGTGTCTCTCTCTCTCTCTCTCTCTCTCTCTCTCTCTGTCTCTCCATCTCTCTCACACACATACCTTTCTCAGTCACAAGTATAGATTGAGCTAATATTTTGTAAACTCATTCTTCTAGACACCATGAGGGTCTATAAGTAAAAGAATAGATTTTATTTTAGGGGCATTTGTAGTCACGCATTATATGAATATAGAGATAAATATACAATATCTCATTTATTTTGATGTTCTAAGTAGCCTTAAGGAGGATGGTGCATGTTAATATCTGTCTGAGAGGGACAATCTGTTAAAAAGATTCAGAAACATCAAGCCAACATAAATAGTATTTATTCTACAAAAAAGTAGGTATTAGTTGAAAATAGAGACTAACAGAAGTGGGGGAAAATTCTTTGAACAGTTTCATCAACTGTCGGAGGCTTCTTTGAGGCCACTGCTTTCCTCCTCTGCCCCCAGGCTGCCTGGCACTTGCGTAGCTCGGGGCGAAGGTGACTGACCACTGGCCTCTTAACGCTTACAGTGTGGGCTGGCAGAGGCCCCTTAGAGTATCTCACCTTGGCTCGCCCTTCCTAGTGAGAAGGATTCATAGCCAGTCCTTCCTGTGGCCACCATGGCTTCCTAAAAGGACCGGGATTTCAGAACTTTCTGACTTACGTCAGTTCTGCTTCCCAACAATGCTCTGTAACAGTGCCAACTTTAGCAGCTAAGTTTTGTCACCTATTGTGTATAGGTTGTTATTTGGCCCAAGATGATAGATGTGAATAAAACAAATGACTATAATAGCCTCCCTACTTCCCCACCTACAAAAACAGGGTGAATAGTCAGCATTTCAGATTCTTGAAGGAAGTCGCTTTCATTGTTGGTATAATTGTGGTACCGCAAATGGCAAGCTGAGGTTTCCGAGTTCTTGTCCTACAAAGTTTGATGAATAAAAATTCGTGGACTAAAAGATTTTATGCAAAAGCGTGGAAATTTATTGCAAGTGTATACAGACTCCCACATGGGGAGGGGGCCCCCAAAGGGGAACCAGTGAAGTGTCTTTGTCTAAGGATTTGTAAATGCTGGCAGCTTCTTTGTTTATACATGCTACTTCCTAATTGGACCCTTCCTCAGTTTATGTCCCCCGTATATTTTCCTAATTGGCCCCTAGGCAGGAGAATCTTAAAAATCTGTCTTATTTCCTTTTCAGAACAGGTATAGATGCCTCACCACAGTGAAAAATGTTCTAGAATATGGTTGTTATGAGGGAGGAAAATGGAAGTATTTTAACTTGTAAAGCTATCTGTTAGTGAGTAAATGAATGGAAATACCACTCAGCTCAGCTTTGCTGGTAAAAACCATATGGTAACACAATGGTGACAAAGGAGGATGAATGCAAACTTTATAGTTTAGAAATTCTTGTATTTTAAAAATTAGCATATTCATGGTTAAGCTGTGGACCTGCGTGTCTGCCTGGATTTAAGCTAGAGTTTTGTTTTGTCTTTGTTTCTGGTAGATCAGCAAGTTCCTCCAAGAAGGAATGGGCATGTGATTCCAGCAAGAGCCAGCAGGTGGCAGTATTAGGCAGTAGTACTGGTTTTTTCTCTTCCCCATTGCCTGGCTGACAGATTGGCTTGTTCTCAGAATAAACCAAAATCAGACCTAAATACTAAAACCATGCAGAATCTTATTATTTGTGACGGACACTGTTAGCAGTGTGTTCAGAGCTATGTTTTAACCGAGCTAGGGGGAGCTTGCCAAGTCCTATTGAAGCTACCCAACCCTCGCTGCCTTGTGCTGTCTGATGCTTTCCTTTCCCAACCTGAAATTGGTAGGAAACAAAGAACGATCCGGGGTTGCATCATCTGGGACTTTCAAACCAAATTACAACCATCCCCAGCAATGTATTTTCTGTCTTGCCGCTCTTCCCTGCCGAATTGGTCTGATGCGGCACACATCTCTTTTTCCCCCTCATTGTTCCCACTGTCTTGCAATAAAAAGAAGCAAAATAAAACCCCAAGCCTTAAAAATCGGATTCATTCTTTTGATCTAGAGATAAACCTTGGTTAACTATAATATTTATGCAGACATAATCCAAGCTAAATCAGTCCTGCTCGGTAGGAAGGAACCTTGAGGGGTCTACAGGGCTCTTGTTGAGCAGATAAGTCAGTCATCTCGTTAATTGAATCTCCTGAGTCATTTAAGTTTATCCTTTTAGACCGTACTTGAAAAGGAATGATGATATGTGCATGGTTTTTACTAGTTTTTCTAGACTTATGTCTTGAGGTTTGCTGATTTCCTCATTTTAGCTAAAATAGTTTAGCCAAATAGTTTTAGCTAAAATGGGGAAGTATTAAAATTGGTCCTTGTTTAGCACAAAGCAATTTTCCCCATGATTGCATGAATATAAAAACCCCAAACCTGAGGGTTTTTAATAAATAATAGTTATGCATATTTTTGTATGTTTTACCTAGAGTGTGAGAAATTAAAGCAAATTGGAAAAGTTGAGAGTTTGAAGAAAATAGGTAGCTGATTTAATGGTAAATATATCTTTGTTGACTTCATTTATCAGGTTAGATCTGGTAGTAAAAGAATCATCCAGATGGTCCTTTAATGTTCCTTTTAATGCTAAGATTTTGTGAAACATCTTCTAAAGAGGAGTAGGTGGTGTAGGAAGAAAATTAATGTGCTATTTTAGCTTCTAGGGAGGGGAGAGGGAAGCAGTTATTTTTAGAATATGTTCCAGTTACACCCAGTTTTAGGAGAAATAGAGAGTGTATTTTAATGTCAGTGAATCCTTCAGGGTGACGAAGTCTATGGAAACACAGCTTTCAAATCCTTGTCACTGTGATTCCAAAGAGCAGACTTGTAGTTAAGAGCGTATGTGCGTGTGTGTGTGTGTGCTTGCATAGATATCTTACCACACAAATAGGGGTTTGGGTGGAAAGCATGAACATATCAGCAAAGTGTCTTGGATAAAATGTAACTAGACTTCAGTCTACTATTTATGTGAAAGTGCTGCCAAATTTAGCATTCCTTATGCTGGGGGAGCTAAAGAGGGAAAATAGTTGAAACACAGGAAAAGATGAAAGAAATGATTTAAGTTAGGAAAAAACCATTGGATCACTATTAATGTAATAGCATGGGATAACTAGGCAAGCTAACAGGAGTGTTTCCCCAAAATTAAAGGCAAATATGAACTCTGCCGTAGCAGAAAGTCTTAGTGCTGCACACTCTGCCTCCGTTTTTTGAGAAGGATTACATAATTTTATAATCAGATTTTCTTGTGATCTAAACCACGATACTGCATGTATGATGTATGGTGCAGAATAAACTTGCCTGTCTGAGCCCCAGAGGACTCTGCCGTGGCCTCTGTGTCGCAGAGCAGCCCCCCCACCCCGCCGTCCCCAGGATCACTCCCCGGATGTAAGTCTGTCAAGAACCGTTCATACCCCAGTCCATGTACAGCATGCAAGCAGGGGATGCCCAGGGGGGTTTTCATAAAAATTGCCTTTCATCCAGACTTGAAGTATTTACACAAATATTGATTCTGGATGTGAAAGGATGGTTTCTGAGTTAGAGCAGTTCCTTCCAATATATAAAAAGTAGTAATAATTGGGTGTGGACTTCACATACCAATTTATATGATAATTTGATGAAATACATATCTATCATAATATCAACTTGATATTATTTATTTTAAGTGTAAGAAAATGAATAAATCCACCCACAAACGCCTTTGTGGGCAGGATTTTGGTTCTGTTTGTGCATAGTTGGGAGGTTAAACAGACAAAACTTGTGCCAGCTGGATGCTTGCTTTCTCTTCTCTCTCACTTCGGTTTGACAACCCTTCCTTGTGGCCATCCCGGCCCCTCCTTCCCTTCTCCCTCCAGCCATCCCTGTGAGCTTCCCAG
This sequence comes from Corynorhinus townsendii, assembly GCA_026230045.1. Classification (NCBI taxonomy): domain Eukaryota; kingdom Metazoa; phylum Chordata; class Mammalia; order Chiroptera; family Vespertilionidae; genus Corynorhinus; species Corynorhinus townsendii. Next base: position 158,536,493 of record JAPDVU010000003.1, read on the forward strand.
AACACTCAGTCGTTCTGGTCATGGGACTGCACTAACTGAATTGTGGGTTCCCACTTACTTACCTGAGTGAGCAGTTATTTGCATTGTAAGCTTTTCATTTGTGAATCGTGAACACGCTTCTCATGTTATAGCAGAGAAAAGATGGTGGGAGATCCTTTTGAAACCCAGGCATTTTTAGTTGTATGACTTTATTTGCCCTCTTACTAGACATTTCTTAAGCTACCTTTAACCTGGCCCAGTGTAGGTGTTGAGGGTGTAGCAGTGCTCTCAGTCACGGAGTTCCAGGCTGTGGGAAGGCTCTAGATGGCCTGCTAAGCCCCTCACACATACCATCTAATTTAATCCTCACAACAGGCCTTTCAGAAAGCTGATTTATACAGTTTAAGTAAAGTCTTTGAAGGTAGTCCTCATGCTTGACCCTTGTGTAGCTTCCTTTTAAAAAAAAGGTCTCACATGTTGATTACTGACTTGGCCTACTAGTGCAGAAAAATGTCAACAGAGAAAAAAATCATCCTTCCGCTAATTTCCCAATAAAAACACCCAGTTGCCCAGCAGTAGTGATCTAGCTTTTCAGGGACGTGGTTAGCCGCGGGCATCCTGGGTGCAGCTGGGTGTGAGCGCCTCTCCCGGGCGACTCCTTACAGACCCAGCCTGGTTCCTCTCCAGTGTCTCCTCTTGGAGTTGTGCCTGATTGTATTACCGGTTTCCGCCCAAATCCAGTGGGAATGGGCCGGTTCTGCCTGGTTTTCTTGGCCAGGAACCTCTTGCTCCTGAAAGTCTTGTGAGAAGACAAGCAGAGGAGTCCGCCGCGCATGCCCAATGGCGGAGCCTTGCGCAACTTTGATGCTGTTGTTCGCTTACTCCCTTGCTGGAGCTTTCCTTCACCTGCTTCTGAACTGCCATATGACACCCCCCGCCCCTCCCCCCACACACACACACACTCTTCCTCCACCCCCTCCCCAACCTCCGCACTCCTCAGCCCTCCATCTGCCTTTCCCCTTTCCCACTTCATTCCCAGTATGTTGGTTTCTCCCAGCTCCTGTCTTGGTACTTTTTATCTCCTTACTTTTTGACCAAAACCCTGTTCCTATTCTGTGGCCTCAACTCAGGCTCTTTTTTGTCTAGTTTCCCATTGGTGTTTATCTAGCTTTGTATCCCCACGTCTGGCCCTGGAGGAAAGCCATTGCTGATAAATGCTGGGTTACTGAATTCTCTCTCACTTTGCACGAGGAGCTGGCCAGAACCGCTGAGCCACCAAGAATCACTCAAGTGCCCTGGCCCTCGGTCTGCCAGTGGCACCCTCACAGTCAGCCCAGACACCATTTCTTCCTCTTCTCAACTTATCATTCAACCGCATTCTCCCTCCCTCTGCCCCACTAGCAGATTGCTACTGGGCTATTTTAGCTAGCATTCAGTTGCTTTTCCTAACTAAACTTCCATTTTCTGAAGTAACAGAACCCTTACTTCTGTCAATAGAATTTCACAAAGCTCTGTCTCGAGGATGATGTACATCTGTCAATAGAAGTGTTGGTCTATTTTTAATTTTCTGGGGGACGCCTCCTTAGGTGGCAAGTAATAACATATGCTTTGGAGGAAGAGAATTGAATTGGAATCCAGACTCCACTGAGGTTACTACTCTGGTCATGAGGATGAGATGAGGCTCTATATGTAAAGTGCTTCGCGCACCAGCTGACATTGAGGATGAAAGTTGACTGTTACTGTACATGTGCGTCACTGTCGTGAATCAGTGGGAAGAGGAAGTCAGATCTGAATACAGAAGCTTTTATATCTTTTGATCAGTAAGACAGGAGGTTGACTCCTGTCCGCAGGGAACAGAGGACACTGTCCTTCACGTCACCTCTCCCTCCTAGCTGTAAAAGAAACTATTGATTGGAGACTTCGGGGTTAAAATCATTGACCAGGACCAAGTACATGGCCTCGTCAGCCTTTCTATTGTATTCTCCACGTGGCAGCTCAGACAGCCCATACAAAGCCTACATTTTCCATAAGCTATGTTATTTATTTACTACAGTTTTATTCTTCTCATTTTTGCCTGGTTGTGTCTGTTTGCCACCCCCTGCTTCCTGCCTCTGGTCTGCAGATGGTCTGGCAGGCCACAGTTTCATGCCGGTGTCCTCTCCAGAAATGCTCATTAGGGGACCGAAAAGCAAGTGCTGAGGATCTCTTGTCTCTTTGAAGCACATTCAGACCTTAGGGAGCGATGCTAGGAAAGCCTTTGATACATGTTCCTGTGCAATCCAACACTAACTTCGTTTTCTTCCCCAGGACCTGCAGATAGAACGAGAGAGGAGTTCATATAACATATCTGGTGGCTGCACAGCCCTCATTGTCATTTGCCTCCTTGGGAAGCTGTATGTGGCAAATGCTGGGGACAGCAGGTAAGCAAACTAACCTCCTGGTTCTTACTGGTGTCTATTGCCTTTTGGTAATTTTTATCTTTGGAAAAAAATGATGAGAAAAGAGATAATTCCACTTGGAATTAGGCATTGATAAAGAGCAGTCTTCTCCATCTGAATACAAATGCATTTAAGAAGAATCATCAGGCTGGTACTGAAAGGCAAAGGCATCTTATCCATAATAGCAGTTCACATATATACCTTAACACAAACCGGTAGGATCCACACGGATTTTGACTTCAGAACCTGGTTTTTAATAAAAGCTTAGCAGAGGCATCATATATGAGAGTGATGAGGAGGGAGGAATGGAATTTAATGAAGTGGGTGTTTGGAGGGGACACGGGAGGACTCCCCAGCTGGTTCCACTTCTGCTCAGTGACTGTCCCCTCCCAGAAGCCCAGCAGTTTTTCCTTTTATGCATATGCCCTTAGCGGCTGCCTTCTCCTCTCTTCAGGTTCTACTGAAAGTCCAGGGGGTTATAGTTAATGATTATCCAGCATTATGAGGAATAAGATCAACTTGTATTTCACTTTTATTTTAAACTAGAGACCTGGTGCATGAAAATTAATGCACTGGAGCGGGGCATCCCTCAGCCCAGCCTGCCCCCATTCACAGCCTGGGAGCCCTCAGGGGCGGGAGGCAACCCAGTGATCAGAGAAAGGCAATGCCCCATCACACCTCTGCTACTGCCACTGCCGGCAGCGCAAGCCTCAGCCAGGCCTGGTTACCTGAGCCTTGGACGGCCCTGGGCGGCTGGGCAGCCGATATCCAAGGCTTGCTTACACCTCAGGCTGGCCCTGGGTGGCTGGGGGGCTGAGGGGACTGGGGGACTCCGGAGGCAGGTGCCCTGGCGGTACTGAGGGGACTGGGCGCCGCCATCTTTGAGGGAGTGGCAGTCAATTAGCATATTACCTCCTTATTGGCTGTGGGCACCACCATCTTTGAGGGAGTGGCAGTCAATTAGCATATTCCCTCCTTATTGGCTGTGGGCTCCGCCATCTTTGCAATGGCATGAGGGTCAATTAGCATAATCCCTATTTATTAGATAGGACTAGAGGCCTGGTGCATGGATTTGTGCATCAGTGGGGGTCCCTTGGCCTGGCATGCAGACATCCCCAGAGGGGTCTCAAATTGTGAGAGGGCACAGGCCAGGCTGAGGGACCCCACCGGTGCATGCTTGGGGCCAGGGAGGGACTGCAGGAGGGCTCCAGGGCATGTCCAGCCCATCTCACCCAGTCCCAATCAGCAGCAAGCTAACCTACCTGTCGGAGCATCTGCCCCCTGGTGGTCAGTGCGTGTCATAGCTACCGGTCGAACAGTTGAATAGTTGACAGGTTGCTTAGGCTTTTATATATATATAGATAACCAATGTATCTTCATTTTAGGTGTGGATAATTTTTAAATTATAGACTGTGAAAAGTGTTCTAATATTTATTGCATAATTCTCTGCCCATTTAGTAACAAAGGATGTTGGCCTTATAGCAGGACTTTTGCTAAGGACTGACTCTTTATTCTGGACTCTAACCACATTGTCCTCAGAGGAGTGACTTCCTACACAGGCCAAGATCTTAGGATGCTCCCACTCCTGTCCCTCCCTCTCCTACCTGTGTGCTCTGGCCCTGCTTGAGGCATTTTCCTCCTCTCCCTCCCTCACGCCTCCCCTGTCTCCATCAGGTTGTGGCTGCTGCTCTGTGGCCTGGAAGATCAGCTCCCTCAGGCAACCAGGGAATTCTCCTTAACTTTATAGTCATGCATTGCTTCACAACAGGAAGACATTCTGAGAAATGTGTTGTTGGGTGACTTCGTTGTTGTGTGAACATCTCAGAGTGTACCAGCACACACCTGATGGTATAGCCTACTACACACAAGGCTGTACAGTATGAGCTTATAGACCACCTCACATCTGTGTTCGGTCATTAACTGAAATGAAATGCCGTTGTGTGACTCCTGATTGTACTTCCACTTATAATGCAGGTGGAGTCTGAGGGAGGCACCATTCCCCCTGGTAGAGCATCCATTCCCAGTTTTGCTGCTAAAGATTTGGAGGCCAAAGGAGAGTGCACTGCCAGGGCAGCAGTATTTGGGGTTGGAAGTGGGTGTCTTTGAAGGTCTGTTTATGTTAAAGTGTGTGTGGATTTCCGTTCTACTCGAAGGTATCTCAGTTTCAACATGAAATTTTATACATGCTGCCATGTTTATTCCACGGTCTCCATTCCCTGGTGTCGCTTCAGAGTCCTGGCAAAAGAGAGACTCCAGTTTAGAGTCATGGTCCATGGAATGAAGAAATGAAAGGGAGCCAGCCAGGAGCGGGGAGGCCCAAGAAGGCATTTATCCCCCCACCCCTACCCCCCTCCCGCCAGGCCTGCAGGGACCAGTGAGCAAATGCTACCGCAGACCCAGGGAGCTGGGCCACAGGTGAGGGCCCTGGGCAGGGGCTGTAGGAGAGAATGGGAAGAAATACTCTGCAGTCTCTCTTCCCATCCCCCATCCCTTGCCAGGCTTCCCATTGGCTGAGCACGGGTGACAAGGGGCCCAGGGAATGCAGGTCATAGAGGCCAGTGAGCCAGGACACAGGCACAGGCATAGGCCAACACTGCATCCCCGCGGTGGGGGCAGCAGAGGATAACCAGCACGTCCGCCGCTCCTTTTCCCTTAAAGACAGGAACTCTCCGTCTTCAGGGGCCTGTAAGACACACACTGAGGATCCAGCTTCTGGGCCTCTTATTCTGTCCGGATCTTGAGCTTTTTGGGAGACAGATGAGCAGATAAAGAGGTGATGTCCTCCTGTTCTGAGTAGCACTGAATCTGTGATTCATATGCACCTTCTGTCATATGTCTGGTTCTGTGTCCTTTGAAATTAGTTTGCTTTCCTAGCCCTTTCAGGGACTGAGGTGGTGCAGGGCCCTGCTTCCTGGGGACAGGCCCACCCCTCATCCCAGGTGACCCCAGACCCAGAAGGTCACTCAGCTCTGCCCCAGAATATCCTTACATTTGGTTATTCTTTTTAGAGACGCCGCTTCTCCTTAACATCTTTTTCTGCTTTTGGAACGTGGTTTTCTTCAAAGCTCTAAGCTCTTTAACTGAGCGCCCCCCACCCCCCTCCCAGCCAGGCCTCTGATCCTCACCCCAGTCCAGCACCTCCCAGTCCTGCGTGTTCATCTTCTGAACTCTTGCCATTTTTCAAACAAGTGCCAGTTTCTAAATCAGATCTTAACTTCCTCATCTATAAAAAATGTGGTAGGCATTGTACTAAATCCCTAAACTTTCTGGCATTCTCTTGATTATCCTATGAGAAGTGACACTTTTGGACAGTAAAGTGGTTTCTCAAGGTGGTTTTTTTTTGTTGTTATTTTAACTTTTTTAGAGTCACTTTTTGAAATTTTAGTGTAAATGAAGCTCCCATGTTTCTAAGGGTGTGCAAAAGCATTCTCTTTTACATGTTATTTCCAGTAATTTTATCCTTATTAAAGCTGTAAAGCACCCAAAGAAAAAATTACCCTATGGCAAAATAGCATCTCTAAAACCTAATAAGCTGAATTATATTTATCTTCTCCTGGCCCCAGTATCCGGATATGAATTTGGGGTTTTATGGCTGGTTGGGTTTGCTGTTCACTTGCGGGTCACATGTCATGTGGGAGCCTTGGAGAACTGTGAGCTGGTCTTTGTATGCACCACCCAAAGGACACTTACTCATGAGGGTGCTATTTTCAGCTCTTGTATGAACAATATGTATTTCATATCCTCTTATATGGAATCATTGTCCAGTTTACCTACCGATACTACGTTATAGGTATTTGAGTGTACAAAGATATTCAGTTAATCCCAAGAAACAGCAGTCTCGTAACTTTGGGCCTATGTAAACGTAGGTCAGTTATCACTTAAGGACAAGTAGACCTGAATTGAGGGCTCCATGTAAACAAATGAGTAGAGCTGACAGAGGATTCTGCAACAGGGTTCTCATGAACAAAGCGCTGGTTTTTGTTCTTTATTGCCAGATACTGGCTGCTGCATGTTTACTGTAAATCCTGACAGCTTTGAGAGTGAAAGCAAATCTTTGTCCTAGGTCCGCTACCCCGTGATTATGCACACTCAGGGAAAGAGCTGTGCACTGGTTTGATACGGAAGGTACCGATGGTCAAGAACTGTTTTCTAAGCCATTTAGCTGTGGCTCATCTGATGTACCAGCAGGTGCATTTGTGCTGCGGGTTGTGTTCAGGTGAAGCCTGGTGATGTTTGTGGGTTACTGGTGTTCGCATCAGCGACCCCCCTCAGGGTATGATGGTCCACAGTGGTGCCCGGGGACTGGTCCACAGCCTGGGACGAACTTGCCCTTCTCCCCTCAGCTGAGATAACCAGCCCTGGAGGCATATGCCCTAACTACTTAGTGCACACCAATTGCTTCATTTTTCCCATGCAGAGGCAGCCAACTCTGCACCTCGGGGACCCTAAGGACCCAGGAAAGAGCCAGATGGTGGGTGGATTTCCACTTCCAGCACAAAGGAACTGGTGGCATGCAAATGTCATGCAAAGCAGTATGCAAACTATCACCCATTGTGTTCCAGCCATCCACTCTTGGGGCTCCAGTGATTCTTCCGTTTAAGAAGATGTTTTGACTCCATTTTAGACAGTAATTTCATTTTGTTTCTAGAGCCACGGCACTGAGGCGGCAAAATCATTAGGCATTATTTCAATCAGTGTCTCAAGATTTAGCAACTGAGACTAGGGGAACTCCTTCACATTCAAGAAGCCATCTAATATTTGTTAAACTCAGGATCTGCTCTTGTCAGATTCATAGTACCAGCAGGAATAAGACATCTAATAAGTGTTGGGCACATGGTAAGAACTGTAACAGAATCAGGTTTAATTCTCCCAGCAATGTAGTGAGAAGCAGGCAGCATTAATATTAGATACAGATTGCGGCTCACCGAAGTGAATTGTTTGCCTGTGTCCCTCGGCTGCGAAGGAGCAGGGCTACCATCCCTTCCAGGGCTGGACATCAGAGCACCCCTTCTCGGCACCCCTAAGTTCTCAGCCAGCGCCCGTGCCGTGGAGTTCCCATCCATGCCAAGACACAGGGTCTTCCTCTTTTGCTTTGCACATTTGAACATCTCTAAAATCAAGTTTCTAGTGAACATTTTCCTTCCTATTTGTGTGTAAAATAATGGCACACCTTATGCCCAGTGGCTTTGATTTCACTTAAAGTGGCTTATGCAGTGTAGTGAGTGGATGGTTGCACTGGAAACTGTTTTAAGCTCTGAGTGGCCCAGCTCATTCCGGGATGATACAGGAAACTATATTTCCCCAAGGGAGGGCTGCCATCCCCATCGAAAGGCCCCAACGTTTGATGAGACTGTTTTAAATGTTGTGTTTCCATTTGGGTGGTAACCCATTGACATGAACATCAGAAGCACTTTTTTGGCTCTCCCATAAGCATTCTCTGGTAGCGACGGTCCTTTACAAGATTCCTGGCACAAATCCAGATCCCCATTTTGTGGTGTTTACCATTTCTTCGGCTGCAAGCATCTCGACTTTTTCAAAACGCGTCCCAGGCTCTGGGAGTACAGGGCCATCTTCACATTCCTGAAGGTCCTCCCAGGAAAAGGGCGGGGAGGTCGAATGTCTTCGTGCAGCAGCTCTGGATCCCAGGAGCGAACAAGCATCCACAGGTGGTCCTTCCAACAAAGCCCCGAGTCCAGCCAGCGTGGGTTTCATGCATTCCTCGTTCCCTCGTTTTTAATTTCCCAGAATTAAGTTAAAGCTCCCTGTTTGTTCAGAGGTGAATTCCTCTGGCAAGTCCAAATGTTCCCACCGATAGGAGCCAGGTGTTAAATGAGACATGTTTCTAGAATCAGACAACCTCTGCTGTCTTCTCTTTCGGGTTTCTCCCCTTCCCAGTGGTAAGACGATGAAACACAATGTGAACTGCCTCACACCCGCGTGAATGTAAAGAGCGGTTCGTTCCTTCTGATGTGCATGGGCATAAATGGCCAGAACAGAACTTTCCTGAAGCGCTGATTGCTCATCAGTGGTTCATCGCCCCACACCTGCCCGTGTGCGGCTGCTTTGGCAGGAGCCTTCCCCCGGGTTCAGAAATATAGTTGACCTTCTTCCAGGGAGGACAGTGAGTTCAGCACACCTCACTTTTTTTGACAAGTACCTGAGAAACAACAGGGAAAGAAACCAAAGTTAACCCCCTGTTTAACTCTATTTCTGACCACAGGGTCACTCTCCTCCTGACCACAGTTACTTCGTGCCCGCATTCTGTGTTTCTGCCTTTTTTCTGCATGGCTCCCATCTTTTCAGCATGTATTTACATTATCCCTTAGCCATGCCCATACCTGTAGAGGGATTAGAAGAGAGAAAATTACCACCATTTGGTCACTAACACACGCAAAGGCATCGAGACCACGCGCCAGTGCAAAACAGTCTTTGCTTTTCCTATGCAGCCACTCGCTGTCTGCATGGAGGGCACCCAAGAGGCCCTTTCCCTCTGGACTTCCTCCCTGTCCTCACCCTGGGTGGTGTTTTTTGTTTTTGTTTTTTTCCGAACCTTTCCCTAACACCCCTTGCCCTGAGTCAGTGGTTCTCAAAGTGTGGCCCCTAAACCAGTAACAGTAGCAACTGGGAACTTGTTAAAGAAGTAAATTCTAGGCCTCTGCCCCAGATCCACTAAATCAGAAACTTAGGGGGCGGGCCTGGCAATCTTTTAGCAAGCCCTTCTGGTGATGCTGACCTAAGGAAGAAGAATAGCTTCTCTGCTCTCAGGTCTACCCCGGGCATCCGAGAGGGCCACCAAGGAGCCGTATGGCCTCAGGGTTTAAAAGTTGCAGCTGTTCCTGGCCCGAGGCTAACGTGGCTCACTCTGGAGGCTGTCAAGCAGCCCCTCCCAGTCCCCGTATGCAGGGGAGCGGGGGGGGGGGGGGGGGGAGAGGGAGGGGGGGGCAGTGTTTCCCCTAAAGCCTCTGACACTACTCCCTGAGGTCGGGCCGCCTGCACCTGTCAGCCAGCTGCGATTCCTTTCTGCCAGCTTGATACTCTGGGACATAGGTCCTCGTCCTCAAAAAATGGTAAGGATTTCTTGCATTACCCACTCCTTAGCTCAGGCTCCCACTGACGGCTGGGTAGTTCTGAAGCCCCCATCCCAGCCCTTGCCCAATGAGGATTGCCTTGTTGGAAACGGGTCAGGCATGACTGTGTGGGCCTGTGGTCTCCCATGGTTGTTTGGGCCCCTGACACCGCGGATTTTTGGCTGTGGTTGCCTATCCCAACCAAGTTGCACTTCTAACAACTTCCCTTTATTCCTAGAGGCTAAGGGACGGGGCTGGGGAGGCTCGTGGAGTTTGTAGAAATGGACTGTTTGCCCTTATGAATGCGGGCACGAGGTAACTGTGGTCAGGAGAAGAGTGACTTGGGGGAAGAGTGACTTGGGGGCTGAGATCAGGTGAAACAGTGAGTACGTGTCAGGGGGGATCTTTCTAGCAGAGAACACCACAGCTTTGTCTTTGGGGCACTCTTGGCCACACCAAGATTTTCAGGTCCTGATCCTCTGATTTGCTGCCTATGTGAAACCAGGTAAGGCAAATGAACAGGATTGAAGACTTTTACCCTTTGTGACAGCAGGGCCGGATCTGGAGAGCCTTATGCTAAGTGAAATAAGCCAGTCAGAGAAAGACAAACACCATATGATTTTACTCCTAGGTGGAATCTAATGCACTAACAAGCAAAATAGAGACAGTCTCATAGATAGAGAGCAGGCTGTTGGGGGCAGGGGGAGTTGGGGAGCTGGGGTTTGTGGAGGGATCGAGCAAACAAGAAAAGGGAGAGAAAAAACAAACAAAGGCCTTTAGTGCCTGGGAAGGTGGGCTGAACTCGATCAGAAGTTAACCATAGTCGAGGTGAAGTGTAATATCCGTTGAAAAGGAAAACAACAAAAATAAACACTATCAGGATCGGGGAGACTGAACTTCTCAATGGCTCCCGTTTTTAAAAACTGTAAGTGGACAGTCAAGTCTGTCTGACCAGTGATGTGATGCAGACACCAGACCCACTGTAATCCTAGGCTACCGCCTTTGAAGATGAGGCCAATAATAGCTAACGTTTCGGCCCGGCTTCCTTTGTCTCAAGTGCCATTTCTACTGTCTAGGGCTGTATATGAATAACCTAATTAATCTTCACGCCGACCTTTCCGGGGAAATACTGCCATTAATCTGATTTTATACACAAAGTCCCTCTCCGGGCGACACATTCCAGCATGCGTGTGAATGAGCAGGGGCCTCCGCAGAGACCGGAATGGTGAGGAGATTTGGAACCATGTTGGAAGGGATGACGAAAACTCAAACCAAGGAGTGTTTTTCCAGCCGCCTGACAAAATAACATGTGTTAATAGAAAAGAGGTCTTTGGGTTTTTACAGACTTGGAGGGGCGAGGCTTGCTCTCCATGAGGCTGGTACAGAGCTGACAGCCACAGGAGGACAGAGTAGTGGCCAAGAGCAGGGACTCGCACTGCCTGAGTTGACCTTGGCTCTGAGGCTTTTAGTTGTGTGTGACCGAGGGTCAGTGCCATGCTTGCAGTGCCTCAGTACCGCCATCTGTGAATGGAGGTGACGGAAGTACCCACGCCCCAGGTGAAGATTAAACGGGCAGGTGGCGGAAAACTCTCGGCACAGAACTAGTTAACTGCTGATTGTCATTGTGCTCAGTACATGCTCACTGAGAGCTGTCAGTGCTCGGTGGGAGCTGTCAGGAGAGGCAGTGCGCTGCTGTGGGGTAGAGTGGGTTCTCTCTGAGGGAAACACTCAGGCATTAACTGTATTACCACCTAATAAGAATATTCTAAATCATCTGGTTGTTTAAGGTCCCCATGAAGCACCATTTTTATGACTTTAGGAGAATCTTAAAAATACTGTGGCTGGTGTGTGTGTATTTTTTTTTATGAATCAGAGGACCTCACAGTTGTACGAGGAAAGGTGCAAGTATTTCCGCTCTACGGTCGCATCTCAGGTAGGCTAAGTGTGGGAACAGTAGACCCCAAAATCACTGGCCTAGAGAAGCAATGGCTTTGTCTCTCGCAGGCATGTGGGGGACCTAGGCTGAGGGGGGTCTGCCACCTTTAACCCCTGGCTCCCAAGGTCTCTGAGGGATCTCCTTCCAGTTAGCTGGAGGGAACAAGAGCGTGGAGGGAGCCCAGGAAGGTTTCATGGCCGGGCCAGGCAAGGCACACATCACGCTGACAGGCTGCCCATTGGCTGGAGTTCAGGTGCATCCTGAGAAACAAGGACGGCCGCTGGGAAGTGTAGTCATTGTCCACACCTGTGGAAAGAGTTTGAGTCAAACAGAGGACACACCTGGAAGTAAGACCTCACTAGATGGAGCAGGTGCTCTGGAGGACTGCCTTGCCGTTTCTTTTATGTTTGGAATGAAGGAGGGAGTGTAAGGAAGATTACATGAAGGTGGGAGAAAGTGGGGGAGAGAATATCTATGACTGGATTACAAGATATTTAACAAGAGTATGTGCTCCCTTGAATGTAGTTATGTCTCCAAAGGGCCTGAAAAAGAGGATTACTCTGGCATTTCTAAGGTGTGCTAACCTAGACCAGTGGTCAGCAAACTGCATCTCTGTTGACCAATGAGTTTGCTGACCACTGGGATAGGGGCTTAATCACAAGGAACAACAACAGCCTATAATTATTGGAATCGAGAGTCTAGGTCAGTGGTTGGCAAACTCATTAGTCAACAAAGTGGCAAACCGCGGCGGCTCGTGAGCTGCAGTTTGCCGACCACTGAGACACACAAAACAGTGGACAGGCCTTGCTGAAGGCAAAGAGGAACCTTTTTATAGGCCGCTATCACGGGTACTGCCATTAACTCTAGTCCTACAAAGGCTGCTGCAGCTGCCTCAGTGGGTGGCACGGGTGACAGGGATTGGGATCAGTTTCATGTTTTTACCCTCTAGAGCAGTGGTTCTCAACCTTTCTAATGCCGCGACCCTTTAATACAGTTCCTCATGTTGTGGTGCCCCCAACCATAAAATTATTTTCGTTGCTACTTCATAACTGTAATTTTGCTACTGTTATGAATGGTAATGTAAATATCTGTGTTTTCTGATGGTCTTAGGTGACCCCGCTGCTGCAGAGCCTAAGACCATCGGAAAACACACAATTTACATTACCATTCATAACAGTAGCAAAATTACAGTTATGAAGTAGCAACGAAAATAATTATATGGTTGGGGGGCACCACAACATGAGGAACTATATTAAAGGGTCGCGGCATTAGAAAGGTTGAGAACCACTGCTCTAGAGTCTCACCCCCTGCCTCAGGTGCTCTTGACTCACCCCTCCGATACTACCCACATGGAAGCGCTTCCCGGGCCCTCCCAATGGGTCTCAGTGCAGATCTCTCTCAGGAGCAGTCGGCCTCACTCCCTCCTGAGCGGGAGGGTTTCTGGGTCATGGCTCAGTGTGGTTTTGATCCAGCTCCACGCCTCAGACGGGTGTCACTGCTGTTTGACTCAGTCATCGTTTGTGTGAACCCAAGACTCATGTGGGTTGTTGCAGAGAAGAGCGTGACAAAGGAAGTGACGTGCACATCTACAACACAGTATTCAGAGAGGGGCTGCAGAGGCCCTTCGCCGAAGTGCGCGTGAGCCTCTCTGGGTGGAGGACGAGCAGGACGCAGGGTGGGTGGCAACCCAGAGCGTGCACTTGGAGCTCACACGGCCTGAGTGAGTTCTAGCTGCACAGCACGACGCGGGCAAGATCTCCTACGACCCAGTATGCTCATCTGTCTGATGAAAATAATAACAGCCTCCTGTGGGGAACTGTCCTATTAAATGAGACAGTACACATAAGGCAATGATCTTGTTTATCTAGTACATAGTAAGCTCATAGTAATACATGTTGGCTATTGTCTATATTAAAATAGAAAGTCAAAAAGATTAAATATTGACTAAAAGTACAGGGTTTAAAGCCAAGCATCCTGGGTTTGAATTCCCGTTCACTCCCTTCCTCTCTCTAAAATCAATTTAAAAATAATGGAGACAAAGACTCCTGTCCAAATGAAGCTTGCATTTCAAGGGCGGGGTGGGGGAGGGGGACAGGAGACTGATAATCAATAAAATAAAGAAGCAAAACATAATACACATTAAAGCATTGAACATGACATACTGATTGCATGCATGTGAAGTGTTTAGACAGTATCTTCTATACAGAAAGCACTTAATAAATGCTAGTTATTAGTATTGATTATTAATTTATTGCTGTTACTGCTAATACTAGAGTTAGCCACTTTAATATAGCTTAGTTTATAATAACACTGGAGGCCCGTTGCAGGAAGATTCCTGCAATAGGGCTTCCTGTGGGGGGTGGGGGGGTGTCTGCTTCCCACCCGTCTCCGCAGCCCCGCCTGCTTCCCTCCCTTCTCTGCAGCCCCACTTGCTTGCTTCTCTGCAGCTTTGCTCCCTTCTGCAACGCTTGGCTTCCTTCTACCCTGTCTTCAGTCTTCACTCTACTCCTGGATATGCAAATTAACCGCCATCTTGGTTGGGTTAATTTGCATTCTCGCTCCTCATTGGCTGGTGGGTGTGGCTGGTGGGGGTAGCGGAGTGATGGTTAATTTGCATATTACTCTTTTATTAGATAGGAGGATGATTATGATACAAGGTAGATAAACTTTGCATTACAGTACAGATGGCTAGGAAAGGGCTGCCCTAGCTTTTGGGCTGATGTGAAGCATGCTGTGAACTTCTCAGCATTCCTGAGCTGTTCCAGGTCTCCAGCGGGGAGTGAGCCATCTTAACCAATAGTGCTGCCAAGTATTAGCTCTGGACGCTAGAACTCTACGCTTACCGAGTGGGGGTGGACAGCATGCTGGAGCCAGGCCAGCTCACTCTGAGGCCGCGGTGCTCGGGGAGGGGCTCCACAGGGCTGGCAGTTAACTTTCGGTGCCTTGGGGGGCATGCCAGGCAGCTCTAATAGGATTTTTGTTTTGTTTTGTTTTTTACCTATTGTTTGGCAAGCAATGGGTGTCTCTCAGTAGCACAGAAAAATTAGTCCTTTTTTAGCAAATCCCTTTAAAAGCCTCCAGGCATGTGACAGAAAAATAACAAGGTTTTTTCTTTTTCTTGCAAGACTTGGCTGTGAAGTCAAGGTCATGCTCCCCCGGGAGCTCAGGGGCACAGGAAGCCCTCAGTCAGGCTACTTGGTCCAAAGCCTGCCTGACCCTCTGCATCAGGCCGTGTGGCCACCCAGCTCTCGGCCCCCTTTCTCTGGCAGAGGCATCCAAGGCAACGAAGAGGCTTTTGAAGCTGCAGAGTGGAAACTATTCCCAACCAGGGGCCACCACCAGGCCTGCCTGCAGAAACCGGGTTCTTGCAGTTAATTTTCCTGCAGATTCATCTATGTGTTCCCCCTCCCTCCCGCAACCTGGAGCCAAGCGTTTTCGTTCTTTTCTGTGTCAAAGTTTATGTATAGTTTTTCCTCTCTCAGTCACATTCTTTGTGAATCGGACCTGGCCCATCACTGCCATCGTTCTCACCAGTATTTCAAGGACATAGGGTCCCGCTTGCCAATGGGCTGCTCCAGTTCTCAATGTTAATAGGTTGTCTAAAAAATAGCTAGACTCTATTAGTTACTTTTCAGAGCCTTTATTTAAACAAAATCTTGTCACAAAGGCTCTGTACATAAAACAGGTAAGAACTTGTGGTTGGGCAGGTTATATAGTGGTTAACAGCACAGATTCTAGAGCAGCTGTTGTGCGTGGACCACTGGTGGTCCGTGAGGTCCGAAAGGTTGGCAACCGCTGTTCTAGAGACAGTGTCTCTGGGCTCCGGTCCTGGCTCTGTCACTTACCATAGTGCTTTCTCACGCCACGAGCCTCCTTGGAGAAGGTTACAGGAAGCAGCTCTGGAAAATGAGGCTGTGTTCCTGCAGGGGTCCTGCTGAGGCACCTGTTTGTTTCCTCGCACGGCGGCCTCTGTCCTAAGTACACGGAGGGCTTCTCTCCTATGTGCGGTGCAGGGCACGGCCAGGCTGGGGGACAGGGGGTGTTCTTCACCCCGGACCCTGCGATGAGTAAAGGGTCGTGGTTGTCTCGGCACTGCCTGTTGGGGAGCACTGTGGCCACTTCCGGGAAAGTTACAAGCCTTACAGCACACGTGTGTTTTTTTATTAACTTAATTCCTTGCTGCTTCTGATCTCCCCTCATTTTAATTTCCACATGTATTTTTGTATCTGGTGAGTATTTGTGTAATCTCCCTTTAAATCCTTTCTTGAGCAAGGGAAAGTCTGAATAAATAAGATGTTCTGCAAACCGATTTATGCTTAAAATGTCCAAGACTAAAGGAGTTTTCCTCTCCCAAATGGAGCCCTTTCCCCCTGTTCCAATTTTGTTTAAGGTGCCACCAAGCATCCCATTACCCTAAACTAGAAACCTAGGGTAACTTCCGGTGACGGCTCTTTCTCCCCTCCCTTTCCCCATCATGTCTACCACCAATGCCTGCCAACATCCACAGCAACTTTTGTGGACTCCATATAGGAGCCTTACAGGGATCCATGCTCATCTCACTGGCTCCTGTTCAGTCGCTAACATGCTGGCACCGCCCCCCTCTTCTCCTATTTAAAGCTGGGTGACCTCTCATCTTCAGAATCAAGTGCAGACTCCTTAGCTTTCTTTGTCAGCCTCTTTCTGCCTTCATCTCCTGTCACTTCTGATCCTTGCACCCAAGCCCTGGCCTTGCCAGCCCACCTCCTTACACCTCCCGGAACTCACTGTCCTCCAGGCCTGGTGATAGCAGCTCCCGGGGTGTCTTCTAGTGAAGACTTGCCTGTTGTGTCACTTCTTCCTCGAGCTCGAGGTCTTCCCTGTCTACCGGTGCCCCTTTGGGTGCCAGGGGCTCAGGGACGCCTTCTCTGCGCTGTTGCTTCACTTTTCACGCTGCAGCATAAATTTCACGTGCTCCCAGAAGCAGGCTCGACTCTGCTTAGCCTCTTTGATTATAAATAGGATGGCTGTTTGAAAAGCCCGTGACACCGTGATGCCAGGTGGGCTTTAAACGCTCTTTAAAGGGGCCTGGGCAAGTAGGTGCCCTTAGTCTGGGGTGACTCTAAATGGGGGCGGGGGGTGCACGGGGACCTGGAATCTGAAGGCCATGGCTAATTGTGGAGAAATGGCCCCTCGTGGTCCCCAACACATAGAGGCACCTAATAAGCATGCCTCCCCCACCGTCCCAAATCCACTGCCGTCAGAACCGTGTCCAGCTGGCTCTGACGGCAGACGACATCAGGAGCACATCACTTCTCGGGGCCTCCATTGTCTCCTGGGGTCAGGACTGGCACTTCCCCCCTAAACTTCAGCAGCAGTTGCTCGTTCCCTCTTCAGCTCTGTCCTCACAGACGGCTGTCCACACACAACGAATAATCTTTGTAAACGATCGGACCTCTGCTCTAAGCCCTCCCACGCTCATTGTTGATTTTGTTTGAACTCTGCAATGCCTGCTGGGTCCGCTGCCCGCCTCTCCAGCCCCCAAGCCCGGCCCATGTTCTCACTGACCCTTTGTCCAGCTTCACACACGCCAAGTGGGCTCCCGCATGGAGTCGCTGCACATGCCGTTGCTTCCGCCCGAGCTGCTCTCTCCCTGGCTTCCCACGTGGCTCCCCGCTACCAGTCCTTTGGACCACATTGTCCCCTCCTGGCCCGGCTGGCTAAAGCGTCCCAGCACCTCCCACACAGACCACTGCTTCCCCAAGCTGTGAGCTCCGTGCCATAGAGACTGCTCTCTCGGGTTCCCCGCCAGGGCCCGTGCCCGGCCCGGAGTGGCCACTCTGGGAATATTTGCCAAAAGAAAGAAAACAAGGTCTTAGAAGTTCCAATTTGATCAGTAAAAGTGTGGTCGGTGTTACTGGGGTTCCCCTTACATGCAAGGTCACTTGGGTTTACGTTCAAATTTTTATGGTAAAAATGCTCAAGTTCCTTTGGAAGGTGAGCCCTCCGTGGCTGTGTGTTTAGGACAGCTGTTCCCGGGCGGTTGAGACAGATTCACTTCAGATTGGCGGTTTGGCTCTGTCTGGCATCTGCAGCCACAATCGCCTCTCGCTAATTTAGGGCACCCCTAGATTTCCAGTGCATGTGTCCCTCTCGGCAATTTAGGACAGGAGCCGGGGGACTTTGCTATCCCTGATGGTCCCTCTCAACGCACTGCTCCAGAGCCAGTGAGCTCTCTGGTGCACTCTCGCTCCTTCTGGGTCACTTCCATTTGTTCTCATTTCACTATTTTTGTCCCTGGTAATTGTCTGGAGGGAAATTCACCTGAGTCCAACATTTTCCGCGTTATTGGATTTCATGAAGGAGAGAAGCGAGAGGGTGGTCCGCCCGGGCACGGGGCAGGAGCCCGGTGCGGGCAGAAAAGATAGCGGCTGGACCAAGGTGGGAATCAGGACTGGGAAGAACCTGGCCTTTGCCCTAGGTGGCAGAAGGCATCGTGGGAGGCCCTAGATGCTCGGAAACACGGGCGTTTCTATGGGAATGGTCTGCCACGAGCCGGAGGAGGCTTAGCATTGAAGAAAGAACCCCGAGGTGCATGTGAGGACCTGGGTCTCAGCCTGGCCCGACCACTAACCTCCCTCGGTTTTGGTTTCTTCATCCCTAAAATGAAACTGTTAAACTAACAGGATTTCTAACCTCAGACATTTGTGGGAAGCTTTGGCCAAGCTTTTGTCCCAGGGCCGAGATAGAACAAACACAGATTCGGTCGAGACATTGGGATTCTTTGGGGGTTCATTAGCCCAAAGAATTCTCCCACCTTCATTCTCCAATGAACACGCATTGTAGATCATTTTTAAATTCCTTAGACTTCGGAAACTGGTGAGGAGTTTTAACTACAAGTAAACATATAAATTGTGTAAGTGCAGAAACCCCACACGTGCGGGGGCCTCCCCTTGGCGAAAACCCCGCGGGCATCGATGAATCACGCTCAGATCGGTTTCATCTGTGAGGCTCATGTGAACTCCGACGCCAGGAGACCTCAAGGCAAAAATAGATGTCCTTCAAAGCGTTCGTGGCTTCCAAGAGTTATCCATCTGGAAACCAAATGAAGACGCTGCCTCTCATGAAAGCGTCCTCACAACCGCAATGAAAGGCTGAGTGATCCCAGCCAGACGCGAGAAAGTGTGAACTTTTTCATCTGTGACTGAAGGGACGTGACTGCAATTAGGGTAAGTTCCTTTAGGGCTCTGGGACAGCTTTAAGCACTTCGCTCCAAGCACCACAGTTTGGCCTTTTGAACAGCAACTTCACGTTTCAAATAACAGCACGTGTCTCTATCTGTGCTCTCTCTAATTGCTCCTCAGCCTCCCTCCTCAATTGCGCCAGGCCGAGGATGGGAAGGTTTGCGTGTGGAAAGCCTCCATCTGCATCTCTCCCTTGAGAGGTGGCTGTGAATGGCACCGGCCAACGGGAGCCGGGCGATTGTGCTCTAAAAGCCGCTTGTTCTATGGAGTGTGTGACTTGCTGATGGATGCTAAACCTTCGACATGTAAACTTGAATAGGTCCATAGAAATTGGGCCACAGAAACAAGGGATTTGATGGATTGTGTTTCTCTTGAGTGTTTGGTGAAGTGGTGTTAGGATAGGCAGAGCCTCTTCAACAGGGTTATTATAAGAACAAGCTGACAACTTGAACCTTGCCCCCAGGAAAAATACATTTGAAAATGGTGTGTCTACAATGACACATTTTTGGTTGACTTACTAGAGTGGATTTTTTTCCAGAGAACTTACCTTTTCATTAATTTTTTTTTCTTCATTTCTGTGCGACATAGAAGGGTGAACTGGTTTATTTTTATTTTATTGCCTGAGGAAGAATTAAACTTGAAGTAACTAGTTTGTGTAGCACTTAAGATATTTTAATTCACCTGAATATTTTCATTTTTTTTCAATGTACTAGCCCAGAGTATACATATTTCCTATCATTCTTGTGTTGACAGTGCGAGTGTTATTTCTCTTTTTCGTGGACGGAACTTTCTGCTTTGGGCACTGCTACTCCCAGCAAAAACGCAAAGTGGTTTACCCATCACAGGTCACTCTCCCGATTTTGTTGGTGATGCTCTTCCATTTTTCCTGTCCGCAAACCTTCCACAATTCAGGTTCATAACTGAACCTTCAGAGCAGGAGGGAGAGTGGGGATAGCAGGCCGTATGGCTGAGGCACCTCACACTGAAATGACTCGGTTACCCACATACTGGAAGATTCAAAGACTGCCTAACGGCTGCCCTTGGCCCCAGGCCTCTCTGCTGGGCCTTGTCTGTGAGGTGGCTTTTCCTGGTTTCCCACCCTCTTCCTAAACCCCTCTTCCAGCCGGACTGGCCATGGGCTTGAGCTCCTTGTAAGCTCTGGAGGAGGAGGTTTTCTTCTTTGAGTCCCTGGAGATACCCTTTGGCTTCATTGAAATCTTGACTGACATCACAGCCACCTCTCCAGCCAGCGTCACTAAGTCCCAACTGGTTGTGGTTAGAAATCCTGGTTTCCTCTCCAGTCTCTGGGCTCACCTCCTGTTCGCTGCCGCTCCTCCCAGATTCCCGACTGCGATGGGATAGCCTTATTCTCAAGGACGTTAAGGGCCCAAGCTGTGCATGATCTGTGGAGGCTGGAGGACTCGACCCCATTTGTCACAGCCGACTACTCTTCTGGACTCTCTTCGCCTGTCTGAGGCCTTAGCTTGTCTGGTTTCTTTTTGTAACTCATGGTTCTTTTCCCCTTCTCAATCTGAAATAAATAGGACTTCGTCAGCTTTGTCATCTATCGGAGTTATACCTTTGCTCTCAAGTAACTAGTCTCTTCCTAAGTCACTTCACTTTTTCACCTATACCTAAAGAAGGCCGTTTCTGTTGGCTTCACCATGTTCCATAAATATAAATCTATTCTTGGCTTTAGCCTTGTGAACACTTTTGATAGTTTGGTGGTATCACCTGTCCTTGGCCTTCCCATCAGAAGAAATGGGATCTTGAATTAACCCCATACTAATAGTCTGAGTGTGGGGAAAATGTAAAGTCCAATATGCATTTCTTCAGCTAGATGTCAAAATGATTCCTGGGTGTGGAATGAGATCCACTGGGGAAGCTTTAGATACCAACATTTTGCAGGGATTGGTATCAAACTCAACCTGGTTACTGCAAGGTCCAGGGAGGAACAAGAAGCTGCATGGCTGAGACGTGGAAATGAATTCTTAAGTCCTATTCTGGACCCTGCCTGCCAATCCCAAAATGTTAAACAGAGAACTATATGGACAGAGGGTGAGGCAGAGGAACACACTTCATAAGTAACAAATTTTGGCCTTAAGTCCCAGTGCAGTCCCTCTATGAGCCAGACTGGACCACGTCGAAGTCTTTTGTCGTCTAAGCTAGAATCAGATCCAGCGCTTAGGACCCAACAAGCCTATTTGCCTCCTTCCCCCTAGTCCTGCTGATGAGGGAAAGGCATTCCGGAGAAGTAGCAAATGCAAAACTAAAATGAGAACCAGAGCAAGAAAGCCCCCACGCTTCCAGTCAGAACAAGTTGAAGCCAGAGCAGCAGGAGCACGCCCCGAGCTTTCTGACCTGCCAACTATGCAAGAGAAGAGCCAGCATGAAGAAAGCCGGAGAGTGGGGCGGAGGGAGAGAGCGGAGCTCTCTTCCCTCCCGGCAGGCCCTGCCTTAGCCTCTCACTGGGCCTCTGCAGCTTTGTGGATGAAGTGCGTCTCAGAAAAGAAAATGGGATCCGAGAGAGAGACTTGCTGTGGCCTTTGTACAAGAGAGAGCAGCCCTGATTTTTCACCCCACAAGGCTTCTGGGAGTTGGGAGTGGGGCTCCCAAGAGATGACGCTCACTGTGTCCCTAGACTGTAACTCGTTCAAGCGCAGCCATCCTGAATCTGAGCCACACAACGTAGAAAAGTGAAGAGATGTTTCTCTCTTGGTCAGACTTGGGAAAGGTTGCACAGATGTCTAGTGTTGGAGAACAGCAACACATATTGGTAGATGATAGGTTCAGAAAAAAGTGCTTTCCAAACTCTTGAGCCTGAATTGTTGGGGTTTCCTATTATCATGCAGAAGAGTGTTCCATGGGAGATATTACAGAGGCCAACTTTAATTCATTGATTTATTCTGTGACAAGAGTTCACCAGGGAAATGAGAGAATGGGCCCATCTTTACATGTTCTCAATGTTTATCCCCACCTTTTCTATATGCATTCCTTGGAACACTTGTTTCAGTTCCACAGTTTTAACTCGAATATAAACATAATGCTGTTTTTCTTTCCTTTTTTAAAAAGGAAATACGTTTTTATAGATGGGAGAAAGAGAGAGAGAGAGAGAGAGAGAGAGAGAGAGAGAGAGAGAGAGAGAGAGATCTTAATCAGTTGCCTCCAGTACCCGTCCCAACTGGGGACCAGACCAGCAGCCTGACCAGGAATCAAGCTGGTGACCCTTAGGTGTGCAGGATGATGCTCCAAGCAGCTAAGCGAGCTGGGCAGGGAAAGTCTGTTTTTCCAGCACTGACCTCATCCCACAGCACCACACTCACACTCCCTCTCTGTACCCACCAACCTCGAATTCAACATGCCAGTGTCATCTCCTCCAGGCTGGCTTCTCTTCCCATCATCTCCCTCCACTGCTAGGCTGGGAACCTCAGCAGGTTCCCAGACCTTCTCATTTCTTTACTTGGGAAAATATACTTTTAAATGATGTATACGTGGTAAATACACATAGAATAAAAAATGTTAATGCATTTCATTTCTAAGACTTTCCTATCTGCTTCCATAGACGTAGTCCAGACTCTCATTGTTCACTTGGATAATTGCAATAACTTCAGGTATATTAAGGGTTCAGTAGAATTTTTGCATAGAAATGGGATTTCCTATACTTGTTTGTCAAAATAAAATCTTAAATTACAGAGATGTGTGGGAAAATGTTGAGGTTATGGCATTAATCCTAATGAACAGGGTTTTGAAGCTAGTGATCAAGAGAAGAAGGAATGCTCCAATACTACACTGCCAGTCTCTCTCTTCTCTGTGGAATTCTGGGGGAATCTGAACACATGACTGAAGTGGCAATGGGAAATCAGCATATCTTTTTTTATTTTTTTTAATAAATCTTTGTTGTTCAGATTATTACAGTTGTTCCTCTTTTTTCCCCCTATAGCTCCCTTCCACCCGGTTCCCACCCCACCTTCTGCCCTTACCCTCTCCCCACTGTCCTCATCCATAGGTGTACGATTTTTGTCCGGTCTCTTCCCACCCCTTTCCCCCCAAGAATTGTCAGTCCACTCCCTTTCTATGCCCCTGATTCTATTATATTCACCAGTTTATTCTGTTCATTAGATTTTTTATTCACTTGATTTTTAGATTCACTTGTTAACAGACATGTATTTGTTGTTCATAATTTTTATCTTAACCTTTTTCTCTTTTTCCTCTTCTTAATGCATACCTTTCAGCATTTCATATAATACTGGTTTGGCGGTAATGAACTCCTTTAACTTTTTCTTATCTGTGCAGCTCTTTATCTGACCTTCCATTCTGAATGATAGCTTTGCTGGGTAGAGTAATCTTGGTTGTAGGTTCTTGCTATTCATCATTTTGAATATTTCTTGCCACTCCCTTCTGGCCTGCATAGTTTCTGTTGAGAAATCAGCTGACAATCATATGGGTACTCACTTGTAGGTCACTAACTTTTTTTCTTGCTGCTTTTAATATTCTCTTTGTGTTTTGCTCTTGGCATTTTAATTATGATGTGTCTTGGTGTGGTCCTCTTTGGATTCCTTTTGTTTGGGCTTCTCTGTGCTTCCTGGACTTGTAAATCTATTTCTTTCACCAGGTGGGGGAAGTTTTCAGTCATTATTTCTTCAAATAGGTTTTCAGTATCTTGCTTTCTCTCTTCTTCTGGCACCCCCATAATTCGGATGTTGGTATGCTGGAAGTTGTCCCAGAGGCTCCTTACACTATCTTCATATTTTTGGATTCTTTTTGCTTTTCCTGTTGGGTGTTTTTTGCTTCTTCGTATTTCAAATCTTTGACTTGATTCTTGCGATCCTCTAGTCTGCTGTTGTGCCGGGGTTCTTGTCCCAGCCTTACAAAGGGTTCAGCAATCTGGAGAAAGGAGCTGTGCGTAGATTCAAGAAGGAGTCCAAGGATTTAAGATAATTTTGAAAGGCATTGGTGGTCAGAGGATCTTCAGCTAAAGGAACTGAAGACTACCCCTTGTCTAAGGACCCCGTGATATTATTAACAAATTATTAACACAATTTGTCCTAAGACAAGGTGGAGATAATACACTTCAAGGGTAGGGTACAGAAGGATTGTCAGTTTGGGGAATAGCCTACAGCTGTTCAGGTATTTGGCCAACAGGAGGCAATAAAATGCCCTGAGTTGTCTGGCAGTTAACAATCATATTCAGGTTTGGGGGAGATGCTTTTTAGCTGTCCCACATGATTCAGCCCTGCTGACATGCTGGAATTGGCTTCTGGCACTGCTGGATCTCTGTATATTATTTTTCATTTCAGTCAGTGTATGCTTAATTTCTAGTTGGTCCTTTTTCATATCCTCGAGGGTCTCACTAAATTTATTGGCCGTTTCTAGAAAATTCTTGAGTAACCTTATATCCGTGGTTTTGAATTCTACATCCAGTTGTTTGCTTTCCTCCATTTCTGTCATTTGTGACCTGTTTCTTTGTCTCCGCATTTTGGTTGCTTCCCTGAGTTGATAGAGTGGCTTTGTGTGCTAGGTGTCCTATAGAGCCCAGTGGCTCAGCCTCCCCAGTTACCTGAGGTGGACACCCTTGGTGCACCCCTTTGTGGGCTGTGTGCACAGTCTTATTGTAGTCAAGCCTTGATTGTTGTTAGTATCACTGGGAGGAACTGACCTCTAGGCCAATTGGCTGTGAGGATCACCTGTGTCTACGCTGGGAGAACTGTGCCTGAGACACCCTTATGGGACAAGACTTGCTTCAGTGGGGCTTTGGTGCTCCCTGAGTGTGTCCCTTATGGATCTGAGGAGTTGTAATCTGGAGGGTCCCACTCTGACCACTGGGTACACTGGCTCTTGGATCTCCAAGGAGGTGCAAATTTAGCCTCTGCTTGAGGCCACCCAACAGGAACTATGGAGAGATCTGCAGATTCCTCTTCTTTGTTTGGTTATGGAGGTGCCCAGATGAGACCCAGCTGTGAAGCAATGCAAGCTGCTGTGGGGCCTTGGGCCTTCTTTTGGATGTTCTGGGTCTCTCTGACCCAGCTGCAGTTTGTTAGGTAATTTTAGATAGCAAAGGGCCAGGCCATTCATATGCAAAAGCCTCTGTGCACAGCTTGTGTGGGGCGGGGTCTCAGGGAATCAACAGGGGGGAACCAAACAGCTATGGCTGATCCTCAGCCCTACCCTAAGAGGCCCCCAGGTCTCAGTGTCCCACAGTAATCACTGCAAGCACCTCTGAGAGAAAGCCGCCCTCGAGTTCCGCCCGAAGCCAGACAGTACAGTTTCTCCCCGTATGAGTCTGGGTCCCCAGAGTCTGGCCCGGAACTGGAGTTCAGAGCAGTGGGGAGCTTGTGTCTCCCTCCGGATTGAAAAAGACAACCACGTCCTCAGTTGCCAGTCCTTTCCACATGCGCATGCGCCGTACCTCTGCACTTCACTTCCACACCTCCTGTGAGTCTCAGTGTGCTTTTCTCTTTCCTTCTAGTTGTAGAATTTTCACTCAGCCAGTCTTCCTGTGGTTCTGGATGATGTCCGTTTTGTCTTTTAGTTGTAGTTTTGAAATGGTTGTGCAAGGCAGCAAGTTCAGGTGTTTACCTATGCAGCCATCTTGGTTTCTCCAGCATATCTTGTTTTTAAATTTGTCTTTATTGTTGAAAGTATTACAGATGTCCCCTTTGTTTGTGGGGTTGTTTGTTTGCCCACTGACCCCTTCCACCCTGCACCAACCCCTCCCAGGCCATCACCAGACTATTGTCTGTGTCCATGGGTCGTGCATATATGCATACAAGTTATTTGGTTAATCTCTACCCCCCACCCCCTCCTTCCCTGTGAAATTCTTCAGTCTGTTCCATGCTTCTATGTCTCTGGATCTATTTTTTTTCATCATTTTAGTTTATTCATTAGATTCCATATATAAGTGATATCATATGATACTTATCTTTCTCTGATTGGCTTATTTTGCCTAAGAGAGGTCACTAAATGCAATTTGGTTTTTCATTCATGCAGTTCCTTAGAATCACAACTGTGGACAGTTATTGTGCAAAATAACAGTTTTACATGGTTGATTCTACTAGTTTGACCTTTGGATATGTGAAGTTCTGTTAATAATTCTAGCAGCACCATTAATAAGCTATACTTAAAGTCCTTCTGCACATAAACTCATTTAATCTGAAGAAAGTGGTGTTGTCCCTTTTTCCCCCTAAGCCTCACCTGAAAATATGTTGTTGTTGTTGTTGATTTTTAGAGGGGAGAGGGAGGGAGGGGGAGAGAGAGAGAGAGAGAGAGAGAGAGAGAGAGAGCGAGAGCGAGAAACACATATCAATGTGAGAGAGAAACATTGATCAGTTGCCTCCCATATGTGCCCTGACAGGGAATCAATTCTGCAACTTTTTTTTTTGGTGTACAGAGGCGACATTCCAACTAACCCAGCCGCCTGGCCAGGGCAAGCTATTGTCCCATTTTCAGATGGGGAAAATTGAGTCTCAGAGTGGCTTGCACTGGACTTCAAACCCTCATCACTTTCCACTGTGCATCATCTGGCTCCCAAAACCCAGCTGATGTTTATACTCAGTGCACAAGAAACGGGCTTCCCAAACCTGTGTTACGTAAGGAACTGTGACGCAGTCACCATCAGCAGCTAGAGGCAGAGAGGGCTGACAGGTAAGGCATCCAGCCGGTGACCTAATCGTGGGCCACAAGTGAGGCCACCTGCCCTGCCAGGTGCATTCGTATAGCTTAATTGGAGCAGAGCCTGTGGCAAGCAGGATGCCGGGTTTACTTACACAGTGTAGGTTGCCAGACCTTCTCCATACATTTTACAGTCTAGAAGGACCTGTCCATGGATTGACTGGGCTTTGTTCTCACGCAGCAGATGTAACTCCTGATTTATAGCATCGTAAAGAAGCAACAGCAAAGGCTGCCTCGAGACGCTTGGCAGGCAAATCTAGACAAGGCTCCTGCATGTCGTTTTGAAGAATTTCAGGGGTGGAGGCCCACGGGCTTCGGTCAGTGTGTAAAGGGAAGATCATGAAATTCTTTTTCCATTTCTAGCCGTGGAATTTCACTGATTTGATTTAAATAGAACTGCCTCTTGTTTGTTTTATTCTGAGCATGAAGAACCAGTCACCCACCATTCTTTGAATAAGACCATTTCAAATTGCGTGAAAAATATGATCCAGTCACTCCTCATTCTTTCCTTCCGGCCAAAACATCAAAATTGCTTCAACCTCCTTCAAAGCATCTATTTTCCACCCCTTGAATTGTTTTTATTTCTCTTCTTGGGATTCTTTTCCATTGGTCCATCGGTTTGCCTTTTTAAAGTAGAGAGGTCAGAATTGGGCACAATTCTAAAGTGGGTGTGCCTGACGCAGAGCGTTAGTAAATAGATTGCTTCCCAGGCTCTGCCTGTCCTACCTGCCTGAGCATACACACAGTGAGCTATTGTAGTCATGTTATTCAAGAAAAAAAAGCCCGGAGGGTGGCGGGGAGATCATCCTACTCCAAAAATGACGACACCAGAGGAAAAAAATAAATGACTTTGGTGGCCTCACCCAGTCTGGATACTTGCTGCAGGGAGAAAAATACGTTCGCTTTGTGGCTTGAAAAGTGTTAGTGTGTATTTGTGCTGGGGGACTATGTATTGCTGCGGAATACAGGCATTGACCCTTCACTTAAGAACAGAAGATACGCCCTCGGGTGCAAATGGGAAATGAACCATTAAGTGTTCAATGTGTGCACTGAAGTTGGAGCATACAGGCAAAACCTTCCCAGCCAAGTGCTTTTAAAACTGTGAAAAATGAGAAACCACAGTGGGACCTTCAGGAATAAATTTAGTTTGGAGTCTGTGGTCCTGTAAGAGAAAGTTTTAAAACCCACCCACTGGAAGTGTAAAATGATACAGACACTTTGGAACATCCATTGGCAGTCCCTCAGAAGGTCAAACTTAGATTAGCATGTCACTCAGAAAATTCATTCCTGGGTATACATATATGTAGCCAAGAGAATTAAAAACATATATTCTCAAAAAACATTGGACCTGAATTTTTACAGCAGCATTATTTACGGTAGCCAAATAGTGGAAACAACCCAAGTGTTCATCAGCTGGTGAACCGACAGACACAATGTGGTATATCCATACAGTGGACTATTCGTTTAGCCATCAAAAAGGAATGAGGTGCTGATGCATGCTGCAATAAGGAGGAACTTTGAAACCATTGTGGCGAGTGAAAGGAACCAGACACACAAGGCCACATGTGATCTCATTTATGTGACATGTCCAGAATAAGCAAATCCATGGAGACAGGAAGCAGGTTAGTGGTTGCCAGGGGCTTGAGGGTGGGAGGGGAGTGGGGTGACTGTTGAGGGGCCCTGGGACTTTTTTTTTGAGGTGATGAAATGGTTCTGGAATTAGGCAGTGGTGATGGTTGAACAATCTTATAACTATACTAAAAAGAAAACACACTGCTAAATTATATGCTTTAAAAGGATGAATTTTATGGAACGTTGATTATATTTTTAAAAAATAATGGGACAGACAACACCAGTGTTAATTTATAGATGGATCCCTTGCCTTTTTTAAAAAAATAACAATTTGTACCTCAAAAGTTTTCTTCAGTGACTATGAGGCTTTTACCTGGCCTGGAAAATATTGTGCTGGTATAGCAGGATGTTGGTAGAAAGCGGCTGAATTCTGACATTGAGAAAGGATTCTGGGTGGTGTGAGGATAGAGTGGGCTGGTTGTGAAGAAAACAGGGAACATCTGACTCAGTTCTTGCTCCACGGGTGGCCACTTGTTTTTGCTGCCACTTAAAGATACGAGCGTGTGTTGTGTGTGCTTTCTGACCATTTTGTGTGTGGATGTTTTTGCTGAGAAATTTAATTATGCATTTGAGGTCCTGTTCCGTGAATCACCTTATTGGCAAACGTTTCCTCTCGGATGTTCTGAAAATGGAATGACTAGAAACACTCCCAAAATAAATCCAGGCTCCTGGGGTTTGTTTTTCCCCTTCCACTATTTTTGATACCTCTAAATGGCACTGACAGCCCGGCTGTCCTTGGATGCTGGTAACCCTGGCTTGTTCCTCAGCTGCCCTGCTTCCTTTTCCATCGACACATTTCCAATACCTTTGAAGGAGGCAGACGCTCCTGCGGATGCTCCTGCGGCATCCAAACAGAATTCACGAGGTCTGATGCGCTTTGACAAAGTGCATACCCCCTACCTTGTACTTTAGAATTGGCATCCCCTCTGTCAGAAAGGGCTTTCCAACTGGTTCCTCTTCTGTCAGCTCGTCCCGGATCTCCTCCTCTGCTCTGGAAATGTGCGGTTTCACATCGCGTTTGGAATCCCTGGCAGCTGAAGAGTGTGCAGTGGAATCAGGGCATCCCATGAACACGCTCCACAGTGTTCGCTATGGCTTTTGTGTGCAGCTCTGTTCCAAGGGGACTGGTGACACAGACGAATAACACGGAGGGGCTTCCTCGCCGTGGGCTCCGTGTCCTCCAGGACTGACGAGGGGCACTGAGGTGACTGCTCCCCTCCCAGCACTCCTGTCTTGCTTTCTGTTTATTAAAACCGACATGGTGGTGATTGCCACCTCCTGAGAAGAACAGTAGTCCCTGTAGTCGTCCGTATTTCTCCTCCATGTACGTCAGGCTTCTTTTCAGAACCATTGAAATTTAGACCGAAAGGTACCTAAGAAATAACCTGGTCCCGCCCATCTCTTTGTAGGCGAGGACACCGGGTCCCAGAGCTAAAGGTGTGTGTAGGGTGGGGCTGGCACCTGCCAGTTCCAATTCGCAGGCCTGTGCCGTGGACTTCTGAGCTGGGAGGGGGACTGGCAGCGAGCCACGGCCCCACAGTGCCTGTCACTCAGTGCTTTGGCTCTCACATTGTTACCTCCTGGCTAAGCCGCCAGAACTGCCAGCACCCAGGAAGGGTAGACACTGCCGAGCCTTCAGCTTCCATTTTTCTCTTGACCAGTTACCCTTTTTCACTAACTTGAGGAACAAAATGTAGGTCTTTTGACTCCAGATTGTGACTGGGAGAGCATAAGTAGCAGGATTTTCCAGGAACTGTTCTCTGAACTCAAAATCCCCCTAAGTTAGGAATAAATGGCCTTTATCTTCTCCTGTGGCTAACATCTGGGGTGTGGGGTGTGGAGAGAGCATTTTAAAAACTTCATGTTGTTGCTTTACCTCCCCGTCCATCTGTGCACTTGACTCATAAAAACACATTAAACCTCATTCTTCACCATATTATAGATAACGCCCCATCTATTATGTGAGACAAGACTTTAAATGCAGCATATACATTCCATTTACCGTCTCTGTGGGCGAAAGGCTAGCTTTCACTCCGGGGAATGTACTCAGGAAGCACCCGCATTGTATGGTAAGGAATGCCAGGTGGGGGTGGTTGCACCTGGCATTAATTACACCGGCCTGGTCCCTAGCAACTTCCTTCCTTAATCTCTGGCCAAACTCTAAGTGTCATTCCATTTCTGACCAGAGTCATATCCACAGGTCAGGACCTGAGGCCCCAAGAGAAGGGTCAGGGCAGGAGCCTAACTCTCCTCCATTCTCACTGCTGCCACAGCTGGCTTTCTTCTTAAGATTTCCTTAGGAGAAGCACCATAAAACAATGAAGTAGAAGATCTGAGGTATGCCAGGGTCCCATCACGACAGACTGCAGCAACGAAGGCATTCCCCTGCATCAGTAGTGGTGCCTTCACATGCCCTCCGCTCCCTTTGAACCCCTTCCCTCCACTGCCCTCTCCAGATTGGGGACCGGCCCTCTGACAGATTGACCCAGGGATCAGAGGATGAAAGAGGGAAAGATCGAAAGGAAGCCGGGCATCACGGAGGAAGAGGCATCGTGATTTAGGGACTGAAGAGGTTGACTGCCAAAAGCGCTGTCCTCTTTAACTCTCGATGTCTCATAAAGGGAGAACTTGATAGTTCAAACAGACGTGGAGGACATTCTGCACACGGATGGATATGGATGTACTGACTGGTTGAAGAAGATCGTTAGCTAGGGTTACCCCAGCGGTGAAGACTGGGATTGAATGCTGATATCTCCTTGTGTGTGAGTTTGAAATGTTAGAACAGAGTGAGCATAGAGGGGGCTACCTCCCCGCCCGCTGAGTCCACGGCCCTGCCTTGTGCCCCCTTCTCTCCCAAGTCACTTTTTAGTGGTGCCTCATCCAGTACAACCTTTTTTTTAGGTCCGTTGTCTTCTTATGAAATCAATGAAATGGCATTATGGGTTTTTGAGATCTCAGACTATACATATGGTTAGACAATTACAGATAATAATGTTGCTACTAAGAAAAATTTTGTTTGGGGCCTTTGCTCTGGGTAAATTGTTCACCTACCCAAGTCAAGCTCTCTCTTCATTCATTTAATCACATATCCATTAGCAATGGTTACTGTTCTGCCCCGGGTCAGGCACTGGGTGCTGGCGGTCCAGAGACAAGGACTGGACTCTGTCCGGAAGAGATCCTCAGGTAGTTAGCGACAACGTGGCAGCCAGCAGTGGCAGTGAGGACCTGGGGCTGCAGCACAGCTGGGCATACAGTGCCATGGGTGGGTCACAGAGAAGGGCGTGGAAGGAAAACCAGGAAGGCAAAGGCAAAGGGACCATTCTCAGAGAGGAATGGGTCTGCCAGAAGAAGTGAGAGGTAGAAATATAAGGAGTGGCAAGAGTGGAGCTAAAGCTAGAAATATAGGCAAAAACTAGACAGTGAAGGAAGTCAGAAATTCTGGGAAGCATCCAGGGGCTTCAGGTAGGGGATGAGAATCATGCTTCACAACCACCTTGGTGACCGTGTGGCTCGTGGGCAGGAGAGTGGGCCTAGGGCAGGGAGAGCAGGAGAGCTCCTGAGTCACGTGGACAAGTTCTGGATCGAGGCAGTGACAGTAGGAATCGAAGAGGGGGACAGACTCCCGTGCTGGTGAGGAGGTGAGCTTTGCAGTATGTGGTGCCTGTTTGGACTTGCAGGGTGAGAGGTCTGAAACGGCTCCCTGGTCTGGATGGGCAACCAGGTGAAGGTGAAGTGGGGGTGTCCCCTGCAATAGGACAGCTTTGGGGGGGTGGCATCTTGCATCAAGTCTGAAACATCCTAAGTCTGAGATGCCGGCAAATAGCCAAGGGATGTCTGTTGGCAGGTGGCTGTCCAGGCGGGAGTGCAGCAGGGACGTGTGGGCGGGAAAGGAGATTTGGAATCATCAGCACATGGAGCTATCGAAGCCATTTGCTTATTTTGTAAATATCAGGGGCACACAATCAGAGCCGGCTTCATGGGTGCAAGACCTGCGTGCGTCACTTAGTCCTCCCTCTCGGAGGGCTCCACAAACGGTGTGAGGCTTTGCTGCCAGCATTTTAAAATTCTTATTAACAAGAGGCCCTGCGTTCTTATTTTGCACTGGACCCAGGAAATCATGTAGCCAGTCCTGCTTACAGTAGCCTGGCCCCATGTGTAGCAGGGGGGCTGCAGTGTTGAGCAAGACAGACAGAGTTCCTAACCGGCTAGAGGGGAGGGTGGACAGTTAAGTCATCAAGAACAAAGTACGATGTTTCTACATTAGATGTACTAGGGTAAGGGAGCATATAGGAGATCCCTCTAATCCTCGCCTTGGGGGTTAAGGAGTTAGGAAATGGGAGTGCCAGGGAGAGGGGGGAGAGAGACAAACGGTGGCCCGTGGAGAGGTCAGCAGGAGTGTCCTGGGGGTGGGAGGGAGACCAGGAAATGAGTGTCCCAGGCACTAGGACTGCGAGAGACTGTCCAATGCTGCCCAGGTGCTGGGCGTGTGGTCATGCCCAGTGGATATAGCAACCAAGAGGCTGCTTGGTGACTCGGGAGAGCAGCTGGGCAAAGAGAGGAGCAAGAATGAATTCACCCCTGAGGGATCCATGGGGCGTGAGGAACAGACTCTGAGGTGGGCTTTGGGTTAGGAGAGTATCGTTTGTTTAGTTTTGTTTTTGTTTTATTTTAAACACAAGGTGCTCAGCGTGATGGTGAACTCTGGGCAGAGAGAGGCTGGGAATACAGAGCGGGAGTAACTGATGTAGGGAGGACTGAGGAGGGGAGGGATGGAGGGACTCGCTCCAAAACTGAGGGAGCAGGCGCATTTCCAGGGGAGGCCCTCTTGGCTCTGTGGCGTTGACCCTGCTTTCTGTGTAATAGCATCTGCTGCCTCTTAGTTCTCTCTTTTTGCCTCAAATTCAAGGTAAAGTTTCTCCTAAGTTGTCTCATCTGTTCCTTCACTCAGCAGCTGTTCACCAGGCTCATGCTGAGCGGCGGGCACATGCCATGCATTTAGAACAGAACGAACAGAGCAGACAGGTCCCCTACCTCCTGAACATGGGCCCTGACCTGGGTGTGGCTCCTCCAAGCGTCCTCCCCAAGCACTCCCGCCGCCTCTTCCCGGGTTTCTGATACAATCCGATCTCACGTCCCTTCTCTTTTTCAGTATCTTTTCCTTCCTTCCTGAATGCCCACCTTTCCTAGTTTGAGCCTGGAAGCTGGAATCCAGGGGCTACGTAGAGAAAGGGATGAGAAAGAGTTAAGACTATTTTTAAGTAACATTTTGAAACAGAAGGTGCCAAAACCGGTTTGGCTCAGTGGATAGAGCGTTGGCCTGCGGACTGAAGGGTCCCAGGTTCGATTCTGGTCAAGGGCATGTACCTGGGTTGGGGGCACATCCCCAGTGGGGGGTGTGCAGGAGGCAGCTGATCGCTGTTTCTCTCTCATTGATGTTTCTGACTCTCTATCTCTTTCTCTCTTCCTCTCTGTAAAGAATCAATAAAATATATTAAAAAAAAAAAAAAAAAGAAAGAAACAGAAGGTGGCCTTTGGCACTTAATACATAAGGACTTTTGCTCTAATTCCCCAAGTTCTCACGGCCCTTTGTGCTACTTTAAGTGTAGGCCCTAACCTTCAAGTCTCTCCACCCTGTCAGACCCCCTACTCCCCAGTTGTAGTTATTCTCCGCTGGTGATAAGATGAGGACAAAGGCTGTTTGAATGGACTACTTGGTGAATAGTGGATGCCACTTTTGAGTGGGGGGGAGGTCGGTTGCATTTTACAAGTGGCCCTGGGTTTACAAGAAGGGCTCTTTAATGCGTCCTGCTTCTGACAGCATAATAAAAGGAGTGATGCAAATACCAGTGCCCGAGGCATCCCCTTCACAGAGCCAGCCCCTTCCGTGTTTCCATTTTCTCATGGTGTCCACCGTTTTCTTCTTAGACCGAAAATTCTCGAAAGCCCCCAAGATTTTAACTGTCCTCTCCTCCCTCGCCTGCCCCCCTCCCCCGGTTTCTATGACAGCAGCCACTGGGCACAGGTGGGAAGGGGTTGGGGTGGGGATTGCCACAGCTGCGGCCATTTGTAGGGACTGTTTCTAAGTTTGGGAACAGCCTCTGGAGGGGAGGGAGCCGTGCCAGGCCTTCTTGGCACAAAGAAGGTAGCCTCCCCTGGAGCCAACGCTGTGGCGGCGCCTGGAGCTGAGCTCGGCGCAGGCGCGTCATGTCCGGGGCTCCGGCGTGTCCTCCTGCCTCAGGAGTGTCCACGGGCCTTTGTGTCTGTGGCCTTCCCAGGGGCGTGTGCCCTGCCTCCCCACTGGCCGCCTGCTAACCGGGGGCTTTGGGTTTGAACAGTATGCAGTTCCCAAGCCACTTCCATGTGTCATAGGAATGGCAGCATCCCACCACAACCGGTCGCTCGCTGGGAAGTAGCTGTCAGGAACACTTCAGAACGGGGTCCTAGAATGGGCCTCGGAGAGGCGGCGCCACAGTATGGGCCCTGCAGCCCCTCCTTGAGACATCTGCTTTGGGGAGCTCTGTTCTCTCAAAAGTCCTGGAGTCAGCAGTAGCTCTTGGACACATTCGGGGCGGGGGGGGGGGGGGGGGGGGGCAGGCGCGGGCGTGAATTTACTGAACTTGCACGCAGGATGAGAGTGGATTTTCCTGGGCCCAGGATGTCACCCTGAAACTCAGGAGCTTCAAATCTGGGGCGTTTTCAGAGTCTGATGAGCCTGTGGGTCGCTGGGATCGCACTACGATGCATATTCTATACAGTCAGTCCAGGGCAGCACCTGAGAGTCTGTATTTCTAGCAAGTTCCAAGGTGAGGCCGGTGCTACTGGCTCGCAGACACTGAGCAGCCGGGATCTAAAGCTGTACTGTCGACTGCATTACACACTAGCCACTGTCACTGCATGAACTTAAAGCTAAATTAATTAAAATAAAATAATTCCATTTCCCAGTGGCACTGACCACAGCTCAAATGCTCAGTACCCTACGTGGCAGCCAGGTAGGACTGCACAGATGAAAACATTCCCATTATCCCAGAAAGTTCCATGGGAGAATGCTAGTCTACAGTGAGCCCCTGTTGCATCACCCATGTACTCACCCCAGTATTCACTGAGCATCTACTACGTGGCGAGTCCCAGAGCTGGGCCTTAATGTGTGGGTCCAGTGAGCAGAAAAAGGGCACTGGAGCATGATGTTCTTACAGAACTGACACCTGCGTTGTGTCGTATGTGCGGTAGAGTTGGTCACGAGGAACGTTGCCCTGGGGGTTGGAGGAGAAAGTCTCCCGTTGGCATTTGATGTGTGTTCTCAACCAAGCTGGGAATGAACACGGAATCGGGGCACCTCGCAGATCGGCTGCTGATCATGCGTTTTCACCGTTGCAGGGCCATAATCGTCAGAAATGGAGAAATCATCCCCATGTCTTCGGAATTCACCCCCGAGACGGAGCGCCAGCGACTCCAGTACCTGGTAAGAGTCCCGTGGGTCTGGCAGAGCGCGCTGGCATCGGGGGCATCCGGGCTGCTGGGGAGGAACGCGTTGTTCCTCACGTGGGAGCGGGCCCACAGCAGTCGAACGACATATGGTATGAGCTCCCCCACACACACCTTCCGATCACTCGTCCCGCTCCATGTGTGACGACACACGCCACCTCCGTGAATTTATTATTGCGGCTGATTTTCTCCCATCTGTGGCCAAACGCATGCTCTGTTTCTTCTTCTTTTTTCCCCGCCCCCAGAGGACTAGATCTTTATAAAGCGTGATCACACTGAAATAAATAGCATCGCTTAGTCATTGGAAACCAGTTTTTTTATTTTAAAAGGTAGAAAGTACTAGGATACTTTTGATTGAAACTCTCAGAAACCCCTATGTCATTGTCTAAACAGTGAGGACATTTGAGTTTTCAGTGCTCAGTGTTTGGAAGGTCTCCAGCATTCGTGACCTAGTGGCTCAATATTTCACTGAGGATGTGATTTCCCCTCTCCCTGCGCCAGCCTCGGGGCTGGCTTTTTGTCCAGACGGTGGCAGTTGGGATGCAGCCACTCGGGTAGTCCCTCAGGTGCAGGAGTGACCCAGAGGAAGCTAAAGGGTGAGCCTGCACCGCAAGCCTCTGGTAGACAGGAGAGCATTGCTCTGCCTCCCTTCATGGGTTGGTGTGTGCAATAGGAAGTGCGGGGTTGAGGAGCACAGACGCCTTCTTCCTTGGCCTGCCGCTCACTTGAATTTAAGCAGAGGGGCCCGGCCCGAATCCCGTGGTGAGGGGGACGGCAGCCCGAGATCCTGCTGCCTCGCCACTCACGCCATGCCCCGGTGTGAAGTCTCCGGGATCCTTTGGGACAGAAGCAGTGCCAGAAAATGTTTCTGCCCTGAAAGTAAATTCTCCACGTAGATCACTGTCTTTGGGGTGAAATGATGAGAGGACTAGAGGAGAGGGGGCTGTTTGGTTCTTCAGAGCTTGAGAATTTCTGCTTCCCTTGGAGATTTGAGTTTTCTGGAAAACAGAACCATATACTTCCCTGACCTCAAATGACAGAGGCGGGGGCGGGGGCGGGGTGAGCACCTCAGTTCCGTGGCTTTGCTTGTCCTCCTAGATTACTTTTGCCGGGGCGTCTCTGGGGTCGCTGTGCGAAGAGTTTCGTGGGTGAAGCACTTCCTTGGCAGCTGGCTTTCTTTTTGGAGAACATGGCCCTCTGCGCTTAGACAAGAATTGATCCAGGCTCCTCAGAAAGGATTTGTTTGTGTCTCAGCATTTCAGCAGGTGTGTGAATGGCCAGGATTTGATTACTTTGTTCAGTTGACAGTTTCCCTCAGTTTTCTCGTCTGTCCTTTTCTTTGTTTTACTCAATAAGTACGCTCTGTTGCTTTGGGGAGCTGCCTAGTACATAAACAGCTGGCATCCAGCACTGATGTGGAGACATTGCTTCCCTCTTTACCAGCGATGGTTGTCTAACCTTCCTGTTGTTCCAAGCAGATGCACTGCCTCCAGGAGCCCAGACCTGAGAGCCCTTCATCTTCTATGCGGGCTGGGCAGGCAGGGTCCTGCAGCATCCACGGGGGTCCTCATTCTGGTCCCAGCTCTGTTACTGGCCAGCTGGGTAGCCTTGTGCGAGTCTCAACATTTCCACTTAGAAAAGGGAGAACTAGATCAGAGGGTCAGCAAGGCCCTTCGCACTGCAGGGTGTCTTCCAGGCAGAGTTCATACCCACTGGCCTCCTTGCCATCTCTCTGGTGTCCTCCAATCCGTCTTCCCCAAGCCACACATGTGGTCTAATCGCGGCCCTCCTCACAGGCGCCTAAAAACCTTTGGCTTCCTACCGTGCACAGAATGCAGGCCACCCTTGGCGGACCCAGAATCCTCGTCCCCACCCTCCTCTCCAGCATCATCTCATCGCTACTCCCGCTGATGCCCTCGTGCCCGGGCGTCAGCAGAGACCACTGTCTTCCATGTACAGGACGCACCGTGACCTCGCCAACCTCCATGCCTTTGGAAATGTGCACTGCCTAAATGACCCTTCTCCTCCTCTCTACCAGGAAAACGCCTCCTCAGTCTTTGAGACCAAAGCAAATGTCACTCCCTCCAGGAAGTGTCCCCGACCCCCCGCCCCAGGTCAGTCCCCAGTGCTCATACAGCACTGTGTGAGCTTATAGTATTGTATAGGCTATTTTGCCTCCCCTTACAGACTGAGTCCTGGAGGACTGGCCCCTTACTTAGTCACCTCATGTCGCCAGGACCAGTGGTACAGAAGTTACCAGGCGGCAGAAGACAAAACAGCCAGGCATTTCTCAGAAGATTCAGAAAATGCACTTTCATTGCAGGAGCACCCGTGCTGTGACTCAGGGGAATCAGTTTCCCAAAGCTGAGCACTGAATGTTGGGGAAGGGCGGGGGGGGGGGGGGGTGTTCCCTTTTATCCCCCTAGTTTCTTTGTCTTCCAAATATGGACCAGGCTTCCGGACTTTTCGCGGGCCTGTGCGGCCCCTGTGACGGTTGTAAGGGGGGAGTGAGATAGCAACCGAGACCCCATCTGGCGCCAGCAGTCAGACCCCGCTGTGGGGCTGTGTATGGTTATAGCTCCTGTTAAGATAAGCTTTCAGGGAAACAGGTTTTGCCAGGCTAGCTAGGACACAAGCGGAAATGGGGTTGGGGCTAGCAAGCATATGCATCGGAAGGCAGGTTGTGGGGCTCAAGCTGCCTTCACACCAGCAGAGGAGGTACTGACGCGGGACCTGTTGGCTGACTGATGTCTAGATCATGACCACACAGCACTTTCCCCTGAAACCTATCTCAGCAGCACCCGTGCCTCCCAAGCCTTGACGGCAGTTCATCCCCTCCTTGCCCCCGAGTGGAAACGAGTTCCTGTTTTCCTGCTAGAAGCAATGGGTAATAATCCCAGGTTCACTTTTTAAATTTTGAAATAATTTCACATTTTCATGTTACAAGAACGATGCAAAAAAAACTCAAAATGTTGACTTTTGAGGAGGGATCGGAATGCTGACATGTTTCAGATTCCTGAGTATCAGTCGTCTATTTTGGGATGGCTTCAGCTCTCAGCTTTGTCACGCAATGAGGCTGTGATTTCAGCAAGGCCCTTTACCAAGCCCAGCTTCGCCGTCTGCAGTGCGTATAGAAAACCTCAGAAGGCAGGTGTACGGGTTAAGTGAAATCACATAGGCAGATTCTTTTGTGGTACCCAGTACTCATCTGGTATTATTTGATGCATCAAAGTTTTGACTCTTCAAATCTTACTGGCCCACAAACTACAGTAATAATTTTCTTCTTCTTTTTACTTAGTAATCACTCCTGATATTCCTAAAAGTAATGTGTGTTTTGGTGTTGCTCTTGAACAATTAGTGTGCATGTGCTCCACGTGAGTGACATAGGTGCTTATGTAGGTGGGTTCCGACTTAGGGCCAAAATCGCATTATGTCGCGCCGTAGGAACGGATCTCTGATGTAACCTGAGGACCTACTGTATATAACTTATAATTTTGAGTGCACCAAATTTTACCTGATTTTTTTTTTTTGAAACATTTTTCTGGAACTAATTGTGAAGCAGTTTAGTGCAATGATAGTTGTATCCTTTACACGCTTTAAACAAGTGAGTACATAGCTGGGGAGTTAACAGTGTAGTCTTTATTCTTAGGTCAAATTAAATTTTATTTTTATGAGGTGTGAAGAAACACTTACGATAGAATTATTAAAACTTCTAGGTCCTTAGAGACTTGGTTTGAGCCGCTGTCTGCAGTCGCAGGGCTGTTTGACTAGTAGAAATGGTTAATGGTTTTCTTGGATGGAGGGAAGGCTTGGAGCCCTTGGGACAAGGACCATTTGGATCCGTGTGCAGAGGAATGTCCTTGATATGCGTGGTCTAGATTTGGGGGATTACAGGGCTAGAAGCAGATTATAGGATGAGGGATGCGGCAGGCACGTTCATTGTGCTTGGTCTCCCATGCTGACCTCGAGGGCCCTTCCTGCATCGCCCAGTGTAATGTGAACTTTGCTCCATGGATTCCCGGGCCGGTGATTAATCAGGCAGGCTTGTGGGTTTGACGTGTTCACACAGAATGTGGCAGGTGTGTGATGAAGGGGCCAGGCTGACTTCTGCCCCCGCAGCTGGGCAGGGCTGATGATCCCAGAGTCATGAATAAGCCTTGCTCTTCTGCGGGGCTTTATTTTTATTAATGTTTCCCAGGCGATTGAAATGAAACACTAAGGGGTCCAGCAAACTAGACAGAATGTGTGGGTGCAGTCAAGGCCCAGATAGGCGGGAATGCGGTCCGCTCCATAAGCTTTTCTCAGCAGAGCTCACCGTAGGTGTGAGGGTGATGGCTCCCCTTCCCTTCTGCTGGGCATATTTTAAACTCTGATTTGATTACATTAAGATGTGCTGATACCATCAAACCTTCAAACAGTGTACTTCTGTCCTTGTGGGTACTCCAGCCCTGCAGCTGTTTTTCATCAAGGGCAGCATAAGGTAGAGATAAAGTGGGTTTCAAATACACATTTGGTTCACCCAAGTGCAATATTATCTGAGATGATTTCTTGTGGTGTCCTTGGACCTGCCACAGCCTCCTACACTGAGTCTGGTTCTTCTGTCGGCCAATCGATTCCCTAGTGCTGGGCTCGGCTGGGTTTCAGAGTTATCTCCCAAAAAGTATACTCCTTCCCTGAGCCTGAACTTGCTTTTAAGACAGGATGGCTCAGCGGTTGAGCGTTGACCTATGAACCAGGAGGTCACAGTTCGATTCCCAGGCAGGGCACATGCTCAGGTTGTGGGCTTGATCCCCAGTGTGGGGCATGCAGGAGGAAGCCGATCGAGGATTCTCTCTCATCACTGATGTTTCTCTCTCTCTCTCTCCCTCTCCCTCTCCCTTCTCTGAAATCAATATATATATATATATATATATATATATATATATATATATATATATATATTTTTTTTTTTTTTAAGACAGGAGGCTATAGCCAGGAGAATGAAGTATGCTAGTGAGTAAATGTGATAGACCTGCCACCTCGACATCACACCTGACCTTGAGAGCAGGTGGTCACATCTGAGAGTCTGGCTTCCGTCATCCGGAAGCGACTTCTACCGCTTTGCTCTGCTCAGTGATTGAGTCATGGGAAACGTCACTCCGATCCCCATTGAACCCCCCCTTTCACAAACTGCATACGAGTTTCAAAATGTCCAATGGGGAAAATGGCAGGCCACCGTAGCTGACATTTTTCATGTTGACTGTAGATCCCACTGATTACACAGGTGTTACCAAGAAGCCAGGGCATTAGAGCACCAGTGGGCACTGCCCAGGCATTTGGAGGCACAGCTTCCATTCGGCTGCCC
This sequence comes from Corynorhinus townsendii, assembly GCA_026230045.1. Classification (NCBI taxonomy): domain Eukaryota; kingdom Metazoa; phylum Chordata; class Mammalia; order Chiroptera; family Vespertilionidae; genus Corynorhinus; species Corynorhinus townsendii. Next base: position 158,577,259 of record JAPDVU010000003.1, read on the forward strand.
CGGGAGTCCTGCCTGGCTCCAGGGAGACTCTGAGACACTCACCCTTATCATTGAACCCCACCACTTCCAGAGCCCTGATTTTGAGAATGAGTATAAAGGGATGTTTTGTTTATTCCAGGTTGGGGTGAGTCAGAGACTTGATGCCGAGGCATTATGAACCTACTATGTAGACCTAGGAAGGTACATTCCATACGGCAGAACACAATCAGCATGAAAAAGTATCCCTAAATTTTCTTCTTTAAAAATAAATTCGTCTTTTCTGCACAGTTGCTACCCACATACACTGTTTAGACTCTCTAAAACCCCCTGTCCCTCTACCCAACATTCTGTATAAAAAGTTGGGCACGTAAAGTCAGAGCCATCTGTCCACAGGGTCCCTTAAGAATTTCCTGGGTGTAGAGAAGTGAGGTAACTTCAGGCCCCCTTTAACTAAGGTCAGGTTCATTCTGCTTTGAGAGGTAGGTGGGATTCACTGAGGCTTTTCACATATTTTCTGTGCCTCAGTTGCTTCCTCTGTGAAACAAGGTAATTGCAGGACCCTCACAGGGTGGTGTGAGGATTAATGGGTTAATACTGCAATATGTGTAATGTGCTTACAACAGTGAATAGATCAGAGACCACGTAAAACCTCTTAGTTTTCAAATCTAACTATATAGGATGGACTTTTTCATGGCCATCCTGCCATTGGGACCATGTCTGTGGCCTTTTATATAATGTCTAAGTTCCATTTGCATACGCAGAGAGATCCCAGATATGCAGGCATATCCTTTTTTGCTGACATGAGTCATTCTTTCTTCAAATGAATGTTTTTCCTCTGGTTTTCACTTAGGAAGAAAAAGCATTAGGCAAATGAATATGGAAACCTTATATATTTTATGGGAATGAATAGTTTTTACCCCTTATTCTGTACATTAAACTGTGTAGAGTTGACAGATCTAGGCAATTTTGTGTAACATGTCCATTTGAATACCAGTTTCCATGGGGAATTCTTTATCATAAGATAGAAATTTTACTATTTGAGTTATTTTAGGGGCATGCTCCTTCCCTCTGGTTGATCCCATGCAAAATTTAAACGTGAACCCTTGACATCCATATAAACCAGACAGAATTTCATCAGCTTTCACTTCTATCACAGCTTATAGACACAAGCTTGGTTCTTATTATTTTGAGATTTTTAAGGACAAATTAAGACAAAATTCTTTAGTAAAGAGAACCCATGCATATTTAGATCTCAGCCATTTCACCTTTTTCTTCCCCCTTCCCCTTCCCCCCTCCTCCCTCCCTCCCTCCCTCCCTCCCTCCCTCCCTCCCTCCCTCCCTCCCTTCCTTCCTTCCTTCCTTTCTTTCTTCCTTCCTTCCTTCCTTCCTTCCTTCCTTCCCCAAACCAGTATACTCCGTCTCTACCCTGTAAGCCAGGCAGGCAGTCGGGCTCTGGAGAGCTGCCCGTGTGACGTTAGTGTGACTGTTTGTGGTTACCAGCGGTTTGGCTGACGTTATTAATTTCATTTCATCTGTGACCTTAGACTTTCTCTCATGATAAATCATCTTGAAATGGATGACTTCCAGTTCTCCTCTCATGTAATCTGACGAGGTTTATACCCCCTTAAGGGCAAGAAAGGATAAATTGCTTAATTATTTTAAAGATTTGTGTTAAACACTGAAAACCCTCATTTTGATAACTTCCTTTCAAATATTGAGAGGCCTGAAGGTTTTAAAAAAATGAACGCAGATAAAAGTTTTCTAGCTAGAGGCCTGGACGAAATATTTCCTGTTACGGAATCTCTCTCATTTGACATGAGTGTTTTTACTTTCCGTATTGTGCTGATGGGAGTGGAAATTGGGACAACTACTTTGAAAAAGGGTTTGGCAGTGACTCTGAAAGCTGGACAGTCACTCCTAGGTGTGTACCTCAGCGAGGTGTGCCCAGGCGTCACCAGGAGACTAGAACGTGCACACACACGGTACTGTCTATTACAGCCCAGACGGGCACGGTCCCAGGGCCCGGGGAGTAGGATGGGTGGGTGGATGCGGCAGTCACAGGTGAATGCTGCGCATCCCCTGCGTGAACACGCCGTAGTACACACGGTGACATGGATGGATCTCAGAGGCCTCACGTCCAGCGAGGGGGGCTGCCCCTAGGGTTCCATAGGGATAGAGAGTCGGCAACACCAGCCTGGAGGATAGGACCCTGCTTCCCTTGGGGAGCCCCCGTGATCAGACAGGATTCTGACCACGGGGTGCTGGCAACACTCTGTTTGTTGATCTGGGTGCCAGTGCCATGAGTGTGTTCAATTTGTGAAAATTCATCAACCTGTACACTTATGATAGAGCACCTTCCTGTGTATATATGTATTTTTTTCATTGAAAAGTTTTTATAAAAAGTACTTCACTGTATTTAGCTGTGTATTGCCCTTTGCAGGAAGGGCCCTCCTTGGTGCCCTACAGGAGCCCAAGGTGAGTGGCAGACAGGTTACATTCCTGCCACCTCTGCCCCTCCACACACCGGCCCTTCCTGCCTCCTTGCATCTGCTCTTGCTGCCCTGGCCCGGAGCCCTTGCTTGACCAACTCCCAGATCCTTTCAGATTCCCTCCCCATTCTTCGTCCCTTAGCCCCAGGGATATCTCCGTTTCTCCTCATCTCCCCCACGGGTGTGAGCTCCGACCAGAGGACCCTCTTCTTTTATTCTTTGAATTCTTAGCCCTTGGTGCCAGCCCGCTCAGCTCATGTGTTTAGATGCACACATTCCTTTGGCTTGATACCCCCAAACCTGGGATAATCTCCTCATTGGCCGACACCACTCACTGGCAAGCTGACAACAAGGCATCAGGAATAAAAGTTATCAAGAGGAGGAAGCATGTTATGCTCCCCAGCAGCTAGCTTGGAGTCAGCTCAGGACCCATCTTCACAGTGTCCCCAGGAAGCCCGTGCTCCCGGTCTCCTCCCGTAACCTTCACACACACGCCACTGTCCCACTGTCCGGGATCCCGGTTCCTGCTTCCGCTCCCTTCCTCTCCCTGCCTTGCCAAGGTGCTCACAGCTCTTCCCCAGCCTGGAGGGTGGGGCTCAGGACCCTGTGCTGTGGAGGAGAGAGACCTGGCTGACATTCCTCACCCACTCCTCTCCAAAAAGTGTCTCCTCTTCCAGCCTGCTCCCCTCCCGTCTGCTCCATCCAGCCCCTCCGTAACGCAGAGGCTCCCTCTAGGGTCCCAGTGCGGTGTTCACCCCCTGGCCCCTGGAAGCTGGTTGCTGCCCAGGGCTAGAGAGGAGAGAGGTCAGAAGAAGACGTCCAATACCCCGGCCCCAGCCCTGCTGTCCAGCCACTTCTTGACACAGCGGGTACTCCATCATCCTCTCCTGAGAGACGGCTCTCCTTCTTGTCACTGGCAGGTGTAATCCTGTCTGGAAGCTTCTTCTCAGCTGCCCAGGCCCTGAGTGACAAGGACATGTCCTGCCCTCTGCTTAGCAGCCCTGTGTTCTCCAGAGCCCTTAGGACCCTGGATGACCAGCCTTTGGTTTTGCCAGAGCAGTGGTTCCCAAGCTTCCCCCAGGTGCTATGTGGCACACATGAACTCCAGGTGTACCTCCTCCCCGCCTCCCATCAGGAGCATGCTGTTATGTTTCCTTGAGGGAAAGCCTCAAATTTTAGGATAAAAAAATGGAGGTACAACAAGTGGTCCATTTTTTTCACATGGGGCATGCCAGCACATTTTAAATTAGATTTTAGTATAAACCAATTGTCTAGATTTCTAGTTGGCATGCTTATTAGTAGAAAAGATAAATTAACATTATTTAGCTATTCTTAGGGTTGTGAAATATCATGGGATTTTAAATGGTAGAATTATAGCCCTAGCTGGTTTGGCTCAATGGATGCAGCATTGGCCCATGGACTGCAGGGTCCTGGTTTGATTCTGGTCAAGGGCACATGCCTGGGTTGCGGGCTCGATCCCCAGTAGGGGCGTGCAGGAGGCAGCCAATCAATGATTCTCTCTCACCATTGATGTCTCTCTCTCTCTCTCTCTCTCTCTCTCTCTCTCTCTCTCTCTCTCTCCTTCCCTCCCTCCCTCCCCCTCCCTTCCTCCCTCCCTCTCTGAAATCAAATCATTAAAAACATATTTAAAAAATAAATAATAAATAAATGGTATAACTGCATCCACCTACCCACCCACACATGTGGTTTTACAGGGAGGGACTGGTCAAATTACAGTTAGCTAAATCCAAAAGGTGGTCAAGTATGTCCAAGTTTGTTTTTATGTGCCATGGACCTTACTTAGTTTTAATGTTTTCAAAAGATTGAAAGCTGTACTGTGTTATTTTGTAGAGTTTAATCACTCAAAGTAATTGTGTAAAGCAGGTTGAAATGTCCTGTATTTATTCTTTCAGCAAACCCTTACTTAGAGAGCCTTTATTGCGTTAGGTGCTGTGCCGGCCACTGGAGTGTAGCTAAGGTTTTAAAAATAATAAACATGTTTAAGTGTAGCTTCTATTACCTGCATCCAATGCAGATGTTTCTAACATACGTGTATATGAATAGCATCATCAGAGAGGAAAAGAAAAACTATATCCAACGTATCAGCTACATAAGGAATGTTTAGGAGAGTGTCCGGAGTTTTTACTTGCTCCCTTCTTGGATTTTCATCTGGTTAAAGTCCACATTTTTAATAGGCCAGCATCCCTATGAACTGTACTTTGGGAAGAGGCCATAGTCACGTGGGCATACTGGTGAGCTGCCCAGGTATGAGCAGTGGAGTAAAACATGCGAAAAGTGTCCAGGAATCTTACAAGTTTGGAATCAGTAAATCACTAGGTGTTATGGTTGAAAAGAACCTAACAAACTCCTGCTTCCACACTTTACAGACTTTAAACTTTGCATATGTTGCTTACATTGAGTTAGAAGTAAAATCACTTTTGACATTCAAGACCCCAAAAGGCTGACCTGAGCGATGCTTGCCACAGGGTAGACCAGCACCAATGATGAACATAACCAGCCATGTCACTGATTCCGGGCAGGCCTTGAGACGACGTTTGTGGGTTCCCAAGTTGTGGGGCCGCTCTGCTTCTGAGAACAAATGTCCCCGGGCCGGCCTGTTGGGAAGCAGCATGCTTCTACATCCCGCATTGGAGCAGGCCCCCACCCTGGCTGGCCCTTCCCAGTGACATTGGCTTTCCTTCAGATGGTTGGAATAGGAAGGGGCAGTGAAGCTCCTCACAGCAATTTTCTAAAACCACGTTAAAAAACCCGGTTCTCAAAAAAGAATTTTTAGTGTGTGTGTGTTTTTTTAAAAACAAAAGTAATCTATGTCCAATGGTAGAAATGTTTGTGAATATGAGTAAGTTAAATAGAAAGCTGTCCTAACATGTTATGATATTCTGATGAGTTTATGTACATGTATCAACCCTATACGTGTGTTGAAGCCCTACCCCCAGTGTGCTGAATTTGGAGATGGGGCCTTTACAGAAGTAAGGAGGTTAAATGAGGTCACACAAGTGGGGTCCTGATCTGATAGGGTTAGCATCCTGACAAAGGGAGACCCAGCGAGCTGGATTCTCTCTCCATGAGTGCACAGGGGGCGGGCCATGTAAGCATGCAGGGAGAAGGCAGCTGTCTGCAAACAAGGAAGAGAGCCCTCACCGGGCAGCCAATCTGCTGGCAGCTCGATCTTGGACTTCCCAGCTTCCAAAACTGTGAGAGATAAGTTTTTATTGTTTAAACCCTCCACTATTTTGATGTAACAGCTTAGCTTACAAGAACAGGCCATATGTGTAAACTCCCTTAAGTATGGCGATGCATGAATAAGCAGAAGTGCACTTTCTTCTGCAAACCAACGTGTATGTCCCATTTTATTTTAGCATCTCTTTTCATTAATCAGCCACCTGTTTTCTCTGCTTGTACTTAGCTCTTGAGTTGTGGTTTTCTTTGACACCAGTAACTCCATCATGTCTGACAAATGCAACAGTCATGAGTATGAAAAGTGCTGGTAAAAAGGAGGCCCATAATTAGGATGTGGATGGTAATATTAAAAAAAAAAAAAAAAACAGTAAAAATATGTCAGAGGAACCCATGGAATACACAGATTCTCTGGCAGGCCATGGCTGTGACAGGAACCGTATCATGCACCATGTGAGATATGCTGTGGCAATTAGCAAGACAGGAAGAAAAATAACGGTAACGATAGAGAAATCTAAGGGGTGGCATCGGTACCGGTGGGGGCTGAATATCACAGTATCCTCAGAGCTAAGATGCCCCCTCTTCCCTTTCTGACAAATCTGAAGCTGGGGTGTGTGGCATTGGATTACTGCTGTCAGCCAGATGGCAGGCACGACCTGGGCGTCACCCCCTGGGCATGTGCAGACAGCCAAAGAGCAGCCTCAAACCTGCGGGAACAGGAGCCCAGCAGCTTAGAGGAAAGCCCTGCAGACAAAAGCAAAGCACTCTGAACCTTTTGGGATCCAAGGAGTTGTGCACAGGCAGGGCTGGGAGGCAGCACTGAGACCTGATCAGCCACATTCCCGAAGCCAAGGCAGCAGTAAGCTGGCTCTCTAGATCATTGCAAAGCGGACTCAGAACTCCGCACCCCAGGCTGGAGGCTTGTGGTTCTTTTGTGGATTATTTAAGAAACGCGGGCTCTCCAACGCTCCCACGGCACACACGCCACCATTGTGTGGAAAAGCATGAACGTGAATGATTCAGAGGTGACAGCTGATGTGCTGGATGCTCAATGTGAAAATGGTTTGGAAGACCTCAGCCAATACACTTCACTCGTATATTCCTTTTCAAATATGCACGGTAGTGGTAGGTAATAAAGGCTTGGCTGAGCCGAAAGGAGCTCTTTCAAAAAGAATAAAATAAAAATTTGAAGTAGTAAGAAAGCAGTGTGCACAGTTTAATGGGCAGCCTTTCCCCTTAGAGGCAATAAAACTCGGTGCAGCTAATCAAGGGCATCCGGCGTGGATGCACTAGAGCCGCTTCTGGTTATCCTGGGAGAAGCAGGCGGCTGTTGAGACCCTGAAAAGCTCTGCTTGGGAAGGGGCTGCAGATGTCAGCGTTTAGTTTAAGGCCCCTTTGCACCTGCTCATCCTCAGAGGCAAGGTGAGGTGGCCCCTGCAGATGGCAGAGCTGCCGAGGAGTCCCAGCTACCCACGGGCATCTGCCTGGCAGATCTTCCCGCACGACTGGCCATGCACGTGTAGGCGGGCAGGAGACGTGAGGGTACCTGCGTACAGCATGGCAGAGCGCCCACTCGTCCTGCGATTAAGAGGCAAAATGCCTATAACTCTGTACATTCGCTCCTGTTAGTCACCGAGGTTGGTGAGGAAATGTACTTGGGAATGACCTTTGTATCTAATGTGTTTGCTGATCATATACTATACATGTGTCGTGTGTCTATATTTACACACACACGTGTTCACTTATGTATGTATAGTCATCCCAGCGTCTGCGAGGGATTGGTTCCAGGACCACCATGTATGCTCAGGTCCCTTACATAGAATGGCCTAGAACAACGTGTACAGTCGGCATCTGTGGGTACAGAGGGACAGCTGTATACATGTATATCTTACACAAAGATCTGTGTGTATATGACATAGTTCACATAAGCTCTCACACTCACATCACACATTGTTTGATAACCTGCTTTTTACAGATACATCACCTCTTTCTGTGTCATCATTGTAAAAGACAGTGTAGAGTTCTTTTCTGTGGATCTGCACCAGTTTCTTTAATCACTCCAATGAATTTCTTCTAGCTACCTTGTTGTAGCATAATGTCAGGGCCATCTCTGTGGCCTCGCTGTGTGCAGAGTTGCACTGTTGTTAAGCTGGATCCTCACGGGGACCTCTTTGTGATTCTGACTTTGTGTGGTCTGGGAGCACCAAGATCACAGGCCTGTGGTTGTTCCCTTACTGGTTTTTGTAAATGTGTGTGGGGGAAGATTAAAGGGCCAGCAGAAGGGTTAGGATGCAGATCTGGGGACGACAGGAAGCACAGGCTCTAGAAACACACAGGCCTGGCTAAGAGCTCAGGCTACGTGTCTTAACCTCTCTGGGCCTTGGTTTCCTCGTGTGTAAATGGATTCTATGGGATAACCTTTAGGACGGCTGGGATAGTAACACAAAGCATATCAAGTGTCTGGTCCAGCTTGGGAGGTAGGGGGTGCGACAGAACTCCATGCCAACACAGTCCCGGCATTCTGGGAGGTGATCAAGGGCACATAAGAGAAGCTACTCTTCGTTGACTTTTTATGCCTCTGTTCCCTAATTGTTGTGGGTGGACCAAAATAGAGGAGGAAGAGCAGCATCTGCCCTGTACCCACAGCTGGCTTCGCGGGCATGTGGCCTGCAGCTGCACGGGGCCCTGGGCTCAGCTTCCTGCTCTGCTGTCACGCTCTTGAATTCTTGATTTTGCACAGGGACTCCATATTTTCATTTTGCACTGGGCCCCATGGATTATGTAGCCAGTAAGGTGATTGGGAGGGTGAAATGAGAACTCACAAAGCAGTTAGCATAGGACTCTGGATGTAATGGGGCCCAATAGTTATTAAATGGATATGATTCTTTTCTTTTATGAACGGAGACAAACATGGTAAGTGCATTATAGACATCATCTCATCATTAAAATAGTATGAGATAAATACATAACTAATCTCATTGTACAGATTTTAAAAACTGAGGCCTGAGATGTTAACCTCCTAAAATCATACAGCTTAAAAGTGATAAATGCAGAGCTTAGATTCAAACCCAAGTCCATTTCCCCAAAAGCCCAAGCCACTGACCTGCCCTGTTAAATATTAGTCCCCTCCCTCCCTCCTTCCTTCTCTCCCTCTCTCCCTCCTTCCCTCCCTCCCTCCCAGGGAACTTCCGTGAAACTCAGTGTTAAGTGTCCTTGACCTCTATCAGCAGCCAAGCCAAGGTTTCAGAGCCCCCTCAGAGGGGACCTAGAACTCCCGTCAGACCTGGCGGGGCTTCCGCGTAAGGACAGGTCCCCTTCTCACCCTCAGGCCGGCCCTACCTGTCACGTACCCAGTCCTGCTCAGAATCACTGGCTCCAGTTCTGTTATCTGGCCAAATCTGACCAGCCTGGTGAGAGTTCAGCTTGCCTCCTTTTATTCCTGATACGCTGGTGACGAACACCCCCGAAACCACTGTGAAGGAATACCCCCCGAAACCACTGTGAGCATCAGCGGGAGATCCACCAGGGTCAGGTCCTGGGAAAGATGTGGGAGGGGCCTATTTCCAATGGGCTGAGGACGGCCATCTGGCCTGCTGCAGGGGCCCCTTGATTTCCTGCAGGGCCAGGCCATGGTTTGCTCTGCCCACTCTTTTCCCTGCCAAACAGAGAGGGAAGACTCATTTCGCCACCATGCTGCTCCCAGGCGCGCAGGAGGGGGTGGGGAAGCCTAGGTGACGCAGGTGCGTTACCGCTGAGCGGGAGTTCACACTGGAGCGTTTCATGTTTTGGAGAGCTGGATCTGAATTTTGAACCTGACAATGAGACTGTTTGTTGTTTCAAAGCAATTCCCTAAGTAGCTGTTTGCTCAATACTTTTGTAGTGTGAACAGGGAGGGATCTGGGGGAGGGGAGGAAGCCATCTGCTCTGGAACCATCTTCCAATTACACGGTCACATTACTGCAGAGCCGAAGGAGGGCGTCCAGCAGAAAGCTCTGTCTAGTGCGCCCAGCCCACTCACTCTGGCCGTTGTGCTGACCTGGAGACTCACGGATTTCAAAGGCCAGGCCATGGGGCCCAGGAGTGTGAGGGAGAGGACAGCAGAGAAAGCTTAGGCGGAAAGAGATGGGGGGCTCTCTTGCCTCACCAGCATGCCAGCAGGAAAGGGAAGCCATCCTGGATTTGAATTAAAAAACAAACCTTGGGAGAAACAGTCTCTTTTCCTGACAGTGTTGGCAATCCATACACGTCTTTGCTTACAATTAATTTTTCACATCAAATGAAAAAGTTACATCCTTTAATTAGTTAAGTGGGTGATTTCTATTTGCGTTGAGATTCTTAAATCTATTTTCCTTAAAATATGGGGACGATTTTTGGTGAGTGTATTTGAAATATGTATGGCCTGTCTCGATTTGCAAAACATCCTTGAGTCGTATTTGTTCTTCTAAATCTGTGTGTGTGTGTGTGTGTGTTTTCTTTCTTGTTGCTGTTAGGCATTCATGCAGCCTCACTTGCTGGGAAATGAATTCACACATTTGGAGTTTCCAAGGAGAGTGCAGAGGAAGGAGCTGGGGAAGAAGATGCTCTACAGGGACTTTAACATGACAGGCTGGTAAGAGCCCACCTCCCTCCACCACCGCCAAGGTGTGTGAAGGCAATGTCAGCGCCATAACCGGCCACTTGCGCAGTTTGGATCAGGAGGTGCCCCCGCCCCGGGCGTGGTCAGGGAAAGGGCGACGCTGCCTCTGCTTTGTGCCTGAGTCCAGTTCCCACGTCTCAGGGCTGGCTGGCCTGTCCGCTTCGCTGGGGTTCTCCTTGGGGACACTAGAGCCCACAAAGGTGACAAAGCTCCTCACTTGCAGAGAGCAAGTATTTGGGGGCTTTTGAAACACCTTAACTTGGTTTTTTAGGTCAGGGGCTCGAAGGGTTGGAACAGAGGTTTATTGGGCCAGTCATTACCCTTGGACTGAACCTTCGCTCTGACCTTTCCAAATGAGCCAAGTTGCATAAACTACTTCACCCCAATGAGCCCCGTTTGCCATGGGTATAGTGAAAAAATATATGCTCTTTGAAGGGTCATTGTAAGGACTAGAAGCAATGCGATGCCCTCATTATTTTATCACATCCAAATTGAAACACGAAATCTTGGCAGGAGGTGTCTTAACTCTCCAAACACACCGTGCTAAGCACAAGACCATTTCTGCTGTGGATCAGGCCAACAGTGACTAGGAACCTCACCAATTTCTTCCGTAGGAAAAGTAAATAGGCTGATAAAGTACTTACAAGGACTAGGGTTGTTGTAAGGATTAAATGGGAGAGCAGTGCCGGGCACGGAGACAAATGGGTGAAGATTTGCCCTTGGGCCCTGTGCTCCTGACCAGTAAGCCTCTTGCCATTCTGGAGGATGACTGGAGAATGAGACAGGCGGCTCTTACCTCGCCGTATCTCCAGCTCAGGCAAGGAAGAAGATTCTGATATCTCTTCTTCGTTGACCAAAATAGCTATAACAGATGGTCACAGCCCCAATTCCCATGGTGATGACTTCTAGGCTGGGAATCTTCTCCTAGGGTGCATACTGTCTCAAAGGAGCCCTGGAGCAACCAGGGAAGATAAGGGGCTGCTCTAAGGGACACTTCCTGTTGTACTTTGCCATCCAAAAGAGGAAATCCTCACCATATCCACTCTTCTTCTTCTACAACAGGGCCAACAAATTGTGGCTCAAAAAGCCAAATTTGACCTGCGGCCCCTTTCTATAAGTAATTTTAGTGCAGCTCTGTATGTTTGATCTTTGGCTACACTCCATCAGGGTAGTTGAGTAGTTGCAACAGACACCATATGACCCACAAAGCCTAAATTATTTACTCCTAAACATGCACGTATTAATCAGAAATTATATTTGCAGCTCTCCGTTTTGGAGATTTGGTGCCCCAGAGTCATTACCCTAACCCAGCGATTTTCAACTGGTGTGCTGCAAGAATTTTGAAAACATGCAATCCCTGCCGTGGCTGGCGGCTCGGTTGCACTGTCGTCCCATACACCATGCGCTGTGGGCCGATTCCCCGGCAGAGCACAGACCTAGGTTGCAGGTTATGGGAGGCAAACGATCGATGTTTCTCTCTCTCTCTCTCTCTTCCCTCCCTCCCTCCCTAAAACATATCCTCAGGTGAGGATTAAGGGGGGAAAAGACATGCAGTACCTGACTATTTGGTCTGGAGCACTGACCTCTTTTCCCTTAGAGTGTCAAAAAAATGACAACAGCCAACACAATAGCCGTCCATGTGAATGAATCGAAATTATACCTATTTTTTGTCAGACTTGCAAAAAAAAATACATATTTTAGTGTGTGCAAAATTTTAGTAATTAGTTTATGTGTGCCATGAGTTTAAAAAAAAAAAAAAAAGATTGAAAATCACTGCCCTAAACCAATGGGGTGTTCTTTGTAAATTCATTTCTATCGTGTCAGCAAAATCAGCACTCTTATAGAAAAGTTGAAGGTGAGGGTGACTCTGGTTCAGAATAGCATGGCAGGGTTTGGTCTGGAATTTGCAGAATTTGGAACAATGAAAGGAAAGGCATCCCAAATCAAGAACCACATGGTTGTAAATGCATAAATGAAATAAGAGACAGCGAGCAAAACGTCCAAAAAGAAGGGGAGCGTCTGGGAAATCCAGCTGATCTGGCATTGAGGGAGCATGGTTGAGGGTGAGAGAGGTTTGGGTTTACCGTGAGAGGCAGTAGGTTACTCTGTGTGTTTCTGAGGAGAAGGAAAGATGAAAGCAATGCTTTAGGAAAGTGGTTCTAAGAGGAGTTTGAAGGGGACTGACTGGGAGAGAAAACAGATACAGATACCGGGGGGGGGGGGGGGGGGGGGGGAATCGTAGGAATAGATGTGTGCGGTCCTGAAGGCCAAATAGAGGGATGGAAGCAGAAAATGGTCAAGGAAGGGAAATGAATAAGAAGCTAGATCATATCGGTCAAATATAAGCAATACATGGAAGAGCTAAGTCATTAATTATCAATTATCTGTCTAAATATGTCTCTTCGCGTAGTCAATAGCCCCCTGCGTGTGGCCCCATGCCTGGTCCTGGGCCTGACATATAGCAGGCAGGAAGCTAGTACTTAGTTGGTGAAAGGAAGAAAGGGGTGTAACGGGCAGAGTTGAGGGGGACAGGTGGGGACAGGTGGCCATTGTGGGCGGTCAGTGGGTGGGAATGAGGAGCTTGCATATGGAACATGTTGAACTTGAGGCAAGGCTGTCTGTCTGTTCTTTCTAGGCCAGCCAGGCAAAGGAGATCTAAGCAGCCGAAACTAACTTAGTGAACAAATGGCTAGAGGTTACCTCCGTTTCATGGTTTTTTGAATGTAGATTATATCCAAGTTTATATGCTGTCTGTCTTTTAAACACACACACACATACACACACAGTGCTAGCATGGCCCTCAGTACAGAAGCAGTCCATAAACAGTATCACTGAGGAGCCAAGACTGAGAATGGCTTCCTCAGACCGGACCTGTGGATTCGTTTCCGCGTTGTTCCCTCTCTGCTTGGCTTTGGCTGTGAGCAGACATGGACGGACATCTTTGCACTGCTTCCTACCTGTGTTCACTTTTGATTTGAAAATGATGTTTAAGGTAAAGGAGAGCTCTTTACATCTTTGTTGGAAGATGCTGGGAAATTTAAAGCCGATTTAGACCCCTGCATATGTAAACTCCCTCCCCTATCTCCAATGAATTCCTTTGAAAACTTTAGCCTCTAAAGGAAAACCTCGGATGTAGCCATTACTTTTTAGGACTTAAAAAAGTGGGACCTCAATTTGCTGGCTTTCTGAGCCGACATTTCCCTGGAAAAGGAGATGAGGATTGGTAGCTTTTCCTCCCCCTCAAAGCTTTAATTAGTCAGCCCCTGAACAACACGGGTCTGACCTGCACAGGTCCACTTACAGGCAGGTTTTTCCAGTGAGTGTTCAGCGGGCCCTCTGCCTCCCCAGGTTTCTCATCGAATGCAACTAACTGCAGATGGGAAACAGTTTTGCAGTTGGGAGCCCACAGGTGCAGGGGGCTGACTGTGCAATGTTCACTGCTGTGCTGAACTGCCAAATGCTGAGTGGCTCCTCCTCCTCGTTCCTATTTTGCAGTTGAGCAAATTGAGGCCCAGAGGGAGTAGGCCATTTTCTCAGCTTCCACCAGTGCACAAGTGTCAGAACAGGGACTAGAACCCATGTTTCTGGCACTAGTTCGCGGCTCTTTCTGAACTAGTGCACCGGTTAGCTTTTCTCCAGGGTAAGACGCTACATCATTATCCCCTTTCAAGCTGTGGCATAAATTTGAGCAGGGGACCTCTATCCACCAGGGTTCAAGAGGGTGAGATAAGCATCTGAGGAGCAGTAAGTTACTCAGGCAGTAAATTTTCTAGTCTCACTCTGACCCAGTAGACCATCGGCCAGATTGAAACACGATGCTTCACACTCGTCACTAAGAGCCTGTGTGTGATCTTGGGTGCGTTGGTGGAAAAGATCCCCAAAGAACCAGCTCTCCGATGCTTAGGAAAACTGCCTGCTCTCATTAGAGGAGCATCGTGCCAGCGTTCCACGGTGTGTCTGCAGCGGGAGGAAGTGTGGGAGAAGATGTCAGCTCCGGGAAGCCGTGTCTCATAATTAAGGATGAGTCTGTTGCCTCCTGGCGAGCATCCTTTCTCTCCCACCCTTGCTCTTTCTCAGAGACTGTGGACCCGCTTGGCAGGCCCAGATTGTATAGAGGACAAAAGTTTATTGTCACCAGGACCTTCATAATGAAATCAGTCTCTTCCCTGGCTTCCCCACCTCCCTTTCCGCCGCTCCTCAGATAGTTTGCCCAGTGGTTTGATTTCTAAAGGCATTTTCATCACAGAACCCCCAGCGCTAAGTTAGTCCCCGATGTGGCCCGGCTCTCACCTTCTGTGCCTGATGTCATTGGTCCTGGGGCCAGAATCGGCCTTGAACTCAACACAAGCACGTGCCCCTCCTCCCCACCCCTTTGTGTCTGAGCTGCGACGGTGTGATGCACACTGGCTGGCACTGTGAGGCCGTGTCCCCCCCACCCGCAGCCCTGGGAGCCCGCTCAGGCCATGATTTGCTGGCAAGCATCTGTGTTAGGGCGTTGAACAACGGTTTCTCAGAGCTGGCTTTGTGGCTGCAGGTCCCCACTCCTGGGCCTGCCGGGATGTTGCTCTGGTGTAAAATCAGTGTTCTTGGTGCTCTTTGTCCGGCCACATGGAGTGAGGAGCAAGTGGGGTGGGAAGGGTGGGGGGGGGGGGGGCTGTAGCTTCTTCACCCCTGGCTTCGGGCCAGCAGCTCCGGCAGCTGTTCCTGGGCTGATGGGATTTATAGAGCGAGCGAGGGCCAAAGAGGAAGAGAAGTCCATCGTGTGAACGCGAGATTGCTTCCAGATGGTTCTGGTTATGAGTAAAGTACACCAGAATTCTTTCTCTAAGCAAAGCTTTTCCAACGTCTATGATGGTCTTATTTCAGGGGACAGGCGGGACCGTAACTGAGATGGCCTGGCTTCTGACCAGCTTACAGCTTTGGGAGGAAGGCTCCCCAGTGCTGGTCCTCGCTCTGCCACGATTCTGGGGCCTTGGGCAAATCCCGGGCCTCGGTCTCTCCTTTATTTGTCAGATGCTTCCTTTGCCCCTTGCTGCTGCCCTCCGAGGCAGGTGGGGGATGGGCTCGGCTCTGCCTTTCAGGGCTTCCGGGAAAGAGCTTCCCGCAGGCAGATTCCACGGAGGGTGACCTTTCGTTTTTATCTCTTGCAGCACTTGCTCTTTATGATTCCAACTTGATGACACAGCAGGGTAATTTTCCCTCCTGCGTTTCCCTTAAAACTATGAGCAAATCAGGATTTTCCACTGGGAGCAGAGTGGGGTCAACTACGTTTTTTTCCTTTCAGCATAGAAATCTGTTCTGCTCTGTGCTCTCTAGCACGGCAGCCACTCGCCACATGTGGCCTTCGAAAGTTCAAGTTGGATAACATAGAAATTCCTAAGGGGCGCTGGCCCCGTCTCCGCTGCTCAGCAGGCACGTGCGGCCCCTGACGTGGACAGCTCGGTACAGAACGCATCCTTCAGCCCAACAGGTTCAACCAAGATAACACAAGGTTGTGAGTCTACTGGGTGTACTGGTTAATAATGCGGATTTTTTTCAATAGATGGGGTCACACATATGCTGACATATATGCGATTTGATATGTATGCTATTTTGTTGTATTGACAGCAAGCTTCAAAATTTCATATGTCAAATTTGCTGAAGGTGTTAACATCATAGATTATTTTCATGCTTAAAAATGTCGAATTTCGTGCCAAAAAAAAAGCATTGGTGGGAAGTTTTAATTCATTATTTTGAAGAAAAAGTTATCGTATACTTCGGGAAGCTTATGGGGAACATACTCCATCTCAAGATACTTGTGAACGCTGGTTTAAATGCTTTAAAAGTGATGATTTTGATGTGAAAGACAAAGAATGTCCAGGTCAACCCAAAAAATTTGAAGACCAACAACTACAAGCATTATTGGATGAAGATGCATGTCAAACTGAAAAACAACTTGCAGAAAGATTAAACATTGCTCAGCAAACAATTTCCAATCATTTACAAGCAATGGGAAAGATTTTAAAGGAAGGAAAATGGGTGCTACATCAACTGCACGAAAGACGAATGGAAAACCGAAAAGTCATCAGTAAAATGTTGCTTTAACGGCATGAAAGAAAAGTCTTTTTTGCATCAAATTGTGGCTGGCGATGAAAAGTGGATTTATTTTGAGAATCCCAAATGCACAAAATCATGGGGTGATTCAGGTCAACATCAACATGGACTGCAAGGCCAAATTGCTTCGGAAAGAAGACAATGTTATGCATTTGGTGGGATCAGGAAGGTGTGGTGTATTATGAGCTTCTAAAACCAGGTGAAACCGTTAATACTGATCGCTACTGACAACAAATAATCAATTTGAACCACGCTTTGATTGTAAAATGACCAGAATGTGCCAGAAGACACAGCAAAGTAATTTTGCTTCATGATGACGCACCATCACACACTTCAAAACCAGTTAAAGACATGTTAAAAGATCTTGCCTGGGACCAGACCTTGCTCCTTCAGATTACCACTTGTTCTGATCGATGGCACGTGCACTTTCTGAACAGCACTTCAAAACGGACAAAGAAGTGGGAAACTGGGTCTCTGAATGGTTTGCCTCAAAACAAGAAAAGTTCCATCGCAATGAATAAAGCACTTTTGGTGTTTCTCTTGAAATTATCGTGTTTTCTTTGATTACAAAAATCCGCCATTATTAACCGGTACACCTAGTAGGTGGGTTGGAGGACGGTGCAAGGAGCCAGCTGTAGCTAAACATCCCAACGGCAAAAAGGTTGTTTTTTTTAAAAAAAATGAAAGGACGGCCGCCCTGCCAGGTAGATCAGCTGGTTGGAGCATCGTCCCTTACACCAAAAGGTTTCCGGTTCTATCCCCAGTCAGGGCGCATACGAAAGGCAACTGATTGATGTTTCTCTCTCTCTCTCTCCCTCCCTCCCTCCCTCCCTCCCTCCCTCTCTCCTTCCATGTCCTCTGGTGAGGATTTTTTTTTTTTAAGGGCAGCTGAGCACCACCAGGGAGAGTGTGGTGTGGCCACATTCTATGGCTTCTGGTCCCACCACTGCTGGACTCGGCGTCACCTGGGGGATGGAGTGACCACTTCTCACCTGTTCAGGGGCATCAGTCCTTGTGTTTAGGGATGATTCGTCTCCAGCAGTCACTCATGGGTCAGCAGGAAGACCCATTTCCTTGGCCCTGGTCAGCAACACTCCCCTCTCCCCCCACCGCCCCCCCCCCCCCGCCCTCGGCACTTCCCTTCCTCCTGCTCTTCCTGTTACTTCTTGGAGAGTATTTCAGACCCTGAGGATTGGGTTAAAAAGCAGCTTCACTTCCATTCTGCGTGGGTGACCTTCCTTCTTGACTGAGCCTGGAGCCCAGCTCCGGGGAGAGAACCACAGCCCAGGACGTTGGGCTGCTCACCAACAATCCAGACATTTTTCTGAAGAGCAGCTCACAGGAGGCAGCACCCGAGTGTGGTCTGGAGCTGCTGGGTCGAGCTGTATAAATATTGCAGACCCAGCTTCTACCTTGCTCTTTATTGCTCTTTTCAGCGCCTGCTGACCGCGCCGCCAGGCAGGCTGCAGGGACGTGGGTGCTTTATGAAGCCAGCGCCAGAGCCGCACCGCATTTAATATAAATTGATTTATTGAATCAAGCACAGAAGCCCTGTTACAGAAACCCCAGGCTCTGCCCTCCAGAGGGCCACCGAATAAAGCAGCCCCAAATGACGCTCCTCATTAGCTTCTCCCCGGATCCCCAGGCAGTTTTTAAAGGGATAGTGTCCCTCTTTTGGACCTGAATTTATATGTTGGCCATGCCTGTGGGTCTAATTAGCTCAGCATTATTAGTCTTACTGGGAAAGCCTGCATTTTCTAACAGCTTGACTCTTGAGTTTTAAAGAGTAATTGGAAAATTCATACCCTGTCCTTCACCCTCTTTTTGTTTTTAATCACTTCTAACCCGATCTTTGGGAACGCACCTGCAGGTGCCTCTGCCTCGCAGTGCTGGGCATGGGAGGACTTTTCAGCCCCGCCCTTGTGGATCTGGGCCTCCTGTGGAGCCACAGGCCTCGCAGGAGGCTTTTCAGACTCACCAGAGAAATAACACATTTTAATTTTATAATGACTTCACCAGAAAGCAGGCCTTTCTGCAGTTAACCTGGTATTAATTTCCTCCCAGCCACTTGTATTTTCATAATTTAATGATTATGAGCTACCTTGGCAGCAATCTGGAATTCTGACTTTGTAGAGGAAGGAGGGGCGTGGAGGTCATTTTAGAGAATTTCAACCCCAAAACCTCAACAGATTGTCCAGGATGGGGATTGGCTTGGCTGGGTCAGAGGTTAGGCACCCAAAAATTCCCCTCCCCCACCCCCTCTTCCAAGTTCCTGGAGCTGAAGTCAGAACCGCTGGGCCTCCTGTGGGAGGGGCCTCTCCAGGCTCAGGGCCCAGATGATGAATGTTTATTTGCGATGTGCATGTTCTGCATCTTTTCAAGATTTGCAGCCCTAGCTGCAGGAGCAGCAGGGAAGAAAGCCTGCCTGCTGTGTGCAGCACATCTCCTGACAGTGATGAATGACTCCTTGCTCCCAGCCTCCTCCCCCGCCGCTCTGCCCAGGAGGCCCAGGAAGCTCTGAGGTCTTTACAAATGGCTGGAAACCGAGACAGACAGGTATTGTCAGGCCCCACAGCGGAGAGAGAAAGGAGGTGCCCAGCCAGCTTGCTCCCTATTGATCGTCACTCACCTCTCTCTGCGTTAATAGTGACTGTAAATTCATCATTCCTGATGTGGCCAAACTACCTCCACGCCTTCCTTTTGCCCTTAGACCCTTGGAATAGCCACGGCATCTTATCCGTGCTCATTCATACCCCCTAAGCAGAGCGTACAGACGCTCTTCCCCAGCAACCACTGTTTGGGATTGTACGGTCCATGCGTGGTGCTGACTGAGCTCCAAGCGTTCCGGAGAAGTTTTAGGATGGCATGTGCTTGGGGAAATCCCGGTTAAAATAGCCAGTGTCCTTTGGGCCAAGGAACCCAGGGAGCATGCATTTTATATTCAGCAATCCTCTTTGCATCCCTGCTGCATATTGGACATGGAGGAGCAGGTAAGAACAGGCACGTGGAGCCAGGCCGCCGGCTGGGCCAGTCCCCAAGTAGGTCTTGGACAAATGATGTCGCCTCTTCCTACCTCAGTTTTCCCACTGATGAATGGGGCTAATGATAATGCCTGATAAGAGGATGTCATGAGTCAGTATGGCCGGGGACATTGAACAAAGTCTGGCATGAAACAAGTGCTATATGTGTCTAGTAATACAATTATTAGATACTAGTGCCCAGTGCACGAGTTCATGCACCTTGAAAGGACCTGTGGGCCGCGAGGCTGCGGTGGGCACGGGGTGGGTCTCAGCCCATCCTCCATGCCCTTGCCTGGCCCCTCCCACCATGGCCCCCAGTCCCCTGTCTGCCGGCAGCCCCATTCCCGCCACCGCTGCTCCCACACACCGATGGTGCCAGCCCCACTCGCATCCGCTGACAGCGTGGAGTGATTGGGGTGGACACCAGCAGCGAATGCAAGTGGTGGCTGCTGCCCCAGTTGGTCCTCAGGTGCAGGGGGAGGTAGAGAAGCCCTCAGGGATGATCGGGCCGGCAGCCGCTGCTGCTTGCACCTGCTGGCGGCACCGAACGATTGGGACCATGTGATGGGTGGCTCCAGTGCCCTCTGTGGGTACGAGTGCCAGGTGGGACCATGGTGCATGGGAGCAAAGAATTTTCAGTAACTACCAGAGGCTCACCCGATGACAGCGACTGGCACCCTAGGCAGTTTGGTCTGACGCCTCTGCTCACCTGCTCCCCCATCTTGCCGTGGCCGATGCCCACCATGTTCTGCACTCTGCCCCAATGCCCACCATGTTCTGCATGCGCCCCCTGGTGGTCAGCACACATCATAGCGACCAGTTGTTCAGTTGTTCCGCCGTTCAGTCTATTTGCATAATAAGATTTTATATAGAGAGATTACAGAGAATGGAACGGTTTGCAAGATCTGAGCTTGCCTCAGGAGATTTAAACCTAATGTGTGTTGAGACGATTGTTTTTTAAGGTAATGAGACACTAGGAACCAAAAAGAAACGGGGGGCCTGAGGTAAGGTCAAGGTGTGCTGACCACTTGTGCAGGTCACCCCCTGGCATGCCCAGAGGGACTTTCATCTATGAGAAGAGACACCATCAATGTGATAGGAAGCCGACCTAAGCCAGCCCCTCCCCCGGGGTGCCGCTGGTAGAGCGTTTTTGTTTTTGTTTATTTGAGAAGCTTTTGGGGTCCGTACACTGACTTTCTACTTCCTTTCTGAGTCCTCGCTACGGGACCTTTGACAGTGTCGCTGTAGCCCTCCTAAGCCAGGGGTCTGGGATGCCAAGCCCCCCAGTGGCAAAGCAAGTCCTCACATCAGCGGGGCCTTCTCAGACAGGACTGTGCTGGTGTCACAGAGACAGTCAGCGGGCCCAGCTGGCTTCCTGGAAGTCGAGAGCAATACAGTTTCTACCTATAAATCTAGTCTGAAAAATCTCAGGAGCGAGGGAAGCAGATCTGTTGAATTTGTGACTAAATAACTAAAACAAGACAGAGTATAGGACTTACTAAAAGGGGTTTAAAGAGACGGCCACGCGGGTGTGCAAGAGTGGATGGCTGTTTTTAAGAGAGCGTGGGATTGGGGCCGCCATCATAGAGAAGCTTGTATTTGAACCGAAGGCCTGAAATACAAGAGGAGTTCACAAGGTCTGAGGGCCAGGGAGGTGGGGGCATTCCCAGCAGAGGGCACAGCAACAGGAGATGCCCAGAGGCAGGAAAATGAACGAGTGTTTGGGGAGTGTGGAAGCTAGAGGTAATACTGGAAATAGCAGTCCCCATGGAGGACTGGGCCCCAGCTGGGCTGCAGCAGGTCCTAGCGCCCCCACCCCCCCATGCCACGCTTCAACTCATTCTTTACTATTTCATGGGGATTCCAGGGAGGTTCAGAGCCGTGGGTAGGAGTGTTGGGTCAGGGAAGGCTTGGAACAGTCATTACTTGCTAACCAGCACGGGAGTATCTCAGTGTTTTAACTCCCCTTACGCACTTACACTGCATGCACCAGCTGGGGGACAGCCCTGCGCTGGCCTAACAGTACGTGCAGAGGGACTCTCGGACAAGGTCAGTCTGATGGAGGCAGCTGCTGGGGACCTCGGAGTGGCATGCTACGTGGGCAGTGATGAACAGCTCAGGGTTCCCGCCCGGAAGGTCTCAAACCTCTGTGAAGTGCGGAAGTGGCACACACCCACACCCCGGGGCAGGACTGTGAGGCTGACAGTATATTGGAAGGACATACGGTTCAATCCTCAGCCTATTTATAATAAGATCCTGTTTTTAAGGAAATTCCAGAGAAGTGAGCACTTCAACACTCCCACGGATTTCCAGGTACATTGCAGCTCTGCCAAGGAGTCGGGCTCCTGTGTCCAACCTACACTCCTCCAGCTACAAATGGCATTCTTACCAGAGCTTGGGAAAATTTCCCCTTCCCTGTCCTCTGGGTTTTGGAGTAGGAAAACCCAGCATTGCTGATTTCAACATCCCACAGAGGTGCCAACCCCTCATAGCCTGTGGGAGCACACTCCTCAGAATCAGCTGGGGTGCTGGTTTAAGACCCCTGCTTCGCCCAGGCATCCACATACGAGAGATGGAGAACCAGCGTTCCAAACCCCGAAGGACCTCATCCTACCGGCCATCATGTTCCTCCTGCCTGCGGACAGGTACATCCAAGACTTCTTTAGAGCAGGGCCACGCCTGCTCCTTGCGGGAGACCTGAACTCAGATCTTCCCAAAAGAACTGGAAATGCCTGTGACACGTTCACTTCCGTTCTTCATCTTGTTGCTCTGGCAAAGGCAATGAGGCTCTGCCAAAGTCTGGGCTCTGGTTCCACTGGGACTAAATCGGCTCGCCAGCCTCCCCGGGTACCCCAGCGCCTCTGTGTTGTGCTCGGTAGCTTAAAGGACAGAATGCAGGACTTGAGCGCTGTGGGGTTACCCATCTTGTCCGTGGGTCAGGCGTTGTGTTGGACATTGGAGATGTAAAGGCGCTGAAAACTGCCTGCCCTCATGGTGCTTACAGCCAGGTGCAGGGCAGAGCCAGACGTGGTGATTACAATCTTATACCAAAACTCGTAGAGAAGAGCTCACCCACAGTGAGGCTTTCTCGTGGTCCCTGTGGAGCCTTACACGTTGACTGTGGGCAGCCTGAGGCACTCTTAGGGTGGATGTGAGCAGCTGCTCACAGAACTGATTGGTTGGAGAGCATTGGACAGCTCGGCCCTGTAACAGGTTTGTGACTTTTGCCACCTGCTTATCTTCTTACTGTAGCTTGGGAGCCTCTTTGCCCGTCTGCGTGGGCCTGAGTCTGGAGGGGGCCATGGACTGGACTGGCAGTGAGGAGAAGGCGTGAAAACTTAGGTGCCAACAGTGGGCCAGAGTCCAGCAGAGCCTCTCATTTCTCCTGTTGATGCTTGTGCCCACCGCCTGGGTGTTCGTGGCCCCAGGCATGGGACAGACTCACAGGGCAGGTCCCGAGACCATGCTCCCAGGCATCCAGCTGGCTGGTTTCTCGTTCCTGTTCGTCCCAGGCAATGAGACCCTCTCCCATGTTGCTTAGCCCTTCCGGGTGGCCTTGGCTCACCCTGTGGACCACTGGGCACTTACGTGTGGAGGTTTAGTCTGGATTTATTACTGACCAAACAACTTGAAGGCCAAACCTCAGGTTAAACCCAACCCTACAGGGACCCTGTGCACCTGCTATGTAGTTAAGAGAAGAAAAAGCCCGAGAAGGTGGTTTATTGGAACCTCTGTGGGCCTTCTCAGTGTGAAAACCTGGGGTGGGGGTGAAGGAGACTTTAATTTCTTTTTTATGATTTGCCTCTAAGATGAGGATCAGTGATTTAGCATTCCTGTTGCATAGCATGCCCGTGTATTGGGTTTACACAGAGTCATAGCTCTTCAAGGATGGGCAGAGGGCCGTGGTTGGGAGCACAGGCTTGTACTGGGGAGGAACTGGAAGTGAGCTGGACCTCTAGTTTTCCTAGTTGTGTGACCTCCGTTTTCTTACTTGTGTAATGGGGTTAATGTTAATGACTGTCTTACAAGGGTGTTATAAGAAGTAAATAAGTTTTAAAAGTATACGTGCTTGGAGCAGTGCCTAGAGCAAAGCAAATATACGATGAATGTTGGGTATATTGGAATTCTGTAGTGTTAGGGGTGAGGGGACAGCAGGCAATGGGACTTCTCCCGCCTTTGTAGTCCTCCATCTAGACCAGGAGGGCCTGGGTGCAGAGCCAAGAACTCCCCGTGGTGAAGAGGGGCGCCATTGCCCAGGCCTGCGCTGCTCACCTGGGGCATGAGTCATGTGAAGGTAGGCAGAAGATTCCAGAAGAGTATGGGAATCCTCAAATGAAACATCTATTTTGCAGTTGGGGGAGGGGGGAATGGGTATTCCTTGTGTGTGTGTTGAAATAAATGTTAGTTATGCCATGAGAAATGTTCATGCCTTTTTAAGCTAAAACCAGAGTTGAAAAGCATGGGTGCTTACTTTGAGATACTGGACCCCCCCCCCCCCCGTGGTTTTTCCAGTTTGAGGGCACATGAATGGAAATTTTGAACCCATCTAGGCCAGGTTAGAGTCCTGTGGGCGTGAAAGAGACTTCTCCCAGGGGACCCTGCAGGGCGTGGTGCTCCAGGATACAAACATCTATCGTGGTTACCAGAGTGAGAGGCGCTTCGTGAGGCTGGGCAGCATGTAAAACCCTCTTTGTGGAGAACAGTCTACTTGCTCTTGTCTGCCCACCATTCGTGGATACGGGTCAAGGTTGGTTATCTTCTGATTTGTATATATTGACATGGTCTCAGACAGTATAAAGGCCAGTGTGAGTGAAGTTCATGTTTGCTTCAGAAGGAATGGTCCCTGAGAAAGCAGAAATAGTTCCAAATTTGTATGCTCACACAGTAAGGATCTTTGATTCACACCTGTGGGAGATCTAAATGTTACCAATTAAAATAAGAAGCTGTCCTAGCCAAGTGGACACTGAATCAGAAATAATTTCCAAATCTGAATTTCCCTAAAAGTCATCCCGAATATTTTATCTTGAAATATTATTGGTTCTGTTTTATATGCATGATTGATTATATTTTCAGAAGGCTGATTCAAAGCATTCTTCTATGTGAGTCTTTTTCCACTGCTAACCTTGGACCGATGAGTACAGAAATGACCTTTATTCATGTTATATATTCCCAGCACCTGTGCTAGTGCCTGGCACATAGTAGGTGCTCAGTTAATATTCACGAATGAATCCATAGAACCCATTGGTCTCCTCTGGTCCAAGCCTGAGCTCCTGACTTGGAGCTACATAGTAGGAGCAGGTTTTCTGTTCCTCTCCCCAAGTTTTCAGCTGTGGGTAGGGACCCATTAATGGGTTGTGAATTCAATTTCATGTGTGGAGACAAGCATTTTAAACAAATTAAGGAGCAGAGGGAGAAAAAGGATCACATGGTAAGTGTAAATATGTGTTTGAGATGTGTTTGTGTGTACAGTGAGTTACCAAGAATGATACATTTCTTACCGTGGTCAAACACTGTGAGCTCTGCTCCAACCCAGTCTGTTGTCCCAGAGAACATGGACCAGTGACTGGAGAGTGAGCTCTGTTGCCTCTTGCTGTCATCCAGAGGCTCTGGGAGGGAAAGGAGTCTTCAGGCCAAAAGAGAGGAACGGCCACGGCTCCCAGAGCTCCAGGCAGCGTCTGGCTCAGGCGTGCTGGCAGGAGGAACGGGGCAGGGAGGCATATTCCTTAGGGCTTGTGGGTTGGTCCTACTAATCGGGGGATTTCCTCAAGGGCAACTGCAATGTCAGGGGACAGAACTGGGGTCCCATTTTGGAAAACGTTTTCCTGGAGAAACAGCTGGTAGGTTTCCCCTTTTGTTTGTTTTTGTCATCATAGCCAGCCAGGCATACACAAGAGGACTACGTTACACCTACCAGCTCTCCCAGTCGTATCACCAAATATTGATTACACTGTTACAGGCCATGTATATGTTTGTGTCTGAGTCCAGGCTGTTGCATGTATTAGCACAAGCACATCAACTTGTATAATAGCTGAGGGCCCACAGGCTTCAATAATTTGAAACCCTCCACGGACCAAAGGGAGAAAACAAAATAGCATTTGTTGGTGGAGACATGGCCTCACAAGGAAACATATCCAGGAATCTAAGATCAATAGATTCAACACAATTTCTACCAAGATACCAATTGCATAGTTCATAGAAGGAGAATATCTCAAAAATTTATATAAACCACAAAAAAACTCCGAGTAGCAACAGCAATCCTGAGAAAATAGAACAGAATTTTAGGAATCACACTACCTGATATCAAACTATACCACAAGGCTACAGTAATCAAAGCAGTATGATTCTGGCTTAAACACAGACATATAGATCAATGGAACAGAACAGACAGACCAGAAATAAACCCCTGCCTTTATGGTCAATTAATATTCGACAATGAGGCAAGAACATACATTGGGGTAAAAGATAGTCTGTTCAATAAATAGTGTTTGAAAAATTGGACAGATATGGGCAAAAAAAAAAAATGAAATTAGACCACCTTCTTATAACGTACACAAGAATAAACTTAAAATGGATTAAAGATTTTAATGTAAATCTCAAAACCATAAAAATCCTAAAAGAAAACATAGGCAGTAAAATCCATGACATTTCTTGTAGCGATTTTTTTTTTTTCTGATATGTCTCCGTGGGCAAGGGGAACAAAAGAAAAACAGCTGAAACCAGTTTGGCTCAGTGGATAGAGCGTCGGCCTGCAGACTGAAGGGTCCCGGGTTCAATTCCGGTCAAGGGCATGTACCTTGGTTGCGAGCACATCCCAAGTGGGGGTTGTGCAGGAGGCAGCTGATCGATGTTTCTCTGTCATCGATGTTTCTAGCTCTTTATCCCTCTTCCTTCCTCTCTGTAAAAAAAATCAATAAAATATATTTTTTAAAAAAAGAAAAAAACAAACAGGACTACCTCAAACTAAAAAGATTCTGCAGCAAAGGAAACCATCACCAAAATGAAAAGGGAACACACTGAATGGAAGGACATATTCACCATTAATACATCTGATGAGGGGTTATTATCCAAAAATAATAAATAACCTATTATACTAAACACCAAAAAATAAACAGTCCAATTAAAAAATGGGCTAAGGAGAATCCAAGATGGCGGCATAGGTAAACACCTAAACTGCTGCCTCGCGCAACAATTTCAAAAATTCAACTAAAAGACAAAACGTCTATCACCCGGAACCACGGGAAAGCTGGCTGAGTGGAAGTTCTACAACTAGAAGGAAAGAGAAAAGAGCATCAAGACGTGCACGAGCGCTGAAAAGCTGAGGTACGGAGGCGCGTGATCCGGGCTGGTGGCGGGCGTTGCTTTTTTCAACCCAAAGGGAGACAAGCCCCCGATTACTCTGAAATACAGTTTCTGGGGAGACGCGGGGGACCCAAACTCCTACGGGGAAAAGCTGGACTGTCTGCCAGTGAGGGTGGCTTACTTGCAGAGCTGCGTGCAGGAATAATTGTTTACTGCACTGGGGCACCAGACTCCGGGACGCCCTTGGGGACACAGAGCCGGCTAACTAGCAGCCATTGCTGTTTGCCACGCCCTAGCCTAGTGACACCCTGAGACCCCGCCCTGCACAACCTACAAACCCACCCAAGCTCCAAGCAGCAGCGTTAGCAGAAGAAAGCCCCGCCCTATCGCAGCTTAACCTAGCAAACTTGCAGCCTGGGTCAGACAGCTCCAAAACATCCAAACCCCAAGCAAAGAGGAGAAAACTGTAGCTCTCACTGTAGCTCCTGCTGGATGGCCTCAGACAGTAGCTGACCTGCACCCCATTGGAGATCCAGAAGCCAGTGTACCTAGTGGTCAGTGTGAGACACCAGATTTCAACTCCTCACATCCATAAGTGACACATTCAAGAGGCAGACTCAGTGAGCACCAAAGCCCCACTGAAACAAGTCCTGCCCCATAAGTGTGTCTTCAGCGCAGCAGTTCTTCCATTATAGACACACTGAGTGCTCACAGCTAATTGGCCTGGAGGTCAATTCCTCCCAGTATACCAACAGCAATTAAGGCTTTAACTGCACCAAGTCTTTGCACTCAGCCCACAAAGGGGTGTACCAAGAGTGTCCACATCAGGTGATTGGGGAGGCTGAGCTACTGCCCCCTATAGGTCACCTACCACACAAAGCCACTCCATCAACACAGGGAAGCAGCCAAAATGAGGAGACAAAGAAACATGTCACGAATGAAAGAAACGGAGGAAAGCAAACTACTGGATGACATAGAGTTCAGAACCACATTTATAAGGTTACTCAAGAATCTTCTTAAAACCGCTGAGAAACTTGATGAGACCTTCAAGGAGCTTAATGAGAATGCCAAAAAAATGGAAAAGGATCAGTCAGAAATGAAGCATACACTGTCTGAAATAAAGAATATACAGAAACTCAACTGTAGATCAACGTACCCCAAGAATCAAACCAAAGATCTGAAATATGTGGAAACAAAAAACATCTAACCAGAAAAACAAAAAGAAAAAAGAATCCAAAAATATGATGATAGTGTAAGGAGCCTCTGGGACAACTTTAAGCGAACCAACATCCGAATTTTTGGGGTGCCAGAAGAAGGGAGAGAGCAAAATATTGAAAACCTATTAGAAGAAATAATGACAGAAAACTTTCCCTGCCTGGTGAAAGAAATAGATGTACAAGTCCAGGAAGCGCACAGAACGCCATACAAGAGGAATCCAAAGAGGACCACACCAAGACACATCATAATTAAAATGCCAAGGGCAAAAGACAAAGAGAGAATATTAAAAGCAGCAAGAGAAAAACAGTTAATTACCTACAAGGGAGTACCCATACGACTGTCAGCTGATTTCTCAACAGAAACTATGCAGGCCAGAAGGGAGTGGCAAGAAATATTCAAAGTGATGAACAGCAAGAACCTACAGCCAAGATTACTCTACCCAGCAAAGCTAGCATTCAGAGTTGAAGGTCAGATAAAGAGCTTCACAGACAAGAAAAAGCTAAAGGAGTTCATCACCACCAAACCAGGATTACATGAAATGCTGAAGGGTATTCTTTAAGAAGAGGAAGAAGAAGAAAAAGGTAAAGATAAAAATTATGAACAACAAAATGACATCAAATACATACCTACCAACAAGTGAATCTAAAAATCAAGTGAATAAAAAATCTGAAGAACAGAATGGACTGGTGAATATAATAGAATCAGGGACACAGAAAGGGAGTGGACTGACAATTCTCAGGGGAAGCAAGTGTGAGGGGTGCGGGAAGAGATTGGACAAAAATCTTACTCCTATGGATGAAGACAGTGGCGGGGGTAAGGGCATGGGGTAGGTTGGGGTGGGGAATCAGGTGGAGGGGAGCTATGGGAGAAAAAATAGAGGAACACCTGTAATAATCTGAACAATAAAGATTTATTAAAAAAAAAAAAAGGGCTAAGGACCTGAGTAGACACTTCTCCAAAGAGGACATACAAATGGCCAATAGACATATGAAAAGATGCTCAATGTCACTAATGATCAGAGAAATGCAAATTAAAACCACAATGAGGTATCACCTCACACCTGTCAGCATCGCTATCAACAGATCAACAAACGAGGTGTTGGTGAGGACCCTGAGAAAAGAGAATCCTCATTGCACTGTCATTGATTGGGAATGAAGACTGGTGAACAGCAGTATGGAGTTTCCTCAAAAAATTAATAATGGATGCCCCAGCCGGTTTGGCTCAGTGGATAGAGCGTCAGCCTGCGGACTGAAGGGTCCCAGGTTCGATTCTGGTCAAGGGCACATGCCCAGGTTGCAAGGTCAATCCCCATTAGGGGGCATGCAGGAGGCAGCCAATCAATGATTCTCTCTTATCATTGACTAGTAGCCCATCTTGCAATATCACGCGCGGTAGGCCGTTCCCTGCTTCCATGGGAGCCGGCGGGAGCCACGCTGCTTCCACAGGAGGCAGGCCCACTCGGCTGTGGAGGCTGCGGGCTGGCTCCCCTGTCCCTGTCCATGTCCACTCTGGCTCCGAGGGCCAGCCCAAGCCGGGGTATGGTGGCTCGCCAGGCCCCCGTCCCCCATCTCTGTCTCTGTCACTGCTCCAGGCTTCACCTTCGTGCACAACTTCCTCCTGTCCTGTTGTGACCCATTATGGCATCCTGGACTAATTTGCATAAAATCAATAAAAATATATTTTAAAAATAATTAATAATGGAACTGCCTTATGACCCAGCAATTCTACTTCTGGGAATATATGTGGAAAAACCTAAAACACTGATACAAAAGAATATATGTACCCCTATGTTCATTGCAGCATTAATAGCCAATTTGGACATAGCCCAAGTGCCCATCCATAGATGAGTGGATAAAAAGGCTGTGGTACATTTACACAATGGAATACTACTTGCCTGTTAAAAAAAAGAAGAAAGAAAGAAATCTTATCTTTGTGACAGCATGGATAGCCCTGGAGATTATTATGCTAAGTGAAATAAATCAGAGAAAGACAATACTATATGATTGTACTCATGAGGAATCTAATGAACAAAATAAACAGATGAAATAGTAACAGACTCACAGATACAGAAAACAGACTGTCCGCTGTTAGAGGGGAGGAGGGTTGCGGGGTTGGGTGAAAAAAGGCTTAATCACCAAAAAAAAAAAAAAAGAGAGAGAGAGAAACCTCATAGAAACAGATGACAGTATGGTGATTAGCAGAGGGAAAGGGGGTGGGGGAAAGTAGAACAAGGTAAAGTGGGGGATAAATGGTGACAGAAGGAGACTTAACTTTGAATGGTGAACACACAGTATCGTATACGAATGTTGTATTATTGCACTGTACACTGAAATCTATATAATTTTACTGACCAGTATTACCAGTAAATTCAATAAAATTTGAAAAAATTGACCAAAGACAAATGTAAGAAATTTCAGGGGATTTCTTAACTGTGAATCTTGGAAACCAGGATGTTAAAAGGGGGGAGGGGGGCGGAGGGGGAGTAGATGTAATAAAAGACCCAGGTCTTCTGGTGTTGCCCTTAAAGAAACACATGTGCATGGATATTCGTGCAGCCAGAGGAGAGGGCCGCCAGCTGCGGGGCCACGTCCAGGAGCAGGAAGCCGCCTCCACGCTGAGGCTGTGGTTAGTCTTTGTGTTGGATTCCTTAGGAACTACAGATGGCTGGCCAGGAAAAGGAAGCATGAGGTGATTGCCAATCCTGTGTTGCTTTTTCCAGGAAGGTCTGGGACGGGGGTGTGGAGAGAGGCGCGTCGGGAACGCCTCTAGGGACTCGGTGAATTGCTTAGTTGGGGTCTTGCCAAGTTCTTAAAAGCCACGAGTGGCATTTGGGCTCCATGTACGTGTCTGTTCCTGACCAGCCAGGCCTGGGTAGTGTTCCATCCCGGCCTCCTGGGATTCGTGCTTCTGTTAAGACTTGGTTGTAGGGAGGCAGAGGTGGGAACCAAAGGCCTGGATGCTTCTCCCACCACCCCCATGCAGACCTGCTCAGCCGATGTGAAGCGGCCTCTGTCTGCCTGGGACTTGGTTTCTGCTGTGAAGAAAACGAAACTTCCTATGGCTTTTACCTCCCTCCTAGGGGTTCGGAGCGTCTAGTTGAGGGGAAAATTCTCCTTTCTATTACAGATCAACCCACAAGCACCCCCATTTGTGTCTTTAGTGACAGTAGGAAAGTATGAATGGGGTATCTCAGGCGCTCAGCCAGAAGCGGTTTCCTGTGGGGATGCGCTGCCTTCCTGCTGTGGTCACCGGCTCTCTGTGCTCTACGTCTGCGGCGAAGGAGAGACTGAGGCCCCTAGGACCTTCATAGCCACAACCTACAGTTAAAAAGTGTGCCGTGCCCTTCACAGAGACTTTCCCAGACACACGCATTTCATCCTTGCAGCCTTCCACAAGGGATGCAACCCCAGAAGCAGATTCAGTGAGGTCGAGGGACCGTCCCGAGTTCACACAGCCAGTTCACGTGAGGACAGACCCACTCTTTAATGAGCACAGCAGGGCCTGCCAGGAGGAGGGAGAGAATCCAGGAAGAAAGCTTCCCCGGGGAGGAAAGGCGTCCTGGCCATGGCCAGAGGTTAGCCAGTGGAAGAATGTGACTCGGTGCAGGCGCGGACTGACAGGATCAGGCAGTCCCTGAAGGGGGAGGCGCCCTCGCTGCCCCAGAAAGGGTCACGTTCTTCTTAAATGACTTTGAAGTGTTGCTGAAGAAATGAAGACTTAAGGAAATGAGTGGTATTTCTGGGGGTTTTTCCTAATTAACGGTCACGGCCTGCGGGTCAGGGAGCTGGCGTGGCTCTGGCTGGGAAGGAGGAATCCAGCAAAGACGCATGTTCTTAAGTGGGAGGCGTGCCTTCGCACGGAGACTTTAACCGGAGTTAACATGGAGGAAGGAACCCCTGCAACAAAAACCACTGTTCTGGGATTATCAGGAGAAAGTAGTGGGCAAGGTTACGACTGCTATTTTTTTTATAACTTGCGACTTTCTACTAATATATACAAGATGGGGCAAAGGTAGGTTTACAGTTGTGACTATGCGAAACACAGAACTTATCCTTGCATCATTATTGTTATTTTCCATACGAACAACTATAAGCCTACTTTTGCCCCACCCTGTGTTGGTGATAAAAGGGAACCTAAAATTTAGTTTTAAATATATTTTTATTGATTTCAAAGAGGAAGGGAAAGAGAGAGAGAGAAACATCAGTGATGAGAGAGAATCATTGACTGGCTGCCTCCTTCATGCCCCCCACTGGTGATCAAGTCCAAAACCTGGGCATGTGCTCCTGGTTCATATTTTGACACTCAACCACTGAGCTACACCATCCGGGCTGGAAGCCTAAAATTTTAATACGAAAAAGAAGTCCAACGTGTCACACTGATGGGATTCAGCCCTGAATCTCTGCCACAGGAGAGCTTATGAAGATGAAATGAATGGGGAAGTGAAAATTTACATTATGTGTTTAGAGTGAAGCTTGTGTGCAAAGGAGGAAGTGCCAGCTTTCATTCATTCATCCATTCAGTCAGTAACTACTTTGCATCCATAATGTGCCGACATGGTGACAGATACGAGGACATAGCAGAGTGCCTGCCACCAGGAGCTAATGTTCGGTGGGGGTAGGGGGGCAGAATTTAAACAAATAAACGAATTAATAAATGAGGTGGTTTCCGTTTGTGCCACGTACATGCCAGGAAGGGCTGGAGCAGGAGAAGCAGGAGCCCCATGCTCTTCAGCGAGTGGCCAGAAAAGGCTGTGAGTGATGCCCAGGAGCCAGCCCGGCAGGGCCTGGGGGAGGAACGGCCCAGGCAGAGGGCAGGCCAAGGCCTGTGGCACGTTAACTGAACAGCAAGAAAGCTCGTGTTACGAGCACGGCGGGATGATAAAAGATGTCAGATCAGTGTGCAAAGATCAGATTGGGGGGCCCCCGTCGCTGGGTTATACTTTAAGATGATGGGAAGCCAATGGAGATATTTAAGCTGAGGAGTGATGACTGTGGATTAAGAGGAAAATGGTGTGAGAGACTTGCGTACGGCCCTCTCGGCCAGACTAAGAATATAAGCAAAGGTTTCTCTGATAAAATGTACAAAACAGCCAGAGACAAGACGCATTCATCGTGGAGGAGTCCGGAGGTGGTTCCTCCTCAGAAGGATGAGGATACCAGGTGGCTGCCCGGAGCTCAAGTTCACATGTCCAAAGAAACACCCCAGGGAGCAGCCGGGCCCAGAGGCCCAGGAGGGACGTGCCTGTGAGTGAGCATCAGCTGTGGCCAGCACACCGAGACTTAGAAGGCACCACAGGAAACAAGAGGGTGCTTTGCTTTCATTTTGTAAACCTATAAATAGAGCAAGAAATGAGGGAGGGCAGGATAAAGCCGCTGCCTGGGGGACGGAGTGTTCATTGATTTGCTCACTTAGTTGAATGTTTGTCAGACACCCATTGACATTGGGCACCACAGGTAGCAAAACAAGACATCTCCGTCCTCATAGAACTTAAGGGGGCAGGGGGTGAACAGGGAGCAGTAGAGAAAATAAACACAGTAAAGAAGCAAAATTCTTAAAATGTTAGGTGGAGGTAAATGCCATGGGGAAAAATCCAGCAGGGTAGGGGAACAGGAAATTTGGGGGAGGAGAGTGGTCTTACAGAAGGCTCTTTTATTACTTGGCTTTTATTTAGAGCCTAATAGGAAAACCATTAGCGGGTTAGAGGAGGGCAGTGATGTTATCTGACATTTTAAAGTAATTACTCTGGTTGCTCTGAGACTAGAGGTAAAGGACAAAACTGAACAGTTTTCAGCACTGCCGCGGCCTTCTCCCTAGTCTGGGCACCATCCTCTCGTGCCTAGATTATTAGAGGCCCAACGGGCCGTGCAGTACTGTCGGCAGAAGACGGTGCCAGGACTGTGGTGGTGGCGGTGAAGGTGTTGAACACTTTTCCAATTCTGCATCTGAAAGGTAGAAATGACAGTATTTGGTGTAATGTTAATAGACCAAATACTCAATTCCTATTGTTCCCTTCTTCCTATAAGATCAAAAGGCAAGGAACGGTAGGCTGCTAGCAAGAGAAGTATTAAAAAGATTTGCCGCACGTGGGGGCTGGGTCAGGAGCACGTACCACCAGAAGGTAGCTAGAATGGCTGGGTGAGGAGGGAGGGGAACTGGCCAAGAGCCACAGCCAGGGAGTGAGTGGGATGGTTCAGAGAATGCATCTCTGAGGAAAGGGCATTCTGGGGCAGCCACGTGGCCAGGTGCTGATGGAGCAGTGATGAAGGCCCTCGGGGAAGCAGGTAGGAGTTGCTAAGTTAGGATTCCAGAGGCACTATTATCAAAACAGATAACGTTCCTGAGAATAACATCAAAGGAAAGAGTGTAAAAGCAATCCATGAACCGATTGGCGTCATCTGAGAAGGTGGGAGAATATTCCGAAAGGGGGCAGGGAGCATCAGGGCCATGGAGTCTCAGTGTGGAGGGTGGGGCTGCAGGAGGAGCCATAGAGCCCCAGGCTTCAGGGGGAAGAGTCTGAGGAGCAGCAGCCACTGGAGAAGGTACGATCCGGGCACAGCTTGGACTCACTCATTGGTCAAGCTCACTTAGGAATCTCCCCCTTTGTGATAGAATTTCTAGGCTGGATGATCATGGATGTGCTAACTTAGTAAGAAACTTTACCATTTCTTTTAGTATTTCAGACAAGATGAGGAAACTGTGCAGATAACAGCTAAGTTGCTTTGTAGGCAGCCAGAAAGCTATGCCCAGAGTCTGTAGACACGGTGTCTATATGAATCTGTTTTCAACCTTTTCAAATCCTAAATCCCTCCCATTCCTGTTTAAGTATTAATATCTCATTGTCTACTCTGCTGTTGAATCTCTCTTCTGTGCCTTTCCACCAGACAGGAATCGTTTTTCAAATTGCACACACTTTCACCCATGTGCCTCCTGGAAACGTGATTGCACCCTTGTCTGGTTAGCTCGGCCTGGAGGAAGGTCCCTAAGGACTTAGTTCTTTTTTTTTTTTAAATATATTTTATTGATTTTTTACAGAGAGGAAGGGAGAGGGCTAGAGAGTGAGAAACATCAATGAGAGAGAAACATCCATCAGCTGCCTCCTGCACACCCCCCACTGGGGATGTACCCACAACCCAGGTACATGCCCTTGACCAGAATTGAACCTGGGACCCTTGAGTTCTGCTTAACGTTTTTTCCGAATCGTGGAGGAAGACAACAGAGCCACTTATCAAATTTAACGTGTCACAGCATAGAAGTAGACCTGGTATTTTGGATGAGAGGGCATGAATTAAGACGTCTCTGGGTGGGTTGGAACCATGGACTGAAACCAGCAAGACAAAATTAATGAGGGCAGCAGAGTTTTCTGTTCAGAGTGAGTTACTGTTGCATAAATATAAACTAGAGGAGACCGTGAACCTCTCTTGACTGTTTTCTCGCAGACTGGCGGGCTTTGATTTGGTCGGCGTTTTTGTTTGTGTGCTTGTTTTCACTCAGCATTTCGGTATATGACCCCAAACCACACACAGACACGTGCACAGGATGCAAATATAAGCTGCAGTTACTTAAAGAGGAACAAGTCAATCTCAAAGAAGCAACCCTTGCTTTCTTATGTGGACCACAGCTTAAGAGTTTTCAGTTCTGAGTGCCCTTCTCTGAGGACGCAGACAAGCTCGGGTGCCCCGGATGGCCCCGACCACAGTGTTTGGTGCTTAGTTAATAAGTATTGGAATGGACAGCGACGTGGGTGGTTAGAGATGGTGCCCCAGGTCCTGGGAAGAACAGCTGAAGGAACTGGGAAAGAGGAAACTTGCAGATAGCTCTCATCAAATACTTGCGGAACTCTCAAGTAGAAGAGAGACTAGAATTATTTCATGTTTTTCCAGAAGACAGAACAAACATAATGGCTGTTTGGGTCAATTTAAGAGTTGACTGGGGACGTCCTTCAGTGGAGTGGGCATTAGGTATTATTAAGGTCCTAGGACAATGACTGTCTATAACATCCCACTTGATGGCAGAGGCCAGGGACCAATATGAGCTGTGCTGAAGGGAGAATTCCTGCATCTGGGGTACTTAGTGGTCTTTCTGTCTCTCCCAGTGCTTTGCCTTTGGGTGGGCCCAACACAACTGGTGCCTTGTCTTTTCAGCTTTGCAGAATCCACATGGCAAGGGAAACGACTGCTTAAAAAACAATGTTTAGTGCAATCTTCTGAGGATACTGCCCTGTGTTGGAGAAAGCCCTTTAATTTGGCCCTTTTTAAGGCTTGAATTTTTTTTCTCATCTCATCTTTTTGTCAGTTGGCCTCATAAATATTCATAGAGGAATTGACCCAAAATAAGAGTTATTCTAAATGTCTTTCTAAGCCTTTCAGCTACGCTTCAAGTAATTATTTGAATATGATCTCTGCCCAGTTATACTATTGTAAAACTAGTGAGTAATCCGTTTTGGGAGTTATTTTTAAAAATTTAATCAGGATTTCAGAAATCATAGGATCTGATGTGAAAGACAAGTCATTTTTCATTAATCTCCGGTCACGAGTGCCTCCATGTCCTGGAGCTCTCAGGCTTCCAGCCTCTGTCCTGATCCTCTCGCCTCCCCAGTTGTGAAGGATGGAAGCCACGGCTGAGCTGGACGCGTAGATTCAGGTCCACAGCCCAGACGTGGACCGTAGTGAAGTATGAACAGCAGGCAGGCCTTTCAGGTGGGCAGAAAGTGGGGTGATCCTTAAGCTGTGAGAACAGACCTGAGGAGCCTGCTATCTGTGGGAGAGGCTCCCCTGGACTCTGAACGCAGACGCAGTGACCTGGGCTGCAGCCCTCATAGACTGTGTGGTGCAGCAGCTGCTAGTTTTGTCCACACATGGTCACCTTTTGTTCTTTTACCTCATACAGAAAATTCTCCTTCCTCTTTTGCCAAAAGTCCCCCTCAAATGCCTGCTGTTCCCCCACTGAGAAGGGGATAACAATGGTCTCCTTGAGTCTCTTCAGCTAGAATAAGAAATCCCCAGAGCTGAGCCCTGACATCACATCTCTTTGGTGTGTTTTCTGGGAAAGTCTAGTTTAGCCTGAGGGTCACTAACATGTATGATCTGGGGAGAGGAACTCAACATCTCTGAGCCTCAGTCATGTGTGTGTAAGGCCTTGGAGTGGTTTCATTTTTTTTTAAATAATTATTGTTGAAAGTATTACATATGTCCCTTTTTTCCCCCATTGACCCCCTCCAGCCTGCCCCTGTCCCCCCTACCCTGCCCCAGGCCTTCAGCACCCCATTGTCTGTGTCCATGGGTTATGCATTCAAGGTTGATTACCTCCCACTACCCACTCTTCCCCGCCTTCCCTCTGAGATTCCGCACTCTGTTCCATGCCTCCATGTGTCTGGGTCCTCCATTCATCAGTTTATTTAGTTACTTAGATTCCACATGAGTGTGATCAGGTGATACTTGTTTTTCTCTTATACAGTATAGAGTTTCCTCAAAAAATTAAATGATGATCTGCCATTTGACCCAGGGATCCCACTTCTAGGAATATATCCCAAGAAACCTGAAGCACCAATCAGAAAGAATGTATGCACCCTATGTTCATAGCAGCACAAGTTACAATAGCGAAGATCTGGAAGCAGCCAAAGAGCCCATCAGTAGATGAGTGGATAAAAAAGCTGTGGTACATTTATACCATGGGATACTTGCAGCTGTGGAGAAAAAAAAAGGATCTCTTACCCTTTGAGGCAGCATGGAGGGACCTGGAGAGTATCATGCTAAGTGAAACAAGTCAGTCTTTGGCGGTTTTAGGCACTGTCAGCAAGCACCAAGCTCAGTGCTCGGCGTGTAGAGGTGTTCAGTAACTCATAGCTGCTGTCATTGTTTGTTGGCATGAATTTATACAGACTCTTCAATCACATTACCAGTTTTAACTCTCGAGCCTTTTATTCTTTATTATACAAGACCTTAAGTATGGAGGAAGTTCAGCCACCTCCATGATGAACTGTGCTTAGGATCCCGAAAGACTGAGGGGGAGAGTATTGTACTTTCTCTTTTTATCTAGTTACTCAACTTGGTCATCTGTGGGGAAGAGCTCACATTTGATTGAAAACCAACAATGGCTGAAACAGAATAACCCTTCCTTATCCAGAGTTCTCTTCTATTTTTAGTGGGATTGTTTTGTTCTTAAAGATGAAGAAACAGAAGCTAAAATACAATATTAGAACTTACAATTGTCTTGATCCTGTGGGTGACAATTCCAGGATCAATGTCTGTCTTTCAGAGCTATGGTTAATGCAGACCTCATGCTGCTGGAATTCTGGGCCCTGGAGAATTCAACTCCTTGGAGTTGTGGTGGAGTCAGTGAACCATTTTCTTGCTGCCTTTCCACACCTGTGAAGAGTGCTCTTAGCCTGTTTTTCCAGAGCACTAAGTAATTTCCAGTCATTGATTCTCAAGCTGCTGCCTTCTGCCTCCCGTTGAATTTCAGGCTCCTGGGCCTGGACCCCTGGTCCAGCCCCTTTCCTGGTACTGTCCCCACCCATCTGAGCCTATCTTCTCCCTCTCCACACCTCTTCCTCCATGGTCCTCAAGTCCATCTTATGCTCATTTCAGAGCCTTTCTTAGGCCATTTCCCCCATCTCCCCTGAGTCATAGAGTCTGTCATCTTGTGGGTCAGCTGCATTTCAATGTTCTCTAATGACACTTGGTCTGCTGCAGTAACTCTCAACCTTGGCTGCTCATTGGACTCATCCAGGAAGCCTACAGAAGTTCCCGGTGCCTGGTTCCCATCCCCAGAGGTTCAGACTTCATTGCTCTGTGGTGTGACCTGGGCAAAGGGATGCTTTAAAGCCCTCGCAGGTGACTGAACATGCAGCCAACGCTCTGAGCCACTAGTCTACAGACCCGTTCAACCCCAAGCTGAGTCTGTGTTCTAATAATAGCTGCTTGTTCCCCAATGACTTGTATACTACAGTGTTTTAAATAGTTCATGTGAGTATAAAAACATTTAAGGAGCTATTTCCCCTTTGGGGAAACTGGATAGATTTAGGGGCGGGAGGTTCTGATTTTGACAGTCCAATGCTAGAGCACCTCTGGGCTGACCTGGCAACAGCCCCAGCCCATGCCAGGTCTCAGCTGTGCCAGGCACTGTGCTGAATGCACCCTAAGCTCGTCACATTCATTGGCCCATTGGAATCCTCACAAGCCCGTTTTTGAGCCCGTTTTTGCCCTGTGATCATGAGTATCCTGAGGTCCAGAGAAGGCTCATCTACCTGCCTAGGGCTGCACAGAGAGCACTACTAA
The DNA here is from genome assembly GCA_026230045.1 of Corynorhinus townsendii. Lineage (NCBI taxonomy): Eukaryota > Metazoa > Chordata > Mammalia > Chiroptera > Vespertilionidae > Corynorhinus > Corynorhinus townsendii. The sequence goes on from JAPDVU010000003.1 coordinate 158,616,467, forward strand.
ACCTGAGCCCACCCTCCCCCCTGGGGAGGAGCAAGTTCACTAAGGAACTTCCTGGGAAATAAGGATGTACCTGCTTCGGCTTTGGGGTTGCACTCTTTAAATTGGGTTGCATTCTTTTGTATATTGAGAAATTCACTCCCAACTTGCCTCGATATATCAGGACTGGGAGGCCATTTTGCAATTTAGTTCTTTTCATGCCCTCAGGAGACGTTACTTTTTTATTTTATTTTCAAATATATTTTTATTGATTTCAGAGAGGAAGGGAGAGGGAGAGAGACACAGAAACATCAATGATGAGAGAGAATCATTGATCGGCTGCCTCCTACACACTCCCCATGGGATACCAAGCCCACAACCTAGGCATGTGCCCTTGACCAGAATCAAACCCACAACTCATCAGTCCCCAGGCCAACACTCTATCCACTGAGCCAAACTGGCTAGGGCAGGAGATGTTATTTTAGAAAAGCATCGTGCTTCTAGAACCTAACCTAGTAGAACCCACCCCAACTTCTGCTTTGTCTTCCTAATATTTCTTTGAGGTGGTGCGCAGGCATCCCCATTTTGAAGAGAGGGAAACTGGTGTGCCAAGTATTAATTATGTCCTAAATATTAGTAGTAGCTCACTAATTGGGTACTTACTAAGTGCCAGGCTCTGTCCCAAGCTGTTTACATCCTGCATGATTATCCTCGTTTTCTAGGTGAGGAAACCGAGACCAGCACAGGTGAAGCGACTTGCTCAGGGTGCAGGTGGGAATGGGTGCCATGTTTGTTGGCTTGCGTTTAAATTCCTTAGGAGCAAAATTGCAAGACATGGGCTTCATTTGCTCCCCAGCCCTGGCCTGTGCCGTGTGTGCATGGCATCTGGACAACCAAGTCTGAAACCATTGAAGCATAAACCGGATTTTCTTTCATGTGTCGAATGGCTATTTAATAGCTATTGTGAAACAGAATTTTCTGCCAACCTTGAATATCACACTGAGGTCAAGCAGGCTCTAAATATTCCTTCTCCAGCCATCCCCACACCAGGCTGCTTTGGTGTAAACAACCCCCAAGGTGAGAACTGGCTCTTGGCGCATATTCACTCCCCACCTACGTCAGAGCTCACTGTTTCTCACAGTTTCAGGTTAATGACAAGGCCCTGTTACCAGTGCTGGGCGCCTCATTATCCCATGGCCGTAAGTGCTCGGGACAACCCCCCTCCCCTGCTTGCTCATTATGAATGGGCCAACTTATTCTTTCCCTCTTCAAGCATATAAAACCTTATTTCCTGGTTCATTAAAATATGTACACACACACACACACACAGTTCTATAGGGAGAATAACTCTATATAAAGAAAGAGATTGGCAGTGTGCTGAGCGGATGGAGTCTCGGGGAAAAGAAAGCACCGAGCAGCCCATGCCAGGGGAGCGGGTCACTAATTAAGTGCAAACCTGTTAAAGAATGTTGTTTATCCCCCTACAGGGCATACAAAACCATTGAGGATGATGACTTGAAGTTTCCCCTAATATACGGAGAAGGCAAGAAGGTAGGCATCCACCTCCCCGAGACGGAGAACAAGGCCGTCTCTGCAGAGCTGGGGCGGCCTGTGCATTGACTCTGCAGCGTCTGGTCCTACAGCCCCGACAGTGGAGAGAGTCACCTCCCGTGTCCTTCAGGCCTCCTGTCCTGTGGGTCCCAGGAGTGACAGGCTTGGGAGGGGTGCGTCGAGCTCAGCAGGGGGGGGAAGAGTCAGTTTTGTGAAAATAGCAGTCCCCTTTCCCATGTGTAATGTGACCACTTGCACATACATCAATGCATTGTGCATCTGACAACAAGCCACAGGCAGGCAGAGCTGGTGGACAAGGCAGCTGAGATTCTACGTTAGAACCTCTCAGGCACAGCCACGCAGCTGCAAGGGGTGGTCCCCGATGCGGACACGGGCCCTCTGCCTCCTCCTCGTGCTCACACCCCACCTGCAAGTCTGCTTCTCTATGTGGCCTGTGGAAGGGGACCCAGAGCCTTACTGTGATGAAGCTGTGGGACAGCACAGAGCATTCCTCACCAGCACCCAGGCCCAGTCGGCACCGCACACTGAGCCGCAGGCACTGCTGACTCGGAGGAAGCTGTTGTCTCAGAGGGTCTGTGCGCAGAGCCTGGGGGAGGCTGCCGTCCTGGAGCGGGGATGAGGAGGCTCTGAAGCCAGTTCCCAATCAGAACCAACACCTTTTGAGTCACTGCATTCTTCCTGCAAACAGAGACGTTCCAGCCAGGTGCTGAGAGTTTCAGTGAGAAGTGAAGAATGTGGCCACATTCAGAAGAATGTTCAACGGGCATTTTCCCAGCATTTGATAGATTTTAGCAGGAGGAAATGACTCATAAGAAAACTGGAGGATGCCTTCCTGAACAGAACTTGAGTGTGTGTGTGTGTGTGTGTGTGTGTGTGTACACGTGTGCATCTGTGAGAGAGGGAGAGAGAATGAGTTAGGTGTGAGAGCTCCATGGGGGCTAGCAGTGATTTCATGGGAAGGCATTTTATGGAGAGAAGTGAAACATGACTATTTGATCCATGTAGCGACCACTTTTCAAACAAACTTGTCCCTTTCCTGGAGACGGGACACCCACCTCACTGTCCATGGTTGAGGATCGTGACAAGGAAGGGCTCTGTTCTGGAGAGAAGTACTTGAACCTCTCAGCACCGTGGGTACCATTAATGCGATCACTCAGCCCAGTGCCCCAGCAGCACCTGGAGTTCTCCATGGGCTGAGATTCTCCGTCTCCTGCGGCGCCAGTGAGACCAGGGGGCTCAGGGCCACATCCTCCGAGGGCTGTATCCCCAGTCCCTGTCCAGCCTGGCACCTGACACAGGGCAGGCCTTCAACAACTGCATGAGGATTAAGTCAGCCACTCAGTTATGTTCAGTGTACTGTCCTCCACGTAACGAAAACGGACCGATGTGTTCTTTGAAGATTATCAACGGTAAGATTTAAAGGAGCAAGGTTTTCCCGGTCAAGAAAAAGTTCCGTTTACCAGGACATCGCACTCCTCCAGCGTGTCAGGTAATGGGGGCTCGGCAGCCCTGTGATGTGCAGCCGGCCGGTGCTGTCGCAGGAGCTGTGACCTATTGAAAGGCCGCATGGCTCCGTCGCCCCGCTGCCCCGCACCCCAGCAGCACAGCCGCTGCTGGGGGTCACAGGGTTTCCCGAGGCAGCTTCACCTGCAGCGCATCCGTGCCGCCCCATCCTTTAGGTGCTTCCCTCTGCATACACCTGCCCAGGAGTTTCCGAATATTTTCGCAGCTGTCACTTTTCATTTTATTTTGGCCGGTGCTTTCAGCCTTACGTGGGTGACACTATAAACTTTGTAAACTAATTCAGTAACTATCAGAAACATCACTGTGTTTCGGACCAACACGCCCACCTGTGCTTTCTGCAGCCAGAGGAGGTGCCACTGCAGGGAGAAGAGCAGGGACGCAGTGTCCACATCTCAAGTTGAACACTTACCAGCTGGGAGGGGGCTGGCCCACTCCCCCGCTTGGCAGAGCGGAGGGTTTCTGCAGAGACGTGGCTCCCCATCCTGGAGCAAAGATGAGGAGGCTCTGAAACCAGTTCCCAGTCAGGACAAGCACCTGACTCACTGCATTCTTCCTGCAAACAGAGACATTGCAGACAGGTGCTGAGACCAGAGGTCCCAGCTTCCCATCAGTGTCTGCATTTTACCCACTTTGATTCCTGCCTTTTAAAAGCATGTCATCCTTTCATTTCCACGTTTAATGTAAACGTGCCCACCTTCTGATCTAAAACCAGCTCCAAACTCCACAGCCTTTTGGGGAAACTGAGGGGAAGGTGATGGTGATGTGTGAGATTATAAAATTTCTTAGCATTTATGAGTTATTCTTATTCCCTGAGCAATGAAGTAAGGATTCAAGCTCAGGGCTTTGAACCACGACAGTACACCAGATAACATCATTGATGACCCAAGTGTTAGGGCATTGAGCTTCCTTCCAGAATGAGCTTCATCCCTCTGTGTTTACCCGTCTTGATGCTGCCTGTCCTTCTGCGTAGAAATTTAGTGCCAGCTCCATGGAACCTTCTCAGCAGAAGTTTTACTCCTCTGAACTCACACCACCCATTGTTTATATGCCTTTCATATTGGCCATATTTTATATATCATTAGACATGTACCTCTTCTCTCCCTTACCAGGTTCCTTTATAGTAGGACGAGTCCATAGACATTTGTCCCCCACAGCATGGTGTCTGCACTTAGTAGGTGCTCACTAAATGTTTGGGTAGATAAAATCTGTGGCATCCTGGGAGGTATGAAGGCTGAGTGCGTAGGCATGAAGAGTAATAGTCTTGCTTCCTTAAAGTGTTCGGAAAACCAGAAGCACACAGGTGGTGGGGTCTCAGCCTGGAGGTCTCTGCGTGGTAGTTCCCTCTTGTTGATCCACCGAGAGGGAATTTGTGGAGAAAGGGAAGGTTGCACATTGCTAGTGGTTTATTTTCTCCAGCTATAAAGTGTAAAATATGAGCTTTAGGAGGATAGGAGCTGCCACTGACTTCTTTGCATCTTTTACTAGTGCCTATTACGGTGCCAGAGATATAGCTGGTGTTCTGCAAGTACTTGTGGAGTGGGTGTATGACAGATAGATGGACAGACAAATGGATGGAGGCTGTTGGATTTGGTTGGAACTGAAATTATTAGCTGTAGACATCACACATGTATTGGATTTAGTTTATTGGACACCCTTCCCTCCAGTCTCTACAAAAGAAAGCTGGAAAGAGACAACAGCCACCCATCAAACTTAAGATAACTGGTGGAAAAGCCACTCACCGAGGACGTAAGTGATCTTGGTGAGCGAGCCCCTCCTTGGAAACAGCTACCCACATTGGTTAGTAGCAAGAGGCAAGAGGAATTGGGAAAGTATGCTTTTCTCTGGGCCCATAGCGGTCGCGCTGCTCGGACGTGGGAGTGTTTCTCATGACCCTCTGCTTTCCTCCCAGGCCCGAGTGATGGCAACTATCGGAGTGACCAGGGGGCTGGGGGACCATGACCTGAAGGTGCATGACTCCAACATCTACATAAAGCCATTCCTGTCTTCAGCTCCAGAGGTACTGCTTGAGGTTTTTGTTTCTATTTTGTTCAATAAAGTATTTTCTTACTTTGCTCCTCCTGTGACTCTCACCCCATATCCGACTGAAGTCGGCTTGTCTGGCATGTACTTCTGCACTCTCTCTCGTCTGTTTCTCCTTCCCACCCCATTCTCACACTGACTGTCCTGTTTCACACCCTCGTGGCCTCTGTCCTGGTAGCTGCATAGCCTCCTAGTGGCATCCCCTGCCTCCTCAGTCCATCCCACATATGCTATTAAGTAGATTTTCCCAAACAGCTACTGTGACCTTGTTTGCATAGAAGCTTTAAACAGCACATGACCTGGAGAATAAAGCCCAGACTCCTTTTTTTTTTGGCATTCAAGGCTTGTTATAAATTGGTCTAACTTTTTAATCTGATTTGTTCCCCTACTGCAGCCTGAAGGAATTTACTATTTCCTACACATGGCTTTCAGTTTCCCATATTTGCTTAACCTATTCCTTCTACCTAGAATGCCCTTCCTACCCATCTCCATACACCCAAATTCTTTTTTTCTCTAGAATTTAACTTAAATGCTCCTCCTGTGGAGACTTCTGTGACCCCTCCTGACCCCCCTCAATCAGCAGTAATGTCTTCCCCCTACTCCAGATGTATGGAGAGCAGCTGCCTCTTACAGCATGTATACTTTTCTGCCTTATCGATAGTTGGTGATGTATATTTTTCTCTCCTCTTAGATGTTTTTGTTAATCCTCACCCAAGGACATTTTTCCCATTGCTTTTTAGAGAGAGTAGAAGGGAGAGGGTGAGACAGAGACAGAAAGAAACATCGATGTGAGAGAGACACATCAATTGGTTGCCTCCTGCACATACCCCGACCACGGCCGGGGAACCTGCAACCAAGGTACGTGCCCTTGACCGGAATTGAACCAGGACCCTTCAGTCCGCAGGCCGATGCTCTTTCCACTAAGCCACACAGGCTAGGGCTCTCCTTTCAGATTTTTAATTACCTGGAGAGCTGGTATCATTTCGTTGATATATGGAGAAGCTAACTGAAAAACAAGTCATAAATTTGAGTAAAAAAATCATTTTTCATACAATACAGGAAATAATATCAAGTTCTATTTCAGAGTACATAATTTCAAAAAGATTTTGCTTCTAAGTTATAGAAAAATCTAATGGTAGTTTAGAGATAAATTTTTCTCACATAACAAGGAGTCTGTTCTTCGGGGGCTGCCAGTGGTGTAGCATCTCCAATGTGCCAGGGCTGGAATATCTCTTGTCTGACTTTCACTTCGCGGTTGCAAGATGGTGGCAACAGCTCCAAGCATGACATTTTCATGCAACACAGGAGGGACGCTCCTATCTGTCCCGACAGACTCACTTGCAAATCTTTGGCCAGAACTATCTCACATGACCTCCCCTCGCTACAGGGAGGCCAGGAGGGAGAGAGCTTTAGCTTTTCGGATGTCAGCGAGCCAGGGAGGAGTGAGTCGGGGTTGCCTCCCATGTGACTGATCATTGAAGCGATGCCTTGTGCTGGAAATGCCCAGAATGTTCAGCCAGGACTCTATCTGCATGTTCTCCCCAAGAGCCCAAGCTGTGTGAGCGAAGGCTCTTTCTGTTGGAGGAAACAGAAACCCACTCAAGCTAACTCAGAAAAAGGGACATGCTTATTCTGAAGCTGTTGGAAGAGATGTTTGTGGTGTCTACAGGAAGAATGCGTGAGCAGCTAGGCTGTGTGGGGAGGTGGTCTTGTGCCCAGGGTGTCCTGGGGAGCCTCAGCAGGGGGAGGCTGTCCCCTTCGGGACGGTGCTGCCGTTAACGGGACCAGCCAGGTTCTATATGTCTCTGCTGCCGGTCAACCCAGTCTCTCCCTTTCCCGGTCCAGATCACCAGAGTGGAAGCCCATTGGCCGCAGTGACTTTCCCGTCTGTAGCTTGTCCCTTCAGACTGTGTGTCCACTCCAGAGCTGTTGGTGGGCACCGTCACCTAGGCCTGCCCCTTTGGCAGGGCTGTGAGCAGGGATAGTTCCTTCTCTTGCTGAGGCTGGCATCCAAAATACACCCAGCCACAGGCAGTGAGGAGGCCACCAAGAGGGAGGTCCCTAGTAAGTATCAGGCATGGAAGAGACACAGATTTCCTAAGATCACCTAGACAGTGGTCAGCAAACTGCGGCTCATGAGCCACATGCGGCTCTTTGGCCCCTTGAGTGTGCCAAAGAGCCGCATGTGGCTCATGGGCGGCTTTTTGGCTCTTCCACAAAATACCACAGCCTTGGTGAGTCTATTTTGAAGAAGTGGCGTTAGAATTGTCATACTGTTGATATTTGGCTCTGTTGACTAATGAGTTTGCTGACCACTGACCTAGGATGTCAGGTGCAGTTAGCTGGGTAGAAGTGATAATTACCACTCATCAAGAGCTTGCAAATGTCTCTTTTAGCCCTCCTAGCAATTATGCGTGATTAGGACCACTATTACATCAAAGCGTCCTGGCCCCTCAGTTCCGGTCCATATCAGGATCCATAGATTACTGCTGAAATGGTTCCGGGCCAGAGAAAAACAATAAATACTAAACTCAGGCATTTCTATGTTTTCCCCCTTGGCAGAGGCATTTATCAGGCATATTAAATGGTGCCGTCACCTTTCTGCTTTCCAAAAGGGACAGAGGCAGTGTGACTCGTGTTCCGTGGCGGGGAGCATCTCAGGAAACACTAAGTAACCATTTTGCTCCTTAAAGCAAAGTGAAAACCTTCTCACCCCCCACCCCCGGACACACACATATGCTTTCTATATAAAGTGAGAAGAGGCTTGGTTTGGTTTGAAGGAGAACAATCTCTAATGCAGTGAAATTATAGCTATTCCAGTCGTTCTGCTGCTGTGCATCCCAAGAGGAGACTATAGCTTTAAAACATGGGCCTATGAGAGAATCCAAGATGGTGGCGTAGGTAAACACCTAAACTGCTGCCTCGCACAACAATTTCAAAACTACAACTAAAAGACAAAACGTCTATCACTCAGAACCCCGGGAAAGCTGGCTGAGTGGAAGTTCTACAACTAGAAGGAAAGAGAAAAGAGCACTGAGACGTGCACAAGCGCTGAAAAGCTGAGGTACGGAGGCGCGGGATCTGGGCTGGCGGCAGGCGTTGCTTTTTTCAACCCAAAGGGAGACAAGCCCCCGATTACTCTGAAATACAGTTTCTGGGGAGATGCAGGGGACCCAAACTCCTATGGGGAGAAGCTGGATTGTCTGCCACCGGGTCAGAAAGTGAGGGGGGCCTGCTTGCAGAGCTGCGTGCGAGAATAATTGCTTACTGCGCTGGGGCACAGGATGCAGTCGGAGACACAGAGCCAGCTAACTAGCAGCCATCGCTGTTTGCCACGCCCTAGCCTAGTGACGCCCTGAAACCCCGCCCCACACAACCTACAAACCCACCCAAGCTCCAAGCAGCAGTTTTAGCATAAGAAAGGCCTGCCCTATCGCAGCTTAACCTAACAAACTTGCAGCCCGGATCAGACAGCTCCAAAACCTCCAAACTCCAAGCAAAGAGGAGAAAACTGTAGCTCTTGCTGTAGCTCCTGCTGGGTGGACTCAGACAATAGCTGACCTGCACCCCATTGGAGATCCAGAAGCCAGTATACCTAGTGGTCAGTGTGAGAAGCCAAATTTCAACTCCTCACATCCATAAGTGACACATTCAAGAGGCAGACTCAGCAAGCACCAAAGTCCCACTGAAACAAGTCCTGCACCATAAGCGTGTCTCCAGCACAACAGTTCTTATAGACACAGCGAGTCCTCACAGCCGATTGGCCTGGAGGTCAATTCCTACCAGTGTACCAACAGCAATTAAGGCTTAACTACACCAAGACTTTGCACTCAGCCCACAAAGGGGTGTACCAAGAGCGTCCACATCAGGTGATTGGGGAGGCTGAGCTACTGCCCCCTATAGGTCACCTACCACACAAAGCCACTCCATCAACACAGGGAAGCAGCCAAAATGTGGAAACAAAGAAACATGTCACGAATGAAAGAAACGGAGGAAAGCAAACTACTGGATGACATAGAGTTCAGAACCACATTTATAAGGTTACTCAAGAATCTTCTAAAAACCGCCAAGAAACTTGATGACACTTCTGAGGAGCTTAGTGAGACCTTCAAGGACCTTAATGAGAATGCCAAAAAAATGGAAAAGGACCAGTCAGAAATGAAGCATACACTGTCTGAAATAAAGAATATACAGAAACTCAACTGTAGATCAACGTACCCCAAGTATCAAACCAAAGATCTGAAATATGAGGAAACAAAAAACACCCAACCAGAAAAACAAAAAGAAAAAAGAATCCAAAAATATGAAGATAGTGTAAGGAGCTTCTGGGACAACTTTAAGTGTACCAACATCCAAATTTTTGGGGTGCCAGAAGAAGAGAGAGAGCAAAATACTGAAAACCTATTAGAAGAAATAATGACAGAAAACTTTCCCTACCTGGTGAAAGAAATAGACTTACAAGTTCAGGAAGCGCACAGAACCCCAAACAACAGGAATCCAAAGAGGACCACACCAAGACACATCATAATTAAAATGCCAAGGGCAAAAGACAAAGAGAGAATCTTGAAAGCAGCAAGAGAAAAACGGTTAGTTACCTACAAGGGAGTACCCATACGACTGTGAGCTGATTTCTCAACAGAAACTATGCAGGCCAGAAGGGAGTGGCAAGAAATATTCAAAGTGATGAATAGCAAGAACCTACAACCAAGATTACTCTACCCAGCAAAGCTATCATTCAGAGTTGAAGGTCAGATAAAGAGCTTCACAGACAAGAAAAAGCTAAAGGAGTTCATCACCACCAAACCAGGAGTACATGAAATGCTGAAGGGTATTCTTTAAGAAGAGGAAGAAGAAGAAAAAGGTAAAGATAAAAATTATGAACAACAAAATGACATCAAATACATACCTACCAACAAGTGAATCTAAAAATCAAGTAAATAAAAAATCTAAAGAACAGAATGGACTGGTGAATAGAATCAGGGACATAGAAAGAGAGTGGACTGACAATTCTCAGGGGGAAGCGGGTGTGAGTGGTGCGGGAAGAAATTGGACAAAAATCTTACTCCTATGCATGAAGACAGTGGCAGGGGGTAAGGGCATGGGGTAGGGTGGAGTGGGGAATCAGGTGGAGGGGAGCTATACGGGGAAAACAAAAAGAGGAACACCTGTAACCTGAACAATAAAGATTTATTTAAAAATAAATAAATAAATAAAACGTGGGCCTGTGTGGGAAACTCCCTGAGAACTGATGAAACTTCCCAGCTGGTTGATCAGAAGCCCCAGGTCATCTGTCTTCAGTGATGCCCGTTTGCAGGGAAGTGGCTTGGTGGGTCCCACATTGGTGAGGAATGGGGAAGGCTTCAAAAGGAAACTGGCAATCTTGGAAAAATGTACATGGTCTTAGAGAAGTGTAGATTTAAATGAAGTGTTGAGTTTTTATAATAATAACAGCTCATATTTGTTAACTACTTAGTCTGGACCAGGCAACATACTTTATTTATATATAGATGCAGTGTCTCATTTAATCCTCACAGTTCTGTGAACTACATGTGATTATTATACCCATTTTATAGAATGGGAAATTGAGACGCAGGGAAGTGAAATAACTCCCCCAACAGTGTACAATTATTAAGTAACAAGATGGTACTTACACCAAGGCCTGTCTAATTCAATCAATGTGCATAGGGGAGAGAAGCTGAGCTCAAGGATATTTCTTTGGATAGTGGCCAAGGGACCCACTGAGTGCTGGTTCGAGGGGCTCTGAAGAGAGACCTTGGTCTTGGGACCTCAGTGTCCGGTTTTTCAGGGAAATACTGCCCGTCTCAGACTTAAGTTGTAGGAGATGATGAGAAGATGATGTAGGAAAAAAAGTCATTGGGAAAGGCAGTAATGATGTTCAGTGTGTGCCAACCTAGGCCAGACAGAATTGTGCAAAATAAGATTGTGGACCCTTAATTTAGCTTAATGGGTATGTTGTATAGATCCCCATACTCCTTTGCATGAGATTAAAATTGTTGTACATTTTAAACGCTTCCAGATAGAGCGGCCTTAGGCAGAGCCAGGAAAGGCGGAGGGAGATTAGAGGGAAGAGGAGGAGCCCCTTGGATTGGCTACTGTGGAGGAGTGTAGAGAAAAGAAGATGAGTACAGGGGACCCTTCTCCCCACCTCCCCATTCTTGGGACAGGGACTTCTTTCCCTGAGTGGCAGTATTAAAGTCAGGCTCTAAGAAACAGCGAGGGCCTCTGTTGGAAGCCCAGGAAGCCAAGTAAACTGATTTAGACCATCCAGTGAAGAGTAGTGACTCCCTTCCTGTCTTCATCCCCCAGCCCCACCCTTTCTGACCGTGACTTCCGAAGAGCATTCCTGTGCTGAGCTTCGTCTTTGCCAAGCATGGATCTCTTTCACATTTCAGTTCTAAATTACAAACCCTGCTCAGTCTGGTGGCTGAAATGGTGGGGTGGGGGAGAGGTGACTTAGTTCTAAGAAAAGAAGCTAAAAAACCTTCTTGGAAATCAGCATTGTTCCCTTCATCATTGTAGCTCCTAATCTGACGTGATGAGATAAATAAAAATAAAAGCATGTGGATCAAATTTACAAAAAAAAAAAAATGCACAGGGGCTTAAAAATTAGAGGAGTGTTTCTAGCCAAACACATTTTCAGTTTTGCTGAACGCAAGGCACTGGAAAAATCTCGAGTTTGCCAAACCTGAAGAGCAGCCGCCAGGTTACTGAGCCTTCTCAAATCTCCCGAGGTCTATGGCAGGGACTTCTGGCCAAAAACTGAATTCCGCAAGAGGCCCTGCCAACCAGCGCAGGCCTGCTGGTCCAGGGTCGGGGGTGGTTGACTCTCCCCTGGTCCCAGCACCTTGTGGTCTCCGAGTGACAGCATGAGATGCAGCCTCTCCTCCCAGCCAGGTCTCCCATCCCATTGCTCAATGAAGCTCATCACCATTCACCTTTTCATACCATCCTAAAGAATTCAAGGGGAGAAGGAAGGATTTGTGAACCAAAGGCACTGGGGCCCAGCCCCTCCACCTCAGCTTTGCAGTTCGCCCAGCCCAGCACACATACCATGTTGTACAGCGCAGGCACCTTGGCCCAGGCCTGAAGCCCAAACTGCCAGATGTTCTGTGCTCTACACCCCTTTCTGGCCTGTGTCAGAGCTAGGATTCCTCTAATGTTGCTCACACTTTCCAGCCTCCACTCTAAGACTGCTGTTGCCTTTCGCCCCCTTTTGAGCTCTTGAAAGAATGAGGTCTTTTTCTGCATGGGGGCCAGTTTGTAAAGCCACCCCCTCCTCCATGCAGCCGTTCCTCCTCCTGCTCCTGCCAGACGGAACCACAAAGTTCGATTTTCTCTCGGCTTCATTTTTCCTCTCCTTCGTATTCAAGATTCCTGGCAGCTGTTGTTTGTAACTCCAATTCACTCGTTTAGCCCATTCTTGGTTTTCTTCACTGAGACACGATTTTTCCTTTTATCTGAAAGAAACAGCCTTCTCTAAAAGAAGGCAGAACGGTGCCTCGGGCATCTGAATTCTAGCCCAGCCCCGGGTCCCTGTGGCCTGCCTTCAGGCTAGGTGGAAATGCCTGCACCAACACGGTACCGGGAGGAGCAGATGAGAACTTCCATGAAATTGCCTGGCACGAGGCCTGCTCCGTGGTCAGTAAATACAAGTCTTCCTTCCCCGCCGACTTCTGGAAGGCTTCACACTTAGGGGTTCCCAGGACTGACTTCCACATTAAGAGAGAATAACTATTTTGTTTGTGGCTCCCCCGTTATCTCCCATGAAAACAGGAACAATATTTAAGATCTCACATTGACACCTTAACATTTACAGTCTTTCTGATTCTTGGAAGCTTCTTATGCCCCAAGCCAAAGTCCCACTTGGGGAAAGAGAATGTTTTACTGTATTGTGTCCTCTCTACAGTCTGGCCAAGTCAGAGGAAACACTGGTGTGTAATGATATGGGCAGTGGTTGTGCTATATTAACTGAAGCAACGTGATTGTATATACTAAGATTGTGATCATACGTAAGTAAAAAAAAAAGTTACATGTGTATGTACACATGCATGTCTATGTTTATATAAATCTTGAAGGAAGTTTTCTAAAATGGTCACAGTAATTATATTTGCATAGTAGAAGTGGAAAAACTTGTTTTAAAAAATTCCCTAGACCCCTCAAAAATGCCTCATGAGGCGGTGTGATATAGTGGTTAGAAACTCAGACTGGCTGTGTGAACTTGAGAATGTTACTTCACCTAAATCTCAGCTTCCTCTTCAATAAAAAAGAGGACAGTGGGGTGTTATACCCAAGAACCTAAGGGACAAATGACATACATAAAGTACCTAGCACAGAACCTGGCATAAAACATATGAGTTCCTAGTTTCTCTTCACATTCCATCGAAACCACACATTGCCCTGACTCTTTACAGAGGGGTCATGGGCCCAGTGATGTGCATCGAGGAGAACACTGGGGAACTTGTCCTCAAGGAGCTAGAATTTTGGGCCCGTTGGGAGGTGACACTAGCCAAAGACTAATTAGCCATAAAGCCTGTGATTCCTGCTTCCTAAGAGACCAGGGGCATTCAGAGAAGGGAGAGACAACCGTGTAATTGGAAGAAGGACAAGATAAGTAGGACAAGAAAAAGAAAGCAGGAGTGAGTCTGGTGTGAATAAAATTTGCCTTACAGGGTCACAGAGCTAGGGAGATGAGCTTGAAGGGCAATGGCCTATACAGAATAAACCTAATCGTGGAGGGCCTTACCTGGACCCATAGCAGGAGAGAAGGTCTTCAGCCAGGAGAGTAGCATGATAAAGGCGGTGATGCGAGTCAGCCTGGTTGGCCACATGGGATACAGGGGAAAGGGGAGCCTGTGCCATAGCAGCCAGCCAGGGGGGGAGTGGATGGTGGAGAGAGGGACGCAGGGAGCTGGTGTAGGACTGAAACTCCTGGCAGTGAGGGGCTGAGCTGAGGCAGGAACTGAAACCTAAGAGACATTTCATACCAACTAAACAATGTGACAAGAACTGATGGTCGATTTGATTTAAAGGTGAAGCAGAGTGAAGTTTAAAAAAAAATAACTGTAAACTTTGCCACACTGTCTTGTGACACACCGTGGTTACTCTCTGTCCTGCTGGTCAGAAGTAGCACCCAGAAGAGTAAAGAGAGCGATCATTTCCTTTTCTATGCGTCAGGTGACCATATAACATAGCCTCTCAACCAGGGCATTTCTGAGAGTCAAATGGGGCACTATTAATAATAATACTGAGAAAAACAACACAGACCAAAACTATCTCAGGCACACGGGGACGTGTGGTCTCTGTGTGCACCTCGCTGTCTCCTGAGTGTTGACTGAGTCAGTGCATCTACACAGCACTCATGTACTTCCACTCCAGGCTGGGTCTCCTCTGACCTTCAGGCATATTAGTGAGCACAGACTTACTCCCCAAATGATTAATGAGCCAGATTCAAGCCCATTTATTCACTGATTACTCAGTGAGCCTTGGATTCAGTGGTGAACTAGCCATTGGAAGCCCAGAGAAAGGGGCAGGTCGTGGGAGTACCCCACCATGTAAGCGGGAAGTTCCTCCCTGGAGCTTATTCACCTCTCTGAGTTGTAAAGTACCAGCCCTGTGGAGAAAGTGGAGCCTGTGCCATAGCAGCCAGCCAGGCACTGGGTACAACTTCAGGCTGCTCTTCACACTACCTAATATTTTAGCTGTTTAGAAACTTTCCAACCTAGTAGATTGTACCTCCCCTCCAAAGTCATGTTTATTTTGTCTGTAGATTGCTGAAGAAAAAAGAAACCCTCAAGAATACCTGTGGTATATTTAAAGTATACAATTATGCCCATAGCCAAAACAATCTGCTCCTTTTGGGTAGCATGAGCAGCCAACATATCTGTAACACTTACATGTCCCTTGATTCATTGACAGTCAGATGCTTTGAGGCCAGTCACATCAAGGTCTAACCCATCCTATGATGAAAGACTAGAACAGTGGTCGGCAAACCGCAGCTCGCGAGACACATGCAGCTCTTTGGCCCCTTGAGTGTGGCTCTTCCACAAAATACCACGTGCGGGCGCGCACGTACAGTGCGATTGAAACTTCGTGGCCTATGCACAGAAGTCGGTTTTCGGCTCTCAAAAGAAATTTCAATTGTTGTACTGTTGATATTTGGCTCTGTTGACTACTGAGGTTGCCGACCACTGGACTAGAAGAATGTTAGACCCATGAGCATCCCCAGTGGCCACGCAGTCCTAACCTTTTTATTTCACACAGGGAGACACTGAAGATTTGAGAAGTCATGCCTCATTCCTTGCCACTTCCCAGCAGAAATCCAGCACTTTGGCCAAACCAAACTATAGAGAGCCGCCGAGCCCCTCAACCCTCTCGTACATCCCCAGCCTCTGGCCCCTGCATGTTCTAACGTGTAAGGTGTATGATGTCCAACTCCGGCTCCCTGACACTCTCCATCTGATGCATCTTTGCTTCCCTCAGTGTTGCTAGCAGAGGTCAACAGACTGAAGTGGGAATGAACAAAGTGGTTTTGCTAACTACTAAGGAGTAGAGGTGGGCCTCAAACCCAAGTCTTTTGCCATCAAATTCAGAGTGTGCTTCATGACATTGTATAGTAGAGACAGAATCACAATAGGGAATTTGGATGCAATCTCAGTGTCAGAATGCCGATGCTGAAATATTCTACTTGGTGTATAGAATCACAAGGAGATATGCTAGAGTTCTATTTTCTTCTGGTACAAGTGTCACATGCAAAGTTCTATAGGTTGAGCTTTTTGGGTTGGTTGGCCACATGGGATATAGGGGACAAGACTTTCTTCTCTCCTTATTTTCTACTACCTGTTGGCAGCTTTTACCTTGGGAACGACCTGACTCTTCTCCAAGAACACTACTGAGAGTCCCCGTCACTGTTGTTTTCTCTTTTTTAAGTACATTTTTATTGATTTCAGAGAGGAAGGGAAGAGGGAGAGAGAAACATCAATGATGAGAGAGAATCATTGATTGGCTGCCTCCTGCACGCCCCACACTGGGGATCGAGCCCGCAACCGGGACATGTGCCCTGACTGAGAATCAACCCACAACCTCCTGGTTCATAGGTCGATGCTTAACCACTGAGCCCTGCTGGCCGGGCCCAGTGACTGTTACTTTACATGAGACTTTGGAACTGGATCCCAGGTCCGCGGAGCCCCCTCTTATCTCCTTCCATCGACTAGGTGACTTTCAGGTGTGTCACCCTGTGATCAGTGCCTTGAAAAGTAACATGTAGTTTTCTGCTGGTGGGAAAAAAAAAAGTAACATGTAGTGCATGAGAATTTGTAGTGACCTTCCACATTATCTCATTTGATCTTTATAACAGCTTTGTGAGCGAGGTAGACACAGGTATACAATATTTTTCATTATTTTTTTCCAATTTTTAACAATGATTTCAGAGATGAGAAACTTGATAGCTAAAGAAAATAAATGGCTTGTCTCAAGTCCCAAAGCTGGTGAGAAGCAGAGACCTGAAGCGAGGGCTCCTGATAACGAAGGGAGGGCTCTTTCCTCCAGAAAGCCAGGCCTGCGCTGCGGGAGCTCGTTGCCTTACACCAAGGACTGAAAAGGGAAAAACGGTTTGGAGAATCTGCTGAGCTGTTCAAGATGTAAAGGCTGTGAGAGCATCCTAGAGAAGCAACCAAGATTGGGCAAATGGAAGAATTGATGGATTCTTTCTAAAAGTCGTTTTAAGAAGCCAGTATGAGCTCTCTTAACATGACATTGAAATTTCATCCATAATAGAGCAAAGATGCGAACATGTTTTAGGCAAGCGCTAAAGCAGCAGCCTGCGGCCGGACACTACCAAGTGTAGGTGCTGTATTAAAAGTTGCTTGTCATAAGCTCCTCTGTAAAACAGGTGTTCGGTGAAGACATTAAGGACCTCTAAGTGCTGAAGGCCCTCAAGAGCATTCAGCAGTGGCTCATTATGTCCCGTCACCACGACTCATTCCTGCTCCCTCCCTAACACTGTTTGTTGTTTGTTAGCAGCTCTCTGTTAAATGTCAGTGCTTTACGTTTGATGACTGCTGGAGTTAATAAGCTAAGTCTGTTGGGTCACCAAGAGCTTTGGGGGCTTCTGAATGGATCTCATATGTCGAATTTTTCTCATTCCTCTCTTCGTCCCCTATTTATTCTTTGTCTCAGCAAATATGTCCTGAAGATCTATTTTGATTTATACTGTGAAAAATACTGCTAGGCCCATGGCGGGGGGGGGGGGGGTCAAAATCTGTATCTCTGGCCCCCAGAGGCTGAACTGGGGGAGTGGGGAGATAAGATGACCAACTCACCGGGTGTTCATTGTAAGCAGGACAAGGGGAAATGTCCAACAGGGAAAAATGCTCCCCTTGGTTATTGATTGAATGGTTACCAAATGCCAGGCTCTCTGCTCTGTTGTGGAGACAGAAACAAATGGGACAACTCAGAACTTGCCCCCAGGAGCTTATTGCCTAGGACATTTTTCAAGGTGTGGTTCCCCCACTACCTACATCGGAATTACCTGATCTTTATTTAAATAGGCTGATGCCTGGACTCAGAGCTATACAATCAGAATTTTTAAAGGTGGACCCTGGAATCTTCATTTGTTTAATTAGCACCAAGGGGTTCTTAAACACATTAAAATTTGAGAATAACTGACCTTGCAGAGGAGACAGACAAGTGAACCCAGACGGGTAGCAATAGGTAAAGACTGTGCTGGTGGGTGGGGAAAGGATTGTGACTGCAGAGGCCCAGGACAGAGATGCTGCTCATTAGTCTTCCTCAGCGAGGGCTTGGGGGGGGGGGGGGGGGGACACACATTCTTAACCCAGAGGAGAGGTGAGGCCTGGAAAGAAGAAAGGAGAGGCACATTTTCCTGTGGGAAATCAGCTCACTTGGTCAGATCTCTGTTCAAATAGTGACTTCCTAGAGAGGCCCCCCAAAATCACATCTTTCAAAATGACTCTCCTTCCCCTGCCTGATTCTTCTTCAGAGTACCAATCACCTGACAGTGGTGTTTGTCTATCTCACCTCCTAGGTTAGAAGTCATGCAAGACTGTCACTTTTGTTCACAGCTGTATCTCCAGTGTCTGGAAAAGTAGTTGGCACATGGTGACTGCTCAATAAACAACACATAATGAAGGTCCCAGGAAGGCAGATGGAGCCACACAGGCCTCATCTCTCAGCTGCTCAAATGAAATTGCTCTGAGAAACTGCAAGAATCTCAAGGATTCCTGAGGCCTTTCTCTCCCTTTCTTGGCAGATGGTGAGACAGGAAGGAGCCACTGGAAGCCCATGTTCTCCAGCTCCCCTTCAGACAAGCATTTGTGCAGCACACCTCTCCCTCCCGAGGCCTCAAAGCCTCTCTTCCTGTATCTGAGTCCCGGGGAGCCTCAAAGCCTATTAGCTTGATGTGAGGCTTCCCGGAACATTAAAAAGCTATTTAAGGAATGGAACAGGGAACTTTGGGGAGATGAGTGCGGTCTGACCGAGGAGGGCCAACTGCAGCTTCAGAGAGGGAAGGTCAGGACTCCAGAGCCCGCTGGAATCCTTTGAAGCCCTTGCTGCTGAGGAGGTCGAGCATCCAGTGGGATGTCTTGCATGGAAGTCCAATTTTTCTGAAAGCTTTCTCACAAAATGTTCTGCATCACAGGTTAATGTATAAGACATGAGTTGTAAGTGGAAAGTTGGCAAAGTCCTTTGGAAATTGTCTAAAGGGCAGGAAACAAAGGGTAGCAGTAAAAAGAAACCTAAAAGGATGTTAATTAGGGAAGTGCCTCAGGGAATACAGTTGAGACCAGCTTTTTATTATTTACATAAAAAATTAGTTGGAGAATGGTATTGAAAGGGATTTTTATGTTGGCTAATGAAACTGCATTAGAGAGCTGTGTGTGGAAATGTGAATAGTGGAATTAAGGGAGGATTCAATTTATTGACAATTGAAAAGGAGTGTTTTCTAACATATTTCTATTTATCAACCCACATCCATTCTGTTCACCAGATTTCCAGTTGAGTAGTGGGCAGGAGAGCTTCAGCTTGAATAACTCAGATGATCTCATTTTTGGGGCCAGCAGAAAGTACTTGAAGAGATTTTGGCATCCTACACATAAGGCGGGTCCTGAAATTGAATGGAATTATATTCAGACCTAGAAACCTCTCTTTTAGAAGGACCCAGACGGCCGATAGAATCTGCTATTTAGCTATAAGCATAAGATTGGGCCACCTAACCTCCATATATCTACCCATTTCCCTTTAGTTAACATTTTCTATCCTTTGGAGCTCAAATTATCACAGAAATTCATTGTAGAAATTCCTCAGTAGGAAGCTAGCAGCCTCTCTTAAAGTTATTGCATACACAGTGAGCCAGGACTTGAAGTTGGGAGCCCAGGAGTGACCTCTGCTATCTTCTCTTGAGCCTACCCCGGGAGATAACTATGTAGGCATCATGGAGGCTACTAAGCCCTTGATTTCCCTACGCCTGGTACTCAAAGTTTGGTCCATGGACCTGCAGTCTCGGAGCATGAGGGAACAAATTAGAAAAACAGCCTCTCAACTGACCCCAGAACAGAGTTAAAATCTGCATTTTAGCAAGATCCCCAGCTATGAGAAGCACTGCTCTAAGGCACCTGGGAACCACAGAAAGCAACGCTAAGGGGATTTGGTTGCTTCTGTAGAGTGAAAATTGGACCACATGAATTCTGTGGCCTAAGGATATAATTCTGGCATTTGAAACTTTCTGGTCTTTAAACTTAAGATCCTCCCTCTTATTTTCTTTAATTTGGCTTCATAAGGCACCCTGCCTTCTCCATAAGTGAACATGCCTTTTGAGAAAGTGTTAAAAGGGGTACTATATACCCCTGAGTGCTCTTCCCCTGAGTGGTCTGCACGCTGGCCCATTAGCTAATTGCTACCATCTACATCACAGGCCTAGCAGCCTGGGTCCTGGAGGCTGCTTTTCAATCCTGCTCACTTTCCAAGGGCTCCGTGGGTAGGTGTGGTGCACTTTGTTGTTTTCTGCTGCTGGGTGTAGGCTGTTAGTCCACGGGACCAGTCCCGTGGCAGGGTGTCACTGGCCTGAGAAAACTTTTCTAAAACATAAGCTTGGCTTTCAAAGACATGGATTTGAGCAGTTTGTAGACCTCTTAAAATCTGTATTCTCTCTAGACCTGAGATGATGTAATGATTGTGATGGGGTCTGGGAGCAGCTGCTCACACTGCCTCCTCCAACCCTCTCTCTTCCCTCCCCTCACCCACAGCTTTCACTCAGGCTTGTTTTTAGAAAATAGAATAGAGCAATGAGGGGGTTGAAGGAGCTGGAATATTGGTGAAATTGACCTGCCTTTGTCCTCAGTTTATGAGGTGGTGTAGGCAGTTGCTGGTTCTGCCAAATTAGGAGGGAACAACAATTAAATCCCCACCTCTTCCTCCCCCCGCCCAGCCAAAGCAGGGTGAATATAGAGTTGTGGCCTAACCTAAATAAGGCTTGATTGTTATTCTTACTGCTTTTGCCAAGAGTGCGCTGTTCTTTTTCAGAGATTTTAGGTGGATGTTGAAATACCCAAGTCGTTCTACGTACTAGAGATGAGTAAAGGCTTAAAATTTGCCAAGACACGCTTAGGAGATTCATACTTAGCATGTGAGCCTGTGTCTGTTGTAACTTAGGCTAGATGGAGGCTCCTCAAACCTCAGTGTAGCCTTAGAGCTCCATGCCTACATGAGATGAGTCCCCTGGGCAACAAACAGGTAAGCCAAAAGGTGATCAATAAGTGCATTGAATAAAGTGTCCTTCCTTTGTCCCAGGCCAATACATACAGAGCAGCTACTAAGGATCCTAGACTGGCCTTATCTCACCCCCACACTGAGAACTCAGAAGCAGGGAAATCTGCTCTTCATCTTTGGACTTAGAGCACCTGGCCCAGAGCAGGCCCTTAATGTTTGTGGAATGGACATGCAAAGAAAAGAAGGAAGCAAGCCTCTGGCTAGCGTAGTATCTATTGTAAGTCAGTGTTTCAGCAACATCTCAGGCATTACATTTTCAGTTCATTGATTTCAGAGAAGAAGGAATAGGGAGGAAGAGATAGAGACATCAATGATGAGAGAGAATCATTGATCAGCTGCCTCTTGCACACTCCCTACTGGGGATCGAGCATGCAACCTGGGCAGACCAACTGGGAATCCAACCATGACCTCCTGGTTTATAGGTGGACGCTCAACCACTGAGCAACACTTGCCAGGCAGTTAATTTCTTTTTTGTCAAACTATTAAGCCCATCAGTTAGGCCCCATATATCTGTACAACAAGTCTCCAAAGGAAGCTGCCCTACTCACAAAGCTTGCTGCACAATGAGTACCTCGCAATGCATCCCTGCAAACCACTGGACTGGGCGGGAAAAGGGACTGGAGATCAGAAGTCAGTTCATTAGGGGGAATGATGTGCTTACAACCTGTTAAGCCAAAGTGTTCCCGTTCGTTTCAGGTAAGAGTCTATGATCTCTCCAAATATGAGCATGGAGCAGATGATGTGCTGATCCTGGCAACGGATGGACTGTGGGATGTTTTATCAAATGAAGAAGTGGCAGAAGCAATCACTCAGTTTCTTCCTAACTGTGATCCTGATGACCCTCACAGGTTAGTGCATCTTTATGATTATAGGGTTAGTTCTTAAGCAGTGTTTTATAATGTGACTGAAATTAATAATAATCATGCATTTTCAACATTCGTGATTTATAGCAGAGCTAATAGGGATGGTTTAGTAACCAAACTGCAGAAGGGACTATACTTCCTATCAGAGGTACATTCACAGCCAAATAAAAATCCTAAGTAGAACCCAGGTACAAATGGTAAAGAATTTGATTTGTAAGATATTTCAATATCTTAGTTCATATCCTCCAAAGTATATTTTCATCCACTGGGGAACTATTTCTTTAGAGAAACATTGAGAAAGGAGAAAATTAAAGTAGATATTCTCTTATGGCATAATGGCAGTGTAGCTACCCTAAACAACCCTAGGTGACTCTCAAATATGAACATAAATCTCCTCTGGAGAAACAGTTTTCAGTTAGAACACAAGGACACAAGTCTCCATGAGTAAAGCCAGCAGAAGCAGCAGTCAGCTGAGTTGGGCCTGTAAATACTTCATTATTGGAAATATCACACAAAAATATAAATAGTTTTACATGTTTCAGAAAGGTTTTTAAAAGCATTGAAAATATGAACAAGTATAAAAGACTAAAATATCTGCAGAGATTTTAAAAATAAGGAAGTGAAACTTCTGGAGATGAAACTTCTGGAGATAAAAATAGGAACTAAAATCACTGGAGTAAAGAGATTAGAGACAGTTGAAGAGAACACTAGTGAACGGGAAATAGATCTAAATAATCTAGAATATGGCTCAGAGAGACAAAGAGAAGGAAAAAATGTGAAATGAGCTTAAGAAACTAGGAGGATAACCTAAGATACTGTCATTAGAATTCCAAAAGGAAATTCTCTAGCAGATGGGAAGAAAAAAAGTGTTCTAGAATTTTTAAGTAATACTACCTTAAGATCCAGAAAGACCAACAAAGGAGAAGAAATGAAAAAATTATAATGGGCATTTTATAATGAAACTGAAAAACTTTAAACAAACAAAAAGATACTAAAAGCAGCTAGAAAGATGAAACAGATACATAGGAATAGCATTTAGACTGACAGCTGAGTTTTTAAAAATAATAGGAACCAAAAGATAGTGAAATTATATCTTCAGTAGGATAGGAAAATAGCTCAATTTTTAGAATTTTCATGTGTAGTAAAAATATCAATAAAGAGGATGCAATAAAGACATTTTGGGGCAAAACAAAAATTTTACTGTCAACCAACGTTCTCTGAAGAAAATTCTGAAAGATGTATTTAGATAAGAGGAAATGATCCCAGATGGAAGGTCTGAGAAGTAAGATGGATTACTAAGATATTAGTAAATATGTAGGTATACTTAAACATACATTGACTATATAAAACAGTAATAAGAATGTGATGTGTGGTATTAAAAATGAGAGGATTAAAATTCTGAGTAAAAATAGCATATGGGGGGTAAGGGGATAGTAATCAGTAAAATATGCTGAGGTTCTATTTGAGAAGAGGTCAAAATGTTTAACTTTAGACTCTAAGTAAATGTGTTTAAATAAGCAATTTTCATCATATGTGCCACAAGAATTTTTAAAACATTCAATACCTGGCTGTTTAGTCAAGGGCATGTACCTCAAATAATTGTCAAATACAACAATGAAAATAGCCAACACAACAATAGCCATCCAGTGTGAACGAATCAAAATTATGCCTTTTTTGGTCAGACTGGTGAAAAATAAAATGTATTTTTTGGTGTGCTGCAGAATTTTAGCGATTAGTTCATGTGTGCCACAAGATGAAAAAGGTTGAAAATTGCTGGTTAAATAGCTAAGAAAACTACTAAGGGAAATAGAAAGAATAACTTTCAAACTAGTCAAGGGAGAGATAATCTACATGGAATTAAAAACCAAACTTCTAAAAGTTTTACTTCTAAGTAAAAAAACAAACAAACAATAAACATTAGAAATTACTTGGGCATGAACAGTAATAAGAATGCTACATATCAAAACTTTAAAGGCTGAATTTTGAGCCTTTTCTAATTTGATGAGCTATACATAGATGAAGACTCCACTCACCCCTGACCTGCCAGAAGTGACTATATCCCCTCCATGCCATTGGGTAAATTTTTACAGAGCTATGCCCTGTATCATAAGGAACCTCTACCCCTAAGTTTTAGATTCTTGACCACAGAAAAGGAAAAAGAGACCCTTAACCATAAAGAACAATATTTCTCAGATCAGACCTTGAGGCTGACTTGTATTACTGGGCTAGTTCTGCCCATATTATCAACGTAAACATATAGAAAAGAATTCTTGTAACTTAAGGTTCTACGGAGCCGAAGGAGTGGAGCTATGTAATTGTGGATTGTGTTCTTTTCCCGTGTGCAAGCTGTCAGTAAGCAGCTGTCCTAATTTAAAAGTTTAGGTCTGTGGTCCTTATTTCAACAATTTTATTTAGGAAGTGAAAACAGCACAATAAACCCAGGAGAAGTAATGAAAGGAAAAATTAAATATGACAAAATAGAGAACAAGTATACAATGAAAATAAATGACAAAGCCAAAATTTGAAACAGCTAATATATTAGGAAAATAGAAATCAAAACCACAATGGGATACCATCTTACACTCATTCGGATGGCTATTTTAAAAACACACAGACACAAAATAAGTGTTGGTGAGGATGTAGAAAAATTGGAACCCTTTCGCATTGCTGCTGAGAATGTAAAATAGTACAGTTGTGGGAAATTATATGGTACTTCCTTAAAAAATTAAACATAATTACCATATGACCCAGCAATTCTGTCTCTGGATATATACCCAAATGAAGTGAAAGAGGAACTCAAAGAGATATTTGTACACCCATGTTCATAGTAGCATTATCCACAGAAGCAAAAAGGTAGAAGCAGCCTAAGTATCCACAGACAAATGAATGAATAAAAATAAAAAGTATATGCATGCAATGGAATATTAATGTTAAAAAGAAAAGAAATTCTCGCACATACTATACAAATGATGAACCTTGAAGACATGGTAAGTCACAGAAGGACAAATATTGTATAATTCCATTTATATGAGGTGCCTAGAGTAGTCAAATTCAGAAAGACAGAAAGTGAAATGGTGGTTGACAAGGGTTGGGGCTAGGGTTAGAGATGGGGAGTTGTTGTTTAATGGACACAGAGTTTCCATTTGGGAAGATGAAAAGTTTCTGGAGATGGAAGGGGTAATGGCTGCACAACAATGTGAATGCACTTAATGCCACAAAACTGTACACTAAAGATGATTAAAGTGATAAAAGTTTACCACCCAGAAAAAAAATACTAAGAAGCAAATTTTAAAAAATAGATAAAATTTCCCCATAAGACTAATCAAGGATAAAGGGGTGGAGGGCACTTACAAATAAACAATATTAGGAGTAAAAAAACACAATAATAATCCAGATGCAGTAGCAATTACATATAAGAGGATATTATGAATACCTATTTATTAATGGGAACATTGTAAAAATATTAATTCTCCCTAAATTGACCTAGAATCAGTACAGTTTATAACCAAAATTCCAATGGAGTTTTTATGGAACTTTATAAGCTGATTTTAGACATACGTGGGGAAAAAATGCCAAGAATGTTTGTGACGTTTCTATATGAGTAATACCCTTCTAGATATTAACACAAAATCAGAACAATTAAAACAGTGTAGAAAAAAATATAAAATTTCATCCTTCTCTCACGTGGTACACTAAAATCAAGTCCAGGCAAATTAAGACTTACATGTAGAAGGCAAAAATAAATACAACTTTTAGAAAACAGCATACAGGAAACTATCTTTATAATCTCAGAATAGGAAAGGATTTCTTAGGACACAGAAAGCACAATTAAAGACTGATACCCCTGACTAGATTAAACTTACCAAGTTTGTTTCTTCAAAAGACAACATCCTATATAATAAAACCCTAATGTGCAAATCGACTGAATGGCGAATGACCCGTCGCTATGACACACACTGACCACCGGAAGGGGTGGGGGGCAGATGCTCAACACAGGAGCTGCCCCCTGATGGTCAGTGCACTCCCACAGGGGGAGTGCCGCTCAGCCAGAAGCCGGGCTCATGACTGGCACACAGCGGAGGTGGCGGGAGCCTCTCCCACCTCCACAGCAGTGCTAAGGAGCAGCTAGCTGAGCAGTAAGGAGCAGCGAGCAAGCGGGCAGAAAGGAGTGAGGAGTCCTGGACTGTGAGAGAGATGTCTGACTGCCAGCTCAGGCCTAAGCCTGCAGGTGGACATCCCCCAAGGGGTCCCGGACTGCAAGAGGGCACAGGCCAAGCTGAGGGGACCCCCCCCCCCGTCATGAATTTCGTGCACCGGGCCTCTAGTAAAGAGAATAAAAGGACAAGCCATGAACTGGGAGAAGATTTTTGCAACTTGTATAACTGAAGAGATATTGATATCCATAAAATTTAATGATTCTCCTAGATCAAAAAAGAAAATATTTTTTAAAATCCAATAGAAAAATGAGCAAGAACCAGTCATCACACAGAAAATTAATGGCCAATAAATATATGAAAAAAAAATCTTAAATTGAATAGTATAAATTAAAAATGTGGAAAGACTGCAGATGGCTTTGCAAATTTATAGAAAGATTCTGAAGACATATTGATATATCTGGTAAAGCAGAGCCTACACATACCCTGTCCTACACCTAGGTCTGTACCCAAGAGTAGTGGATCTGAAAGTGGGGTCTTTGGGCCACATGGCATCAGCATCATCTGAAAACTTGTTAGAAATGCAAATTCTGAGGCCCTTCCTCAAATCTACTAAATAAAAAACTCCAATGGTAGGACCAGGACTTGTGTTTTTCCAAACCATCCTGGTGATTCTGGTGCTGCTAAAATTTAAGTCATGTAAAAAGATATCCACAGAATTGTTTCTATTATAAAAATAAATTATTGTACATGTCCAATCGTAGGATGGATAAACAAAGAATAAAATACAGCTCACAAAGGGGAATGACCCAAATTTGTGCTCATTAACAGGGACAATCTCAAAAACATAATGTTGAATTGAACAGGCAAGTCACAGAAGAATACACATGTTGTGATTCTATTTACATGAAGTAGAAAACTAGCAGTGTATCATTGGGAGCTGTAGGTATTAAAACTATAACAAAGAGCAAGAGAATTAACCTAAAATTCAGGATAACGGTTGCCTTGGGAGGAGAGGTGGCAGAGAGAGTGGAGTATGTGCTTGAGGAGGGGCACACGGTGAGTCTTTAAGATACTTACTGGTAGTTCTCTGTTCCTTTAGCTAGATGACTGGTGCCTGCCTGTTCGTGTTAAAATGCATATATGTAATATACATTCATTTGTGTGTAAACTGTGAGAGGCGGTGAAGTCCAGTGGTTAATAGTGTGGAATCTGTAGTCAGATTGCCTGAGCTCAAATCCTGGTTCTGTTCCTTTGATACATGTAAACTTAGGGAAGTTTCTGAATCCTCCAGTGCCTGGGACCCCGCCTCTGTAACGTGGGGGTGCCCGTAGCACTTCTCACACGTGTATATAAAGTGAAGTGCCTGCTATACAGTGAGCACCAGTGGGTATTTGTTGTTGTTCTTCTGTTTGTGGCTATTTTTGCATGTTTCTTGTATTTCACAACAACAACAAAACTCTTTCAGAAAGAAAGTGAAGCTATCCTGTCTCTCTTCCTCTAATTGTTTGGCATAATCATTTTGCTCAGGTGCACAGGAATTGATGGTGCTGCAATTAAAGATTATTTACTTAAATATGAATGTTTTTTCTCCTATTGAAGTTTTAGTTTTAATCTGTGTTTTATATTCTGCTTATTAGCAACATTCTTATGTTGATTTTCACTACTGTGATTATTTTTATAAAGCTTTGTAAAGCCAGCTGACAGGTATGAGTGAAAAGGCACCCAACATCTTTTTTTTTTTAATCTTTCCAAGCTGGCCTGGTCTTGCTCACCAGCCTGTTTCTCTCCATGGCAACAAATGTGCCCTCCAGGGAGTGGTAACCTATGGGTAGGGTTGTCACTGGGCAGGTGCATGCCACGTCAGAGCAACCTCCTGGGTTCCTGAGAAATGCCGCAGCAGGGCTTACAGTGATCTCTGTGGAACAAACAGGGCAGAAACAAAAAAAGTTCTTCAGTTTGCCTTTCAGAGCAGATTACAAACCAATGCCTGAGAAAGAGCCCTGTGTCAAACAGATGAAAGAATTGACAGGAAAAGCTACAAAATGAGCATAACTTTATTGGTAACAGAGATTATCAGGCTGAAGGTCAGAAAAATTCTGGTTGGTTTTTGAGGTCTTAAGACAGAACTTCGGGGCAAAGCTGTTCTCTTTGCCAAAAGACTGTGATTCAGATTCATTCATTTGGGAAATATTAAGGGCCTACTTTATGAGCCAAGGCCTGCTGGTCCCTGGAGAAGATTTTGAAGAAAACAGACCTGGTCCCTGCCCTCTTGGAGTTTAAATTCCAGAGAGGGTTATAGAAGCATAAGGAAGTTACAATATGAGTGATTGAAGAGAGGAACCAAACCCAGCAAGGGATGTCCAAACGTCAACCTGAGGAATAAATACAGATAAGCCAGGACATGCAGGGGTGAGGTGGAATTGGAGGAGAGAACATGACCCATTCGAGGAACCCAACAGTCAGTAATGGCTGAGGTGCGCCATTACTAATCAGAAAACATCCTGTGCAATCTGATGGCAAAAACATGAGACGGGGATTACTTCCCTGCCTGTGTGTGCTCCTTACTAATTTAAGCCATATTGGAAAATCAGACTGAGGAATTGCATAAAATGATGTTCTCTTTCATGGTGACACATTTGCACGCATATGTGTGTAATTTGGAAGGAGGGCACCACACTCAAGCCCTGGCTCAGTGTGTCCACAGAGAGCTCAGGCCCAAAAGCCACACGAGAGGTGGCCTGCTGGTGCCCTCCCAACAGGAACTGTTTTGAACTGTTCTATGCACAATAGAAATATGAGTGGAAGTCAGTCATCCTGGCAAGTTTTAGCCTAAATCATCATTTTTATGATGAAGAAAGACCCACTATAATTCCAGAGGCTCCAGAATCCCTTCCTCAGCCAAAAGGATTCAATTCTCCCCAAATGTACCAGGACCACAGGTTTGCCTGTTTAATCCTGGGAGTCAGGGAGTGGAGGGTCCCTGGGGCAAGCCTGAGGAGGCTGAGCAAATAAGGTCAACCTATTGTGGGCAGCCTGAGAGAGAAGAAAGACAACAAAGCAAGTATGAAGAACAACAAAATGTTTTATTTGAGGTTTTTAATGGGCCTGTTTAACGTAAGTTTTGCCAGGTTCACCCAGTTTTGTCTAGAAATTTAGGACATAAAGGGGCAGGGCCTTCGCCCTGTGATAGACAGGATTTGGGGGTTTGGCTATTGGATTATTTGGCTTTTGTTTATATTACGTGTAGGGGTTGTTTTTCCCCTTTGCTTTTTATTTTTTCTCTTTCTTTCCAGTCCTTCTCAACAAACTGCCAGCATAGTCTTCCTCTTGTGACATCATTTCCAATAAGAAATTTAAAATAGCGTCTCACTCTCCAGAGTGAGTTGTGAGGGAAGAGATGATTAGCATAAAGATGAGTTTGTGAAGTTCTGACCCTTGCACCATCCTCTCGGCAGAGATGGGTAAAAATTAGCTGTGAGAGCTTCTTAACCCCAGTGTAGTAAGTCCTTTTGCTATTTCGAACTGTCCTGACAAAGGAACTAGAAAATTAAAAGGAGGCTCTGTGGACAAGCCAGCATGTGAGTGTGGCAGGGGGTTTCTTTCTCTCTTCCCTTTTTATTGGAGTTTACCCTGCAGTATAGCAGGGCTGGCAGTTCTGTGGATGTGGGGTCATGAAATGAACTGTTCAGAAGAAATATACAAACTAACATTTGAGAGGGGGTTGCTAAAGTCACGGAGGGTGGGCTGCACAGCCTGTAGGTCTCTATAATTCCAGTAAAATTTTCTTTTGAGACCTGAAGATCCTGAGGCAGCACACCTGGGATTGGCTCTCCCACTGTGAGGCTGGAGGTTTGTGGGTGAGTCTCCTGGAAACAGTATTCAAAAATGGGGGCAAGGATGTAAACACTCAAAGAAGATGCTTGATATTTTGTCAGAAAGGAATAAATGATTACTATTACTAAAAGGAAAGGTCATGGGCAACGTCCAGAGGAACGAGGGCCAAAGAGCAGGTAACCACACATGAAAATGTGGCATGGATTCACATTCAAAATGCCCAGGTGAAACTTTGCAAGGCTTTGCTGCTCGGTCCTGCACTTCCCAAAACCTGTCTGTGGAAATCTCATCTCT
Organism: Corynorhinus townsendii; assembly: GCA_026230045.1. Taxonomy (NCBI): domain Eukaryota; kingdom Metazoa; phylum Chordata; class Mammalia; order Chiroptera; family Vespertilionidae; genus Corynorhinus; species Corynorhinus townsendii. Next base: position 158,646,531 of record JAPDVU010000003.1, read on the forward strand.
GTAGCTTGTACCTAACGGCCCTCAGTCCCCCTGCCATGATACCCGAGGGGCTTGTTATGGGGTATCTATACTAATAAAAGGGTAATATGCAAATTAGTCACAACACCCTCATAGTAACACCCAAACAGCAGGCTGCATGGGGTGACCAGGCCAGCTGGGGGGTTAGCAAGGGATGACCAAACGACTGACCAGCAGGCTACGTGGGGGGACCAGGCCAGCAGGGGGGTTAGCGAGGGACCAAACAACTGAACAGCAGGCTGCGTGGGGCGACCAGGCTGGCAGGGGGGGCAGTGAGGGGTAACCAGGCCAGCAGAGGGGAGCAGTTGGGGGTGACCAGGATGGCAGAGGGGGGCAGTTGGGGGCAATCAGACTGGCAGGGGGGCACTAAGGAGTGACCAGGTGGGCGGGGGGGTGGCAGTTGGGAGCAACCAGGCCGATAGGGGGACAGTTAGGGGCAAGCAGGCTGGCAGGCAGAGGCGGTTAGGGGTGATCAGGCTAGCAGGGGGGACAGTTAGGGGCAATCAGGCAGGCAGGCAGGTGAGCAGTTAGGAGCCAGCAGTCCCAGATTGTGAGAGGGATGTCCGACTGCCGGTTTTGGCCCAAAACCGGCAGTCGGACATCCCCTGAAGGGTCCCTGATTGGAGAGGGTGCAGGCTGAGCTGAGGGGACTCCCTTCCCCCCCCACCCATGCACGAATTTCGTGCACCAAGCCTCTAGTTACATCTATAAATACCAATATACTGTAAACTCTGTAGAGCATTTCCCTAAGGAGAGAAGCTTTCTTGATGGTCACGTTTCAAATGCTGTTCTTCACATCCATGCTCTCTGTAGCTCAGAAAACCATGTGCCTTGCTAAGGAAGACAGTCATCAGTGGAGAGTTAATAGTAAAACACTCTCCAAACACTGACAGCAGAATACTAATGTAGGTATTAAATGTTAGTTTGTGTTACACTGATAATATGAAATTTATTCTGGCAGAAGACAAAGGGTTTTGTTTCATGAAATCTTTCCATGAGTTAGCTGAACTAATTTCTACCAGCACCATATGGTTTTCAAAAACTAGGCCTCAAATGCAAAAAGGAAGCCTCCCCTCCCCCATCAGTTACAGGTCTTACAAATGTCATTTGTGTTTGATCTGGAGTTTGAAGACTAGATAAAATCTGCATTTTTCTCTCTCAGTGTTTAGCATATTCAGGTCCCTGGGAATTTGGAAGCCAGCCTGTGACCCTGCTCATGACAGCCTCTGAGCAACACACGCCAGGCCCGCCTTTCCTCGGTGCTGTTTATGTGGAGTTGGAGCAGGGCTGTGTGGCCACTTGGTTGAAGCATCGGGGCATTTTAAAGGGTTTGCCAGGAAGGATTGAAAAGGAAATGGTCTATTATGAACACTCACATTGAAATGTTTGGGATTCCAACTAAAATAAACATGCACAACCTAAGAAACCGGGGTGCTGGTGCCAGAGGCAGAAAGGTGGGCAGTGCCTGGCTGGCAGTCTTACCCTTTCCTGTGGAGGAGGGGAGCTCTCCCCAGTCTTTGAGCTTGTACCAGCTGTCACACAAACCCTTGCGGGACACAGTGACAGTGTTGCAGACAGCAGCTGTCATGATTCCCGTGTCTCAGTATATTTCCTGAGTGGAGTCCCTGCACCTTGGGCATGAGCAGCTTCTGGGCAGGGCGAGGGACATGTGTGGCTCAGCTCCCAGCCCTGAGCCGAAGACATGCCTCCTCCCTGATAAGTTGCCAGGGTCTGAGCACAACAAAGAGCCCTCTCCCAGTCACCTCCCACCCCCACCCATCCAGTCACCATAGATCCCTGCCAATGTTCCAAAGCCTGGGAGAGCTTTTCTACCTCTTAAATCTAAGAGGCCTGCTCAGAATGCAAAGAGGATTCCTCCTCCTTTTCCCATCACACTCTATTACTGCAGGGCATCAGCAGATGGAGGCTGCCTTTTATATGCAAATATTTGGGACCTATTAATCCCCCAGTTCCTGCCACTCTTGTAAGACCCTGTCTATACCATCCAAATGGCAAATAGAAGTTCCCACCCAACTAGAACTATTGAAACTTTCAGGCATGGTTGCAGCCTGAGGCCTGAAATGGACCTATTTTTGACATTCCGGTGCTGATTCAGATGTGGGCTGGTGGGAAACAAGATTCTACAAAAGGTGGATGACTTAAGGCAAAACTCTTGGGAGAGGACAGAGACATTTTATGTCCAGTGAGTAAAATGACAGCTCACCTTCACTGACCCCTGACCAGGTGCCAGGCACTGTGCTGAGTGCTTTATGAGAAGGACCTCCTTTATTCCTGGCAGGAACCTTTGAGGTCTGCACTACCATTAACCCAGATTTATAAGAAAGAACAGGGGGCTCCAAGAGGCTGAGGAACTTTTCCAGAGCCACCCATCGGGCCATGGTAAAGCCAGAATTGGACCCTAGGTAACCCACGCCCATCCCTGAGCCCTTTGTGTGCTCCACAGAGGAGGTGAAAGAACTAAGAACAGCCACAGAAACAGCAAGGACAGCAGAGACAATTGAGGATTTATCAGTCTCCTCCATCCTGACATTAGAGGCAATGGTTGTGAAAGGACTTCTGGCCTTCCTGTAGTTCTTCAGCCCCTCTTCCCTTTTTGCTTTTCTTCCCTTCCCTGCTGGCCTTTCTCTGCTCCCTCCCTCTCAGAGGCAAGCCCTGTGAAGTGTGCCAAGTCAGATCCCTCCCCAGCAGCCATTTCTTTCAGCAGAGCTTTGCTGATCAATATTGGAAGCTTCAGCCAGAGAAGCAAAAAATGTTCTCAAAATACAAAATCATCTCCCAGGGAGACTCTTCATTAGGAGAGAGAGTACTTCAAATGATTCCCACATTTCTCTGATGCGGTCGAATCAGGATTCTGATCTAGGCTTTCAGTAGTGGCCCTACACTCCTCAGCCAGCTTCCAGAATCGCCGGGCTCTTCAGCCTGCCTCAGAGTCCTGGCTGCTGGATCCCAGATCCCACTTCCTGTTCACTGCCTTCAGCTGTACTGTATTCTTTGCTACTCTCCTGTATGTTTTGACTCAAATTTTCTCCCACTGCTCCCTACACCCTTCAGTCTGTGGCATGTGTACACCCTTGTGTTCAGCCTCAGTACCAAACCCGTGGAGCCCTCCTATTTTACTGCCACACTAAGCATCTTCTTTCATTGTCAGCAAACCAAGCAGCCCTTGCAGATAGAAACTGGAGAACAAAATGGGAGAGAGGAGAAGCAGTTCTTTCCACCAGAAGTCGTTTCTTCCTGTACCAGCCTTGATATAAAGCAGCCTTGCTAATGGTTTCATGCATGGAGCAAGTTGGCCCTGGAATATGGGTGCTAGTGAGATCTCAAATGGCCCCCAGCTTGGCTGAGTACTGGTGCCAGGGCAAAACACCTCCCAAGAGTTGGGTTCCTGGGGTTTTGTTGAGTTGATCAGTTTATGAGGAAAGCTCCCTGCTAGTGGCCTCAATTTACCTGAAAGCTGTGTCTGACTTCATTTCGATACAGGCCTCCTGTAGCGAGAAGGAACCATCAGGAAACTGGGCCTAGAGTTCAGTTGCACTGTTAAGTTATTGAATGTAGCATCTAAATCTTTCTCTTCAGTTACCTATGCAGACTGCTAATTAGAAAAGCCTGGCAAAGAGAAGGTTTGTGGAAGAGTCTGAGCTCCTGGCAACAGTGTTGGAAGAAGAGGACCTAGGGATTCTCCCTAAACTTCCCACTCAGGTTGGGGCTGGTCTTCCTTGAAGCACATGGGTCCTGGGTGATCACTAGAAGCCAATGGAAGTGAGTTTTTAAAAGGAGAGAGAAATGGCTGGGTAGACCCACAACACAGTAAAAGTGTGAAGTGAAACTTCACACCACTCCAGTGGTATGGAGATCCTAAGCCAAGAAATTAACAAAACATGTTCTAGGGCTGGAAGAACCCAGGGTGTCCCCAAGTACATAAAGGCAAACTTTCAAATCTCTATAGATAGCCCAGGGCACATAGTATTTACAATGTCTAACCCCTTGCTTAAGAGAAGCTTATATCTTACCTTCAAATTCACCGTGAGAAGGAATAATCTATAATAATAAAAGAGTAATATGCTAATTAGACCGGACAGCTGAACGACCTTCTGGACAACCTTCCAGATGAAGCCGAGGCAAGCTGCCATGGCTGCAAGGGCCAAGCCCCTTGCACGAATTTTATGCATCGGGCCTCTAGTGAGATATAAAGGAGCCATCCCTCCAGCACTCCCCAAAACCTAATAGAACAGGTTGAGACAAACGTTAAACGTGTGCAATGGAATTGGAAGGTAAGAAGAGGTGGCTTTGGAAAAGAACAAAATGTAAATTCACAATGATGAAAAGGAAGTCATTGTAATAAAGTAACTCACTGAATGGATTGAATAGTAAACTGCTAAAGTAGGAATAGGTGAATTGAAAGATATTACAGGCAGCTAAAAAAGAAAACAGAAAAGAAGCTGGAATCTAGAGGGTAAAAAAAAAGATCTAATAGAAGTTTATGGAAAAAATAAACAGAAGGGAGGAAATAGTCCAATTCCAAAATTCACAGCTGAGATTTTTCCAGAATCAACTATCTTCTCAGTTTGAAGAAGTGTAAAACTAATTTCCAACCAGGATAAAGAAAAAGGAATCCTCATTGTTAGCCGAACTATGTCTTGGTGCAGGGGTGGGGAGCTTTTTTTCTGCCAAGGGCCATTTGGATATTTATAACATCACTTGTGGGCCATACAAAATTATCATCTTAAAAATTAGCCTGCTATATTTGATCAAACATTTAATTAACTCACCGTAATGCCTTGGCAGAGCCAGACCAAATGATTTCTTGGGCCTTACACAGCCTGCTGGCTGGACATTCCCCACCCCTCTCTTAGTGAAATTTCATACTATCAACAACAAAACAAAAACAACAATTTAAAAGCAACCAGTGAGAAAAGACATCTTATAAAGAAATTATACAAAACAGACTTCTCCTCAACAAAAGAAGAAATAAACAATATTATCTCCAAACTGCTGATGGGAAATAATGGCCAATCTAATGTTCTATATCCAATAAAGCTATCATCCAATATTAAAGGTAAAAATAAAGAATTTTGTGGTCCAAAGATTGGGTGAGTTTATCCCTCACAAACCTGAAGTACTTCAACAGAAGAAAATCAAATCCAGAAGGAAAGAATGAACTTCAAAAGGCAAAGTTAGTATGTTGGTTTCTTTATATAAGTTATAAATGATGATAGTGGCTAGTAGTCTTGAAAAACAAGTTGAAATTAAAATAGTAGGTAGTAACATGGAAGATGAAAGAGGGCATTCTAAGGTCCTTTATTTTCAAGAGGGAAACATAAATATTGATTAACTCATATATGGAAAATTTAAGCATAACTGCTAAAAGAATAAAAATAATAAACTAACTTTTCTAAACCAGTAGAGGGAAGAAAAAGATATTAAAGCTGTCAATCTGACAGAAACAGGAATGAAAGAAAAGAAAACATAAGAAATAGAAAGTACAAAATAAATGTGTCTATCAATTAACCTATCGGTGTTTATGAGTGATGGCAAAACAGATTTACCAGTAACTTATATCTTAATCACTATAAGGTTATCTTTATTTAACCATGTACCACTAATAAAATACACTTAAAATAATAAAAAGTATAGAAGTCCTACTCTGCCTTATGGATTTATCATTGAAAATATCAGGGTGAGCCCTAGCCAGTGTGGCTCAGTTGGTTAGAGCATTGTCCAGTGCACCAAAGGGTCAAAGTTTTGATTCACAGTCAGGGCACATACCCAAGTTGCAGGTTCAATCCTTGGTGGGGGTGTGTACTAGAGGCAACCATTTGATATTTTTCTCTCACATTGATGTTCTCTCTCCCTCATTCTCCCTTCATCTGTCTCCAGAATCAATGAAAAATATATTCTCAGGTGAGGACTTAAAAGAAAGAAAAACATCAGGGTGAGAGTTGGCATTGAAAATGACTATGGTTCCTTGCCTAAGAGACTGAGGATACCATTAATTAAGGATGATAGAGGGGAAAGACCCACCTTGGAAGTGAAAAGAAGTTAACATTTATTGACTTCTTCCTAAGTCTTAATTGGGGGCTGCAAAAGAAATTAGGAAGAGGCATTGGAGAGCACTTGTGCCATGTGTCATGGAAGTCCATACACAGGAAGAAAACTTAAAGTGTGTGGTGGCATGGCAGCTCCAAGAGGAGAATTCAAGAAGAAAGGATATGAGACTTCAGAGATAAAGAAGATGATCAGCAGTATCTATATGGAGAAAGGGTGAGAGCAGAATGAGTATTGAGAAGAAGCCTTTAGGTCAAGCTTTAAGAGAACAGACTAACTGAGTATTGGGCCTACTGGTAAGAGATTAAGGCAAAAAATGGGAAGAACCCAAGGGAGCAAGAATGGATTTCTCTCTCTCAAGAAGTTTAACACTGAAGGGAAGACAATGGATGGTAAGAGAAATGCAGGCTCAAGGGAAATTATCTTAGAATAGGCAACAACCACTTTTAAGAATAAAACTTTAGCCTGGCCAATGTGGTTGAGAGTAAACCCCTGAACCAGGAGGTCACAGTTTGATCCCAGGTCAGGGCATGTGCCCAGGTTTCAGGCTCAGTCTCCGTTGGGGGAAGGGGGACACAGGAGACAGCTGATCAATTATTCTCTCTCATCATTGATGTTTCTATCTCCCCCTTTCCCTTTCTCCCTAAAATGAATAAAAACATTTTTTTAAAGAATAAAACTTTTAATTATCTAGAGCCTTCAGGGAAATGAATTTCCTGGGTAACTCTTTTTGAGGTAGCCTAATGCTGCCTTTTAAAATACCAAAGCTGGAGAGAAACCAAGATGGCGGCATAGGTAAACACCTAAACTGCTGCCTCGCACAACAATATCAAAACTACAACTAAAAGACAAAACGGACACCATCCAGAACCACAGGAAGGCTGGCTGAGTGGAAATTCTAAAACTAGAAGAAAAGAGGAAAGCACATTGAAACTTAGAGGAGCTGCAAAAGGCTGAGGTACAGAGACTCGCACATGGAGAGGATGGGCAGCTGTGTGCACAGGCGGCTGAGTGCGCAGCTGGCTTTCTAAAGCGGGAGGGAGAAGGAAGCTCCCGACTGCACTGAACTCCAGTCCCGGGCAAGACGCTGGGAAACCAGACTCATTTAGGGGGAATCTGGACTGTCAGAAAAAGGGAAAGCACACTGAGACTGGGGAGCTGTGGAAGGCAGAGGTCCAGAGGCACGCCCACGCAGAGAGGACTGACTGCTGAATGCATGGGAGGCTGAGTGCTTGGCTGGCTTTCTAAAGCGGGAGGGAGACAGAAAGTCTCGACTGCGCTGAACTCCAGTTCCGAGCAAGTTTCTGGGAACCCTGACTCATTCAGGGAGAAACTGGACTGTCTGGCAGCTGGCAAAACTCGAGGGTGGCTTTCTCTCAGAGGTGCTTACAGTGAATACCGAGGGACACTGAGACCCAGGGGCCGACGGGAAACCAAGGCTGTCTGCTCCACCCTGAAACTCCACCCCATCCAAGCTGAGCACAGAGGCTTTTCCAATTTTGCAAATCTTGTCTCAGGAGTTTCCCCAGCATAGAAGTGTTCCCAGCATAGACACAGCGGGTCCTCACAGCTAATTAGCCTGGAGGTCAACTCCTCCCAGTGATACCAACAACAATCAAGATTTAACTACAACAAGGCTGAGCACACAGTCCACAAAGGGTTGCAACCCAAGAGTGTCCACCTCAGGTAACTGGGGAGGCTGAGCTACTGGGCCCTAGAGGAGGACACCTACCACACAAAGCTACTCTACCAACTCAGGGAAGCAACGAAAATGTGGAGACATAAAGAAAAGATCACAAATGAAAGAAATGGAAGAAAACAAACGACTGGATATAGAGTTCAAAACTATAGTTAAAGGTTTTTCAAGAATTTCCTAGAAAAGGCCGATAAATTTAGCGAGACCCTCGAGGATATGGAAAAGGACCAACTAGAAATTAAACATACACTGACTGAAATAAAAAATATTATACAGAGACCCAACAGCAGACTAGAGGACTGCAAGAATCAAGTCAAAGAGTTGAAATACAAAGAAGCAAAAAACAGCCGGAAAAGCAAAAAGAAAAAAGAGTCCAAAAATATTAAGATAGTGTAAGGAGCCTCTGGGACAACCTCAAGCACATCAACATCCGAATTATGGGGGTGCCAGAAGAAGAAAGAGAGCAAGATACTGAAAAGCTATTTGAAGAAATAATGACTGAAAACTTCCCCCACCTGGTGAAAGAAATAGACTTACAAGTCCAGGAAGTGCACAGAACCCCAAATAAAAGGAATCCAAACAGAACCACACCAAGACACATCATAATTAAAATGCCAAGAGCAAAAGACAGAGAATATTAAAAGCAGCAAGAGAAAAACAGTTAATTACCTACAAGGGAGCACCCATATGATTGTCAGCTGATTTCACAACAGAAACTATGCAGGCCAGACGGGAGTGGCAAGAAATTTTTAAAGTGATGAATAGCAAAGAACCTATAACCAAGATTACCCAGCAAAGCTATCATTCAGAATTGAAGGTCAGATAAAGAGCTTCACAGATAAGAAAAAGATAAAGGAGTTCATCAACACCAAATCAGTATTATATGAAATGATAAAAGGTATTCTTTAAGAAGAGGAAGAAGAATAAAAAGGTAAAAATAAAAATTATGAACAACAAATATATGTCTATTAACAAGTGAATCTAAAAATCAATTGAATAAAAAATCTAATGAACAGAATAAACTGGTGCATGTAATAGAATCAGGGGCATAGAAAGGGAGTGGACTGACAATTTGGGGGGGGGAAAGGGGTGTGGGGGGTGTGAAAAGAGACTGGACAAAAATTGTACACCTATGGATGAGGACAGTGGTGGGCGGGGAGATAAGGGCAGAGTTTGGGGTGGGAACCAGGTGGAGGGGAGCTATGGGGGGGAAAAATAGGAATGATTGTAATAATCTGAACAATAAAGATTTATTAAATTAAAAAATAAAATATCAAAGCTAAAAAAATAACAATAAAATACCAAAGCTAGCCCTGGCAGCATGTTCAGTGGTTAGAGCATTGGCATGCAGAGGGTTGCAGGTTCAAGCCTGGCCGCAGTCAGAGCATTTGTGGGAGGCAACCAGTCAATGTGTCTCTTTCACATCGGTGTTTCTCCGCCACCCCCCACCCCTTCTACTCTAAAAAAATCAGTGGAAAAAATATTCTCATTCCTCAGGTGAAAATTTAAAACAATAATAATAAAATACCAAAGCTAATTTTGACCATTTTTACAATACCCAAAGTCACTAGCAATAGCAATATCAGGGTGGTCTATTGCCTTTATGAATGATACTCTTTCATGACTTAAACTAGTTGGACATTGTTTAACCTTGACCTCTCGGTCATTGTCCCTTGAATACAGGACCTGTTGAAGCCTATAGGACTGTTTGCCTCTACACTAGCAATAGGAGCTATCTTGAGTTCTTTTATGTTTTTTTTTATATCTTTGAATAGCTTTCTTTTACTGTCAGTGATCTTTTCCCATAATTAGCCATAATTTTCTATGTCTAGTCTGCTCATAAACTGGATTAAGGTGCGGCCAACCCTGACAGATGAATCTACTCAATATATTAACTTAGCCAATTTTCTAAATTTGAAAGGCTTATCACCAGGATAATAAACATCACCCCTATATTTATAGTAGCCTTTCCGTATATGGTTAAATCTCAGATGTATGATTTAATATAAAACCAAGAGTAACCAAGAGCATCTGAGAAACTCTACTGAATATAGTATATGAGCTGTAGTATGTAAATTTAGGGGCATTTATTTGTCTCTTTAACCAAAGACCTCTTTGGAGGCCTGTTTATTTCCTGATCTCAACAGAAGAACTGGAAGAGAGTGCTACCTAGCCCTCAGGTGGAACAGAGATTTCTGCCTCTAAAGCTGGTAATTCTTTCAATACCAATAGAAAAAGGGGTATCTCTTCTTCCCACTTAACACCTATCCTCCAGAAGAAAAAGCATTTGTTGTATGTGAACTAAAACAGCCTCTGCTTTGTCACCTTCTGTCTGCCACCTGGGCTGTATAAGTAAACTTGGGTTTCATAGACTCTACAACCTGGAATCTTAACAAGATTAAGATCTTTCCCTACAGACCTTAGTCTTAAACAATGCAACCACGGGGCTAGATGCAGATCGCTTTTAACATGAGAACTGATAAGGAGAAACCAAGATGGCGGCATAGGTAAGCACCTGAACTGCTGCCTTGCACAACAATTTCAAAACTACAACTAAAAGACAGAACGGACACCATCCAGAACCACAGGAAAGCTGACTGAGTAGAAATTCTACATCTAGCAGGAAAGAGAAAAGCTCACGGAGAATTGGAGGAACGGCAAAGGATTGAGGTACGGCAAAGGGTCTTTGTGCACGCAGAGAGGAAGGGCGGCTGAGAGCCTGGCTGACTTGCTCTGGCGGAAGGGGGAAGGAAGCCCCCGACTGCACTGAACCGCAGTTCCGACTGCACTGAACCCCAGTTCTGGGCGAAACCCCGTGGACCCAGGCTCATACAGGGGGAGTCTGGACTGTCAGGTAGAGAGAAAGGCACTCGGAGACTCAGAGACCGGGGGAGCCCCAGCGGGCAGGGGTCTGGAGGTGTGCGCGCAAGTGTGCACAAAGACTGCAGAGGTTGCCACAGGCTTTCCCTAGCAGAAGTGAGTTGGAAGCTCCTGACTGCACTGAGCCCCAGTTCTGACTGCACTGAACCCCAGTTCCAGGCAAGCCCCTGGGTACCCACGCTCTTGCAGGGGGAACCTGGACTCAGGCGGAGGCTCGGGAGGCAGGGCAGGCAGAGGTCTGGAGGTGCACACCCGCACAAGGGCAGGGCTGACGGGAAGCCAAGACTGTCTGCTCCGCCCTGAGACTTCACCCCATCCAAGCTGAGCACAGAGGCTTATGCAATTTGGCAAGTCTAATCCTATAAGGCTATCTCCAGCACCAAACTTCTCCCAGTGTAGACACAGCTGATCCTCACAGCTAAATGGCCTGGAGGTCAATTCCTCCCAGTGATACCAACAACAATCAAGACTTAACTACAACAAGGCTGTACACACAGTCCACAAAAGGGTGCACCAAGAATATCCACCCCAGGTTAACTGGGGAGACCGACCCTCTGGGCCATATAGGAAACCTAGCACACAAAGCTACCCTACCAACTCAGGGAAGCAGTGAAAATGCAACGACAAAGAAACAGATCACAAATGAGAGAAATGGAGGAAAACAAATGACTGGATATAGAATTCAAAACCATGGTTATAAGGCTTTTCAAGAATATCCTAGAAAAGGCCGAAAAATATAATGAGACCCTCAAAGATATAAAAAAGGACCAACTAGAAATTAAACATACACTGACTGAAATAAAAAATATTATACAGAGACCCAACAACAGACTAGAGGAACGCAAGAATCAAGTCAAAGAATTGAAATACAAAGAAGCAAAAAACACTCAGCTGGAAAAGCAAAAAGAAAAAAAAAATCCAAAAAGTTGTAAGGAGCCTCTGGGACAACTTCAAGCATACCAACATCCAAATTATGGGGGTGCCAGAAGAAGAGAGAGAACAAGATACTAAAAACCTATTTGAAGAAATAATGACTGAAAACTTCCCCCACCTGGTGAAAGAAATAGACTTACAAGTCCAGGAAGTGCACAGAACCCCAAACAATAGGAATCCAAAGAGGACCACACCAAGACACATCATAATTAAAATGCCAAGAGCAAAAGACAGAATATTAAAAGCAGCAAGACAAAAACAGTTAATTACCTACAAGGGAGCACCCATCTGATTGTCAGCTGTTTTCTCAACAGAAACTATGCAGGCCAGACGGGAGTGGCAAGAAACTTTCAAAGTGATGAATAGCAAGAACTGACAACCAAGATTACTCTACCCAGCAAAGCTATCATTCAGAATTGAAGGTCAGATAAAGAGCTGCACAGATAAGAAAAAGCTAAAGTAGTTCATCACTGCCAAACCAGTATTATATGAAATGCTGAAAGGTATTCTTTAAGAAGAGGAAGAAGAAAAAAGTAAAGATAAAAATTATGAATAACAAATACATATCAACAAGTGAACCTAAAAATCAAGTGAATTAAAAAACTGAGGAACAGAATAAACTGGTGAATATAATAGAATCAGGGGCATAGAAAGGGAGTGGGACTGATAATTCTCAAGGGGAAAAGGGTATGGGGGGATGCAGGAAGAGACTGGACATAATCGTACACCTATGGATGAGGACAGTGGGGGAGGTAAGGGCAGAAGGTGGGGTGGGAACGGGGTGGAGGGGAGGTATGGGGGGAAAAAGGTGAAACAATTGTAATAATCTGAATAAAGATTTATTTTTAAAAACAACAACAACATGAGAATTGATAAATTCATAAAGGGTTTTAACAGAAGAAATGGAGAGTTTCTGGTTTTCTAATTTCATAACACAATTCTGAAAGCAAGGCAAAGACATTCCAAGGAGGGAAAGGCCACTGGTAATGTCAGCATGTCTCATGAAAGGTCCAGGGGCTGGCTTCTAGGAGGTTTTCCTTGTAGGATGCACTTATTATCTTGGTGATTTACCGGAGTCTAAGTTTTAGCTTTTCAGGTTCAGAAACTAGTTTAATCAATATACAAAGAACAGATTCATTATCAGAACTTGGCTCACCTTAACGAAGCTTACAAGAATGATCTGCAAACCAAAATGCCAGTTGACATTTATATGGAAAAATATAACTGACTGATATTCTAAAACTACCAGTGATTAGCTTAGTCTTTCCCTGCAGACAGGCCTGTACAGGGAGGCAGATCATAAACAGATTATTGGTGAACATGAAATCAGAAAAAGGTGAATCATGTTTAAGAGAGTAATCCATCCACAATAAGTATGGTCCTACTGGTGAAACTAAATTTCTTTGAAGTCTGCCAGCAAAGACTCTCTGCCCTAATCAGTATTCCTATAGGCACCTGCCATTGTTTTGTCTCAGGTTTTTTGCCTCGAGGTGAACCTATGCCCACACCCACCCAAATCACTTCCCACATTTGTCTTTCACTACATGTTAATACTTTCCATCAGCTTATATCAGTTATTCTTTTTTCTTTTTTTAATATGTTTTTATTAACTTCAGGGAGAGGGGAGGGAGGAGAGAGAGAGAAACATCAACGATGAATCATTGATCAGCTACCTCCTACATGTCCCACACTGGGGATCAAGCCTGCAACCTGGGCATATGCCCTGACCGGGAATTGAACTGTGACTTCCTGAGCCATGGCAGCCAGGCCATTTATTCTTTTTTCTTAAGTCTAGAGTTTAAATCTCAGTGAACAATCTTATTTTCAAGTTTTTGGAGCATCCCTCACTGACATTGGTCAAGAGGAGAGTGTAGCATAGATAAGGGTGGGTGGAATAGCTCACTCAGACCAGGATTTACCAATAAAACCTTTCCATTTTTATAATATTTCTATGCTACATGCATATCATTAATTTTTTTAAAATCAACTCACTTTTTAAAAAGCAAATTTTACCCCCACCATAAATGGAAAATGACTATCCTTTGTCCTAAAAGGAATGTGGTCCTAAAAATATGCATAATTGAAAATAAAATGTCTTATTTTTCCCATGTACTTTTTTAGCTAGACACTGTTTGCCATGGAAAACCCTGAGCCTGAGCAAGTCCGTGCACCAAACTGAGATTCTGTCCTTATCATCATTATAAACCTCAAAAGAGGACTGAACAACAGATTAATTTAGGTTATTTAATGCACCTGGTGTCTTGTCCAACTACCATCTAAAAAATCCTATACAGGCAGCCCTCAGGTTACGTTGGACTCGACATATGTCATTTCATGGTTACATCGCCATCTCCCATTTATTTATTAAAAAAAAAAAATGTTCTGTCATTTCAACATGTACATATGTGCTTTATGTTTTTTATTATTTATCACAAGTAAAGGCCAGGAATTATCTTTTAAAATTTTTTTACTGTTTCACTTCATTATTGCTCCATGTGAGTTTCGTAGTGCTTATGTAGGCGGGTTCCGACTCATGGCAAAAATCGCGTTATGTCGCGCTGTAGGAGCTGTAGGAACGGATCTCCAACGTAACCTGAGGACCTACTATAATAAAACCCTAATATGCAAATTGACTGAATGACAGAACAACCAATACTATGATGCATTGACCACCAGGGGGCAGACACTCAATGCAGCAGCCACCCCCTGGTGGTCAATGCACTCCCACAGGTGGAGCGCCACTCAGCCAGAAGCCGACTTACAACTGGCAAGCGCAGTGGTGGTGGCAGGAGCCTCTCCCACCTCTGCTGCAGGCAGGCGGTAAGGAGCCAGGGGTCCTAGACTGCGAGAGCCCCGGACTGCGAGATGGGTGTCTGACTGCCACCCTAGGCCCCATCCTTGGGGATCCTAAGCCAGCAGGCGACATCCTCCAAGGGGTCCCGGACTACAAAAGGGCGCAGGCTGGGCTGAGGGACACACACACACACACACACACACACACACACACACACAGTGCACAAATTTCATGCACCGGGCCTCTAGTAATTTATATTAGGCATCCCACATGTGGAAAAAGGTGACCTAGTCTTTTGAGACTTTAAGAGTATCCAAAAACTGTTTATATAGCTGTAGTGATACCTCCTTTCTAGCCTTGCCTGACCCCGGCTTTTGCCTGGAGCTGCACTGATGGTCTCGCTCTTGCTTCTCCCTGCACAGGTACACACTGGCAGCTCAGGACCTGGTGATGCGTGCCCGTGGTGTCCTGAAGGACAGAGGATGGCGGATATCTAATGACCGACTGGGCTCAGGAGATGACATTTCTGTATATGTCATTCCTTTAATACATGGAAATAAACTGTCATGAAAACAACTCAGGGGATTGGAAGATCAGAAGGAAGAAAGCTGGGATGCCTCTTGGCAGGGCAGGACTGGGAAGTGCCCCAGCAGAGTTCCAGATGGCGCCACCTCTTCCCAGCCCCGATGGAGAGTTTGCTGCCCAAAGGCCTCCGGCTGTGTTTCAAGAGGATCAATAGGTTTCAGTTACCGCTTTAGTTAACAGGTCTGGATACTCAGCAAAAGCAAAACCTAAAGGCTGCTACTGAGTGTTGTTCCTTTTGGTTCCTTCAATAAGCCTCCTAAGTGGCCATTGCCTGTTTTGGGCATGTAATCATATTTATTTTATCTGGAATGCTAGGGCAGCCATTTTCAGGTGTAACTGACAGAAGACTCTTCGTCTGTCAAGCTGCCAATTTGTCTACGGGTTGGAACGGTGGGGATCATGCCTCAGAAAGTGTGAGCACCCACCTTCTACTAAGCCTGAGATATATTTCAGGGAATGCTGTCTATGTGTGTGTCTCTCTCTCCTTTCATGATGATGATGATGGGGTGAGGTAGGGATTTTTTTTTTTTTTTTTAATTTCTTGAATCTTAATTGTTTCCATAGATCAGGCCTGGGACTTTCCAACTCCTTGCTGAGGAATTTGTGTGTCCAGGTCCAACCCAGGCTGTAGCCGTATCCTTTGTCCAAGGCTGTAGCCGTATCCTGTAACCCACATCACCCAGGCAGGCCTCTGGAGCAGTGCCCTGGCTAACAGAGTGCTGTCTTTGTTGTGTAATAATTTGTTTCTAGGTTAAATTTTTTTTCCCCACTATATCAGTGTTTTCACAAAATTTGGGGTATTTCTTTGGGTCAACAGTTCCTCTTTTGTCTTCAAGGGTCTCCCTTCTGTTGTTTGAGGTTTCTGTTGGTTTCTGAATCTGGGTTTTCATTTCTGGAATGATTGCTTACAGACCCCAACCCATCCTTCCTGTGCCACAAGCACACACGTAAAGCAGTGTTTAATAGAGCTGTGTGGGAAGTCCCTTATGTCAGTCAGTTCACCACACCTCATTTCAGAACCTTTCCTCCACTTTGGATCTAGGTTCCATGGGCTGCAAAGGTTCCCAGGCCCACTCCAAACAATGTGTAAGTATCACAGTCTGTCGGGGAACAGCAGGCCCTCTCTCCACCATCTTTGGACAAGACCCACTCAGACTGAATTTGATGAAACAGAATTTGAATTGGATTGATTGGCCATTCACATGCTATACACCTGTTCCTTCTCCACGGAATCAGGTCCCAGCCACCCAACCACTCAGACCACTGTTCCCTCTGAGTGTTCCTCACAGAGCGTCCACAGAAGCAGTGGACAGATCAGATCTGCCAAGTGCTTCACTGCCCAGAGGAACTGAAAAATAGATGTTCAGCAACCCCTTCTATCTCTTAGACTGCTGCTCTGCATGGGTACCTTGTGGAGCAACATCCCATTACTGAGCCTACTTCCCGGAGAGCTCCTGTGGTATCACCACCATCTGGACCACTTCTTGTAATTAAAACATTCAATGAAGAAAGAGTCATTGGGGTGGTCTACCAAAATGCTAGAGAGCCAATTCCAGTTCTCATGTTTTTGAAACACTTCCCCACAGGAGAGGACGGGACCTTTACCCTGGGAGAGTTCATCGCCTGTATACCTGGAGTTATATTTTTTTAGGAATGGCGTGGAGCCTTCCTATTCTATGTTCATCCCACAGTGTGGAAGCAGTGCTGAGCCTGGTAGGTGAAGTACTGTTGGAATTCATCCATCAGGTGGTTGCCAAAATATTGTCTGGGGAGAACTTGACTACAACCTTACCAGGCATCCTCTTCATCTGGTAGCTTCCCGCCTCCTTCTCTGTGGAGAGAAGTTTATGGTAGACAGTTTGCTTCTCTGGCAGAATATTATGCTATGAAAAAAACATGCAGGCATTCTACAGCAGTGTGGCCCATTTTCTGTTCCTGCCTTGACTCCCTAACCCACATATAAATTGGAATCTTGAGAGCTTCCCTTGAAGGATTCCAAGTTATCAGCTTTAAGAAGCAGTCACCTCTTCCCTGTGTTTCAATTGCCTTTCATTTCTTTTTCCTTTCCTGAGCTTTTATGTACTCCCTTATCTTGAGTTTTTCCAGTTTTAATTGAGCCACGAGAGTCAGAGTGTCAGTGCAGACATGTAGATATGACAGCCTTCTACTTAATTCATCAATTCATTTACTGCCAAGGCATGTCTCAGGAAAAACTCTGGAACCCCCTTATTCAGTGTATCCTAGTCTTGCACATTTAGACCTACTGCTTTTAGTTGGGTACCTAGGAATTCTTTTCAAAAGCCCTTTGGGTAGAAAGAGCTCAGTAGCGAGCTGAAGCCATGATTCTATTGGGAGTATGGGAGGAAAACTGCAAATGAGGTGAATAAATCAAATGTGGAAAAAATTATTTGTTATGCTCATGGAAAAATCTACCCAGTACTAATACTGCTTTGTGCATTGGAGCTTACTCGGTTTTAGCTTTATTTTTTACCCAGACCCTATATCCCAGAGCATTAACCGTGTCTATATAACAGGTAGGCGCCTGGAGCATTCCTGGAAGGGTCTAAAGGCAACACACTCAAAATTCTGCAGAATGTATGTATATGTGGTTCTGAAATCTTCTGTATCTGAGTTGTAGCCAAATCTGCTTGTCCTCATAGCCTCAGAGGAAGTCTTGTTTTCCTAGTCAAGTCTTTATAGTTGTCTTGAGGTGTGTGTGGCCACTTCCTTTAATGAAAGGCTCTTCTAGTTCTAACTCTTGTTGTTGGGCTGGTTCCTGCTCTTTCAATTATTTGACACTCTCTTAAAGAGAGCAAATTTATACTTCATCCACACTGCAGCATCTTTCCAGACAACAGCCAAACCTTTGTTATTGGAATACCTGAAATCAGAGCAGTGCCAGCAGTCAGAAGGAGGAGGGGATGTTCTGTAGTAGTTGTGTTTACATAACTGCTGCTCTTGGATAGAGCTGAAAATGGGCTAGGCCAACTACTAATAAGACAAGCGCCCCCCACACACACACCTGCCCCCTTCCCCAAAGTGGGAATTTCAGTTCTTTTCCACAGTATTCAGCTTTGGGAAATTTAGCGTGCTTAATTTTTTTAATACTTAGCAATTTACCTCCATGGGACTATGTAAAGTCAGCTGTGCTCACTCTTTTCTTATTCTTCTAAGTATTCACTTATTTTTGGGAGACCTACAGCAGTAGATAGATATTGGTAGGCAGGAATGCCTGGTACCCAGATTTGGCCTAGGATCATGGCCATTCCGGTAGGGTTTTCTGGTTTACCAAGAGGACTAGGAAGAAAACACTTAAAAAAAAATCTCCCCAATCTTTAAAACTAATTCTCCTCTTGATCTCACCTCCTTTCGCATCTGCCCATCAACTTTATTTTTTTTCTTAAATATAGCAAAGGATATTTATAATAAGCGTACCAAAGAGGACAAATCTACGCGGTTATCAGGAATCAAAATAATAAACGAAATAGTAGACACAACAGGAATTCACACACCAAACCCATACAATGATATCGTAAAATGTTCTCAGTGCTCTAATATGCTATAAGACCATTGTGGTTTACAAGTTATATTAAATATTGACGGATTAACTCATATTGATGAAGATGTTGTACTAGGGCTGTTAATCCGCTATTGCTTTCAGTCTCTCTTGACCATTCAGTCTCTCCTCGCCTTGATCTCCCGGTGTGTAAAGGAAATTCTTCAATTGCTTCCAAGCAGTCTAATACACCCTCCACTACAAGTCCAGAGAGACTCAGACACTGGGCACACTGCCGGACATAAATCAAGAGGCACATAGGGTCGACAGCAAACTCCCTCAAGGTCTACAGGAATCCCATTCTCTGTTAAACACACTGTCTCGAATCCTCTACATGGTCCATGGACTGAGAAGATATCATCAAGAGGCTTATAGTGGATAACACCAGGAATAGTACCTGAATGATCATAGTAGTGTCTTGCTGATCTAATTGTTGCGAGAGATAATTATGTCATTAAATTTGTAGACACAGCTCCACATAAATCGGATCTTTCAACCTGCTCTATGATTATATAGGGTCACCCACAGTGTTTATTACAACTTTAGTTATGTGGCAAATGTCTGTCACTACTTCTATTGGAGTTTCCTTTGATACTACAATTAAATCAATGCTTCTTAACACAATAAAGGCTTTCAGTAAATGTGATAAGTAGTGCCAGAACTGAGAAAGGGGGATTGAGTGTACAGTTGAATGCATTTGGCAACTGGACCCCTTCATGAAGGAAATCGTGTCTCTGGTGTCACTCCTCCATTTCTTACCAACCACAAATGGTTTAAGCATTCCAATTAGTGAATCTATGTCTGGGGACAAAGATGATTCTTGTTCAATATTATCCAATTTCATTCTCCTCATTATCCTTGTAACTTCTGGAGATTGCGACACTAGTCTAACAAGCAACAATTTCGCAATCAAAGCGTTTCTAAGTGAAGTTCCAGCTGGTAGCAATTTGTCCAGTACTCCTACTTTTGAAGCTAAGTCAAAAATTTGGTTTCCATCTGATAAAGAGAATGTAACATCACATACCCATCTGACTGTTGGAGACGATATAGGTATATGGAAACTGCTTTTAAGTATGATGATACTGGCTTGACAAGACTTCTTCAAAGATTACCAGCATACCAAAAGGAGATCATTATCAGGTGCCCTGGTAGAGGTGCAAGGTGGCTCAATGAAAATCTCTCAAGGTGAGGTGGTGACTGCTCTGAGTCCAATAGAGAGTCAAGTTCCCATGACTCTTGGTAAAGTGACATGAATATCTCAATCCCAAGTTTGAATCCTGCAGCAACAGCAGGATCACCATACCAGCTAATTGGTTCTGGCTTTGCTTGAGCTGGAAAATGTTCAAGTGGTATACCCTTGTAGATTGGGGATTGAGATAGTGAAAATGAATCTTCTTTGATTTCTTTTGTGCATCCTGGACAGTTTATAGTAAGGTAATAAGTTTTGTTTGCAAGAGCACCAAAGTGGAGTTGAGAAGGTAGTAAATTCAAGCCATGTACGAAGGCTGCTTGGAAGTGGATTGTATAATCCTTTTGTGACTTAGCAAAGTCAGTCATGTAATTTGTTGTGAAGCCAATATGTGTAGGAATAACATTAAGGCTCTGTCATCAGAAGCAGTGGGGAGCCTGCGTGTTAGTGTTCCTCCCATAATAACTGGAAGTTCTGGTGTGTGAACTCCTTTTTCACTCAATAGTGTAGACAATAGCATTGCTAAATGTTGGCCAACAGCACACTTAATCTTAATCCAATCACAGGTAGATGAGATCTTCTGCCATTTTCCCTATGGGGCCCTCAGGTAGCCCTGTTATTGCCCCTCTATTAATCTTTACAAACGTTCTTGACCCCTATATACAGAGGCCTCTTGCCCCTAATCATCCATAGCCTTGGGAACAACTCTTCCTGCCCATCAACTTTAATTTACAAGGCCACAAATGGTTAGTGGTTTTCTTTCCATCACAGTTGGAGGATCTTAACATTCCTTAAATGACCCAGCATTTCCACTCTTTTCAGAGTGAATCTATTAAGCTTTTATGAGTTTCTATTTTCAGTAAGTTAGTTCTTCTGGGACACTTGGAGAAAGCAGTGAGAATCATTGTCTATGCAAAGAACAACCAGGCTGACCCAAAAAGTTACCAGATCTAAGAAAAAAGTAAAAAGCATACAATAGGATCTTGGATTTTTGAGGATTTACAATTGCAGAGGAATTTTGCAGCCTGCACACCATAGCCCATGTTGCTGAGCAAACTGGTTTTGTGTTGGTGACGTGTACACGGGGGTTTTTCAAGACACTACATGAGCAGCTCCATTTGCCTCTTATGTGAGCACCATATCTGAGTGCCAGTCTGAGGAGTACTGCACTTTCTAATTCATGGTGTTATCTGTAAATAGCTTTAATTTTTCATTTGCATCTTAGATGCAGTTTTGTTCATGTAGAGACCAGGTAGACAGTGACCAAATGAGGCTGTATGTGTTGTTGTTTTCTACTATGATGTACTTGAAGGAGAACTTTGTGTCCTCCACTCTTCTAATCCTCCAGAGTATTTTGTCTTTGAGGCGTCCCGTGGTTACTCCTTCCCTCCTGTTTTGCCCCCATTTTCTTTGTTTCTTCTGGAGACCCAGGGAAGCCCAGTGGAGACCATTTGTAAGGAATGTATCATAAGATCTGGTTTTCCAGAAACACCTTACGTGCAGTGAATGAGAGGAATATGCCTGAAAATAGTTTCAGAACCATGTACCTTTATGCTTTGTGATTGTGAAATCTTGACTTTTGTAATCCAAAAGTGAAAACTGGTTAGTAATGGGGATCTATTTTGTGTGTTTCAAAACTTAGGTGCAATGTTCCCTGGAAAAAGCTAAAGAAATGTATATGCTCAATTATGTTTTAAAATAAAATATTATATATATGTATATAGGACACCGTTAGCAACATTTTTTGTGTCACTTCTTTAATCCACTATAAAGTTCCTTCATATCAGGTAATGGAATGAGGGGAGAGTGTCCTGGCCTAATAGGGAGTTATCAACTGTGAACATTCAAAAGTAAGTCAAAAGGGAATGGATGCCACCACTAACAATCCTCACAGGAACAGCATCAGTAAAGGCTACACATTCCAACAATGCCACCAGAAGAATGACCATGGATATTACTCCCAAGAGGTATTCTTTTTTATTTTATTGGGGTATAATTGACATACAATATTAGTTTCAGGTATAAACATAATGATTTGACATTTGGATATATTGTAATATGATCACTATAATAAGTAGTTAATATCTGTCATCATACATAGTTACAGATTTTTTTCCTTGTGATGAGAACTTTTAAATTCTACTTTTAGCAACATTCAAATATGCAATACAGTATTATTAACTACTAGAGGCCCAGTGCACGAATTCATGCATGGGTGGGGTCCGGCTGGCCCAGCTCCAATTGGGACTGATCGGGGCTGGGCCTTTTGGGAAGAGGAGATGGCAGGAGGTTGGCCAGCCAGCCCGCCCTGATTGGCCTGATCAGGTTCGGGCCAGCTGGGGAAAGGGGCCACAGGCAATTGGTCCATGAGACCCACCCCCAATTGGGGGTGGGGGGCCGATTGGGGGTGGGGCCGGCCATGGGGAGGGGCTGTGGGCGGTGGGCCGGCTGACCACACCCCCAAATGGGGTGGGGGATGCCAATCAGGGGCCAGCGGCCTGGCGGAGGGGCCATGGGTGGTTGGCCACTGGCCCTGGCCCTGATTGGGGTGGGGGGGTACCAATCTGGGATGAGGCTGGGTGGGGGGAGGGGCTGCAGGAGGTTGGCTGCCCAGCCCCACCCACAACCACCCCCTATTGGGGTGGGGAGGTGTGATCAGGGGAGGGCCAGCAGGGGGAGGGGCTGTGGGCCTATTGTGGTGGGGCCGGATGATGTGGGCCGGGGGAAGGAAGGAGGCGTTTGGCCTGCAGCCCCACTTTTTTTTTTTTTTTTTTTTGGCAACTTCATGACTTTTATTTGTGGTGCCTGTGCTATGTCTTGAAAATACCTCTCCCCCCTGCCCTGGACAGTGTCGGGGAGGGGGCAGCAAAAAATAGAAGACGTCCCTCCCTACTGCACATTGACCCTATACACAGGCCCACCCGGCCCAGGCCGGCGGGATGCTTGGCACATTCTCGGATCCCTGCTCAGGGGCAGGAGGAGTGACTGGTGGCAGCACATGTGAGAGGGGACCTCCAGGTGGCCACTCTGGTCCTGGCTACTGGTCCTGGCACTTCCTGGTCCTTGGTTCCTTCCTGGTCCTGCCTGCAGCCCTGGTCTCCCTACCTGGCTCAGCCTCCCATCTCCATCCTGGCCTCAGATGGCCCCCTTGGCTCCTGGGAGCTCTGTCCTCACCTCCCAGCCTGGAGGTCTCAAGGGGGGGTTATGGCTTCTCAGAGACTCTCCAGCAGCCCTGTCACTCGTGTTCACTCAGGGGAAGGGGTGTGTGTGGCAGAAGCAGCTGTATAAATGCGGGTGTAGGGGCAAGTCCTCCGGGGTCACTTGGACAGTTCGCTGATGACGCGGATCAGGGCCGGGTTCTCGTCCTTGAGGTGCAAGTTGTCAGCCTAGAGGTTGGACAGGCCCTTCAGCTCCTCTTCCAGCTCAGCAGCCTTGCGCTCCAGGGCCCTGTGCTCAAATCTCTCCAGTTCCAGGAGGGCCGGCCTCTCTGCAAAGCACTCCTGCCTCTGCATGGTGCGCTCCAGCTCCACCTTGAGCTGCACCAGCTGCAGTGTGGTCTCGGTCAGGGCTTCATGAAGTCTCTCGTTCTCAACACGCAGCTCTGTGTAGAGCTTCCTGAAGCCTCCCTCAGGCTGTTCCAATTAGGGCTGGGGTTCTGGGTTGAGAGCCTGCTGCCTCTGGGGGGAAGGACTGGATTCCGGGCCGATGTCCACAGCTTCACCTCTTCCTCCCTCTGCAGGCCCTCTCCTCTCCTTGCCAACTCTGTGGTGCTCCTTGGAGGCCTGTGGTCCCTGTCCCTGCCTGTTAGGTTCCTCTACTCTCTGGGCAGGACCATCAGAATTCTCAACCCCAGGGATTCGGGACTGCCAGGAGGGGTCCAGGCTCTGTGCAGCCCGCTCTTGATTGGGATGGGAGAGTCTGATCGGGGCAGGCCCGCAGGGGGGAGGGGCTGTGAGGTTGGCCACTGACCCCACCCCCTGATCTGGCCTGTCCTCTGGCCACAGTGGACGTCATAGCAACCAGTCATTGGGTCATTATGGCCATTACATGACTGGCTTTTTACATATATAGATAATCACTATGCTGTACATTATATCCCCATGACTAATTTATTTTATAACTGGAATTTGTACCTTTGGCTTCACTCATTTTGCCCAACCCCCACCCCACCTCAGACAACCACCAATATGTTCTCTGTATTTGTTAGTTTTTTTAAGATACCATATCTATGTGAGATTATATGGAATTTGTCTTTCTCTAATTTATTTCACTTAGCATAGCACCTTCAGTTCTATCCATGTTGTTGCAAATGGCAAGATTTTATTCTTTTTTTATGACTGAAGAATATTCCAGTGTGTGTGTGTGTGTGTGTGTGTGTGTGTGTGTGTGTACTACATATTCTTTATCCATTCATCCATTGATGAACATTTAGGTTGCTTCCATATCTTGGCTATTGTAAATGCTGCAATGAACACAGGTTCATATATCTTTTGTGAGTCAGTGTTTGGTTTGTTTGGATAAATACCCATAAGTGGGATTGCTGGATCATATGGTATTTCTGTATTTAATTTTTTTGAGGACTCTCCATACTGTTTTCTATGGTGGCTACATCATTTGCATGCTTACTAACAATGCACAAGGGTTCCTTTTTCTCCACATCTTTGCCAACACTTGTTACTTCTTGTCTTTTTTATAGTAGCCATTGTAGCAGGTGTAAGGTGATATCTCACTGTGGTTTTGATTTGCATTTCCCTGATGATTACTGATGTTGAACATCTTTTCATGTGCTTATTGGCCATTTGTATGGAAAAGTATCTATTCGTATCTATTCGGATCTTCTGCCCATTTTTTAATTGGATTGTTTGTTTTTATTGAGTTGTATGAGTTCTTTATATATTCTGGATTTTAATCCCTTAATATGTGATTTGCAAATATTTTCTCCCATTCAGTAGGTTGCCTTTTCATTTTGTTGATGGTTTCTGTTGCTATGCAGAAGCTTTTTAGTTTAATGTAGTCCCACATGTTTACTTTTGCTTTTGTTACACTCACATTTATTGTCAAATACAAAAAAAAATTCATTCTCAAAACCAAGTCAAGGAGCTTACTGATGAAGTTTTCTTCTAGGAGTTTTATGGTTCCAGGTCTTATTTTCAAGTCTTTAATCCATTATTTATTTGAGATTTTTCTTGATTCCTGAGGTAGGCATTTATCACTATGAACTTCCCTCTTAGAATTGCTTTTGCTGCATATTTTGTATGTTGTATTTCCATTTTCATTTGTATCAAGATACTTTTTATATCTCTTCTGATTTCTTCATTGACCATTTGTTCAGTAGTATGTTGTTTAATATCCACATATTTGAATTTTCCAGTTTTCTTCTTATAATTGATTTCTAGTTTCATAACACTGTGGTCAGAAATATGCTTGATATGATTTTAAATCTTAAATTTGTTAAGTCTTGTTTTGTGTCATGAACAATGTTCCATGTACACTTGAGAATAATACATACTCTGTTGCTTTTGGATAGAATGTTCTATATATATCTGGTTAATTCCATCTGGTCTACATATGTCTTTTAAGGCCAATGATTTTTTATGGATTTTTCTGTCCTGGTGATCTATCCACTGATGTAAGTAGGGTATAAAATTTCCCTACTATTATAGTTATTTTATCTATTGCTCCCTTTAGGTCTGTTAATATTCACTTTATGTATTTAGGTGCCCCTATGTTTGGTACATAAATATTTACAAATACATGGGCTCTTGCTGGATTGACTTCTTATCCCAAAAGGTATTTAAATGAGAGGGCTAGTGACTAATATTCTTGCCAAAGACAGAAGAGTCCAAACTTTCCTTAGTCACTTAAACATGTTAAGTACTACAAAATGTTAGTAAAATGTACCATCTTATAAAGGAATCTTAACAGGTGAGATAAGACATCAAAGAATGTTAATTCTGTTTAGTTTTAGAGTCCAAGAAGTTAAAAGTCATCTAGAAAATACAATACAGTGTTAAAAAATATCAAAATATTGATTCACAAATAAAACTAAGAGTTGGCTATTGCTTATCTGAAGCTGAGTTCAAAGGAGCTAACTAGATAGAAAATACTCATGTTAAGAATGATTTTGTTGTAAATCCCACAGCTTTTTTCAACTTTACTTGTACCCTAATGCTTATGATGCCTCACTCAGCAGTACAGACTCATGAAACAAATCAATCCCTGAATTAGATTCCTGAAGATTACAGTTTTCTAGCATTCTTTTATAAGCAAGCTTAGTTTATCAGATTAGCTCTTGAAAGATGTGGTAAATTGTCTCCAATGTGGCTGCCAACAATGCCTTCTATGTCTGTTTGTAAATGTTCCTTTTTCCAGCAAGAAGTGGCATTTGTCTCCCCACCCCTTGAATCTGGTTTGGCCTGTGACTTACTTTGGTTAATAGAATGCGGACATGACATTCTCAGAATTCCAAGCCTAGATCTCTAGAGGCCTTGTAGTACCTGCTTTCACTCCTGGAAGCCGGCTACCCTGCAAATGTCAGACTAGATTACTGAATGACAAGAGGCCACCAGGGAGATAACCAGAGTGCCAAGATACTGGGAGTGAGGCCATCTTTGACCCTCAAGCCCCACTTGAGACACTCCAGGTGGTACCATGATAGAAGCCCAGCCAGTTCTAAGCTCTTCAGGACATTCCAGCTGAAGCCACAGACAATGCAGGTCATAGGGGAGCCACCCACACAGAGGCTTGCCCAAATTCCGGCCAGACCCACAGAAACATGAGCAAATAGAATGGTTTTGTTTTAATATTTGCATAGTTTATTACACAGTAATATATAACTGAAACAGAGAACCTGGCTCTGAGGAATTTTGGGTAAAGTGGTTAAAAATATAAATTAAAAAGATAAGAAAATGGCATTGAAAAAATATGTTTGTAACTTGGGAAATAATCCTCGATATGGCACCTGGTACAGTGACTGAGACAGGGGAAAGAAATTTAAAATAGCGGTAATGCGGAAACTCTGATGGCTGTTGGTATCTCAGCAAGAGCTCTCCTCCACACCTCTGCTTTTGCCTCATCATGCAGCTTATAATGATCATTAGTAAGTCAGGAAAGAGCCATGAAAGGGAAAACAAAGGCCTTTAACCCCTCACTTATGATGATACCATTACATGTATCATTTATTACCCTTGGGAGAGTCAAGTGGTTCTTTGACTCCCAAGACTGTTGTTTGAAAGCGTTAGGTTATATCTCAGGGAAAACAAGACAACTTTTAAATTGTGAGTATATGTGTGAATATTGTTTAAAAATTCTCATCATCGTTTAAAAAAATCCCCATCTACAAAATACTTCAAACTTATTGCCATCCCAGTTTTTCCTTCAATTAAATGAATGGTCATTTGGAAACAGCCTAAGTGCTCATCAGCAGATGAGTGGATTAAAAACTGTGGTACATCTACACAATTGAATACTATGCCACTATAAAAAAGAAGGAATTTTTACCATTTGCAACAGCATGGATGGAACTGCAGAGCATTATGCTAAGCGAAATAAGCCAGTTTGAGAAAGATAAATATTACATGATCTCACTCATATGTAGGATATAATGATCAACATAATCTGATGAACAAGAATAGATCCAGAGACAAATGGTAGGGGGGGTGGGTTGGAGAGCAACCTAAGGACTTGTATGCATGCATATTAGTATGACCAATGGACACAGACACTGGGGCGGTGAGGGCTTGCCCGGGGTGGGAATGGCTCGGGGGGGGGGGTACAATTGGGGAATAAGGAGACATATGTAAAACTTTAGACAATAAAAATAGAGAAAAAAATGATAGGTCAAAGAGTGAGTTATATATTCTAGCAATTAATCTGCTTTTTTTTATTGCTTTTTCTGTAATCAAGAGTCCTGTAAAGACCGTTGATCTCCATACATCTCTCTATATTTTTAGCCTCTTGTCTTTCACTTCTGAAGAGATTTTTCCAGCCAGCTAACCTTTGCTTTATTGATTCCACATAGGCTGCCTGCAAGATTCAGTGTGTGACCAAGCACGGGGTGTGGACAGAGTGCACCTTGATTGTCTTCCAGGGACCAGGTCTGATCAGATTGCTAGTCCAAGGGGACAGAGCTTCTGACTGCAGACCTGGAGTATAGCACTCCTCTGAAAGGAGCTTATAGATCGGAGCTTCCTCTTTTACCTTTTTACCTTCTTTCTCTTTTACTCCTCCTTTACAAATATAATCAGTAAAAAGTTCAAAGTAGACAAGCTAGTTTGGAAGGCGCTGTTGTGAGGTGGGGATGGGGGATGGTTGATATGAGGATGGAATTGCAGCAGCAAAATGTCCCAAACCAAGTCATTTAACACCCTTTAAGCACCACTAGTATGTTAGTAACAAAAAATCTCTGATTTAAACTAGAGAAATGTGGAACCTGACAATAGTCTTAGCAGCTATAAATTAGCTATCACCTGCCTATTGAGTTTGGTCAATGAGACAAAAGTTGGGACAAGATTCTAGAGAACTGTAAAATCTCTACTCTCCTAAAATTAGAAAAAAAATGCAATTTCTAGTTCCTAAAAGCCCTAAACGTAAGTTAGGGGATATATGGCCAATCTACCAATTGCAAAACAGAATTTGAAGAAAAATTAACATTGTGGTTATTTTCATGAAAAACGTTAAGTGCTACCATTATTATATGTATTTTTTGGGATATCACCTACCAGGCCCACCCAAAGATTATTTAATTCTTAGGTAATGGTTCAACAAATATTAGGCTTTATGGGCAACTTGGACTCTGTCACAACTACTCAACTCTGCTTTGTTGCATGAAAAGAAGCTATAGACAGTCTGAGCTAGGATCTGTCCGAAAGTATCAAAGTCAAGCTTACATCTTGATCAGAAAAATTAACTCATGAAAATATGGCCTGATCTTGCCGATCTGGGGTGAAATGAATAAGAACATTGGACATATTAATGAACACTAATGGCCTATGATAAGAAAAAAAAACAGGTAGGATCAGTAATCATTTATCTTGCTGTATTGAGTTATATAAACAGGATAAATTCTAAATTTGCCAGTTCATTATTACAAAAACAGTCTAAAAGCCTTTAGTCACAATGATAGTTGATGCATCAGGGTTGTGATATGGATTTCCTCACTACTGAGACACTATCAGTTATATAATCTGCTACCAATTCAAAACTTAACTTCCTTCTTAAACATGTGTTAAAAATTTTAACCTATCACCACACTTCACAAGGATGGGGGAAACATTTATTATATTACTACTAGGGGCCCAGTGCACAAATTTGTGCACCCTGAAAGGAACTGTGGGCCACAAGGCTGCGGTGGGCACGGGGGCAGATCTCGACCCATCCTCCCCGCCCCAGCCCAGCCCCTCCCACCATGGCCCCTGGTCCCCTGTCTACTGGTAACCCTGCTCCTGCTGCTGGCGGGGAGCGATTGGGGCCGACACCAGCAGCAGATGCAAGCGGAGCCAGCGTTGTCAGCGGGTGTGAGTGGCGGGTGCCATCCCGATCACCCCTCAGGGCTTCCCCCAATTGCCCTCTCAGGAGCAAGGGAGGTGGAGAAGCCCTGAGGAGTAATCGGGGTGGCAGCCACTGCTCACACTCGCTGACGGCACTGAGCGATCGAGGCTGGCACCAGGTGCCAGCAGCGGGTGCGAGTGGCAGCTCCAATGTTGCAGTGGGTACAAGCAGGGACAGCACCTGCAGCAGGTACAAGCGCCAGGTGGGACCATGGTGCATGGGAGCAAAGAATTTTCAGTAACCACCAGAGGTTTGCCGCAATGACAGCGACCAGCGCCTCGCCTTGTTCTGGTGCCCCTGCTCACCTGCTCTACCATCCCACTATGGCCAACGCCCACCATGTTCCATGCTCTGCCACCTGCTGCTGATGCCCACCATGTTCCGCATGCGCCCCCTGGTGGTCAGTGCACATCACAGCAACCAGTTGTTTGGTTGTTCTACCATTCAGTCTATTTGCATATTACGATTTTATATATATAGATTACCAGTAGTTCATATGCTGAGTACTTGAAATACGGGTTCTCTTATACCCTTCTCAGGAAAACAGTATCACAACTTACAAATAAAAAATAATTTTATTCCATTGTGATAGAATCTACTTTTTGTGATTTTTAAAATTTTTTTCAATTACAGTTGACACAATATTATATGGACTTACGAAGTGATCACTCCATTACATAGTTAATACAATATTATTGACTATATTCATTATGTTGTACTTTATACCCCCATGACTCTCATCTTTTTTACTCATCTCCCCAAGACCCCTCCTCTCTGGCAACCATCAATTTGTTCTCTTTATGAGTTTCAGTTTTGTTTATTCATTTGTTTTTGTTCTTTTTTCCACATATAAGTAAAATACATGGTATTTGTCTTTCTTTGTCTGACTTATTTCACTTAGCATAATGTTGTCACAAATGGCCAGATTTCATTCATTTTTATGACTAATATTCCATTAAATATATGTACCACCTCTTGTTTATCCATTCATCTATCGATGGACACTTAGGTTGCTTCCGTATCTCGGCTATTGTAAATATGTTGCAATGAGCATAGTGGTGCATATATGTTTTCAAATTAGTATTTTGGGTTTCTTCAGATAAATACCCAAGTGGAACCACTGGGTCATACAGTTCTATTTTTAATTTTTTGAGGGACCTACATAATATCTTCCACCAATCTGCAAGCCTATAAACAGTGCACGAGGGTTCCCTTGTCTCCACATCCTCACCAACAGTTGGTGTTGGTTAATATTAGGATTATTTGTTCTAATTATGTGAAAAAATGCCATGGGAATTTTGCTAGGGCATACCTTGAATCTGTAGATTGCTTTGGGTAACATGGACATGTTAATGATAATTCTCCTTGTCCATGAGCATGGTATAGCCTTCCATTTTTTGTATCTTCTTCAATTCTTTTTTCAATGCTTTATAGTTTTCAGAGTACAGATATTTTACCTCCTTGGTTAAATTTATTCTTAGCTCTATTATCTTTTTGATGCAACTGTAAATGGGATTATTTTCTTAATTTTTTTAAAATAAATCTTTATTGTTCAGATTATTACAGGTGTTCCTCTTTTTTTTCCCCCATAACTCCCCTCCACCTGATTCCCCACCCCACCCCATGCCCTTACCCCCGCCACTATCTTCATCCATAGGAGTAAGATTTTTGTCCAATCTCTTCCCTCACCCCTCACACCTGCTTCCCCTGAGAATCATCAGTCCACTCCCTTTCTATGTCCCTGATTCTATTATATTCACCAGTCCATTCTGTTCTTCACATTTTTTATTCACTTGATTTTTAGATTCACTTGTTGGTAGGTATGTATTTGATGTCATTTTGTTGTTCATAATTTTTATCTTTACCTTTTTCTTCTTCTTCCTCTTCTTAAAGAATACCCTTCAGCATTTCATGTAATCCTGGTTTGGTGGTGATGAACTCCTTTAGCTTTTTCTTATCTGTGAAGCTCTTTATCTGACCTTCAACTCTGAATGATAGCTTTGCTGGGTAGAGTAATCTTGGTTGTAGGTTCTTGCTGTTCATCACTTTGAATATTCCTTGCCACTCCCTTCTGGCCTGCATAGTTTCTGTTGAGAAATCAGCTGACAGTCGTATGGGTACTCCCTTGTAGGTAATTAACTGTTTTTCTCTTGCTGCTTTTAATATTCTCTCTTTGTCTTTTGCCCTTGGCATTTTAATTATGACGTGTCTTGGTGTGGTCCTCTTTGGATCCCTCTTGTATGGGGTTCTGTGCACTTCCTGAACTTGTATGTCTATTTCTTTCACCAGGTAGGGAAAGTTTTCTGTCATTATTTCTTCTAATAGGTTTTCAATATTTTGCTCTCTCTCTTCTTCTGGCACCCCAAAAATTCGGATGTTGGTTCACTTAAAGTTGTCCCAGAGGCTCCTTACACTATCATCATATTTTTGTATTCTTTTTTCTTTTTGTCTTTCTGGTTGGATGTTTTTTGTCTCCACATATTTCAGATCTTTGGTTTGATTCTTGGGGTACGTTGATCTACAGTTGAATTTCTGTATATTCTTTATTTCAGACAGTGTATGCTTCATTTCTGACTGATCCTTTTCCATTTCTTTGGCATTCTCATTAAGATCCTTAAAGGTCTCATCAAGTTTCTCAGCGGTTTTAAGAAGATTCTTGAGTAACCTTATAAATGTCGTTCTGAACTCTGTCGTCCAGTAGTTTGCTTTCCTCCATTTCTTTCATTCGTGACATGTTTCTTTGTCTCCACATTTTGGCTGCTTCCCTGTGTTGATGGAGTAGCTTTGTGTGGTAGGTGATCTATAGGGGGTAGTAGCTCAGCCTCCTCAATCACATGAGGTGGATGCTCTTGTGGGCTGAGTGAAAAGTTTTGGTGTAGTTAAGCCTTAATTGCTGTTGGTACACTGGGAGGAATTGACCTCCAGGCCAATTAGCTGTGAGCACTCACTGTGTCTATAAATGGAAGAACTGCTGCGCTGAAGACACGCTTATGGGGCAGGACTTGTTTCAGTGGGGCTTTGGTGCTCACTGAGTCTGCCTCTTGAATGTGTCACTTATGGATGTGAGGAGTTGAAATCTGGTGTCTCACACTGACCACTAGGTACACTGGCTTCTGGATCTCCAATGGGTTTCAGGTCAGCTACTGTCTGAGGCCACCCAGCAGGAGCTACAGTGAGAGCTACAGTTTTCTCCTCTTTGCTTGGGGTTTGGAGGTTTTGGAGCTGTCTGACCCGGGCTGCAAGTTTGCTAGGTTAAGCTTCGATAGGGCAGGCCTTTCTTATGCTACATCTGCTGCTTGGAGCTTGGGTGGGTTTGTAGATTGTGCAGGGCGGGGTCTCAGGGTGTCACTAGGCTAGGGCGTGGCAAACAGCAATGGCTGCTAGTTAGCCGGCTTTGCATCCCTGGCAGCATCCGCCAGTCCCGTGCCCCAGTGCAGTAAACAATTATTCCTGCGCACAGCTCTGCAAGCAAGCCACTCTCACTGGCAGACAGTCCAGCTTCTGCCCGTAGGAGTTTGGGTCCCCCCCGTCTCCCCAGAAACTGTATTTCAGAGTAATCGGGGGCTTGTCTCCCTTTGGGTTGAAAAAAGCAACGCCCGCTGCCAGCCCGGATCACGCGCCTCCGTACCTCAGCTTTTCAGCGCTCATGCACGTCTCAATGCTCTTTTGTCTTTCCTTCTAGTTGTAGAACTTCCCCTTAGCCAGCTTTCCCGTGGTTCTGGGTGATAGATGTTTTGTCTTTTAGTTGTATTTTTGAAATTGTTGCGGGAGGCAGCAGTTTAGGTGTTTACCTATGCCACCATCTTGGTTTCTCCTATTTTCTTAATTTCTCTTTCTATTGTCCATTATTGGTGTATAAAAATGCAACCAATTTCTAAATATTAATTTCATATCCTGCTACTTTACCATAATCAATAATTAGTTCTAATCATTTTTGGTGGAACTTTAGGGATCTCTCAATATAATATTATGTCATCTGCAAATTAAAGTTTTATTTCTTCCTTTCCAGTTTGAATGCCTTTTATTTCTTCTTCTTGTCTGATCACTGTGGCTAGGACTTCCAATACTATGTTGAATAAAAGTGGTAAAAGTGGAAGTCCTTGCCTTATTCCTGATCTTTAAAAAAAAAAAAAAAAAACCTTTTAGCTTTTCACTGTTGAATATGATGTTGACTATGGATTTGCCATACAAGGCCATTATTATGTTATGTTCCCTCTATATCCACTTTGCTGAGAATTTTTACTATAAATGAATGTGGTATTTTCTAATGCTTTTCCTGCATCTACTGATATGATCATATGATGTTTAGCCTAAATTTTGTTTACATGGTGTATCATGTCAATTGATTTGCAAATATTGAACCAACCTTACATCCCAGAAATAAATCCTACTTGGTTATTGTGTATGATCTTTTTAATGTATTGATGGACCTGGTTTGCTAATATTTTGTTGAGGATTTTTGCATCTATGTTCATCAGGGATATTGGCCTATGGTTTTATTTTTTGCAGTGTTTGTATCAGTTTTTGTATCAGGGTGATGCTGGCCTTATAAAATGAGTTTGGGAGCCTTCCCTCCTTTTCAATGTTTTTGGAATAGTTTAAGAAGAATATATATTAATTTTTCTTTGAGTATTTGGTGAAATTTACCAGTGAAGCAATCTGGTCCAGGACTTTTGTTTGCTGGGAGTTTTTGTTTTGTTGTTCAGATTTGAATTCCTTAGCAGTTATTTGTTCAGATTTTCAGTTTTGTCCTGATCCGACCTTGTTATATTGTATGTCTCTAGCAATTTATCTATTTGTCCAATTTGTTGTAATTGATCATAGTATTTCCTTATAATCCTTTGTCACTTCTCTTTTTATTTCTGATTTATTTGGGCCCTCTTTTTTTTCTTGATGAGTCTGGCTAAAGGTTTATCAATTTTATCTTTTCAAAGCATCAACTCTTGGTTTCATTGATCTTTGGCATTTTTTAGACTCTATTACATTTATTTCTGCTCTGATTTTTATTATTTCCTTCCTACTACTCACTTGGAGCTTTGTTTGTTGTTCTTTGTCTAGTTCCCTTAGCTCTAAAGTTAGATTGTGGGGTTTTTGAGAGTTTTCTTGTTTCTTGAGGAAGGCCTGTGCTGCTATAAATTACCCTTTGAGAACTGCTTTGGCTATGTCCATAGATTACTGGGTCATTGTATTTTCATTTGTCTCAAGGTATCTTTTGAATTCTTCCTTAGTCTCAATGTTAACCCATACATTGTTTAGTAGCCTCTATGCATACGTGTGTTTTTTAGTTTTCTTCTTGTAATTGATTTCTAGTTTCATACCATTGTGATCAGAGAAGGTGCTTCATATTATTATTTTTTAAATAAATTTTTATTGTTCAGATTATTACAGGTGTTCCTCTTTTTTCCCCCCATAGCTCCCCTCCACCTGATTACCCACCCCACCCTACCCTATGCCCTTACCCCCTGCCACTGTCTTCACCCATAGGTGTAAGATTTTTGTCCAATCTCTTCCCTCACCCTTCACACCCCCTTCCTCCTGAGAATTGTCAGTCCACCCCCTTTCTATGTCCCTGATTCTATTATATTCACCAGTCTATTCTGTTCTTCAGATTTTTTATTCACTTGAGTTTTAGATTCACTTGTTGGCAGGTATGTATTTCATGTCATTTTGTTGTTCATAATTTTTATCTTTACCTTTTTCTTCTTCTTGCTCTTCTTAAAGAATACCCTTCAGCATTTCATGTAATCCTAGTTTGGTGATGATGAACTCCTTTAGCTTTTTCTTGTCTGTGAAGCTCTTTATCTGACCTTCAACTCTGAATGATAGCTTTGCTGGGTAGAGTAATCTTGGTTGTAGGTTCTTACTGTTCATCACTTTGAATATTTCTTGCCACTC
Organism: Corynorhinus townsendii; assembly: GCA_026230045.1. NCBI lineage: Eukaryota > Metazoa > Chordata > Mammalia > Chiroptera > Vespertilionidae > Corynorhinus > Corynorhinus townsendii. Next base: position 158,681,692 of record JAPDVU010000003.1, read on the forward strand.
CCTTCTGGCCTGCATAGTTTCTGCCGAGAAATCAGCTGACATTCGTATGGGTACTCCCTTGTAGGTAACTAACCGTTTTTCTCTTGCTGCTTTCAAGATTCTCTCTTTGTCTTTTGCCCTTGGCATTTTAATTATGATGTGTCTTGGTGTGGTCCTCTTTGGATTCCTCTTGTATGGGGTTCTGTACACTTCCTGAACTTGTAAGTCTATTTCTTTCACCAGGTAGGGCAAGTTTTCTGTCATTATTTCTTCTAATAGGTTTTCAATATTTTGCTCTCTCTCTTCTTCTGGCACCCCCATAATTCTGATGTTGGTACGCTTGAAGTTGTCCCAAAGGCTCCTTACACTATCTTCATATTTTTGGATTCCTTTTTCTTTTTGTTTTTCTGGTTGGGTGTTTTTTGTTTTCTCATATTTCAGATCGTTGGTTTGATTCTTGGGGTACATTGATCTACAGTTGAGTTTCTGTATATTCTTTATTTCAGATAGTGTATACTTAATTTCTGACTGGTCCTTTTCCATTTTTTTGACATTCTCATTAAGATCCTTAAAAGTCTCACTAAGTTCCTCAGAGGTTTTTAGAAGATTCTTGAGTAACCTTATAAATGTGGTTCTGAACTCTATGTCGTCCAGTAGTTTGCTTTCCTCCATTTCTTTCATTCATGACATGTTTTTTTGTCTCTGCATTTTGGCTGCTTCCCTGTGTTGATAGAGTGGCTTTGTATGGTAGGTGACCTATAGGGGGCAGTAGCTCAGCCTCCCCATTCACCTGAGATGGACGCTCTTGGTACACCCCTTTGTGGGCTGAGTGCAAAGTCTTGTAGTTAAGCCTTGATTGCTGTATGTACACTGGGAGGAATTGACCTCCAGGACAATTGTCTTTGAGGACTCGCTGTGTCTATAATGGAAGAACTGCTGTGCTGGAGACACGCTTATGGTGCAGGACTTGTTTCAGTGGGACTTTGGTGCTCACTGAGTCTGCCTCTTCAATGTGTCACTTATGGATGTGAGGAGTTGAAATCTTGTTTCTCACAATGACCACTAGGTATGCTGGCTTCTGGATCTCCAATAGGGGACAGATCAGCTACTGTCTAGGCCACCCAGCAGGAGCTACAGCAAAAGCTACAGTTTTCTCCTCTTTGCTTGGGGTTTGGAGGTTTTGGAGCTGTCTGACCCGGGCTGCAAGTTTGCTAGGTTAAGCTGCGATAGAGCAGGCCATTCTTATGCTAAAGCCGATACTTGGAGCTTGGGTGAGTTTGTAGGTTGTGCGGGGCGGGGGTCTCAGGGCGTCACTAGGCTAGGGCGTGGCAAACAGCAATGGGTGCCAGTTAGCTGTCTCCAACCGCATCCCTGCATCCCACACCCCAGCGCAGTAAACAGTTATTCCTGCACGCAGCTCTGCAAGCAAGCCACCCTCACTTTCTGACCCGATGGCAGACAGTCCAGCTTCTCCCCATAGGAGTTTGAGTCCCCTGCATTTCCCCCGAAACTGGATTTCAGAGTAATCAGGGGCTTGTCTCCCTTTGGGTTGACAAGCCCCTGATTACTCTGGGCTTGTCACGTACTCCATACGTGATTACACGTATGGAGGCACGTGATCCGCAGCCCGGATCACGTGCCTCCATACCTCAGTGTTTCAGCGCTTGTGCACGTCTCAATGCTCTTTTCTCTTTCCTTCTAGTTGTAGAACTTCCACTCAGCCAGCTTTCCCGTGGTTCTGGGTGATAGACGTTTTGTCTTTTAGTTGTAGTTTTAAAATTGTTGTGCGAGGCAGCAGTTTAGGTGTTTACCTACACCACCATCTTGGATTCCCCTCGCTTCATATTATTTCAAGCTTCTAAAATTTATCAAGACTTCTTTTCTGGCCTAACATGTGGTCTATCCTGGAAAATGTTCCATGCACACTTGAAAAGATTGTACATTCTTGCTGATCTTGGGTGAAATATCCTAAAAATGTCAATTATTTCAATGTTGTTTAATGTGTCATTTAAGGCCACTGTTTCCTTGTTGATGCTCTGTCTGGAATACTATCCATTTTCATCATTGGAGAGTTAAAGTCGCCTATGAAAATCAAATTAAAAATCTACCTTAGCCTTCACTCCCTGCTTTTGCAGAGCCTTAAGGTCAACGAGTGATGAAAGGCCTGCTTAGGTCTTTCCTGGGCATGGATACTGCTCTGCAAAAAATAAGACCTCCAGTAACGTTAGGGTATTTCTTTTTCTTTTCTTTTTTTAAAATATGTTTTGTATTGATTTCAGAGAGGAAGAGAGATAGAAACATCAATGATTGTCTGCCTCCTGCATGCCCCCTACTGGGGATCAAGCCCGCAATCCAGGCATGTGCCCTTGACCAGAATCAAACCAGGGACCCTTCAGTCTGTAGGCCAATGCTCTATCCACTGAGCCAAACCAGCTAGGGCAATGTTAGGGTATTTTAAAGCCCTCTGTGGACATCTCATTCACCAGCTTTTCCTTTTCCAGTTTTTCAGGTAAGCCTCTCATCAGCCTCAACTCATATGATTGCCTTAGACAGCTGTAATATTAAACAACTGTTGCTGATGTTTTCAACCAGTGCCCTAGGGATAAGGCTTTTCACAGGTCAAATAATAAAAAGCCCTGAGAATGGGCACCTTTCCTAGGAGCTGCCACACAGGTCCAAGAGTGACAGTTTTCTGGGAATATTGACTTTGGGGGCAGCTACAAACCCATTCTGCCCCCTGCAAGTGGCTGCTAGTCTGCTGAGTCTCAGAGCTACTATGATTGTGAGGCTGTTGGTGGTGTTCAAAACTATCACAGATCTGAAGAGAAGAAAAAGGAAATTAATAAAGTTAAAAATGCCACAAAGTTCTTTATTCTTGCTGACATTTAGCTGTTTTTCTTGAATAAGCACTCCTTGGATTGTTGCAATCTTTTGGTTAATTTCTAGAGTTCTGAAAAAGCTGATTTTGACAATTTTTACCAGTGTTCTCTGCTTGTATGGAGAAGTGGATTTTTTTTTTTTGAGAAGTGGATTTTAAGGGGTCCTTATTCTAACGTTCCAGAAGCCCTTCTCCAAATACGGAGATGAAAGCTCAGGTAGATTAAATAGTTGCCCAAGAAAACAGATCCCAGTAGCACCAAAGTCAAGACTTCAAATTCAAATCTCATATTTTACATGTGCCTGCCTCCCATTATAACAGTTTTCTGAAACTTCTGATTAAATAATAGTTAGTACAGTAGTCTCCTGGTGGATGCCTGAAACCACAGATAGTACTGAATCCTATATATAGGGTGTCCCCAAAAATATATACACACACTTTGAATAATTATAAAGGCAGTGTTTACTAAAATACATTTTATTTCCAAAATTGAGCTATCAGCTGTTAAAGTGTGTATACATCTTTTAGGGACATCCTGTAATACTGTTTTTTCCTATACATACATATGATAAAGTTTAACTTATAAATTAGGCACAGTAAGAGATTAATAAAATAGAACATATGAATATACTTTAATAAAAGTTATGTGAATGTGATCTCTCCCAAGTAATCTCTATATTTTTCAATCCAAATATATTCCTGAATCTATAGAACCATCTTTTACTTGCAGTAAATAACTTGGTATCACTTGTTTTAGGGGATCCCTTGCTGAAGTCTGTACAGGCTCAATACTTTCTGGAGCAACACATTGCCATCAATCAGAATACATTGTATGTTCATGTCTTCCACCCACAGCTTTAGTGCCTTTTTCATCTTAACTAGGCAGTTACCATGTACTTGTAACTTTTGCAGTTTGAGGTACAAGAGCAAAACTAATATGAATTTCTTTTTTCTCCATAATTTCACAGGCAGAAGATTCATTCTTACTGTAGATCTAACAACATCAACATTTCATTTTTTTCTTTCCTTATTAAGCCATGAACTTTCACCTTTTTATTTCAAGAAAGTACTTTATAGCTTCTCTTTGGCATATTCCAATTGCCAGCATCGCTACTCTTGCGATGTGGGGCTATTATTAAGTAAAATAAGGGTTACTTGAACACAAGCACTGCAATACAGTGACAGTTGATCTGATAAACAATGTAGCTATCAAGTGAGTAATGGGAAGATAGTGTATAGAGTGTGGATACACTGGATAAAGGGATGATTTTTTAAAATATATTTTTATTGATTTCAGAAAGGAAGGGAGAGGGAGAGAGACATTGAAACATTAATGATGAGAGAGAATCATTGATGGACTGCCTCCTGCATGCCCCCTACTGGGGATCAAACCTGCAACCCAGGCATGTGCCCTTGACCAGAATCGAACCTGGGACCCTTCAGTCTGCAGGCCAATGTTCTATCCACTGAGCCAAACCATCTAGGGCATGGATAAAGGGATGATTTACATCCCAGGTGGGCTGGATGGAATAAGATTTCATCACACTTACTCAGCATAGAGCTCAATTTAAAACATGAATTGTTTACTTTTGAAATGTTCCATTTAATATTCTTATACCATAGTTGACCAGAGGTAACTGAAAAAACTGTATATAAAGAGGGACTCCATCGTATACACACTTATTTGGGTGGCATTTTTAAAAAATATATTTTATTGATTTTTCTCACAGAGAGGAAGGGAGAAGGATAGAGAGCCAGAAACATCAATGAGAGAGAAACATCAATCAGTTGCCTCCTGCACACCCCCTCCCTCTCCCTGCACTGGGGATGTGCCCACAACCAAGGTACATGCGCTTGACCAGAATTGAACCTGGGACCTTTGAGTCCGCAGGCCAACACTCTTATCCACTGAGCCAAACTGGTTAGGGCAACTCTAAGTGTTCTTAAAATAGATCTTACATTCTTGAGCACTGACCTGTAATAAAAGTAATGGTAAAAGGTAAAGGGTGTCCATCTGCACTATTACAAAACCTGAAGTATTGGGATGGAGAGTCATTTGCTGTAGTGGTATCAATATTATAGCTCTGGACACCTCTCTTCATGGAGTCAGTTGACCTGAAATAAGAAAATCATTTCCTATACTAACAGGGCTTTTTTCAGCGATCTACTTGATCTTTGCTCTAGGTTCAGCAATAAGAAGAGTGATATGGTGACTTTTTTTTTTTTTTAATAGAACAAAACCCAAAGAATTTAAGCTTAAAGGAGCCTAAATCCAACAATGTAGTAGCCATGAGTATTTAATTAGTCTCTCTCTGCACGGGTTCTATACCCTGGCTGCACATTAAAATCACCTAAATACTTAAAAAATAAAATCCTGTCAACAGACCCTACCTCAGAATTCCCCAGTATTTTCAAAATGTTCTCCAGGTGATTCTACAGTGAGGAAACTGTGTAACAATATTAAGGACACATACTCCTGAACCAGTGTTGGCAGATGTGGCAAATAAAAACTACAGGACACCTAGTTAAACCTGAATTACCCATAAAGAATTTTTAAAAATATAAATATGTCCCATGTGATATCTGGAACACACTTAAAAAAATTTGCTGTTTATCTGAAATTACAGTTTAAATGAGTGTGCTGTATTCCATAAAGAGGATAAAACTGAAAATTAAACTGGAGCTCTATCAGAACTGGTTGGTAGGTTCTTAGCAGGGGGTGGGGGGGGGGAATGAAAAAAAACAGCAACAAAAAAACAACACCCAGGGACCACTGAAAAGAAAGATTGTGCCAGGCCAAAGCCATCCCAAAGGAAAGAGTTCCCAAGTCATGGAGGAGGGAGGGCCATGGTAATGTTCTAGGCAGGCTTCCTTGGGGCTTGTATTAGTTTGCTAGGGCTTCCATAACAAAACACCACAGACTGGCAGTCTTACACAACAGAAATTTATTTTCTCACAGTTCTGGAGGCCAAAAGTCCAAGATCAAGGTTTTGGCAGGTTGGTTTCTCCCAAGGCCTCTCTCCTTGACTTGGCTAGGCCTTCTAACTGTGTTCTCACAGTGAGAGTCTTATTTATTTACTAGTGGCCCAATGCACAAAATTCATGCATTTGCGGGGGCGGGGGGGGGGGGGTTCCCTCAGCCCAGCCTGCCCCCTCTCACAGCCTGGGAGCCCTCAGTGGATGTCCTACTGATGGCTTAGACCCACTCCCCGTGGGAGGCAACAGGGCTGATCAGGGGAAGGCGCCAGCCCCATCACCCCGCTGCTGTAGCCACTGCCAGCCACCGCAGCTGCCAAGGTGTTTTCATCAACATGGACTCCAGTCCCTTCACCATGAAAAAATGACAACTTTCTTTAGGCATTTTCAAGATGTGTCTTTCATAGGATATGACATTTCTTTCTTTTTTGTCCTCACCTGAGGATATGTTTCCATTGATTTTTAGAGAGTGTGGAAGAGAGAGAGAAAGACAGAGAGAAACATCAATGTGAGAGGGACACTTTGATTGGTTGCCTCCTGCATGAGCCCTGACCTGGGTCCCAGCCAGGGAGGAGCCTGCAACCTAGGTACATGCCCTTGATCAGAATCAAACCCAGACCCTGAGGTCTGCAGGCCAAGGCTCTATCCACTAAGCCAAACCAGCTAGGGCAGGATATGACATTTCTTAGCCCTCCAGCAGCAGACCTTCGTTTTTTCCCCCAGGAGTGTGGTGGAAAAACCCTAGAGCACCTTTTTGGATTCTTATTACCCAAGTTACCAAGAACATTACCAGTGGCATACAAGGAGCTTAGCCAATGAGCGGTCAGAAAAGTTGTTTCCTCTGCAGCCCCCAGCTCTGCTCCAGCCCTGCTCAAGCCTCCGCTGTGTCTTGGGCAGGCAGGGCCCCCCAGATCCAATCAAGCCTGTGCCACGGCTTGGACAGGGTCCCTCCCCCAACTCCGTTATGGCCCTGCTCAAGCCTCTGCCGCCCTGACCCCAGCCCATAGGCTAGGAGTGGCTGGGGGTGTTCTGGGACCCCAGCAGCTCAGGGCCTATGTGCGTGCCTACATGCTCTGAGCGGCCTGGATCCTGAGGATGTTCCCGGGACCCAGGCCACTGGGCGCCAGCATATGCAAATTAACCCACCATATTGGCTGGGTTAATTTGCATAGTCACTCCTGATTGGCTGGTAGGTGTCACGGAAGTACAGTCAATTTGCATCTTTCTCTTTTATTAGTGTAGATTATCATCATCATCATTATTACTAGAGGCCTGGTGCACAAATTTTGTGCACTCAGGTGGGGGGGTCCCCCAGCCTGGCCTGTGCCCTCTCACAGTGTGGGAGCCCCACAATTGATCACCCCTCGAGGTAGGCCAGTTCTGGGATCCCACCTCCGTTGCAGGCATGGGGCTGCAGGAACCCCGGCAGAAGCCATGCAGAGCAGCCACCAGGACCCGCCTCCTCCACGCAAGGCATCAGGGACTCTCTGCCAGGACCCGCCTCCTCTGTGCGAGGCTGTGGAGACACCGGGACTGACCTCCTCTGCACCACGCAGAGCCACGGGACCCCCAGGCCTCGCCAAGCAGAGTGGCCATCGGGCCCCGCCTCTGCTGTACATGCAGCCATCTTGTGATGGCGTGAGGGCATCACAGCGTCAGGGCATGATGACCACCTATGCTATTATGATTATTATTACTTTGCCTGGGTGCATGCATCCCTAGTGTCTCTTTGTGTGTCCAAATTTTCTCTTATAAGAAACCAGTCATCATTTTACCTTAATAACTTCTTTACAGGATCTATCTACAAATATAGTCATGTTCTGATGTAGTTTGGTTTAAGTCATCAACAAATGAATTTGGGGGAGACAATTTAGCCATAATACTACCTCTTACTGGACTGTAATCCTGAGGGGCTGGAAGAAACACAGTGGGTCCAGAATTATTACCTTGATAATAGGTAATATTTCCTAGCCCAGGAAAGAGACTGTGCCCCTGAGTGGCCATGAGACGGAAAGGGGGCATTTCTGTGGCAAGTAATAGGAATGAGGATCAAGAGGGCAGAAGACTCTACTCTTTTCTGGGGAAAAAGGGAGAGGAGGAGGAAGGTTATCATCAGATGGGAGGATGATAAAGGGAAAGAGAACAGGTTAAACCCAGAGGAAGGGCCATATGTAGAGGAAAGTAATTTGAAGATATTTTCCACTACTCTGAGAGGTTGATGACACTAGGAAAGGGAGTAGATAGGATATAAGAAATATCAAGATTTCTAGAGCAGAGGAAAGAAACACAGAAACAACTTGCCTCCCCTTAAAAGCAAGACTCCTACCAGTTCCCTCTGTCCCTTTTAGGGGAAAAAACATTTTTTTGCCTCAAGCATTATAAGACTGTTTGCCCAGGATTTGGAGGACATTACCCAGTCTTCATTTTATTGAATTATGGGGCTTGGTCAGCCTTCAGGAACACAGTTCACTGGCTCCAAGCAGCTGACCTGGGTTTTAGTGCAGTTGTGCATGAATATGCATGATTATGAGCCAAAATGTGCCAAGACTGCACAGGCTTATTCTAGTTTTGGGCGGTACCAACGGTAAGAACAGCGGGGAAGAAAGAGTCCTTACTGCTGAGTCTGTCCCTGCTGAATGGGGGCTGGGGTACACAGGGCTGGGGAGGCTCTGGCCCATGGAGAGGTGTCTGGGGGAGAGTGGAATCTTTATACCTAGAGTTTTGGGGCAAGGAGGATGGGGAGAAATTAAAGCACACCACTCTCTTCCTTTTCTTGTGTTGGATGTTTACAAAGAGTGTGATCGTGCCCGGGATGGGATGAGGGCAGCTAACACTGCAAGTGAAAGCCAGCCCCAAAGCCAGTGAACTTTTTCAGCAGTGTCCTTGGCCCCTGCAGCACCTGGCTTCCCTGCTGCCTTTGTCCCCGCCTCGCCCTATGCGCTCTCTCTACTCTTTTTTTTTAGGGGGGGGGGGGGCCGGGGGGAGGTGGAGAGCCTCTGTCGCTGGCTAGTGGCTCACCAGCCTCCCAAAGCTCCCCACAGCCACTCTCTGCCATTCCCACGACATGAGTGAAAGGCACCTTAATTAGAGTGTAAATAAAAGCCAGGTTGAGAAACCAGTTTTCCATGCCAGCAATCACCAACCTAACCTCGACTGTAAATAGTCTCACGAAGCCACACAGATGGAGTCCCTGCATCTGGGGATCAAAGCCATCTCCGAGCAATGCCATGTCAAACACCTGGGGGCAGCCCAGACACCAGTTCTCGGGGAGACTGTGCGTGTCCAACTCGGGGATTCTGTGACTGATAACCAGGGCCCTGGTGGTCCCATCTCCTCTCTCCAACCCTGGGGAGCCTGCCCCCTCCCCCACCACAGCAACCCCCCTATGGGGAGGACAGTGCAAGCTGGAATAACCTCAGAAAGGAGAGGCCAGACCATGGGCCCCCTAATTTATGGTCATTGGTGTAATAGCTTTAAGGTGATTTATCTGACCACAGAGGAGAGGGCAAACTCCTGGAGAAGAATGATTGGCCATGCAGGCTTTGTACATTTCTGATTGGCCTTAATTAATTTCGAGCAGAGTGGGGAACAGCCTCTTGACTGAGACAGGGAAGCCAATTTGGCAACAGCTTCCATGTAGAGCTGATTTGGGATTGGCAAAGATTTAGCTTTTGTTGAAACTGCAGGAATAATGTATTGCTTAAAAAGTTAGGGAGTCTGACAGAATGTACTAACATACTGGTTAAAGCAGATTTGGTTTGAAAGAGTAAAGATCATTTGATGTGACTGATTCTTTTCTTTTATATTAGTACAAACCAAAGATATCAGTGCTGTGGGAGGAAGGGCAAAGAGGGTGTTTTCTTGTTTTTATTTTTAATATTTGCGTATGGGGGTGGGGAATGAAATACTTATGACTTTGAATTTGGGGCAATTCTTATTTCTATCAGAATCTGCTTCTAAAAATGTTATATTTCATAATCACTAAGGAAAATTTCCCTTCCTTTACAGACATTACAGCTGGTATTTATGAGATATATAAATTACCAGATAAGCACACCAGTACACCACACTTCACTAGGGCATTACTCTGAGTTACTGTAGTAACTGTCACTTAAATGTCACCGTTGAGTGATGTAATTTAGTCTCATGAATAAAAGAGACTGTATTGGGGGAGTTATAATACTTACTAGAAAATACTTTCGTATGAATGAATTACAAATTTAGTAGGGTTGGACATGTAATTCAAATGTACACCCATTTGTTTATTATATTTATGTGTGTAGAACTCAAATGTAGACACATAGCACTTGGCAACCTCCAAATATAATCTTTAACACTCTGTTCCTCAGGGGACCAGAACAAAGCCAGAGAGAGTGCGAGAGAATGTGACTGCTCGGGGAGGGGGCAGATTGGTGTCACAGGCAGTGGCACAATCATTTCTTTTATTTATAGATCTAACCAGAAAAATGGACTGGGAGCAGCTGAGTACCAATTTATTTTGCTGCCTGAACTGATGAGTGGTGGACTTAAATGTCACTGAGTTGGAAGGTTGTGCATTTCATGCACTGCTAGGTTACAGGAAGCTTTGACGCAGGTCTAGAAGGCAGCCAGTAATTGTCCTGGCACCTATCAAGGAGGGCAAGTGCAATCCTGCTGGGTAGAATTGGCTCAGTCGGGGATGAGGGCTGCCTGTCATCATTGACTAGTCTTATCAAATGTTGCTGGAGTAGAAACAAAGGTGGCCCATTTAGTGCTATTACAAGACAAAGTGGAGCAGAAGGTAATGGTTACCTCCCTGAACAACAAAAATGAATTTGGAGGTTAGGAATGGAGACTTGTTCAGGCCACAAGCCACAAGTGCATATTATACACACACCTGTGTGTACCTCCCTAAACGTGTAACATTCATGCGAATAAGTACAATAATAGAGGTAAAAAGGAATTGTGGTGGAGATACAGAGTTAAGAGCCTGTAGGGGACAGGAAAAATTTCCACTTGTTGACCACTGATGAGGAAGAGTTAGGCAAGAAGAGAGAGTGAATGTCATGCTAACCATAGTGAATCACAGAGCATAAAAGAGGAGGCAAAGACACCAGGATTGTGTCTTGCCCACCTTGACAGGTGCGAGGACAATTATTGGCTGCCTTCTAGAATGGTTTCAAAGATTCCTATAACCTAGCAGTAAATGAAATACACACCCTTCCAACTTAACATTTTAGGCACCACTCATCAGTTTGGGCAGCAAAATAAAGGATTCTAGGTGTTGTATAAGTACAAGCAGCATCTCACCTCTTTGTGAAACAATGTTTACAAGGTGGCAGAAATTTCACTCCCTAATAAAGATTAGCAGTCAGGTGTCTATTCTAATTTCCTAAAGAAAACAATATATGTGTCTTTAAACTCATCTAACCATAATGACTGCAGAGCAAGCCAAAAATCACAGAAGAGAACTAAACTCAGAAATCCTAGTATAACTGTTTTTAGCTTCAAATAATCCTATTTCACTAATATGACACAAGACATAGAAATAAGTATGAAGCGCCGTCTTTCTAGTTTTCCAGCTGAACTGCAGTGTGGTTTTCTCTAAGGACAGACCACAAGCTGGCAGCTAACCAGCAGCTTTCCCTCCTTCTGCACAGTGGTCGGGTTCTGCCCCTCCGCCTTTCCCTGCTGGGCTGCTCTCAGGACCCTGCAGGAAACTCATCTGTCATCACAACACAAAACAGCTCCCTTCCTTTGCATTCTTTTGCTCTCTGGGAAGCTCCCTCCCAGGTCACTCAGTGGATGCTTCTCTTCCTCCCAATCTCCTCCTCCCTCTGAATTGCTCATTGTCAAGTATCAGAATTATGATTGCTACCCTCAGTTCAAGAATAAAGAAAACACCTCTTTTGTCTTACTTACAGTCAACCTTACAGGCTGTATCTCGTAGCAGCTTTGGTTTTCTCTATACAGATGTAGTGGGTTTAGTTATCAGTTGTCACAGAACCCCTGAGTTGGATGCACACATCTCTCCCACCCCCACGAATTGGGCTGGTTATTTAGGATGGCTTCATACCCAGTACACCAGCCTCCTCCACGTGGTTTCTCTCTCCAAAAGAGTTGCCTGGATGTGTTAACAGAAGTTCAGGGCTTCGAAAGATAGGAAGTGGAAAATGCCAGTCCTCTTAAAGAAAAGGCCCAGAATTGGCACAGTGTCACTTCCATCATATTCTATTGATGAAATTAGTGACAGGCCAGCCAAATTCAAGGACACAGGAATAGACTCCATCTCTCAGTGGGGAAGCAGCATGTGTATACAGAAAAGAAGAAACTGATGGCAGCTATCTTTGGAGACAAGCTACCACAGGTGGGCAAAGGAAACAACTCACAGAATGAAGAGGCAAGAATCAGAAGAGAACCAAAAAGAGACCTAAAGGCTTGTATACAAGAGAAATCAGAGTATAGCTGACCCTTGAACAACGTGGGTTTGAATAGTGCAGATCCACTTACACATGGATTTTTCAATTGACCTTCGCAGTTCAAACCCACATAGTTCAGGGGTCAACTATAGTTGAAACTGAAACAAAGAGACTGGGTCTGATCTGGTAAACAATAGGGAATCTCTGTTAAGTTCTTAGTTAGCCAAATGGCTTTTACTCACTCAACACACCCATGTGTACTGTTTGCCTCCTGGCATCTGTCTATGTGGAGGGCCATCCACCAGGAATCAGTTTAGTGGGAGATGCAGGTAAGTGAAGATGCAATTATAGTTTGGTGTGATAACTGGAAAGTGTGGGGTGTTATGAGAGCATCTAACTCAAATGAGGTAGGAGAGGGAGGGGTCACTGTCAGTGTTGTTTTAAAAAGCTCCCTCTGACAAAGGTCCATGGGCAAGACGAGGAGAGAACGAAAGAAGCCAAGGAGACCAGTTAGAGGGCAGTAGCAATAAAAGGGATTATTAGAATTAGATATTTTACATCTCCTCCTCCTTCTCTAATGAATGAAGATGTAGCCCTGCCAGGAAGTATACCTAGATCATGGTGGGGTGTTAAAGTTGTCACGTCCTCTTTAAAGATTTTGTCCTGTCCAATATATTAAGTCATGTGATATAACTTGTAAAATAACAAGAGGTGGTTGAAATGATGCCAAGATATAATTTGGCATTCCTGGGAGATCACATCAAAGGCAGCAGAATGGAGCATTCCTTCCTCATGACCCAGAAGCACCTCCCTGACTCTGAAGGAAGAACTGCACTCTTGGAGGCACACAAAGTTACTGACTAATCTGAAGAGGAGGAATTTTGATTCTGTTGTCTTGACCAAATTAGATAAGCTCATGTCCTTAGGACAACACCTGTATAAGTTGCTTATATGCTGTAGCAAGGAAACAGCAACTACGAATCATATCCCAGAGAGATGGCTCTCCACCGGAAACCTGCACTGGTCCTGCCACCTGCTTGCTGCCACCACCACTAACTATACTGGTGCAATGCCAGATACATGGTGCAGGCTCAATGAACATATGACTAGCTTAAAGTGTATACTGAATTCTGTGCAGATCACAGACGATGATGGGGCTAGGTACACTCCAAGTAGTTACCTGCACCCTAAACTCTGCTGAGGGCTCTAAGTGTGCAGTTAGTTAACTATTTAGAGAAGTGAAGGAGCTTCTACCCTACTACCAAGAGCACCTGAATAATTACACTCAACCCTGTTGTATAGTAAGTACAGTACAACAACTTTCCAAAGGAAAAGAGTGACAATTAAGTCCAGGAGATGAGGTAGCAATCATCGCCTGTCTGTTTTCAGTTCAAACATGGTCTCCAAGCATCTCTTTTCCTCTCTATTCCTTTTGTTCTTTCCTGGCATTCATTCAAGATTCTTCCCCAGGGACAATGTAGGTGTGGAGAGGAAGGGAGGGAATTAATAGGAATGTCCATTTTCTTCTTACTGGCTGGGCCATTGCTAGATCCTGTCAGAGTAGAAGAAGAGAAGTGGAGAGAAGACAACCAGGGAAATGGAAAAAGAGAAAAATGAAGGAGGGGATCACAGCAAGCAATCTTGTGGTGGCCATCTTGTGTCCACATGGGGGCAGCCATCTTGTGTGTTGGAGTGACGGTCAATTTGCATATTACTCTTTTATTAGATAGGATGCTATATTGGTTTTCTACTGCTGCTCTAACAAACTACCACAAACATAACTGCTTAAAACAACACAAATTAATTATAGTTCTGGACATCCAAAGTCCAAAATGGTCTAACTGGGTTAAAAATCAAAGTGTCAGAAGTGTTTTCTGAAGTTTCTAGGTGAGAATGTGTTTGCCTTTTTCAGCTCCTATAGATGGCCTGAGTCCTTTGCCCCATGACCCCCTTCCTTCCTACTCAAAGCCAGCAATAGCTGGTTGGGGTCCTCACATGGCATCACTATAACTTCGCTTCCAAAATGTCTTCTGCTCTGACTCTGACTTTTCTGCCTTCCTATTCCATTGTGATTATACTGGGACCACTGGATAATCCAGGATAACATCCCTATTTTAAAGGCAGTCAGGAGGATCTACTGCTCTGATAAAGGGGAAACATATGGATCCACAGTCCCATACTTGTTTGGGTCCGTTTTATAGTTTCTGTAGAACTGACAGCTGTCATGCAAAATGACTCCTGGCTATCCAAGTAATGTAATACCATTGCTGCTGCAATGGCTAGCAAACAAGGAGGGATTCCCTAATCTCAGGCTAGACCTCAGTCTTTAAAAAAACACTCAGATTGACTACTGTTTTTGACAATGTTGGTAGACATCACAATTAGGCATGGGAGATAAAGATTTAAAACCACCAAAGAAGAGTTTTAAAAGAAAATAATACATTTCTGCTTTTTATCTTTTTCTGAGCCATATCCTGATCATTCCTTTAAACTGGCAACAGGGCCATTTCCCTGATTACAGGACTTTTCTGGGTACTTAACTTCTATTATCTGTGATCTCTGAAACAATCTCCTACAACCAAGGATATTGAGGATAAATGAGATTAAGAAATTTACCTGAAGTCACACAGCTATTAAATAGCAGAAAAAGGAAATAACCCTCTGGCTACCTGACTCTAAAGCCCTTGCTTCCTCTTACACAGAATAACTCACCTATAAGATAAGTGGTGGCAATGGAACTCCTATGTATTTCCATTGCCAAGGACCCAAAGTCACCAGATTTTGTTTACACCTCCTCACCCAATTAACTCTCTAACAGGCACTGATTTCCCCCAATTTCCTGATTAGTGACTGGCGTAGAGTACCATGATGAGTCAGGATATAATGTGAATCTATCTTTGTTTCTGGTGCCTCATCACTTCTCCACAAAACATAGCCATGCATCATGTAGGAAGAAATGAAGAAACAGCAAAAGGGGGTAAAAAGATAAAAATGAGATCAATAGATGTAGGAAGGAGCTCAATTCTATAGAATATGAAAAAGTCACACATACTCTTTGCCATTGAATGGCTCTATAAAATTTGGAAATTCCAATTGTATTTACTTGGCCTCTCTAAACTTCATCCTCAGAGATGTATCTTTGAACTCATTCAATTGACCAAACCAAACAATTTAAAATGTTAATTAAAAACAAACATAGTAGGGGTGGGAGGGGGAATTAACCAGAGAACTTATATGCATACTAGAGGCCCGGTGCACAACAATTGTGCATGGGGCGGGGGGAGGGATGTCCCTCAGCCCAGCCTACAACCTCTCCAATCTGGGATCCCTCTCACAATCCAGGACTGCTTGGCTCCCAACCGCTTGCCTGTCTGCCTTCCTGATTGCCCCTAACTGCTTCACCCTGCCAGCCTGATCACCCCCTAACCACTTCCCTGCCAGCCTGATTGATGCCTAACTGCTCCCCTGCCACCCTGATTGCCCCTAAATCCCCTCCCCTGCAGGCCTGGTCACCCCTAACTGCCCTCCCTGCAGGCATGGTCACCCCTAACTGCCCTCCCCTGCAGGCCTGGTCCCCCCCAACTGCCCTTCCCTGAAGGCCTGGTCCCCCCAACTGCTCTCCCCTGCAGGCCTGGGTCCCCCCCCCCAACTGCCCTTCCCTGCAGCCCCGGTCACCCCCAACTTCCCTCCCTTGCAGGCCTGGTCCCTCCCAACTGCCCTCCCCTGCTGGCCTGATCTCCCACAACTGCCCTACCTTGCAGGCCTGGTCCCTCCCAACTGCCCTCCCCTGCTGGCCATCTTGTGGCGGCCATCATGTGTCCACATGGGGGCAGCCATCTTGTCGTTGGAGTGACGGTCAATTTGCATATTACTCTTTTATTAGATAGGATAGAGGCCTGGTACATTGGTGGGAGCTGGCTGGCTTGCCCTGAAGGGTGTACCGGATCAGGGTGAGGGTTCCCTTGGTGCATGGGGCAGCCTGGGCGAGGGGCCTGTGGTGGTTTGCAGGCCGGTCACACACCCCAGTGACCCAAGTGGAGGCCCTGGTATCTGGAAGTTGTCTTCTATAATTGAAACTTGTAGCCTTGAGCAGAGGCCAGGGCCAGCCAGGAAGCTTGGCTTTCTCCATCGCCGGGGGCAACCCAAGCCTCCTGCTCTCTCCAGCTCCGTGGCTGCTGCCATTTTTGTTGGGATTTATTTATGTTCTATAATTGAAACTTTGTAGCCTTGAGCGGAGGCCAGGGCCGGCCAGAGCGGGCGGGAAGCTTGGCTTTCTCCATTGCCGGAGAAACTCAAGCTTCCTGCTCACTCCGTGGCCACAGCCATCTTGGTTGGGTTAATTTGCATACTTGCTCCTGATTGGCTTGTGGGCATGGCTTGTGGGTGTAGCAGAGGTACAGTCAATTTGCATGTTTCTCTTTTATTAGTGTAAATATGCATAACCTATGGACATAGACAATAGTGTGGTGAAGGCCTGGGGTGGGGGGCAGGAGCAGGTTGGAGGGGGTCAATGGGGGAGAAAAGAGGGACATCTGTAATACTTTCAACAATAAAGATAAATTTAAAAACAATAGCAAAACCAACCAATAGCCTAAATATTAGGGAAAATTCCTTTCATAAATTAAATTCACTTGGTAATGATATTGTTGTAATTAAACTAGTTATTAATAGCAGGAAAGGAGCAAATAGGGAAGGCCAGATATTATGGGCATGTCATTTGGGCAGCTTCACCAGGAAGCAACAACTTTACACTCACCTACACTCCCCAGGGGTCCAACAAAGGGAAGACAGACATGTGCCCAGTAAAGCTGGGATGACATAGGAAGTTGCTTGCTGTCAATCACTCCTGGGGACAGAGATGGTTGGCCAGAGTGGGTGTGAACACTGCAAGCATGGGAAGATTTGGGACAATTAATCCCCAAGAAGTTCAACTCTTGGGTTCTTGCTGCTCTTGGGGCTGGTGGGTGGGGCTCCCTTGCATTCACCCACATAGCCCAAGGCCGTATGGACCGCACACACAATGAACTAATGGACTGCAGCTAGCCTGATGATGTACCAGATCCAGCTCCAACGTGGAAAGGAAACTCTGGACTCTGACTCTGCTTCTATTGAAGGGAAGTAATTCCATGGAAATAAATCTTTCTACCATATCTCATCCTGTTGTGGGGGCCTCCAGAAATGCTTATTCCAGTGGTACGCCAACAACCCCACTTCCACCGATAACATTCTTAAAGTTAGATAGTTTCTTTTTACACTAAGGCTTTGCAAGCTTTTAGTTTATGGAAAGATGCTATTTTTTAAAAAAATAAATCTTTATTGTTCAGATTATTACAGTTGTTCCTTCCTCCCCCCCCCCATAGCTCCCCTCCACTCAGTTCCCAGCCCACCCTCTGCCCTTACCCTCCCCCACTGTCCTTATCCATAGGTATTTGATTTTTGTCCAGTCTCTTCCCACACCCCCCACACCCCTTTCCCCCCGAGGATTGTCAGTCCACTCCCTTTCTATGCCCCTGATTCTATTATATTCACTAGTTTATTCTGTTCATCAGATTTTTTATTCACTTGATTTTTAGATTCACTTGTTGATAGATATGTATTTGTTGTTCATAATTTTTATCTTTACCTTTTTCTTCTTCTTCCTCTTCTTAAAGAATACCTTTCAGCATTTCATATAATACTGGTTTGGCGGTGATGAACTCCTTTAGCTTTTTCTTACCTTTGAAGTTCTTTATCTGACCTTCAATTCTAAATGATAGCTTTGCTGGGTAGAGTAATCTTGGTTGTAGGTTCTTGCTATTCATCACTTTGAATATTTCTTGCCACCCCCATCTGGCCTGCATAGTTTCTGTTGCAAAATCAGCTGACAATCCTATGGGTGCTCCCTTGTAGGTAACTGTTTTTCTCTTACTGCTTTTAATATTCTCTCTTTGTCTTTTGCTCTTGGCATTTTAATTATGATGTGTCTTGGTGTGGTCCTCTTTGGATTCCTTTTGTTTGGGGTTCTGTGCGCTTCCTGGACTTGTAAGTCTATTTCTTTCACCAGATGGGGGAAGTTTTCTGTCATTATTTCTTCAAATAGGTTTTCAATATCTTGCTCTTTCTCTTCTTCTGGCACCCCCATAATTCTGATGTTGGTATGCTTGAAGTTGTCCCAGAGGCTCCTTACACTATCTTAATATTTTTGGATTCTTTTTTCTTTTTGCTTTTCTGGTTGGTGTTTTATGTTTCTTTGTATTTCAAATCTTTGACTTGAATCTTGTGTTCCTCTAGTCTGCTGTTGGATCTCTGTATATTATTCTTTATTTCAGTCAGTGTATGCTTAATTTCTAGTTGGTCCTTTTTCATATCCTTGAGGGTCTCACTAAATTTATCAGCAGTTTCTAGAAAATTCTTGAAAAACCTTATAACCGTGGTTTTGAACTCTATATCCAGTCATTTACTTTCCTCCATTTCTGTCCATTGTGACCTGTTTCTTTGTCTCCACATTTTGGCTGCTTCTTTGTGTTGATTGAGTGGCTTTGTGTGCTGGGTATCCTATAGGGCCCAGTGGTTCAGCCTCCCCAGTTACCTGAAGTGGACACTCTTGGTGCACCCCTTTGTGGGCTGTGTACACAGTCTTGTTGTAGTTAAGTCTTGATTGTTGTTGGTATCACTGGGAGGAATTGACCTCCAGGTCAACTGGCTGTGAGGATCAGCTGTGTCTACACTGGGAGAACTTCTGTGCTAGAGAACACCCTTATGAGGCAAGACTTGCTTCAGTGGGGCTTTGGTGCTCACTGAGTCTGCCCCCTGAGTGTGTCCCTTATGGACCTGAGGAGTTGTAATCTGGATGGTCCCACTCTGACCCCTGGGTACACTGGCTCTTGGATCTCAAGGAGGTGCCAATTTAGCCTCTTCCTGAGGCCACCCAGCAGGAGCTACAGAGAGATCTGTAAATTCCTCTTCTTTGTTTGGGGTTTGGAGGTGCCCAGATGAGACCCAGCTGTGAAGCAATGCAAGCTGCTGTGGGGCCTTGGGCCTTCTTTTGGATGTTCTGGGTCTCTCTGACTCAGCTGCAGTTTGGTAGGTAAGTTTAGATTTCAAAGGACCAGGCCATTCATATGCAAAAGCCTCTGCACACAGCTTGGGTGGGGCGAGGTCTCAGGGGGGAGCAAACAGCAATGGCTGACCATCAGCCCTGCCCTAAGAATCCCCCGGGTATCAGTGTCCCTCGGTAATCGCTGCAAGCACCTCTGAGAGAAAGCTGCCCTTGAGTTCCGCCTAATGCCAGACAGTCCAGTTTCTCCCCGTGTGAGTCTGGGTCCCTGGAGTCTTACCTGGAACTGGAGTTCAGAGCAGTCAGGAGCTTGTGTCTCCCTGTGGTTTGAAAAAGACAGCCGTGTACTCAGTTGCCAGCCCTCTCTGCGTACGTGCCTTTGTACTTCTGCACTTTACTTCTGCATCTCCTATGAGTCTCAGTATGCTTTTCTCTTTCCTTCTAGTCATAGAATTTCCACTCAGCCAGCCTTCCTGTGGTTCTGGATGATGTCCATTTTGTCTTTTAGTTGTAGTTTTGAAGTGGTTGTGCAAGTCAGCAAGTTCAGGTGTTTACCCATGCCGCCATCTTGGTTTCTCCTCGAAAGATGCTATTATTGATGGAATTAAATTTTCATGAGAACTTGTTATTTTTTAACCTACAAATGCACATGCATTGCAGTTAAGAGACATGCTCTAACATAACACAAACACCTTCCCTAAGGCATTGCAAATCAGAGCATTTCCCAGGTCTCACACAGTGCACAGTGCCAGCTATTATTGACACCAGTCCTTCAGAATAAGTGTTCTCTCTAATTTAGGTTATCCCCATAGAAGCTAGTATACTGAGTCACATAGTGATAATAATACTGGTTAAATAAAGAAACGTGTATTTATGTACTGTTGACCCTTGAACCATGTGGGAGATAGGGACGCTGATGTCCCATGCAGTCAAAAATCACTTTTGACTCCCCAAAAACTTAACTATTAATAGCTACTATTAACTGGAAGCCTTACCAATAATATAATGATTTACCAATGATATGATGATTAACTTATTTTGTATGTTATATGTATTATATACTGTATTCTTATAATAAACTAGAGAAACATGTAAGAAAATCATAAAGAAAAAATGCATTTACAGTATTTATTTTTAAAATCCATGAATAAGTGTACTGGTTCAGTTCAAATCTGTGTTGTTCAAGGGTCAACTGTACATATTTACTCACAGAACTACACGAACACCTTTATTTTCCAAGGCAAAACAATTCAGGTAGAACTGCCCTCCTCTTTTCCAGTTCCCTTTTCTTAAAAAATTCTCTTCTTTTAGGTTTTCCTCTTCAACCCTGTTATTAACATTAATTTTAACTGGATTAGAATCCTGTCCAAAGCTTCACAAATAGCCCATAACATGATGAAAAGCCAGGATGGATTTTAGCACCGTTTTCTACAATATATTATATCCCTTAAAAAATGGCAACTCTCCATTAGAAAGGAACAAGAATATCATGACTTGAGTACCAACATAAGGGTCCTTGCCCAAAATAGATTCAAGGGGCCTATAAAAGTGATGAATTTCTGCTTACTCCACAGGGTAAACACTGAAGGTTGCTCCCACTGTCATTCAAGTGAATTTTTTATGTTAACACTAGCATTATTCATATTAACTACCTAGTCACTCTAAATTCTTATAAAGGTAAGGTCAGAAAGTTCAGAGTTTAGATGATAATAAAAATCCAGAAAATATCTGGAGCATATAGAGAGAGGCCTGGGGTTAAGAGGGGCAAGAGGTTGTAGAGGTAGAGAGCCATCAATGAACTAGAAGTCAGCATAGGAGCACTGGAAACCATGGGTAAAGATAATGATAAAAGAAACTAACATTTACCACAAAGCTAATTATACAACTAGGTCCTGTATTAGGTACTTAACATATACAAACGTATAAAATTTAGAAGGAAAGAGAATCTTTGTGCTTATTTATAGTTATTCAAACATATCTTGTTGTTTTATTATGTGATTTAAAGATTGGTTTTCTTTTATTTTTTTTTACTTTTTTTAAATAAATCATTATTGTTCAGATTATTACAGGTGTTCCTCTTTTATTTTTCCCCATAGCTCCCCTCCAACTGATTCCCCACCCCACCCCATGCCCTTACCCCCCGCCCCAGTCTTCATCCATAGGAGTAAGATTTTTGTCCAATCTCTTCCCGCACCCCTCACACCTGCTTCCCCTGAGAATCGTCAGTCCACTCCCTTTCTATGTCCCTGATTCTATTATATTCACCAGTCCATTCTGTTCTTCAGATTTTTCATTCACTTGATTTTTAGATTCACTTGTTGGTAGGTATGTATTTGATGTCATTTTGTTGTTCATAATTTTTATCTTTACCTTTTTCTTCTTCTTCTTCTTCTTAAAGAATACCTTTCAGCATTTCATGTAATCCTGGTTTGGTGGCGATGAACTCCTTTAGCTTTTTCTTGTCTGTGAAGCTCTTTATCTGACCTTCAACTCTGAATGATAGCTTTGCTGGGTAGAGTAATCTTGGTTGTAGGTTCTTGCTGTTCATCACTTTGAATATTTCTTGCCACTCCCTTCTGGCCTGCATAGTTTCTGTTGAGAAATCAGCTGACAGTCGTATGGGTGTCCCTTGTAGGTAATTAACTGTTTTTCTCTTGCTGCTTTTAATATTCTCTCTTTGTCTTTTGCCCTTGGCATTTTAATTATGATGTGTCTTGGTGTGGTCCTCTTTGGATTCCTCTTGTATGGGGTTCTGTGCGCTTCCTGAACTTGTAAGTCTATTTCTTTCACCAGGTAGGGAAAGTTTTCTGTCATTATTTCTTCTAATAGGTTTTCAATATTTTGCTCTCTCCCTTCTTCTGGCACCCCAAAAATTCGGATATTGGTTCGCTTGAAGTTGTCCCAGAGGCTCCTTACACTATCTTCATATTTTTGGATTCTTTTTTCTTTTTGTTTTTCTGGTTGGATGTTTTTTGTTTCCACATATTTCAGATCTTTGGATTGATTCTTGGGGTACGTTGATCTACAATTGAGTTTCTGTATATTCTTTATTTTTGACAGTGTATGCTTCATTTCTGACTGGTCCTTTTCCATTTTTTTGGCATTCTCATTAAGGTCCTTGAAGGTCTCACTAAGCTCCTCAGAAGTGTTATCAAGTTTCTCAGCGGTTTTTAGAAGATTCTTGAGTAACCTTATACATGTGGTTCTGAACTCTATGTCATCCAGTAGTTTGCTTTCCTCCGTTTCTTTCATTCGTGACATGTGCCTTTGTTTCCGCATTTTGGCTGCTTCCCTGTGTTGATGGAGTGGCTTTGTGTGGTAGGTGACCTATAGGGGGCAGTAGCTCAGCCTCCCCAATCACCTGATGTGGACGCTCTTGGTACACCCCTTTGTGGGCTGAGTGCAAAGTCTTGGTGTAGTTAACCCTTAGTTGCTATTGGTACGCTGGGAGGAATTGACCTCCAGGCCAATTAGCTGTGAGCACTCACTGTGTCTATAATGGAAGAACTGCTGCGCTGAAGACGCGCTTATGGGGCAGGACTTGTTTCAGTGGGGCTTTAGTGCTCACTGAGTCTGCCTCTTGAATGTGTCACTTATGGATGTGAGGCGTTGAAATCTGGTGTCTCACACTGACCACTAGGTACACTGGCTTCTGGATCTCCAATGGGGTGCAGGTCAGCTACTGTCTGAGGCCACTCAGCAGGAGCTACAGTGAGAGCTGCAATTTTCTCCTCTTTGCTTGGGGTTTGGAGATTTTGGAGCTGTCTGACCCAGGCTGCAAGTTTGCTAGGTTAAGCTGCGATAGGGCATGCCTTTCTTATGCTAACTCCGCTGCTTGGAACTTGGGTGGGTTTGTAGGTTGTGCAGGGCGGGGCCTCAGGGTGTCACTAGGTTAGGGCGTGGCAAACAGCAATGGCTGCTAGTTAGCCGGCTCTGCGTCCCCAATGGCATCCGCGAGTCCCGTGCCCCAGTGCAGTAAACAATTATTCCTGCGCACAGCTCTGCAAGCAAGCCACCCTCACTGGCAGACAGTCCAGCTTCTCCCCGTAGGAGTTTGGGTCCCCCGCGTCTCCCCAGAGACTGGATTTCAGAGTAATTGGGGGCTTGTCTCCGTTCGGGTTGAAAAAAGCAACGCACCCAGACGCCCGCAGCCAGCCCGGATCACGCGCCTCCGTACCTCAGCTTTTCAGCGCTCCTGCACGTCTCAATGCTCTTTTCTCTTTCCTTCTAGTTGTAGAACTTCCACTCAGCCAGCTTTCCCGTGGTTCTGGGTGATAGACGTTTTATCTTTTAGTTGCAGTTTAAATTGTTGTGGGAGGCAGCAGTTTAGGTGTTTACCTACGCCGCCATCTTGGATTCTCTCCTAAAGCTTTTTTAAAAAAGGAAGAAAGAAAAGCAATGAGAAAAGTACCTTTCCCTAGAGAAAAAGTACCATTCCTCTTAGTCTAAAAACCTGTAAATTAAAGACAAATTATCTGTCCCACACACACCCAATAAACATGGTGGGGTAGGCATAGAATAACTACTACAGCTCTCATTCAAAAAGGGAGAAAGCAAAAGGCATGTAGCAATCGCTGGTCCATAGCAAATCCACCTGGGTACATGCTGCCAATTGCTCAATTGGATTCACCTCTACTGTCTGCAGTGATTCTTCTCAGCTCTTGGCTCCATCCTCAGAGTTATCCTTCCTATTCCATAAAATCCTATATAATAAAGAGCTAATATGCTAATGGCCATGATGCCCTCATGCTATAATGACTGCGTGCGCAGCAGGGCAGAGCCGCTGCGTTGCTCCAGAGACTGGCAGAAGTGCGAAGGCACCCAGAGGAGGCGGGACCATCCGGTGGCAGGGAGGGTGGGGGTGAGTACCCATAGCACCCCGGTCACCAGTCCTTCGCCACCCACCGCTTGCACTCAGCGCACCCGCCACCCACCTACCAGGGGAAGGAGCGCGGTGCATGCACCGTCACGAAGTGGCACTCCAAACTCTGCAGCAGGCAGGAGGCTTCCACACACTCCTCTGGCACCATGACAGGGTGGAGCCACTGTGTTGCTCCAGAGAGGAGGCAGAAGCCAGAGGTGCCTGGAGGAGGCGGGACCAGCTCCAGGCAACTCACGGGATCAAGGGCGGGGCTTGAAGTGGCCAGAGAAGGCCAGAGGGGTGGGGGGCGGGGCCAGGCACACTTGAGCTCTGGGTGGAAAGGTTAGGGTGTCAAGGCGGGGCAGCGGGCGGGTGGGCAGGGCACATGCTGGTTGGTGGGGCTGAGCGATTTCACTCAACAGGTCACTAGTATAGTCCATATTTTAAGTTCAATAGTTTGATGAGCCTACTTCCTGCCTGTGGAAGTTTCAGGGTCTAAAAGCTTTCATTTTGAAGCTACTTCTTTCCTTATAGTATTTTTACATGTATAATTTTCTTAAAAGCTTTGTTTTCCTACCTTATTGATCTCTTTACTTCATTAGACAAAAGTCACAACATGTCTTTTCTACCTGAGGCTCCCTGTAAAGCTGCTGTGGATCAATGCCTTTATTAGTCTTAGAATTCCTATTGTTGAATTGAAAGAATCCTTAAGCTTTTGTCTGTTTGCAAGGATTCAGAAAGAACCACCCTAAATCTTTCTGGGGTCTTAATACTTTTGCAATTATATCCTTAGTTTTGTGTTTACCCTAAAAAGGTTTTGTGATAGGGCCCTGAATTTGACTTTTGTCTTGAGGCCTTTTTCTACTTTGGAAATATTTTGCTGTGAGAGACTGATCACCAAAAAAAGATTTTATTTGCAAAAAAAAAATAAAATAAAATAAAATAAAATAAAATAAAAAAGAAAAAAAAAAGATTTTATTTGCTAACCCAGCAAGTCCTGACTCCTCTATATTTTCTCTAAATTGTGTTTCAAAACTGATTAATTCCTTCTAAAGAAATTTTTATGATATACTAGTAGCCCGGGGCATGGATTCATGCACATTGAAAGGAAAATAATTAGAAAAAATATTTTAATATTGCTATTTGCCCTTTCTCTATAATGGAAGTGTCAGGGCAATCAGCGGGGCAATTGGCAGGGCAGTTGGGCCCCTGCTTGCACCCGCCCTGGCCTGGCACCACCCGCTCACCTGCTCCAACATCCTGCTGCAGTCCTGCTCTCCTCGGAGCCCACTGGCGCTGGCAGCACATCGCCGATGCCCGCCATGTTCTGTGCCACCTCCTGGTGGTCAGTGCACGTCATAGAGAGTGGTCAAACTTCTGGTTGAACTCCCAGTCAAGGGGACAATTTGCATATTAGGCTTTTATTATACAGGATGGGTCTGTATATGATATGATAAACCAGATGCATCTTTTACCCATTACCCTGAAAAATCTTCAGGCTGATCCACTAGGTATATTTTCTATTTCTATATTATCACAGGCAACAGTTTTACTAACAAGGGCATTTCCTCCAGCTTTAATAACTTTTGCCTCACTTTCCTTTAAACCCTACTGACAACCTCAAGAGCCATCAGACTTGTGCTACTAATATCTTCAAGGCCCTTCCAACATATGCCTGCAGCTCAGTTCCAAAGTCACTGACATATATTTTAGGTTTTGTTATAGTAATATTCCATTTCCAGGTCCCAAAAGCAGTTCTGGTTATCTATTGCTATGTAACAAATCACCCTGAAACTTTGGCTTAAAACAACCACCATTTTATTATCTCTCATAGTTCTGAGGCTTGACTGAAGTTAGCTAGATGGTTCTTTCTTGGGTTTTAATGAGGTTGAAGACAGATGGTAGCTGGTGCTAGAATCATCTGAAAGCTTGATCTTTCATATGTATGGCACCTGGTCTGGGAAGACTTAAATAGCTGTGGGCAGGCACAGCTGGGGTTCCTGATACATCTCTTCCTATCTCTATGTGATCTCCCCCTGGTCTTTACAGCATGGAAGCTTCATGGTAGCTGTTCTTACATGGTAGCTCAGGGCTCCAGAAGTATGTGTCACAAGAGAGAGGAAGAGAGGAACGCAGAAGCTCTATCACCTTTTATGACCCTAAAGAAGTCACACAAGTGTCATTTCCATCACATTCTATTTATTGAGGCAGTTACAAACACTAGGTTCAAGAGAAAGAAACATAGACTATTTTTTTATAAGTGTCAAATAAATGGCAGATGTGTTTTTAAATTACCAGTTGGAAAAAGGAAAAAGAAAGGATACAAAAGATGGCTTTAGGACTATCATTGAAACCATGCTTCGCAGTTACAGCCACATATCTGAGTGATGATGGTCAAAAATAGGTCAGGGGTCAGACATTCAAAAATATTAAATTATTCCAACTATTTATTCTCCAAGAAAGACCTGTGTTGTTTTTTTCTTTAGTTATTAAGAAGGAGGAGCACAAATAGCAAATGCAATAGGGCTCATATGTGACCCACAAAGCCTAAAAATAGTTACTATCTGGCCCTTTACAGAAAACATTTGTAGATTCCCTGTTCTAAAGCACTTTCAAATGTGTTTTTAGATGGTTACCATAGATAGAACAACAAACATACCTCTAGGATGTTTTTAATAGATAGATTTTCCTTGTAAAATAGAGACTATAATAACACAGGACCTTGTCCTATCAATTATCTCTTTTATATTTTCAATCTCAAGTCTCCATAATCCCTCTCATTTTTCCTCTACCCTCCTACCCTCCACTATCAAATATATATGCAAACCCCCTCCCCAACTCCACAGTTCACTGTAGCATTATTTACAATAACCAAGACATTCTCACTTCCTCATAATAAACAACCCTTCTTCCCCTACCACACCTCCCTCAAGTTTTGTATGTGCAATTTTCTTTTTCCCTGTATAACACTTCTCTCCTCAAAGCCATAAAAATATTTCTTATTCTTATAGTCATAAAGGCAAACAACTGAATAGAAGATATTTGCAAATTACATATCTAATTAGAGGTTAATATCCAAAATATGTAAAGAACTCACCCAATTCAATAGTAAAAACAAACAAACAAAAAAAAACAACATTTAAACTTTAAAATGGGCCAAGGATCCAAATAGATATTTCCCAAAAGAAGACATACAGATGGCCAAGTACATGAAAAGCTGGTCAACATCACTAATCATCAGAGAAATGCAAAGCAAAACCACAATGAGGTATTATCGCACACCTGTTACAATGGCTATTATACAAAAGACAAGAAATAAGTGTCGCTGAGGATGTGAAGAAAAGGAAACCCTCCTGTACTGTTGGTTGGAATGTAAATTGGTGCAGCCACTACTGAAAATAGTATGAAGGTTCCTCAAAAATTAAAAATAGAACTACCACATGATCCAGAAATTCCACTTCTGGGTATTTATTGGAAGCAAATGAAAACACTAACTCAAAAAAATATATATGCAAACCCCCCTCCCCAACTCCACAGTTCACTGTAGCATTATTTACAATAACCAAGACATGAAAGCAATCAGAGTGTCCACTGATGAATGACTGGATAAAGAAAGTATGATACAGGAATATTAGCCAAAAAAAAGAACAAACTTGCCACTTGCAACAACATGGATGGAACCTGAGTGCATTTTGCTAAGTGAAAAAAAATACTGTATGTTCTCACATGTGGAATCTAAAAAATAAAACAACAAAAAACACAAATTCACAGATACTGAGAACAAATTGAAAAAATTGTAACAATGTGTGGCGGTGACTGTTAACTGGACTTCCTGTGTTTACCACTTTGCAATATGTACATACATAATATGGAATCATTACGCTGTATACCTAAAACTTTTATAATGTTATATATCAATTATATCTCAATTTTTAAAAAGTCAAAACTCCTTACTCTTGTACATTTCTCATAATCTAGTCCATAACCATATTGCAGCCTCTTTGTCTATACCCCTCAGCCCGACCTGCACCCTCTCCAATCTGGAAGCCCTTTGGGGATGTCCAACTGGCAATCCGGGACCTCTGGCTCCTAACCACTCACCTGCCTGCCTGCCCTAACCCCTAACTGCCCTCCCCTGCTGGCCTGGTCGCCACTATTAACTTTTTTTTTTTTAATCTTATCCCCTTCACACACAATTGTATTTGGCTTCCTTACTAGCTTCTCCCTGTCACACTATTTTTCTCTCTCCTTTATGTAACACTTTTTCCTACTGACTCATCATTTATAAACTTTTCTTTCCTCCTTATTTCCTAATTCTGTTCCATCATCCTTCTTCCCATCTTCCTCCTACCCTCCCTCCCCACATTCCTTTTTTCCTTTATCTTTACCCCTGCCGTCCCTCCCCTTTCCCTCCTTCCCACCTTAATTTTTTTCTTCACTTCCTCCCTTGGACCTGCTTTGCTCCCTCCCCCATTTCTTCCTTCTTCCCATTCTTCTTTTAAGCTCTACTGGCTCCCCTTTAAAACTTTTCTTCCCTCCCTCTTTCTCTCTCATCCTACCTTTCCCATACATTCTTCTCTACTTACTTGTACTGTTTTAATATCTACCTACCTACCTGCCTAATTATCCACTATCATTTATCTTTTTTCTTTTCTGACTCCTACTTTTAAAATCTGTCCCCAGTACACAATTACACTTGCTTTTCATTATAGTGCCTACAGTTCACTCATACATCCTCTTTCCTTCTTAAATCTGTTCTCTACTGACTCCTTTATTAAAGTTCTTCCTTCCCTTCTCCCTTCTTAAAGCTTCCGTTCAGGGGGAAGAGAGGGGCATTAACCCCCAGCCCAAGGCTTAGCCTCCGTCAGGTGTTCGCTGCGCCCCTTTCCCTGGCCTCCCTGCCGCCATCCTGCTCCCATTCCCTGCCCGGGATGCCCGGCCCAGCGAAGGTGGCCAAGGCCTGTGTGGCCTGGGCACTGCTGCTCCTGTCACGATGCAGGAGTGCCTCTGCCCAGAAGGCCTCGGACCGTCCACCACTCCGTCCCAGACCAACAACCCGCACTGGGAGCCACTGCCCTCCTCCTGCATCTTGCCCCGCCCCTTGCTGGGCACACCTGCTCTCCCTCCTCTGCCCCCCGCAGTCACCACCCCCCTCCTGCATGCGGTCCTGTATTTCCTTCCCTTTTCCATTCCTGCGTCTTTTTCTTGTTCCCTTTCTGTATTTCTGTTTCTCTTCTCGGCCTGTCTGCATGCAGGCCTGCCTTCCTCTCCCTCTCCTTTCTTATCCCCTCCTATCTTATCCTATCCTACCCCGGGCCTTGCAGCTGCCTGAGCAGAGGGCAGGGACGCAGCCTGCTGATCTGGTCGTGATGTGATGTCGTAACAGATAATTTGCACATTTCTCTATTATTAGTATAGATGCCTAGTTCCTCAAATAGAAAAGCTCCTTTTCATCTTGATATCTAATATACAAATTAACAATTGTTTAAAAAATGATTGAACCTGGGCGGTGTGGCTCAGTGCTTGAGCATTGACCTATGAACCAGGAGGGCATGGTGCAATTCCAAATCAGGGCATATGCCTGGGTTGCGGGCTCAATCTCCAGTGTGGGTCATGCAGGAGGAAGCCAATCAATGATTCTCTTTGATCATTGATATTTCTACCACTCTCTCCCTCTCCTTTCCTCTCTGAAATCAATAAAAATATATTAAATAAAAATAAAGATTGAGTAAGCCCGGCTACTGTGGCTCCGTGGTTGAGCGTCAACACATGCACCAAGAAGTTACTGGTTCAATTCCCAGTCAGGGCACATGCCCAGGTTGCAGGCTTGATCTCTAGTCGGAGGCATGTAGGAGGTAGCTGATCAATGTTTCTCATCGTCAATGTTTCTCTCTTTCTCTTCCTTCTTCTCTGAAAGTCAATGAAAACATTAAAAAAAAAAAATGACTGTGAGTGAATGATCCCAGATTTTTTTTTTTTTTTTCCGGAAAACCCACCCCAAGTTCATCCAGGGATGCAGCTCTGGTGTTCAAGTTGACCTCTTCTTGTTCTTGTTGTTATGGTTTTCCTATTCCCAGAGCTCCTAAAATTCTGGAAGAAATCGGTCTATAGCCTTTCTAGAAATTTTATGGCCTCCGTTTCTTTAAATCACTTTAAAACTCCATCTATCTCCCAACATGATTTTCCACTTAGCCTAGCTTGACTTTATGCATTTCATAATCTTAACTCTTTCCAACAGTTTTCAGTGCACAAACCACCTATGTACCTACCTATAAGACCACCACCTTATTTTTCTTGCTTACCTTTTCTTACATTAAAAAAATACAGAAGATCTAACATCTCATCACAACTTTTATACATCCAACTAAGCATGACTTTTGGAGAAGGGGGATATTATTTTTACCACAGTCACATAAAAAGACACAAAAATTATTCTACTAATTGATAAAAAAGAAAAAAGAGGGACATGATAAAGGTAAAAGACATCAGATCAAATTCCAAGAGGTCATTTTGGAACTTGCACACTAACTTTTGGGATAACATGTTTTTCTAGGTATGTGATTTCCTGGTAGTAGTGGAGGACCTTTCTGCTTCTTCAATCCCTGTTTATGGTCTGACTTGACTACTGGGGAATTCCTAACCTTGGAAATGGTGTCTTTAATTCCCTAAAATAAAATAACAAGAAACTCAAAGAACAAGGGAGGGGTCATAATGTAGAATCAGGAAGTTAATGGAATATTTAGTCAATTCAAACATAATGAACTTCACAGGGTCCATGGATAGTCATCAGAGGATACTAGTGTTACTAGTAGTTGAAACATCTATACAATAGTAATTATCCTTAGTATTCCTCTAAGATCTGAAGTCCCAGGGTTAAAATAGATGTCCATGTATGTATCCTATTAATATTTGTGTGGTTTTGTGTGGGTTCTCACCCTTTGGTTCTCTCTCAATCACAGGATTCTTTCTTTCTCTTGTTTTGTCTGATTGTTGCTTATTGTTTTTTTAGTTTTTATTATGGAACATTCCAAACATATACAAAAGTAGAATAGTATAAAGAAACTCCATTTATCCATCACCCAGGTTCAACAAATACCAACACAAGGGCAATCTTCTTTCATGTATATTTCCATCCGTGTACATGCCCCCTTCACCTTATGGATTATTTTGAAGCGTGAAGCAAATTGTACACATTATATCCTTTCATTAATAAATTCTTTAGTTATTTTTTTAAGTAACAACAATACCATTATCAAAAATTAACAATTATTTAACTTCAAATATTCATTCAGTATTTAAATTACTCTAGTGGTCTCATATATATTTTTGCAGTTGCCTTTGATTAAATCAGAACCCAAATTCTGCACATTGCAATTGACTGCTAAGTCCCTTTAAGTCCATTTTAAGAAAATGAAAACACTAACTCTAAAGGATATATGTACCCCCATATGCCCATGCTCATTGCAGCACTATTTACAATAGTCAAGATATGGAAACTACCTAAGTGTCTATCTATGAATGAATGGATTTAAAAATGAGATGTGTATACATATACATATCTATATATACACACATACATATACATATAAATGTTCAGCCATGAAAAAGAATTAAATATCGCCATTTACAACAACATGGATGAAGGCATTAGACTAAGTGAGATAAGTCAGAGAAAAACAAATACCCTACAATTTCACATATATGTGGAACCTTAAAACAAAATACCAGAGTTCAAAGATACAGAGAACAGACTGGTGGTTGCCAGACAGAGTTGGATGGGAGTGGGTGGGAGGGGTATGTAATGAGTGAAGGGGGTAAAAAAGTACAAACTTCCAGTTATAGAATAAATAAGTCATGGGGGTTTAAGTTACAGCAGGAAGACTATAGCTAATAATACTGTGTTGCATACCTGAAAGTTGCCAAGACAGTCAATCTTAAAAGCTTTTTCTTTCACAAGAAAAAATATTTTGTAACTATGTATGGTGACAGATGTTGACTAGACTTATAGTGATTTAGAAATATATACAAATATCAAATCATTAAGTTGTACAACTGAAATTAATATACTATATTGCCATACATCAATTATACCGCAATTTATTTTTATTTTTTGTAATATATGTTATTGATTTTTTACAGAGAGGGAGAGGGATAGAGAGTTAGAAACATCGATCAGCTGCCTCCAGCACACTCCCTACTGGGGATATGCCCTCAACCAAGATACATGCCCTTGACCAGAATCGAACCTAGGACCCTTCAGTCCGCAAGCCGACGCTCTATCCACTGAGCCAAACCGGTTAGGGCTATACTGCAATTTAAAAATGAAAAGGCAAAACAGAAAGGATTGTTTATACAAGGTGATACCTGAGCTTATAAGATGAAGGACTGACAAAAATGAGTCATAATGGGTGAGCTATTAAGGGAAAAGATATGGAAGTAAGGTTGGAAATCTCTAGTGGCCCACCTGTAATAATTGTAGCCAAAACATCTTAGGTGCTCTCCAGAGAGGTATGAGTTATGAGTATGAAGGAATCAGATATTGACACCAGTCATCTTTTTAAATGGAACATTTGAAGATATGCTCCTTAATTCACAAAGGTTTTTACTTAAACTATAAAGAAAAACATGTGTGGATACAGAAGGACTAAAAGAGAATCATCAGAGAATAAAGTACATAGAAGTTGCTGTTTTTAATTGATTTCTGAAAGGGAGAGGAAAAGACAGCAACATCAATGATGAGAGAAAATCATGTATCGGCTGCCTCCTGCACACCCCAAACTGGGAATTGAACCTGCAGCCGGGTATGTGTCCTTACCGGGAATGGAAGCATGACCTTCTAGTTCATAGGTCGATGTTCAACCACTGAACCACGGTGGGCAGGCAAGAATCCTCTTGGTTTTAATGTAACACTAATAATTATGTATTTCCTATGCTTTATAAATAGTTAACCTCTAAACACGGGGGTTAGGGGTTCTGACTCCCCCAGTCCAAAATCCATGTGTAACTTTTGACTCCCCCCCAAATTTAACAGCAGTTGTCCCTCAGTGTCCAGATACCAAAATTGTGGATGTTCAAGTTCCCTATATAAAAATGATGAAGATCAATGCATACAGTCTGCTTTCCCATCTGAGAATTCCCAATAGTGGACAGAAAATACTATCTTCATCCACAGTTGGTTGAAACCATGGATGGAAACCTGGGAGTACAGAGGGTTGACTGTATATTGAAAACAAAATCTGTGTAAAAGTGGACCCCATAATTCAAACTCATGTTGTCTAACATAAAAGAGAGCCACAATGAATTACTACTAGAAGTGCAATTTCAAAAACAATTATTTTAATCTATAGGTTCCTTCACTTTTTTTTTTTCTTTCATTTTTAAGATCAGGTCAGCCCTGGCTGGTTTGGCTCAGTGAACAGAGCATCAGCCTGCAGACTGAAGGGTATTGAGTTCGATTCTGGTCAAGGGCACATGCTCGGTTGCAGGCTCGATCCCCAGTACGGGGTGTGCAGGAGGCAGCTGATCAATGATTCTCTCTCATCACTGATGTTTCTCTCTCTCTCTCCCTTCCTCTCTGAAATCAATAAAAATAAAAAAATTAAAAGATCAGGTCATTTATTCTATGGAATTTTCCAGTGTAGATTTTGCTAATTGCAACCTGCGGTGATTTAATGTATTCCTATACAGATTTCTGGCTCTCAGGTTGTCAATAAGATCCTTTAAGCTGCACCATTGATAACCAGCAGTACACATTTTGTCTTTTAATGATATTAAAACTACAAAACTAAGATATGTCTTGTATTGATTTTAAAGGATATGTTCCTAGTTCTTTTTATGTCTCCAACCTCAAACAACACTTTCTGAAAATGCATCATTTGCTTTTAGTCAGGTTTCAAATTCCATTAGTTCCATTATAATATAATTAAGAGTATTTTATGATGGAGGTCAGAGTTTCTCAGAACACCATATAGTGTCAAATGTCACAGAAAAGTCAAGTAAATTAGGGACTAAAATGTGTCCACAGACAATGGCAATTTAGATCATGCATTTGTAATGCTGTTTTCTGTTATAAATTAAAATTTTCTCAACTGCTCCCTGGTTGAGTACCCAACTACAATTATATGATCTAAATTATGTGTTTCATACCACTTTGAACATAACTAAAAATGAAAAATTAACCAAAATAAAGTAAAAACTCTCAACTTGAGATATGAAAGCACACTATATTCCTTGTGGGGACTAGTAGTATTTGTGTTAAACAAATTCAGTTAATACCCCAGCATATTAGTAGCGCATATGGCAAATTTAAAATGCAAACCACCAAGAGTATCACTATCAATTACAATTGTATTGCTCAGCTCCAAGATATCAATTCCACTTTTAGAATGACTACTGGAGGTTACTACAAACATAACCAAGATACCTTTCTAAGCTACATGATCTAAGTGCTCCATACTTCTTTCCCCTCAGCTTCCACCCACTTTTTTTCTGCCAGGTCCCAAAGGTAAAGTAGGTCACTATTTTTCTTATATGCCTTATTTTGATTCTTACACCTTTTCTGTGTGTTCCTTTGGTGCAGTGACCTAACCATACAATTATTTTTTCCCATACAGCCTAATAGTAATCCTAATATATAAAAACCCAGGGCCTGTAACATCCAAAATGACCCAAGGCTCAACTGACTGCCGAGGGGGCTGTGGATCAGGCCTGGAGAGGCTGAGAGATAGAAGCAGGGTCTGATCCATAGCCTCCGTGGCAGCTGTTGATCAGCCCTTGCCTCTCTCTTTCTCTCGGGGCTGGCCAGCAGCCGTGCCTCTCTCTCTCAGGCCTGTTGGTAGGCCCAGAGACGCTGATTGGCAAAGAAACCAACCAATCATAACCATATCTGGGTGAACTGTGAGGAGCCAATGGCTGCCTAGGAGGCAGAGCTTTTGACACTGACTGGCATAGAAACCAACCAATCAGAACCAAATCTGAGTGAAGTGTGAGGAGCCAATGGTTGCCTAGGAGGCAGAGCTTTTGACACTGACTGGCAAAGAAACCAACCAATCCAAACCTAATCTGGGTGAACTGTGAAGGCAGAACCTAAGGTGGGGGCTGAGGAGTGGTTTTAAGGGCAACAGCTGTTTGGTGTAAGGTGTAAGAAAACATTTCAATTTTTTAATGACTGGTGGCAGTATAGTGCATATGCCTGGCTATCAGTCCAGATACAGGGATTATGTATTTTTGTCTGCCAAGAGCATCTCCTCCTGATGAAAAAGGCTTTCCCCACCCCTTTAAGCAATCCTATCCTATATAATCTATCTATACTACTAAAAGGGTAGTATGCTAAATAGACCAGGTCGACCGGCCATCTTCCAGACATCCGACTTCTTTCTGGACAAAGCCATGGTGGTGGGGGACAAGGCAGAGGCTATTAAGGGCTATCAGGCTGGCAGGGGAGGGCAGTTGGGGGCAACCAGGCCAGCAGGGGAGGGCAGTTGGGGGCAAGATCAAGCCGGCAGAGGGCAGTTGGGGGTGAGATCAGGCTAGCAGGGGAGGGAAGTTAGGGGCAATCAAGCAGGCAGGAAAGTGAGCGGTTAGGAGCCAGCGGTCCCAGATTGCAAGAGGGAAGTCCAACCACCGGTTTAGGCCCGATCCCACAAGGGTCAGACATCCTCCAAGGGGTCCCTGATTGGAGAGGGTGCAGGCTGGGCTGAGGGAACCTCCCCACCCATGCATGAATTTCATGCACTGGGCCACTAATAACCTATAAAAAAACACTTGATGCACTGATTAAAATCATTCAAATAACTTAACATTTTTGCCATAATTATCTACAAATTAATGGCACATATGGCTTTTTAGACTTTATGACAATAGACATGTATTACCAACGTGTCCTCATTTTTAATGTTTTATTGATTTTAGAGAGGGAGAGGGAGAAACATCGATGTACAAAACATCCATCGGCTGCCTCCCACTGGGGATGAACCCACAACCTGGGCATGTACCAACCAGGAATTGAACCTGCAGCCTTTCGGTGCAGGGGATGATGCTCAACCATTTCAGCCACCCAGATCAGGTCTGTCCTAACTCACTTTGGAAGACAATTGTCCTATTTTCCTTTTATTGCAGAAATTAGAGAGGAATATTCAGTGGGGAAAGTAAAGTAACAGTACCTTCTTTGTCAGGTTTCTTCACTACGGAAGTGGGGTGTAATGTACCACTGGTGAAGAGAATGTAGTTATGAAAAAACCTCACAGCTTTCTTGGACCCTTGTTCCCATACACTGAGGAGCTCAACTCTGCTGTCAGGTTCCTGTGGTAAGAATTCTTTTGGGGCTACTCCACAAGACCAGCACGTCCTGAGCGCATTTCTGGTCACTCCTGCTTACCTGCCGAAAGGACATTTAAAAAGCTTGTAACGTTTTTTATATGTAAGATTAACAATCAGGAACTCTCATTTTGGGGCACTGAAGCAAAACTATGTTCCCCAAGACTAGTCTCTCCAGGAGGCCCATATACAGTAACATCTGTATTTCCAATAATTGAGGATGACATGAAATGTCATTATTGTAACCCAGCTTTCCTTTGGTACTTGAGGGCACCCAAAATGCTGCCGTATTCTTTCATATTAGTGGTGTTTGCTGATACAAATTACTTAAATGATTGGTCTTTACAGAAAAAAAGTTAATTGTGCCAAATAAATATTGGAAAAACCAAGATTGGAAAGCTATACTTTTGATAAGACAAATTCCTCTCATAGCAAACTGTCAACAGTAAAAATGTGTAGTACGTAATCTTCACCAGTGTGTGAAGTACTGTAAAAGTGGAAGGCTGATACATTTTTAAGATTGGGGATTAAAGCAGACATAGAAATATGGTACTAAAAACATGCTGGCAGTGGAAGTATTTTGCAACTCAGCAAATTAGAATAACATGGAAGCTATTAAAAATAACATTCAAAAATGTTCCTACTATGTGGGCAATAGAATTTTGGATGAAATTCACTTTAAAAGCTGAGCAGAAACTATACTTTATCTGTTTAAGTTTCCTATCTATTGACCAATTGAAGTTCAGGAGGTTATTGGAGGAATCTGTAATACTGAGGTAAAGATTAACAACTGATGATCGTCTTATAAAATGTTAAACAGTGTAGTGGGAAAGACAACGACCTGTCAGGTAAGATTAGCTTGACTGGCTGAATGTTTTAAAAATGTAAGTTATTAGAATACAATTATAATGTTATTTCTCCATAAATCAAGATTTGAAATAGCACCCTAAGATTTCCATCGTTTAAAAGAACTGGCACTTAATAAAGTCCTGAATTTATTTTGCTTTTATATCAATAAAAGGAAGCTCAAAGAGCCAATATTCAAGTACTGCCTGCATTTTAAGATTCAACATAAAAGCTTCCTTGCTAAGAGGCAGCACCATCCAGATGAGATCAGATAGATAAGGTTATGGCTCAAAGCTAAAGCAGACCAAATCAAGGCACACTCATTAGATCATTTTTTAATTACAAAAGCATCAGACTCCTATTCAAAGATTCTGCTGGTTTTTAAAGTTTTTCTTAAATGTGCCTTATCTTTAGTAGAGAACTGCTTTTTCAATTAAGCATCAAAAATTAAACCACCGAAAATTGTGATTCCATTACATTCAGACCTATAGTTTGCACAAATCAAAACCAGAACAGTTTAAGTACCAACATTTACAACTGACGTACCTCATGAAATTAAAAT
The DNA here is from genome assembly GCA_026230045.1 of Corynorhinus townsendii. Taxonomy (NCBI): domain Eukaryota; kingdom Metazoa; phylum Chordata; class Mammalia; order Chiroptera; family Vespertilionidae; genus Corynorhinus; species Corynorhinus townsendii. Next base: position 158,719,543 of record JAPDVU010000003.1, read on the forward strand.
TTTAAAAATACAATTATCTTCTTTTCCACCCAGACTTCGGGGTATTTAAAATATGAAGTAATTCCATTAGCTATCCAATTTAAATTTTCTTGAAAAACCCCACCACACCATCAGAATTTGAGCCCCCAGACTAAAAAAAAAAAGAACCAAATAAAAAAACCACACACAGCACAATGTAGAAAGAATTTATTTGTCTCATTAAAAAAAAAAACTCAATAGTGCATTTAACTATAAATTCAATCTTCTCATTCGAGGAGTTGCAAAGTTTAAATAGAAACGTTCGATTGCTTCAGGATTACATTTTAAAAACTCTTAAATTTACCGAGGGAATAGATAAAAAAGCCAGACTTAAAATATTTTAAGGCATAAACTTTATAATTAAGGGGTCTACTATTCTGCTCCCAGTGCCGGTTCTGCAGGAGAGGACAGTTCCAACTTAAAGCATGAAGTTAAGTTACAAACTAAATCCAGCATCAACTACCGCAAGAGCTGAAATACTTGAGGGTGGATAAGTTGTGCGTCATTCTCTTACACAATTTCACTCCAAGAGTAAAAGAGCGAACCCGAAGGCTTTCCCCACTTTAAAAACAGCCCGTCCACCCCTCCCGCGACCCTCCCCCGTCCGGGACACAGTGGAACTAACGGTCCCCGTGCGGCCGGCGCCGGGCTCCCGGGCGGTCCCCGCTCCCGGAAAACAAAGGGGACCCCAGCCATTGTCCTCCGCGCGCTGAGCGTCACCAGCACTAGCAAGGCAGTAGCTTGCGCAGTTATCTCCACAGCGGGCAATGTCACAACCCGACCAACAGCACAAACTACTACCTCAGCCAGGGCCATGGTGTCTAGGCGGCAGCACCCGGCTGGCCAACGAGGCGGCGCGGCGCTCCTCGTCCTTCCCCGCCGCCGTCCGACGGGCGCCCAGCCCCGGGATCACCGGTGGGGTGGGGCGGGCTCCGCCTCGTAACCGGCCGCACGGGACACAGGAAAGGTGCCGGGGTCCTGGAGGGGGCTGCTCCCTCCCCGGCCCCGAGGGGAGTGCCCCAGAGCCACGGGAAAGCAGGAATGAGGCTGCCGGAACATAGCCGATGCCGACGGGATCCGACGGTCCCCGAGGCCGTCAGCAGCGTTCCCGCGCTCTGCCCGCCGGGAACTCCGAGCCGTCCCGCCGCGCTCCCGCCACGTCTTCGGGCAGCACCGCCCGCGCCCCTCCCGCCCCGAGCCTACCGTGGGGGCTGGGCGGCGGCCGGTTCCCTCCCTCCTCCGGCTGCACGCTGCCCACACCCGCCTCCCAGCCGGCTCTCCGCGTGGGTGAACGCCCCGGGCGCTTCTCGCTGAGGCGCCGCGATGAGAAACGCAGGCACAGCCCGGACGTCCCCAGCCACACGCCCCCAGGACCCTCGGAGTAATACCGTGCACCTCCGCGGGAGGCGAGAATAAAAGGAACAAAACCGTAAAACTGGAAGCCGGGCGGGCGGCGGCGGTTCCGCGCAAACCAGCCCTCCTCGCGCTCCGCGGCTCCAGTGCGCCCGGGCGGACCGTAGAGATGCCTTAAGGAGGCTCGCGCTCTGCTCCCAGCACGTGACCTCCCGGGCCCCGCCCCCGCGCCGCCATCTTACATCCGGGGCCGCGGCGTCCCTCCCGCTGCCTGGGCAAGCCTCGACGTGTCACTAGAAGTCCCAAAAGCGGGGGCCCTAATTCCACGCGCCAAAGTGCTGAGGCCGCGGGCCATGCCCGCCCCCCATCCGCTTAACGGCACAAAATGAGGCCCCTAACTGCTCCCGGTCCTTGCCCGCAAAGAAAATGGCGGCACTCACCGCCGTCTAAGTGGACACGTTGTACTCTGTGGGGTTTCAAGTTTCCGGCACCTAGTTTCCCATCCGGCGAGAGCACAGCCACTTGTGCCCCACCCCGCGGCGTGGCCTAGGCACTCCATTCCGCATTAAAGCAGCAGGAAAGCGGCCGCGCGGCTCGCTTTAGTGCGCAGGCGCCGGGACTTGGAGGTTGCCTTTTTTTTCTTAAAGGCCAAGTTTGGGAGAAGGTCCTGAGCCACATCTGCTGCTGGCCCAGAGAAGTTACTTTTTGTCTCCCATTTAGGAAGTTTTGTCTTAAGTTCAATTGTTTTAAAGAAAAAGTAAGCAGGGGTGCCCTGACTGGTTGGCTGGACCGTCGGCCTGTGTACTGAAGGGTCCCGGGTTCGATTCCGGTCAAGGGCATGTACCTTGGTTGCAGGCATATCCCTAGTAGGAGGTGTGCAGGAGGCAGCTGATCGATGTTTCTCTCTCATCTATGTGTCTAACTCTCTATCCCTCTCCCTTCCTCTCTGTAAAAAGTCAATAAAATACATTTTTAAAAAAAAAGCAAGCAGGGTTTGTCTAAAATTCAGAACGTCCAGTTAACTTTGAATTTGAGATAAATAGTTCTTTAGTATTTGTGTTCTCCCTGTACTACTAATTTAACTGGGTGTCCTCTATTTTTATCTGCAAAATCTGGCAATCCTATTAGTCACCAGGCTCCTGAAAACTGGGCTGCACTTAACAAAAGGAAGGGATTGGGGGTGGCGGGGGAGGTTCCCACTTGGGCAGACCCTTTCCTGGAAGCCTGAGGGCTAAAGTGCAGACTCCACAATCTGGCAACAACACATAAAGGGGCATCCATGTGTAACTCATTTTTGGAAAAGTAAGATTTTCCCCTTAAACCAGCACTATATAATCCTATATAATAAAAGGCTAATATGTAAATCAACTGAATGACAGAAGGACCAGTCGCATGATGCGCACTGACCACCAGGGGGCAGACGCTCAATGCAGGAGTTGCCCCCTGGTGGTCATCATGCCAGAAGCTGGGCTCACGACTGGTGAGCCTGGTGAGCACAGTGGCAGGAGCCTCTCTCGCCTCCACAGTAGCGCTAAGGATGTCAACTGCCAGCTTAGGCCTACTCCCCAGAGCGGGCCTAAGCCATCAGACATCCCTGAGGTCTCCCGGACTGCAAGAGGGCACAGGCCAGGCTGAGGGACTCCCCCCCCACCATCTCCCCCCCATGCACAATTTTCGTGCACCGGGCCTCTGGTGTTTAATAATAGATCCTCTTGGTCAAGAGACTTGTTGCAAATTAAAGATTACCTAACACTGTCTTTTCCTTTCTATTCTATTTGGTATTGGTGACGGAACAGTTTCTGAAGAACAAGTTTTCAAGTTAAAAAGCATCCTGTCTAACATGTTTCAAAATAAATATATAGTATGCAAATTAAGAAAAAAAAACATGCACAGTGACACATCTCATGTTATGCTTATTCATATAAAGGTAGTTTGCCTGGGATGTTGAATATTTTAACTATTTCTAATTAACAATACTTATGTATTTGTTTTTATGTGTATATAGAACACGGTTGAAATTAAATGCTTTATTTGATGAAGCAAACTCAACTGTGCATCACAATGATGCTTACCACAAAATCTGTAGAAACTTCACCAGTAGTTTTCATTATAATTCACACCACCCTGTCCCGATAAGCAATGATTGGGCGGCCAGGACATCACCCCTCACTGCTCCTTCACTGCACAGTGGACCACACACTAACCTGCACCATAGCAAATGTCAGCTGTCATAGTGGTTCAGATTGTCAAATGGTCCTTAAACAATTGTTTGGTCTACAGTATACAGATACATTATAGCAATAAGTTTTCAACTAAACTTAGTCATGACACTACTTTAACTGAATCAGATTCATTTCCACAATTAACCTGTTTTTGACAGTGTTGGCACCAATGCACTCATCATCCAGACACAATGTACTGTTATCTTTATTTTTCTGTGCCCTTAATTTCCAGAATCTAAGCATCCTCTCCAAATGTGACCACCTGCAGCTAATAAATCCTTCATATCAGGAAAAGTGCAACAGCTTCCTATTTTATAGTCCCTCCACTCCATCTTAAAACTGCAAGTTTATCTTCCTTAGTTTCATAATTGACTCCTAAAAATCATCACTCCAAACTCCTGCCATCTCAAACCTAAACTACTTCTGCTTGGCTTTCAAGGAATTTCATGAATGGGCCTCAATTCCTCACTGGTGCACATACCAAAATGTACTATCAGTTTCCTCATATTTCAGATATGCCTTGCTCACATTGTCTTTACCTGAAATATCCTTTGGAACCATCCAAAATCTACCTTGCCATCAAGGCCCACTGTAAATTCTGTCTCCACCACTGAGCCTTTTCATTTCCTTATTGATTTTCCTTCTTTATATTAACATTAAGTATTAAACTGAACCACAGAGGACTAGGCTCAAGTTCTCTATTTTATAATCTCACTAGAGGACCAGTGCATGAAATTTGTGCGGGGGGGGGGGGGGGGGCTGTCCCTCAGCCCAGCCTGCACCCTCTCCATTCTGGGACATCCCCCTCACAATCCAGGACTGCTGGCTCCCAATGGGTTCACTTGCCTGCCTTCCTGATTGCCCCTAACTGCTTCTGCCTGCCAGCCTGATCACCCCTTAACCACTCCCCTGCCAGCCTGATTGATGCCTAACTGCTCCCCTGCCTGCCTGATTGCCCCTAACTGCCCTCCCCTGCAGGCCTGGTCCACCCCCCCCCCAACTGCTCAGCCCTGCAGGCCTGGGTTCCCCCCCCCCCCACCCAACTGCCCTTCCCTGCAGGCCTGGTCACCCCCAACTTCCCTCCTATGCCAGCCTGGTCACCCCTAACTGCACTCCCCTGCATGCTTGATCACCCCAACTACCCTCCCTTGCAGGCCTGGTCCCGCCCCTGCTGGCCATCTTGTGTCCACATGGGGTCAGTCATCTTTGACCACATGGGGCAGCCATCTAGTGTGTTGGAGAGATGGTCAATTTGCATATTACTCTTTTATTAGATAGGATAAAGGCCTGGTGCACAGGTGGGGCCTGCTGGTTTGCCCTGAAGGGTGTCCTGGATCAGGGTGGGGGGTTCCCTTGGGGGGTGGGGTGGCCTGGGTGAGGGACCTGTTGTGGTTTGCAGGCTGGGCACACCCCCGGTGACCCAAGTGGAGGCCCTGGTATCTGGGATTTATTTATCTTTTATAATTCAAACTTTGTAGTTTTGAGCGGAGCTGCAGCCATTTCTGTTGGGATTTATCTTCTATAATTGAAACTCTGTAGCCTTAAGCGGAGGCCAAGGCAGGCCAGGGCAGGCGGAAAGCTTGGCTTCCTCCATTGCCGGGGAAACCCAAGCCTCCTGCTCTCTCCCAGGCCACAGCTATCTTGGTTGGGTTAATTTGCATACTCACTCCTGATTGGCTGGTGGGCATGGCCTGTGGGTATAGAAGAAGTATGGTCAATTTGCATATTACTCTTTTATTAGATAGGATTTAATCTGTGCTTGACTTCCACAGTACTTTGCACATTTACAGTCTTATATTCCTTGCAAAACTGTAACTCCCTAAGGGTAGAAAGTAACTCAATGCCTAACACCTGATAGGAGCTAAAATGATAACAGGAATACTTAATTATATACAATCTTGTGTTTACTAGCTATATACACCTGAGCACTCCTACTGACTTTTGTCAACAAAGACACAATTATGAGTATATAGATTTTTTTTTTTCCTTTTGTGGGGATGGGCTGACAATTCCTGCTGTATTTCAAATTCACTGAAGGACCCCTTCATTCTGGAGCAGTCAAAAACGTCAACTTGTGACTATTTATCCATGTCCCATTATCCTGTCATCCATCGTATGAATGGAGAATGAGGTCTGAATACCAGCAAGGCAGCAGAGTCTTCTGGAATATGGATGAGGGAGAGAAAACACATGAAATTGGTCTGTTATGGTGGGTTGGGGGGCAGGTCAAGGTGATTGTGACAGACCTTTTCACTCCTGCCTATAGCCCCAGGTTTTACTTAGAGAGGAGCACCTCTCCCCCAGCAGCCACGTGGTTTGGGTGGGATTGAGCTCAGCTCCAATTGTAGGGTGGAGTGAAATTGGCTTAAGCTGTCCTAAGGCCCCTTGCTCTCCATGGGCTTTCCAGAATAGGCACACAATGCAATCGAAGCTAACTAGGCACAAGGAGATACTGGGACATCTGGGGAACATTTCCTTCCCTTCGATGGATCATCACAAGAGACTCTTCCCCTGAAGGGTGGTATAAGGCCTAGAGAGGCCTGATCGGCTTGGTGGTCATTTCATTACTGAGATTGGAGGGCCCAGAGCTCTATATAGTAGATTCTTAACCTGCATTGCTTGTCCCCAGTAAAATGCAAAAAAAACTTAACTAATAATAGACAAACATGTAAACTGACCATACCTCCACTACGCCCACCAGCCAATCAGGAGGTAATATGCAAATTAGGACAAAGATGGAAGCCACCCAGCTGCTCAAGGCACCGAGTGGCCTGGTAGGGCAGGATGCCTGCTATGAGAGGGAGGGCAGGGGGCGAAGGGATCTACAGGAGTGGCTCTCCGGCCCCGCAGCGAAGATGAAGACTGCAGACTCTGGAGTCTGCAGCGAAGACAAAGAAGGTAGACTCCGGCTGGAGCAAAGGCCTGGGTCCCGGGTGCCGGAGGAAAACCGATGCTGGAAGCCAACGGAAGGCCTATTGCACGAATCTCTTCAGGTTTTTGCCCATCTTTGAATGATATGTACCAGAAGTGTATTTTATTTATGTAACACCCACCTAGCAGTTACCATGGACTAGGGACAGTACTTTATCACACTGCTTTTTAAATCTTAATAAAAAACTATATGAGTTAAACACTACTATTAATTCCCTTTTACTTGAGGAAAGAAAAACAGGTTAACTAACTTGCTATTTTCAACTGTCCTGGACCAATAATAAAAACCTAATACAGCTCTGGAGGTCATAGTCATTAGACAAGTATCTTCTTCACAGTATTTGAAGTTCTTTGTTATGTTCAAGTGTATTTGTCTCAACATCTATTCATAGAAATAGTTGTGTAAAAAATATTAAAACAATTTTTCGTTGATAGAAGTATGGTCTAGCATTGCTATAAACAGGCAGTCTTAAAATAAGCCTAAGTTAAAAATATATAGGAGTGCTTGTAAAACAAAAGAAATGATTATAAGAATCTAGTCCACTTGAGAACTGTTTTTACCTGACCTAGAATTTTTTAAGTTCAAAGTTTTTTGACCTAGAATTTTTACACAAAGTTCTAAATCTACTTTCCAAACTGCTGAGATAGAGATATTTCATAATGTTCCTGTTTTTATTATTTTCACTTTATATATTAATAGTTTCAATAAATCTCTCAAAAACACACCTTCCTTATTCTATTTTAGGAAAATTTTCCCCAATTTACAGCATATGTAAACCATCCTAAACATATTTGAATTATTAATTATGAAGTCTGTTAAACAGATTCAGTGAGGTGGGGTATCACTGATGTGATAATGGGGATGAGAAAACAAACACAAAGTACATTAAAGAAAAAGTGATTCATTTATCATATCTGGAAGTAAATTCTCAAAGTGGTTATGATTTTTAGTTATACTGAGAAAACTAGCACTGCTAGGACATAATTTTAAAAAATCTGAAGTCATGCAGAGTAGAACTGTAAAGCAATTTAAGGATCTATACAATCACAGCTATAACTATATAGGTTTAAAAAAATGTTTTTATTGATTTCAGAGAGAGGAAGGCAGAGGGAAAGAGAGATAGAAACATCAATAATGAAAATCACCAATAGGCTGCCTCCTGCACACCCTCTACTAGGGATTGAACCTAAAACCCGGGCATGTGCCCAGACCAGGAATCAAACTTTGACCTCCTGGTTCATAGGTTGACCCTCAAGGACTAAGCCACTCCGGCCAGGAACTTGCAGTTTTTGTGAAAAAATCTATCCTAGGCCACAAAGAAAATCTGGGTTTGAGGCCAAGAGACTTTCATGATCATAATACGTAACTGGTACATCTCAACAACATAAAAAGTGCAAAGAGGAAGTGTAACAACAGTAGTATTACTTTCAAGAATGCACTGGGAGCTAAAAAAAGAAACTCACCAAATTAGATAAATATATCCAGTCTGGCATAAACATCATATGGGTAACTGCTTTAAGAGACAGAAGCTGTATATGTTAAAATTATGACACAGAAATAGTAAAAGCTGGAAAGTAAATGCAATTTGCACAGTTGGGTCTGAAGCCTAATATTTTATTTTATTTTGCTAGATAAAAAGACTAAGATTATAATATTATAGCTTTGGAAATTTTCTCATATCTAGTAAATTTCACAGAAAGCAGCAGTTGTTATACTGCAGTCATTACCCAAATAATGGTATGGCTTTTATCTTTCCTGCACTATTTATCAAATGCTGTTTAAAATAAAGCAATGTAATTAAATTTGCAGTAACTGAAAATGGCATCAAAACTCAAGGGTACAATAATTTCCTTTTTCTTGTCTCACAGTGTAATCAGGAATGTTTGAGCTGACCTCTGTATCAGACTGTAAGCACCAAGCACATGGTTACCAAATACACCCTGGAAAGACCTGAAGAGAATACTATAACATTCTAGGTCTTCTATCAAAAGAATACTGTTTTGTAACGGAAAACCAGAACAGCTGAAATACATGGGCAATATGCTATCATGTCATCTTTATATCATGTAAGTCTAAAATAACTCAAAGCATCTGCCTGAAAAAAAAAACAAAAAAAAAACCCAAAAGGGAAAAAAAACTTAATGTAAGCTCATTTCCCTTTTAAAAAAAGTGCTATGATCTCCCTATCCACATAACAGAAAAGACATGATTATTCCAACTTTAGCTGCTGAATTCATATTTATAGCATCCCATTTTGTGGGCATCCTCACTGCTGAATCCTGTGGATTCAGAAAGATAGTAGGAGCTCCAGTCACAAATTATTTTAACTTGACTCTGGCCGGTGTGGTCCAGTTGGTTGGGTGTGATCCCATTCACCGAAGGACTGCCAATTCGACTCCCAGGCAGGGCACATGCCTGGGTTGTGGGCTTGATCCCCAGTAAGGGGTGTGCAGGAGGCAGCGGATCAATGTTATGTTCTCATATCAATGTTTCTCTTCTCCCTTCCTCTCTCTAGAAATCAATAAACTTTTATAAATACATAAATAAATAAATAAATAGGAAAGAGAAGGGAAGAAACTGATGCAGGAGAAAGGGGGAGAAAAACAGTCAAAGGTCTCAATTAGGATATAGTAATAAATTTATCAAATAACTTGAAGATAACTACCTTAATAATGTAAAATCAACTCTAAATTCAAACTATGTATATTTCTTCTAAAGAATTCATGAGAACTCACTGTCATCTCTGTTTTAAAGATTAGAAAACAAAGGCTTTGAAAAGTTAACATGCCTAACATTAAAAAGAGGCAAGAGTCTGTTCCTTGCTGCCTCACAGTCAAGATTAATAAGAATATTTATATTCACCAAAGGAATGACTACATGCTCCTTTAAAAACAGCCAACACTGCCAATGCATTCAAACTTACCAGATATGTAAACATGGATATTTAACTCCTCTGAAATAGTTTTTACATAAATTAAGAAACATAAAGTTTCTTTCCCAATCTAGAAATACTTTTCATTCAAATTGAAAGCACTAGTCTACTTGCCAGAAATAAAAAATTTTAATTCAAGGTTTCTGAAGTATTAAAAACTGCTTTCCCATAATATATAAATTGGTAACACACCATGTGTTATAAACTCCCACTCATTCATCCAATGAATGGTAGTTTAAATAAAAAAGCAAAATTCACTCTAAAAATGTAGATAAATGCAACCCAATAACTCTAAACATAGTTAAAGGGTGGCACTATACATTTATCTGCCAAAATGTCAAATGCATTAAGCATAAATCTAAAGAACATACGAGGCTGCTGGCAATGCTTTCAGGAGACCATCTTTGCCCACATCTATGGTCATTTTCTATTAAAAACCAGAAGTTCACAATATTCTTGGCCTGGATATCAATTCATTCCAGGGCTTCTAAATCTCCACTATTAATATCCATAGCAATCACAGGTAGGCGAGTTCCTGAAAGTATTCTGCCTTCACTAGACAAGACTTCACCTACAGCAGTCTTTTTCGAGGATCTGGTTGCCCATCTTAATTATTCTACATTTCAGAAGAATATATTAGGCATTATATAACTACACTGTTTTTCATTAACGTGAGTGTAATAATGACAACCTCATTAATACTTTTGAGTTGTTTGCTAACACTTCAATAATTTAAGCTGTTTTATTCTGTTTCTCAATGGACCCTTTGGCCAAATGGTTGCCTGGGACCAGTGATTCCAAATTGTGACAATGAACAAAATACTTTGAAGTTATATTGAGAAAGGACAAGTAAACTATTATAATATTAAGTATATGCTATTCTTCAAAATAAAATATATATGTTTAATTGTTCACCTCTTCCATCTAGTGTAACATAATTTAAGGAATATAACAAGAGTTGACTAATCATATAGGGAAAAAACAGGTAAACAATATAGTTGTTAATAAAATTAAAAAATGAAATCAAGTAAAAAGTGATTCTAAGGCAGACTTTCATGCATTTTCTTTTTCTTTTGGCACCTACAAGCTCCTAATAAGTAAATGTTACAAATGTATACAGTAAAATTAACAGAACTTTTAGTTATCACTAGTTATAAAGGAGTACAGAATAAGACACTACAAAATGACTTGTTCTTCTCTTTGGCAGTGGCAGCATTATAGGAAACTAAAAAGTAAACTATTCCAAGTTAAAAAAAATTTTTTTAATAATGGAAAAAAGTCAGAAAAGGATTTTAATCCAATTGTTAGATGTCTATTTTCCAGCAATCTATATATAAGAAAGGCACTGTCCTAGTAGGTTTGGCTCAGTGGATAGAGCATCATCCCTGGGACCAAAGGAATGATTCTGGTCAAGGGCATGTACCTCCGTTGCAGGCTTGATCCCTGACCCTAGTTGGGGTGTATGCAGGAGGCAACCAATTGATGTGTCTCTCTCACATCAATGTTTCTATCTTTCCCCCTCCCTTCCACTTTCTCTAAAAATCAATGAAAAAATATCCTTGGGCTAGGATGAACAAAAATACAACAAAAAAAGGTACCGTCAGTGACAAAAAATGATTATGTGAGGCTTAAAACTCATTGTTATTATAATATGTACCCCAAAGGACATTTTTACTACTGTTTCATGGACTAATCATAGTCTTAAATGTCCTATAAAATGATCTTAGCTTTGGCAACTTCCTTTTTGAATCTCCTAGCATGTAGTAATCTAACATAGCCCAGTTTTTCTAGTCACTGAAGAACCCAATTCATACCAACAAGAGAAGGGTTAACCTCCCAGGAATCAGGATATTTTAGCCTAGAAGTATGCTGGACTCAAGGGAATTAATTACTAGTAGTGACTCCTGGGAGTGGTGAGAAATATTCTGTGAGGAAAAACCTGTCAAATTATACCACCAAGGGGGGTGGCCCACCTTGCCTGACATTAAGATGGCCACTGATCACTATATTATATGGTATTTACATATTCACCATATTTGTGTTTTGAACTGTAGGTTTTGAAAGCTAATACAATAGCCGAAGCCGGTTTGGCTCATTGGATAGAGCGTCAGCCTGCGGACTGAAGGGTCCGGTCAAGGGCATGTACCTGGGTTGCAGGCATATCCCCAATAGGGAGTGTGCAGGAGGCAGTTGATCGATGTTTCTCTCTCATCGATGTTTCTAACTCTCTCTCTCTTTCTCCCTTCCTCTCTGTAAAAAATCAATAAAATATATTAAAAAAAAAAAAAAGCTAATACAATATTAGTAAAACCAATCCATTTATATAAATATATGTATATACCTTTGACTCATATTTAACTTTCACTAGAGGACAATTCTAATTGCAACTGATCTGTTATTTCTCAAGAATAGATGCATTTTTACTTCATGTAAATTCTTGGCAATATGTTACTGAACCTGTACACTACTCTTGTTATTCTATTTCAATGCTTTATCAGTGATATGCACATTTTTCTAATATCCAATTTAACATATCCAAATATAGAAAGTAAACTAAATACACAGCTTGAGCAATTAATTTTCACAACTTTCTTTAAGACAAATGCTGAAGATATAATCTAGAAAATGCCATATTTTACCTTAATTTTACATGAAATTATAAAGTAGAAATTCATTAATTCATGTAAAAAATACTATCCCTTAAAAATAACATCTAACCACTTGTTTACAGATAATAGTGCAAATTAAATAATTACACAATTACAATAGCCTCACAATTTTATCTTGTTCATTACTTAATTCTAGTATCTTCTCGTCATTTTATAAATATGCTGGAGAGGCATAAATTCTCTTAAAATCAAAGGCCTTCCAGCACACTAAAATAATACTGAGACAATTATGATTTCTTATGAAAAATAATTGTTTTAAACATCCTTGAGTCTTCACATAAATTATGAAAATTTAATTCAGAAGAAAAATATAATAGTATAATCTATAAAATAAAAAATACAGTAAGCTAGGTCAGTCCGTTTTTTAAGGAACAGTTAAGTTAATGTACTCAGGAGCATTTCTTCACTAGCAGAGGAAAGTGAAACAAAATTAGCATTTTTCTCCATAAAGTTTACTGCACTTCTAAATGCTTCTCTATCTCCAAAAATACATTTCTCATTGTTTCAGAATACACACATTTTATATTTGTGGGTCAGCATAGTTATTTTGCTTCTTCAGAAGACATTACAAAACAAAGCACTGAAATGAACAAAACCTTATAGGCAAAATTTTAGGAAATCTGAAATCATTTTGCCTGGGTGATAATTCAAAGTCAGTGATAAATGTTGTTAGTCAGTGAGAGAGTAGGGGAGGGGGGAGGAGACTCAGTAGAAATATAAAATATCAAAGTCTTTAAAATCCAGACAGCAAATATAAAAAGACATACTTATGTGAAAGCTGGAAAAGACATTTAAAGAAATGAGGTATGATGGAGTCATAGTGCTACAAAATATGTCAATGTATTAAGTTAATAACCTATACTTCGGAGTTGCAAAATCAGCAAATCATAAACTATTTGCTGCTGTGTTCACATGACCTTTCTGGCCAGAGATTTAATAGTGACTAGCAACTACATTTAAAATAATCATTAAGCTAACTGCATGATTATATGGTGAGTGTATCTGCCGCTTAAGAAGGCAAATTATAAGTAAAAAGGTAAGCAAACAATTTTATATTAATAATAAATACAGCATCAAGCATTTAACATTAGCAGTATTTAAAATTTTTAAATAATAAATGCAACTATTTTATACAGAACTGTAACCATTTATTATACACACAAGTATATCAGTTCCTTTTGTTTACAAAGGCTGGTTATAGATAATATGGAATGTTACAGTACCTTCTTGCATAAAATTTTAGTACACTTTTGTACTTGAAAAAGGGCGCAAAAACACCAGCCTAATAAATCTGATTAAATGAAATATTTTTTCTTTCTTTTTAAAAAGTACATCATTAACACATACATCACAAACTGTACATAAGCTCACTTTTAAATCACCAATTGAATATATGGTAGCAGGTATGCTGTAGTATTAACCATCTCTCTAATCAGTTTAATTATTAAAGGCTTGCACTGATACTCATTCAGGAGCCTTTGCTGATGTGTAAGCTTGTAATAAGAACTACTGAACTCAGATAAGTACAATTTAAAGAAGGCCAACAACAGCTGCCAAGAATTATTTGTAGTAAGAAATGTCTTCTAATAGAAGACTCACTGAGGAGCAGATATTCTTTAGATATCTTTCTTCTTTAAATTTATTGTAGCTGGTCAAGATTCTCCATTTTGAACTTTGGACGCTGGTGGCTGCATGAAATCCTTAAAGGGAACTAGTGCCTCTTTAAGTGCAGAGCAGACTTCTGAAGATGAGCAGGTGATGCATTCTACTAACGTTGGGTATAAGGCAATTACTTGTGCCCAGGTATTTTCATCAACTGTAACGCAAAAAAGTATAAAACCTCAGAAAAGGGTGGATTTCAATAGCAGAGATCACCCAATTAACATAAACACAATCATTTAAATACAATGCAAAGAAAAAATTCCCAAATATATGGAGATTCCACAATCTTCTTTTACTTTTGGGAGATTTCCTGCAATATTTAATAAGATGTAAGGGAAAATATATGGTCAATGTGCAGACATATCAATACCAACAAATTTAATGAAAGTACATTTTTAAATGATACAGCAATTTGCAAAAGCCTTGGAAGCTAAATCAAGTAACTTAGAATACTTCAAAACCTTAGTCATTTTCAGTATAATTGCTAGAGAATATAGTGTACATTTCAAGAATAATTAGAAAAGAGTTCAATTTTTTATGCAGTTGCGTGCTAAAAATATACATTTTTTATAATTATTATAAATAATTAAATTATTTTCTCTGTAATGTCCTTGGTATTGCTTTTAATTTTAAATAACCACACATACATTCATTCTTGTATTGCTTGATAATCTTTTTTTTTTTTTTGATTTCAGAGAGAGGAAGGGAGGAGAGCGAGATAGAAATATCAGTGATGAGAGAGAATCATTGGTTGGCTAACTCCTGCACAACCCCTCCTGGGGATTGAGCCCGAAACCCAGGCATGTGCCCTACTGGGAATCGAACTGTGACCTCCTGGTTCATGAGTCGACACTCAACCACTGAGCCACACTGGCTTGGCCTGTTTGACAATCTTTGATGTGTATCATTAGATTTGAACTGTAGTGGGGAGGGACTATCATGAATAATTAGTACTGTTGAATGACATTTAGTGAATGGACAAAAGTGTTATATCCCAATTAGTTTGTACTGAAGGGTGCCAGTTTCAATTCCGGTCAAGGGCACATGTCCAGGTTGCAGACTCGATCCCCAGTTGGGGATGTACAGGAGGCAGCTGTCAATGATTCTCTCTCATCACTGATGTTTCTCTCTTTCCCCCTCCCTTCCTCTCTGAAATCAATGAAAATATATTTTTAAAAAAAACTGCTGCAGAAAGTCATGCCACTCAACAACAGAACCAATTACCAAATGAGATGTTTTGTGATCACGTGCTAATCATTCAAAGAACATTGTTTACAGTCAGTCACTCTTGGATTTAAAATACATTATAGTTGTAGATATGTAATATTTATATATGGTGGTGAAATTACTAGTGTTTTTTCCAACATATGCCCTATTGTTTAAAATTTGTTAAAAATAACAGTGAATTGCCCTAACCGGTTTGGGTCAGTGGATAGAGCGTCGGCCTGCAGACTGAAGGGTCCCAGGTTCGATTCCAGTCTAAGGCATCTACCTGGGTTTGCGGGCACATCCCCAGTGGGGGGCGTGCAGGAGGCAGCTGATCGATGTCTCTCTCTCATTAATGTTTCTAACTCTCTATCCCTCTCTCTTCCTCTCTGTAAAAAAATCAATAAAATATATTAAAAAAAATAAGTGAATTGATAACAAAAAAATAACTTCTTAATTTAATTATAAACAAATCTTGGTCAAAAGCATTTTAAAATTAACAGGGTGTTAATTTTCACATATGACTTACAGACCAGAAATTTTGTCCATTAAGTCTGAAGTCTGTTAAATTGAGGTCCACAAAATTGAGGATTTACCATATATATAACTAGAGGACCAGTGCATGAATTCATGCACGGGTGGGGTCCGGCCAGCCTGGCCCCAATCAGGGAGGATTGGGGCTGGGCCTGTCGGGAGGAGGAGACAATGGGAGGTTGGCTGGCTGGCCCACCCCATCGGGGTCTGATCAGGGCCAGGCCAGCTGGGGGGAGGGACCATGGGTGATTGGCCAGTGGGTCCCAACCCCAATTTGGGGGGCCGATTGGGGACCAGCAGTCGGGAAAGGGGCTGTGGGAGGTTGGTCAGCCAGCCCCACCCCTGATTGGTATGTGGGGGGGGGGGGCGATCAGGGGAAGAGCTGGCTGGGGGAAGGGGCCAGGAGCCGATTGGGATGGTGGGGGCTGACCCGGGACGGGGCCAGCCGGGGGCAGGGGCCCCAGGCAGTTGGCTGGCAGGCCCTGCCCCTGATCAGGGTGGGGAGGCCGATCTGGGGTGGGGCTGGGTGGGGGGAGGGGATGCAGGAGGTTGGCGGGATGGACCCTTCCCCTGGCTGGCCCCACCACCAACTGGGGCAGGCTGGCCGGACCCCACCCCTGCACGAATTTGTGCACCAGGCCTCTAATATTTAATAATACTGAACTATACATATACTTAATAATGGTTAAGATGATAAATTTTATTTGTATTTTACTCAGATAAAAATTTGGGGGGAACAAGATTGCATACATTGAAACTTACCTAGATTGCCCTGTTTATTACAGGAAGATACAAAAATACATTATTTAAGATAACATCTTAAACTAAGGGAAAGCTACTCAAATTTCTTAAATTAAAATATTTTTTAAAAACTTACCATAGATATTGGTGGGCATTTTGGACTTAACTCTCAAAAAATGAAAAAGCTGTATGTATTGATATGAAAGATTCTTCATAGTATTTTATGAAGTGGGGGGGGGTGTTCAGAACAGTAGGTAATAATATGATACACATTCATTTATGCTAAAAACTAGGGGCATAGTGAAGTATATATCTTCTTTTTTATGTAAACTTGTGGAAGGATTAAAAAACTAATAAAAGTGGATGCTTATGGTGAGGTAAGAACTGGGTAGATATAGAACAGGGGAAAGACCTTAAAACTTTTCCCTTTATATACAGGGTGGGGCAAAGGTAAACTTAACAGTTCTAAGTACCAGAAGCAGAGTTTATTGTTGTGTTATTATTTATTAATTATTGCACTACTTCCCATATAAATAACTGTAAACCTACTTTTGCCCCACACTGTATGTATCTTTTTGTACATTTGAACCGTGTGTATGTTTACTATCTGTTCAAATTTTTAAATAAAGATCAAGGTAAATGATAAAAATAAAATGATCTCAAACTAAAAATAAATCCAATAAATGCTTCCTCTCCCACTAGAAATCCCTAACACAAATAACCAATGTGCTAAACAGATGTAAAGTATACAATGGTTCCAAACCATGTAGCCATCCTTCTAAATTAATTTTGAACTGGCCATAAGCAGTCCAACATATTTCTGCTGAGAAGGCCTGGCTTTTTCTAAGTTATCTTCTTTTTTTCTGTTTCTTTATGAAGTTAATTATACCTTTTAAATATGTTATAATCTAATCATCATCATCATTTATGGTTACATTTACATTACACTTCATTTCATATGCCTAGAGGCATAATTCTAACTCTCTTAAACAATTTTTACCATTAATAATTATACTGCCCCATTGGCTTTGTTTAAAAAAAAAAAAAAAAGGTTGCTGAGTCTTCCTTCCCCTTTCTTCCTTTAAACAAATTCTCATTAAATTATTGACAGCTGTCTAAAGAGCATACAGAAGAATGCAAGTACTATACATTGAAATATACTGGTTATATGTAATATATCTATAGCAGTAACATGGAAAACAGAGAATTTCCTGTTTATGTCGTAAGTATATTTTTAAGGATCTAATTCTACCTCTGATCTAATAAAGATTTTACTGACTGATTTCTAGAAAGTCAATGTATGGTTTCCCTCTCTGAAAAATTAGCCAGAGAATTTTTTCTATAAGAATTTAAATTTGAATTTGAGATGAATTTAGGATACTGCTCCAGAATTTTCCCCAGAAATTCCACACCTCGATTTGAATTGAATAAACGTAAGTCTATTATTGCCTCTTAAGAGTTCACATAGTACTCACCCTTTTCAGGCCAAAGTACCAATGGGTAGATTTAAAAACAGAAAAACATGTATTTATTGTAATTATATAATAACTGACTGGAACAAATATTCTATGACTCATTTATTAGGAACTTCCTTTTTCCTTGGTTAGTAAAAGAAATGCTGCTTAAAGTGCCAGTCATCTAAGGTGCCAGAATGTAAACCATTATACTTCCTTATTTAACAAAGTCAAGTTGTATAAAAAATGTCTGCTGAGTGAGTGTATAAAAAAATGTCTGCTGAGTGAGTGTATAAAAAATGTCTGCTGAGTGAGTGTGTTTAGTGACACAATTGACTTATATTCTGGTGCCAGCTCTTTACCTTGTCCTGCATCAGTAACAAACTCTTAAGATCAGGGGCTGGTCCAACAAACCAGACTTTGAGTAACAATGTTGTAGAGAATTCAAAATAGAACAAAACAAGGCCCAAAAAGCCTCGTAAGAACTTAACAATTTAAGGGGAGTGAGTCATGTACATGTATAACTATAACACAAATAGGGTGCTTTAATGCAAAGGTACGCATAAAAAAGCTAGGAGTTCAACAACAAAAATAAATAAACCATTTACCTTTAAGGATTAAAAATAGGTTTAAAAGAGGAGTGGTATTTGAATTAGGTGGATGGAAGCAGGAGAATGAAATAAGCAAAGGGTTGGTAATACTTGAATAGATAGAATTTTAATTTGGTGGGAGAGTAGGGTGTATGAGGTCTAGTGGGAAATCAAGCATGAATAGAATAGTCAGACAGTACTCTTCACGCACTTGGTAGGTAATAAGTAAAAAAGATTTTGTTTTGTTTTGTTTTACAAGGATGGAAAAATAAATGGTTGAATATACTTTTGGAAAAGTCATTTCTGGCCATAATGTGAAGAACAGATTGGACAAGAATAAGTAACAAAAAGGAAAAATAAATGAGGAAGGACTATAAAAATGAATCATAGTTATTTATACAGTTGATATATCTACAGTAAATCAGTACAAATGCAGAATGAAAGCTTCCCCATACCTGAAAAAGTCAATGATGTTCTATATTAAAAATACACAAAATATGAATTGTCCCTGCAACACCCTGAATTCAGACCAACTTACTTTTAAAAAAAAGTCAGCCAAATAGTTGCTTTACATGAAGACAAAACATTACAAATAAATTTTACTTAATTGACATCCTAATGGGCTGATGCTTAACTGTCATCAAGACTAGAGAAAAGTAAGTCTAATAGCTGTACGTTCCTAAAATTCAGTTAACTTAATAATAATACAAAATGTACATTACAAATAGAACATACACGTTATGAGTTTAGAATAGCTGAGTTTCTAAGCACTTACCATTCTCAGGCTGAGTTTTCTTAAGTGAATCAATGAGAGTACTAACTGCTTTTAAAACAAATATGATTTCTGTTACTTGTTGCCTAAAAAAGAAACGAGAAATTATTTCCATTAAGATTTTAAGATATGCATGTGTGTTTTTTACTGTGTTTATACAACTAAATGGACTTTGAGAAAAATGTAGTATAATGCAAAGTTAATGTTAGCTTTAAATTCTTAAAAAAGAAAAATCATTTTATTAACATGTACTTCAGTGTGCAAATCCTATATAATAAAAGGGTAATATGCAAATTGACCCTAACGGTGTAATGACTGGGAACTACTGGTCACTGTGACAAGCACTAACCACCGGGGGCAGATGCTCAATGCAGGAGCTGTCCCCTGGTGGTCAGTGTGCTTCCACAGGGAAGCACCGCTCAGCCAGATCCTGGCTCTTGGCTGGCCAGCATAGCGGCAGCACTAAGGCTGTCTGACTAACAGCTTAGGCCCAGGGAGCAGGCATCACCCAAGGGCTCCCAGGCTGCCAGAGGGATGTCTGACTGACAGATTAGGCCCAATTCCTTGGGGAGCAGGCTTAAACTGTCAGTTGGACATCCCCTGAGGGGTCCTGGGCTGCGAGAGGGCACAGGCCGGGCTAAGGGAACACCCCCCTCGAAGTGCACAAATGTTTGTGCACCAGGCCTCTAGTAAGATATATGGTTCTTACCATTAGTTATCAATTTTAAAAAGGGGGAGAGGCAATCTACCCATGCAAATCTAAATTTATTTGTAAACTATTTCATGTAATTACTTAAAATTAAAACATTTTATAATATATGCTTTTAAAACTTCTCTGCAAAAGGTGTATTTATTTTAACTAATTAGTACTAAAAAAGGTTTGCCAAAGATTAAATGGAAATATAGACTACTATTACCTCCTACCACATATTTTATCACGCAGTTAAAAGTAAGTTTAAAATTATAATAATGCTTATTTAACGTTCCAATACAACAAATAACATGCTCAAAATCAGTCCTAAGGTAGCACTATTTGGAAACATCAGCAATGAAGAATAAACTTGCAGCAAAGGATCAACAAAAGTAGCTTGAGTCCCTTCTTTCTCCCTACAAAATAAAGCTCTTCTCCTATAGTATAAATAGCACCCCAACCTGATTCCTGGTATGAGTCTGTGTTTTCATTCTACAGGTAAGATTTTCCTAATATATGATAAGGTACTATTTCAAGCCATGCTTTGTAAGCACTGAAATATTTTATCTTGTTGCAATGCAGATTTTAAGAAAATAATGTAATGGTAACTGCATCAAACATAATATGATAGAACATAACACTTCATAGCACAACTATAACTAAGATTCAATTGAAAAGCAATAGAATAAACACAAAATATTTGAAAATGAAGGGGAAGTTAATTTTGAAAGCAAATAATGTTATAATCTAATAAATAAAAACAGTCCAAGCAAAGCAACTTTATTACTGCTATCCAAGTATATTTCAGAGATCCATTTTGATGAATCAATTTCAATGATGACTATAACCATGTTACTACTACCTGTCTTTGGAATGCTATCTATATATATAAAAGCCTAAGCGACTGAACGACCGGTTGACTGGTCGCTATGATAAGCACTGACCACCAGGGGCAGATGCTCAATGCAGGAGCTGCCCCCTGGTGGTCAGTGTGCTCCCACAGCCAACCTCCCACAGCTGGCCAGCCTCCTGCGGTCCCTCCCCCCGGCTGGCCAACCTCCCCCTGGCCAGCCGGCCCCAATCAGCCCCAACTGCCAGTCAGGTGGAGGGACCCCACCCATGCACGAATGTGTGCACTGGGCCTCTAGTTGTATATAAAGGGTATATATATATCTGAATAGGGGAGTTATAATTTTTACGCCCTATAAATTAAAAATACAGTGAATCCTAAAAGAAATACAATGGCTAATAAGGATTGATAATTCAAAAATTGTACATTAAATTACTATGTGACTTTTTCATTCATCAAATTTAAAAAAGAAAATAAATAATAAACTGGCAAATACTTCTAAAATGCTAAAAATTGAAGAAAAGGACAATCATATACTCGGAGAATGTAAATTGGTAGAAAGCTCTGGTAGGCAATTTGTAATACACATCAAAAGCTTCTAAAATGTCTATATCTAACTCCAAAAATTTATTATAAGTAAATGAGAATGTGCACAAAGATTTAGAGCTAGTGATTTACCTCTCTAATAGTACCTTGGGAAATGGGATCCACATTTCCTCTTTCCTAACTTTAATAACTTCGTCTTCCAATATTATTTTATTTATTTCATTTGCTTTGCTTTAAATTCTAACTTCCCCATCAAAAAGTGGATTGGCAATACAGCCCTAATTTATGAATGCATTTTTTGATGACTTTTGATCATATACCCCGACTGTGATTAGCCTGAGCTTAACAGAAAGTCTCTGAGACCCTTCCACTATAATAGTATGGCTAAATGAGAAGCAAATCAGTTTAGGTACAAGGACTTAAATAAGTAAATTAAATAAAAGAAGATCTAAGAGAATCCAAGATGGTGGTGTAGATAAACACCTAAACTGCAGCCTCGCACAACAATTTCAAAACTACAACTAAAAGACAAAATGTCTATCACCCAGAACCACGGGAAAGCTGGCTGAGTGGAAGTTCTACAACTAGAAGGAAAGAGAAAAGAGCACTGAGACGTGCACAAGTGCTGAAAAGCTGAGGTACGGAGGCGAGTGATCCGGGCTGGCGGCAGGTGTTGCTTTTTTCAACCCAAAGGGAGACAAGCCCCCGATTACTCTGAAATACAGTTTCTGGGGAGACGCGGTGGACCCAAACTCCTACGGGGAGAAGCTGGACTGTCTGCCATTGGGTCGGAAAGTGAGTGGGGCTTGCTTGCAGAGCTGCGCGCAAGAATAATTGTTTACCATTCTGGGGCACGGGATGCAGTCGGAGACACAGAGCCGGTTAACTAGCAGCCATTGCTGTTTGCCACGCCCTAGCCTAGTGACGCCCTGAGACCCCGCCCCACACAACCTACAAATCCACCCAAGCTCCAAACAGCAGCTTCAGCATAAGAAAGGCCTGCCCTATTGCAGCTTAACCTAGCAAACTTGCAGCCTGGGTCAGACAGCTCCAAAACCTCCAAACCCCAAGCAAAGAGGAGAAAACTGTAGCTCTCGCTGTAGCTCCTGCTGGGTGGACTCAGACAACAGCTGACCTGCACCCCGTTGGAGATCCAGAAGCCAGTATACCTAGTGGTCAGTGTGAGAAACAAGATTTCAACTCCTCACATCCATAAGTGACACATTCAAGAGGCAGACTCAGTGAGCACTAAAGCCCCACTGAAACAAGTCCTGCACCATAAGCGTGTCTCCAGCACAGCAGTTCTTCCATTATAGACACAGTGAGTCCTCACAGCCAATTGGCCTGGAGGTCAATTCCTCCCAGCGTACCAACGGCAATTAAGGCTTAACTACACCAAGACTGTGCACTCAGCCCACAAAGGGGTGTACCAAGAGCGTCCACATCAGGTGATTGGGGAGGCTGAGCTACTGCCCCCTATAGGTCACCTACCACACAAAGCCACTCCATCAACACAGGGAAGCAGCCAAAATGCGGAAACAAAGGCACATGTCACAAATGAAAGAAACAGAGGAAAGCAAACTACGGGACGACATAGAGTTCAGAACCACATGTATAAGGTTACTCAAGAATCTTCTAAAAACCACTGAGAAACTTGATGACACTTCTGAGGAGCTTAGTGAGACCTTCAAGGACCTTAATGAGAATGCCAAAAAAATGGAAAAGGACCAGTCAGAAATGAAGCATACACTGTCTAAAATAAAGAATATACAGAAACTCAACTGTAGATCAACGTACCCCAAGAATCAAACCAAAGATCTGAAATATGAGGAAACAAAAAACACCCAACCAGAAAAACAAAAAGAAAAAAGAATCCAAAAATATGAAGATAGTGTAATAGCCTCTGGGACAACTTTAAGCATACCAACATCCGAATTTTTGGGGTGCCAGAAGAAGAGAGAGAGCAAAATACTGAAAACCTATTAGAAGAAATAATGACAGAAAACTTTCACTACCTGGTGAAAGAAATAGACTTACAAGTTCAGGAAGCGCACAGAACCCCATACAAGAGGAATCCAAAGAGGACCACACCAAGACACATCATAATTAAAATGCCAAGGGCAAAAGACAAAGAGAGAATCTTGAAAGCAGCAAGAGAAAAACGGTTAGTTACCTACAAGGGAGTACCCATACGACTGTGAGCTGATTTCTCAGCAGAAACTATGCAGGCCAGAAGGGAGTGGCAAGAAATATTCAAAGTGATGAACAGCAAGAACCTACAACCAAGATTACTCTACCCAGAAAAGCTATCATTCAGAGTTGAAGGTCAAATAAAGAGCTTCACAGACAAGAAAAAGCTAAAGGAGTTCATCGCCACCAAACCAGGATTACATAAAATGCTGAAGGGTATTCTTTAAGAAGAGGAAGAAGAAAAAGGTAAAGATAAAAATTATGAACAACAAAATGACATCAAATACATACCTACCAACATGTGAATCTAAAAATCAAGTAAATAAAAAACCTAAAGAACAGAATGGACTGGTGAATATAATAGAATCAGGGACATAGAAAGGGAGTCGACTGACAATTCTCAGGGGGAAGCGGGTGTGAGTGGTGCGGGAAGAGATTGGACAAAAATCTTACTCCTATGGATGAAGACTATGGCAGGGGGTAAGGGCATGGGGTAGGGTGGGGTGGGGAATCAGGTAGAGGGGAGCTATAGGGGGAAAACAAAAAGAGGAACACCTGTAATCTGAACAATAAAGATTTATTTTAAAAAAAAAAGATGATCTAAGATATGGCTAGCTGACTTACAGAGAAACCTAGAAATAACTGTAAACCAAACTAGAAGCGTAATTTATTATTTTCCCTCTAGAGAGATCTACAATCATGTGCTCATATAGATTTATAAGCCCTTATTCAGAAATCCTTGAGAAAAAAAAAAATTTTTCAGAATTCAATTTCGTTTTTCAAATTCAAAAAGGTAAGTTGGTACTGAAAAGCATCCCTTAATAAAACATTAATATATCAGCAGCAAAACTTATGAACATTTAGATTGTATGGAACACATCAAATTATAAACAGCCTCAGGTGAAGTTCAGATCACTTATGAAAACACTTTTCAGAGTTTTTTTTATTATGAATAACTATAATAGGGTATTTCTTTCTTAATAAAATATATACCTTGGAAGAGGGCATTTACCACTTAATCTTTCATCCTCTATATAGCGATGTAGTACATCTTGAGACCTCTTTAAAAGTACTGAGAGTGCCATTCGTGAGATGTAACCTTCTTGAGGTGTTGTGACTTTATTACTGAAGGAAAACTGGAGCAATGTTTCAAAACACATTTTAGAAAATTCTTCTCTCAAACGAATATCAATCTCTGCTTCTGTAAAATAAATTTTGATGGTCAATAAAAGGTTAAATTAATACAACTCTTAGCAAATTTATATATATGATTTTCCCCCTGAATGTGAGAGGCACATAGATTGGTTGCCTCCTGCACATGCCCCAAGTGGGCCAGGGGAGCAAACCCACATACCCTTGACTGGGAATCAAACCTGAGATCCTTCGGTGCTTGGGCCGATGCTCTAACCACTGAATACATCGGCCCAGGCTCCAATGTGTCATTTTCATACAACTCTTTTAGGTGGAACTTTTTTCTTTTCTTTCTGAAATCCTTTAGGAACTTCTCTTTATCCCCAAATGTTCTGATATTTCATGATAACATACTTTATTGTGGGTTCTTTTTCTTTCACTGTTCTGGGTCCTGAATGACCATTTTTAATCTGGAGATTTATTTCAAGTTGTTTCTTTGAGCATTTTCTTTCCTTGCTTTTCTCGACTCTCTTTATGGAAGACCTATTGTCAGATGTTAGACCTCTTTATTATTTATTTCTTCTCGTATTTTCTTCTTTTTTGTTTTTGCTATACTTTTTAGGTTACTTCATTAACGCTTTTTATTTTCTCTCATTAATGCTTTCTTCCAACCCTTCACTGAACTTGTTATTTCAGTCACCACATTTTAGTTTCTATGGCCTCTTTTAACGTTCTAATTGTTCCCTTTTAATAACATTTTTCTTGTTTCATGAATGTAAAAGTATCTCTTAGAGCATCCTAATTACAATAATTGTGCTTTTCTTTTTAAAAATGTTTTCTATGACTCCGCATTACTACCTCTTTCCTCCCAGTTTCTTTTGCCCCTCTTCATTTGTTTTGGTCTTTCTCTTTCATGTTGAAGAATTTCCTCAAATGTCTGTGAGCTTTGGCTGTCAGATCGTACTTAAGAGAGGAGACCAAAAACGATGACTGGATCCTCTGTGCTTACAGATTGGTCTTGTTTAGCAAGAAAGATCAGTATGTGTATGTTTAAGGAATACTCAAGGGCAAAGTTAAGAAGTCTGTTTCCTATGGCAGTCATTGGAAGAATGTCCATGCACCTTATCAGATACATTTAATAGTATAAATGGACCCAATTGGTATGGCTCAGTGGTTGAGCTTCAACCCATAAACTAGAAGGTCACAGTTCAATTCCCGGTCAGGGCACATGCCTGGGTTGCAGGCTCAACCCCCAGTAGGGGGTGTGCAGGAGGCAGCCGATCAATGATTTTCTCTCATCACTGATGTTTTATCTCGCTCTCCCTTTCCCTTCCTTTCTCTCTGAAATCAATAAAAATAGAAAAGAATTTTTAAAAATAGTATAAATGGCAAGAGATAGCATGAGAAAACTACTAAAAAAAGCATACATTGTAACTCAGTAGATCATATTTAGCCTAGAATACTTGCATCTAATAATTATAAATATTGTTCTTAATATGTATTTTGTAAAAATGTATCTACAATTTTTACGCACTCAATAATAAAAGTGATCACATTAAGATAAATGGACTTTAAAATTTTTTCTTTCAGGTTCTCATGTGTATTAAATCTGCACTTTACCAGATCAGTTTTAAAAACTGTCTGGGCTAGAAAAAAAAAGAACTAGTTTGTGAAGTAAGCAACATGAGAGACATCTAGTGGTCAAGCTACACACATATATGCTCTTTAAAGTGTTCAGCTTAGTAGAAGTTAGTCATGGCTCTGGTAAATTCTGGGGATTAAGGATAGATATTCATGGCACATTTTTACTATTTTTTAATCATCACACAGAAAAATCACATTATGATGCCACTGTTACATTTAACATTTAAGCACAGGTTTAGAAAAGAGAAATAACAACAAAAGGCAACGTATATATCATCTCCCAGTAAGGCAGCATGATATAATCAAAAGGAGCATGTAGTTCTTTTTAAGGATAAATTTTGGCCACCAGCCTTAAGATTGTGGGCAATTTTTTTCAAGCTTTTTAAACCCATTTCCCTTTCTATAATATGATGGAACTTGTCCTCACAAAAATACTGTGAGAAATGGGATTAATGTTCTGACATAAAACCCCACACATAGTAAGTAGTATTCACTAAATGTTAGTTTCTTTAATGTCAAGGTATCTATCTTTTTAATGGACTAACTCTGAAATTTATAGTCCAGAGAGGTTGGTATTAATATCTTCATTTTACAGATGACAAAACTCAAACTTAGAAAAGTTAGCCAACTACTAAGTGGCAGAATATACACTTACTACCTCCCAATAATCCATGACTTCACAAAACTGGAAACGTGTCGGCCTGCAAGACTTAAGTGGATTCCTTAAGTGTTTTGCAATTAATTCATTACATATAATTCACAGAATATTTACCACATTTTCCCCTCGTAAAGCTTAAAGCTCTAAATCACATTCATAAAAATTACCTTACCCATTTACATTTACCACAATCATAGGAGTAAACATTTTTACATTAAGCTTCTTCAAAAATACTTCAATACTAATTAACATTTTTTAAAAATAACTGAAATAACATACCTGTAAATGAAGATGACTGAGAATGTATTGAGCCCTTATTAAGCATGGTCATTATCTGACCAACAAATTCCTTAGGAATAAAATTGGCATAAGGTAGTATCTCAGTGCTGATAAGCTGAACTACCTGAAACAATAGAGGCAAATTCAAATGCATTTTTTTTTCTTGAAGAAGACAGGCTCAAATAACAATTTGTAATGTAAGATTTAAATTTTATGTAAAAAAAAATCACTTAAAGAATCTCCTTTAATAGAAGTACACAAACATTTTAAGGTTAATATAGAGGATGATTAGTCAGCTTCTCCCCATCTTAGTAAATAACTTTATCACAAAGTAGTCAATACTATAAACTGTTTAAAATATATAAATTGTTATGCAACAATTTTAGTGTTGATCTTATTTATAATATATCATGTACTATTTTTGCCTTTTGAAGAAATGTTTTTTAAAAAGTTTACAAGACTTTTAATATAGTAACTGGACAAAAGGCAGTATTTTGTATCTATATGATGATGCTTATGCTTTTTATGTACACTTTAAAGTATTTGATTTTATTTACTTAAAAGTTCCCTATCCTGCTTCAAGAATAAAACACACACACACACACATACACACACACACACACACACATCAAAAATCCACAACCAAAAACTACTACTTTAAATTCCATTTATATTCAACTATATTCTTTAAAACTCATTTCTTTGAAGAATGATAAAGGTCATCTATGGCTGGTTAAAAATGAGAGAAATCTAAGCAACTGATTGATCAATTTTAATTACAAACATCTGATTTGTTCATTAAACAGTAGAGTAAGCCTTAAAAAATGCTTGCTGACTAATGAATTTATTGAATGAACTGCTATTTAAAATTATTAAAGGGACACACCTAAGTATCTAGAAAACATACACTTAGTGCAAAGTTAACAAATATTAGAAAGTCATTTAAAATTTTTCAGTGCTTTAAAATTAACCTTTAATCTCTTTTGAGAGTTTTCATGCTTTTGTTTAACTTTAATCTATTACTTCACTTTATTTATTTATTTATTTTTAGCAATTTTATACTTTTAACATTTCTACAATGTGATTTTCACAAATGGTCACAGAAAAATGTTTTAAATAGCTTCCTCACCTCCACATCAATACATTCATTTCTTTGAAATTCTTGAATAGAAAGGTTATCCGGAGGTATGCTAAAAAAAAATAAATAAATAAAACACTCAATTTTTAAAGGTAAAATATTCCCTGAAAATACAAATGGAAAAATTTTACTTTCACCAAGGTTGGAACATTAAATGGTATTTAAAAGAACAGTATTTTTAATTTAAGTCATTAGTATAAATGACTAATTACAAACATGAAATTCCAGCAACAAAAAAATACTTGGCCCAATCCTGAACTAAATAAAATCTGTAGAACTACACTACTTTCAGTATTTGGATTGTAAAAACAAGGAAAAGTAAAGATATCATCTGTAGCTACAGCAAAAATTACCATTGTGACAATACTGGAATTTCCTTATATTGCCAATGATTTAAGAAAGCCTTGGTCAAGTTTTGAATTATTCACTGAGAGACTCTCCATTAATCATTAATTTATAACAAATTCAATATATTAAAGATCTTTACAATAAAGGATAGAGAACATCTGAAGAGGATTGATTCAGATTTTCTAAAGCAGAACATTATTCCAGCAAGATCAGAAGAAATGGGTAGTTCTGAGAGAACCAAGGTGAATTCTAGATCCTGTGGCTCTTATTAAGAATAAGCAGTAAAATGATATTAATCTTATGGAATAATAAAATATGAATTACTCAAAAACAGCTGAGAATAGGATGGTAATGATTATTACAATAATAACAGCTAAAACTAGGGAGCTCCCCACTGTACTAACAGCTTTATTTGTATTATCTATGTTCCCACAGTAACCACATGTAGTAATATTATCATGTAACTGACAGAAGAGGAAACTGAAGCTTAGAATGGTTAGTAATATGACCAAAAACACACTGTAAATAAAGGCCACAATTCAAACCTAGAGTTATTTGATGTTTGAGCCTAAATTCTTCTATTTTATAATATTTAAATGTAAAAACAGTATTACCATGTTTAGGTTTAGGGGTATAGTATATTATTTTGTATTTAGGGTTATTTTTGCTACATATAGTATTATTTGGTTTACCTTTTACAGGTATTGAAATACACACACCTAGCCCTAGCCGGTTGTGGTCAGTGGATAGAGCGTCGGCCTGTGGGCTGAATGTCCCAGGTTCAATTCCAGTCAAGGGCATATGCCCGGTTGCAGGCTCATTCAGTGTGGGGCATGCAGGAGGCAGCCAATCAATGATTCTCTTATCAATGATGTCTCTTTCTCTCTCCCCCTCCCTTCCTCTCTGAAATCAATAAAAATATATTTAAAATAATAATAATATAAAAAAGAACCAAACAGAAATTCTAGTGCTAAAGAACTCAATAAATAAGATGAAGAATGCATTAGAAAGCACTGGAAATAGAGCAGACCATATGGAAGAGAAAATTAGTGAGCTTGAAGAAATTTATAAATGATTCAGGTGGAAGAGGAAGAGAACCAAGATTTGTAAAAAATTAAGGACTCTACAAAAACTATCTGAGTCCATTAGAATGGTCAACATAGGATAATGGGTATCCCAGAAGGAGAAGTGAAGGAGAAAGGGAAAAGAGAGCCATTTAATAGATGAGAACTTAATCCTGGGGAAGGAACTGGACATACAAGCACAAGAAGCTAATAGAACATCTAATTATCTCAATGTAAAAGACCTTCTCCAAGACACGTTATATTAAAACTGTCTAAAATTCTTAAAGCATTCAGGGAAGAAAAGACAGTAACCTATAAAGTAGCCCCCTTCAGGCTATCATCATATTTCTCAGCAGAAACTTTACAGATCAGAGAATGGAAGAATGACATACTCAAAATAGTGAAAGATAAAAACTGCCAGACAATCATATATCCAGCCAAGTTATCTTTCAGATATGAAGGAGAAATGAGGACTTTCTCAGGCAAAAAAAAAAAAAAATACTGAAAGAGTTCACCACATTCTTGGCTTCTAAGAAATGTTGAAGAGAGCTGTTCTACTATAAATAAAAAAACAGAAGTATACAAAGCTTTGAGTAAGGTGATAGAATCAAAAAATTGCAACTCTATTACAGACTAGAGTGTCAGACAATTACAGCATCAAGGTAAAGGGGAAAAAAGGATTAAAGATAACAATAGCTACTTCAATTTGATAGTGAATATACATCATAAAAAGGGATAATTTGTGCAACAAAAACATAAAAGGAGGAGGAAAGGAACAAAACTTGTATAGGCAAATGAAGATAACAGGCTATTAGAAGAAAAATGACTCTTTTATCTATAAGGTGTTTTATATAAACTTCATGGTAACCACACACACAAAAAAAATCACACCATGATCAAGTGCAAGTTATTCCAAGAGAAGCAGGGATGGTTCAATATCTGCAAATCAATCAACATGATACACCACATTAACAAAATGAAGGATAAAAATCATATGATCATCTCATTAGATTTAGAAAAAGCATCTTACAATATTCAACATCCATTTATGAAAAAAAACTTTCAATAAAATAGCTGGGTATAGAAGTAAAGTACCTTACATAATAATAAAGGTTAGATATGGCAAACCTAGAGCTAACATTATAGCAGTGGTGAAAAACTGAAAGCTTTTTCTTTAAGATCAAGAACAGGACAAAGATACCCACTCTTGCCACTTTTGTTTTAAACAGTATTGAAAGGCCTAGCCAGCGCAATCCTATATAATAAAAGGCTAATATGCAAATTGTCCCCTAGACCGGGAGGTCAACCAGGGATCGGGGCTGGCTGGCCAACTGCCCACGGCCCTTCCCCCAAGCCAGCCACACCCCCGATTGGGGGGGCGGGCCATCCGGGCCTCACCTGTGCACAAATTTGTACTGGGCCTCTAGGTAGGCAATAAAAGAAATAAAAGGCATCCAAATTGGAAAAGAAAAAGTAAAACTATTTGTGGATGGCATGATTTTTATATATAGAAAATCCTAAAGACTACACCAAAAACTATTAAGAATAGTAAATAAATATAGTAAAGTTGTGTGGTATAAAATCAATATGTAAAAATCTGTTGTGTTTCTATACACTAACAAACTATCAGAAAGAGAAATCAAGAAAAGGATCTCATTTACAATTGCAGCAAAAAGAATAAAATACTGAAGAATATTATTTAACAAAGGAGGTGAAAGTCCTGTACCCTGAAAATAAAAGACATTACTGAAAAAAATTGAAGAAGACATAAAGAAATAGAAAGATATCCCATGCTCAGGAATTGGAAGAATTAACAATATTAAAATGTCCATATTACCCAAAACAATCTACAGACTCAATGAAATCCCTATCAAAATCTCCGTGGCATTTTTCGCAGATATAGAACAAAAAAAGCCTCAAATTTGTATGGAACCACAAAAGACTCTAAATAGGCAAAACAATCCTGAGTAAAGAGAAGTAAGCTAGAAGTATCCCTCTCCGATTTACAAACTAGTCTACAAAGCAACAGTAATCAAAAGAGCATGGTATTGACAGAAAAACAGACATATAGACCAATGGAACAGAATTGAGAGCCCAGAAATAAACACATATATACAGACAGTTAAATTACAATAATGGAGCTAAGAACATACAATGAAGAAAGGAAAGTTTCTTCATAAAATAGTGTTGGGAAGAATGAAACTGTCTTACATCATACACAAAAATTAACTCAAAATGGATGAAAGACTGATGTAAGACCTGAAACTATATGCTACATAGAAGACAACATAGGTGGTAAGCTCCTGGACATTAGTTAGCAACATTTTTGTGGATTTGACCTCAACAGCAAGGGTAACAATAACAAAAATCCTATCTAATAAAAGTAATATGCAAATTGACCGTGACTCCAACACACAAGATGGCTGCCCCCATGTGGACACAAGATGGCCACCACAAGATGGCCAGCATGGGAGGGCACTTGGGAGGGATCAGGCCAGCAGGGGAGGGCAGTTGGGAGGGACCAGGCCTGCAAGGGAGGGCAGTTGGGGGCAATCAAGCCTGCAGGGAAGGGCAGTTGGGGGGTGACTAGGCCTGCAGGGGAGGACAGTTAGGGGCAATCAGGCTGGCAGGGGAGTGGTTAGGGGGTGATCAGGCTGGCAGGCAGAAGCAGTTAGGGGCAATCAGGAAGGCAGGCAGGCAAGCAGTTGGGAGCCAAATGTCCTGGATTGTGAGAGGGATATCCGACTGCCTGTTTAGGCCCAATCCTACCAGTGGGATCAGGCCTAAACAGGCAATCGGACATCCCTTGAGGGGTCCCAGATTGGAGAGGATGCAGG
This sequence comes from Corynorhinus townsendii, assembly GCA_026230045.1. Lineage (NCBI taxonomy): Eukaryota > Metazoa > Chordata > Mammalia > Chiroptera > Vespertilionidae > Corynorhinus > Corynorhinus townsendii. The sequence goes on from JAPDVU010000003.1 coordinate 158,752,004, forward strand.
CTGGGCTGAGGGATACACACCCCCGTGCACAAATTTCATGCACCAGGCCTCCAGTAAACAAATAAAACTACAAACTAAAAGCCTCCGCACAACAAAGGAAAACATAAATAAAACAAAAAAGCAAACAACTGAATGGAAGAAGATACTTTCAAATGATATTTTCTGATAAAGGATTAATATGCAAAATATGTCATGAACTCAACAACAAAAAACCAAACTGATTAAAAAAGATAAGAAATAAGTGTTAGAGAGGAGGTGGGGAAAAGGGAATACTTACTAGTATACCCTGATACTGGGATTGTAAGTTGGTGCAATCACTATGGAAAACAGTATGGAGGTTCCTAAAAAAATTAGGAATAGAACTACCATGATTCAGCTATTCCACTTGTAGATATTTGTCTGAAGAATATTGCCCAGCTGGTGTGGCTCAGTGGTTGAACCAGGAGCTCACAGTTCAATTCCCAGTCAGGGCACATGCCTGAGTTGTGGGCTTGATCCCCAGTGTGGGGCGTGCAGAAGGTAGCCAATCAATGATTCTCTCTCATCATTGATGTTTCTATCTCTCTATCCCTCTCCCTTCCTCTCTGAAATCAATAAAAATATTAAAAATGATTATGAAAACACAAATTCAAAAATATATATGTAACCCCCATGTTTATTACAGCATTCTTTACCATAGCCCAGATATTTAAACAAACTGTTCATCAATGAATGACTAAAGATTTGGCACATGCACACGCGCATGCGCGCACACACACACACACCTGAATACTACGTGGCCATAAAAAAGATGAAATACTGCCTTTTATGACACAGATGGACTTGAGGGTATTATGCTAAGTAAAGTAAGTCAGATAGAAAATTGTATGATTTCACTCATATAGAATGTAAAGAAAAAAAAGAAACAAAAATAAAAATAAACTCAAAGATAAGGACAACAGATTGGTGGTTATCAGAGGGGAATGAAGGTGGAGTGGGGGCAAAATGGTTAATAAGGGTCAAATGTATACTGACAGGTGAAAACTACTTTTGGTGGTGAACATGTTATTTATAATGTATACAGATAATAAACTGTAATGTTGTACATCTGAAATTTATATAATGTTATAAACCAATGTTACTTCAATTTTTTAAAAAAAGCTTATTCATAGTTTAGTATTAGGGCAACATGCATACACAGACAGATAATTGGGAAAAAGGAAAAAATTTAAATTTATAAATCTACTCATCTATACTAATAAAGAGCTAATATGCTAATGGTCAGGACGCAGTAATAGGTAACGACCAGACCATTAGCATATTAGCTGGGGCATTGCTCCAGAAATGGGGTGGAAGCAGGGAGGCGCCCGAAGGAGGCGGGACCATCCTGTGCCGGGGAGGACAGGGGTGAGAGCCCATAGCACCCCCCCAACCAGTCCTTCGCCACCACAGCTTACACTCTGAGTGCCCCGTGGCCTACCTGCCAGGGGAAGGAGTGCAGCGCAGCAGGCGGGAGGCTTCCACACTCTCCTCTGGTGCCATGATGGGGCGGAGCCGCCGCCTTGCTACAGAGAGAGGGCGGAAGCAGGGAGGCACCGGGAGAAGGCAGGACCAGCCCAAGGCAACTCGAGGGACTGAGGGCGGGGCATGAAGTGACCAGAGGAGGCCAGAGGGTTTGGAGACTGGGCCAGGCATGCTAGAGCTCTGCATGGATAGGTTCGGGTGTCAAGGCAGGGCTGCAGGTGGGTGGGTGGCAGCACCATGCAATTTCGCACGCTGGGCTCCTAGTTTTATATAAATTAACATCGAGATTTGGGCAATGAAGTCCACAAGGAATTCAAATTTTCAGGGTTATTTTAAAGATAAAAACATAATTTGTTTACTGCAAATACAAAGAGTATGTTTGCATTGGTATCAATAAAATTTCTAGAAGTGAAAAATACATAAAAAAGCAAAACAAAGTCTGACCATTTTCAGAAACAGGAATTAGAATCACATGTCAGTTTGAATTCTCAAATATCAGAGAAGCTTTTACAGAGAAAAATGTAAGTTAACCCTTCTGCACTCGAAAACTTTTAATTGTTTAGTTAGTTAGTTAATCCTCACCTGAAAATATTTTTTTCATTGATTTTTAGAGAGGGGAGGAGAGAACAAGAGAACAAGAGCAAGAGCGAGAGACATTAATGTAAACAAGACTGGGACTAGGGATGGGGATCGAACCAGCAACCCAGGTATGTGCCCTTAACTGGCAATTGAACCTGAGACTCTTCAGTCCTAGGGATGATCCTCTAACCACTAAGAAAAACTGGGCAGGGCTTTTTTTTTTTTTAATTTTTCAATTAAAGTTGACCTTCAATATTATTTTATACTAGAGGCTCGGTTTGGCCTGGCCTGCAGTGATCAAGCCAAAACCGGCTCTCTGACATCCCCCGAGGGGTCCTGGATTGAGAGAGGGCGGTTCTCGGGTGACGCACCCCGGAATCGGGCTCCCTCCTCTCTGGTTCTGGGTGCGTCACCTGAGAACCACAGCTGCCTAGTCACCACAGCTCAGCAGCTCCTGTGTTGGGTGTCTGGCCCCTGGTGGTCATTGTGCATCATAGCTACCAGTCGGATGGTCAAACGGTCAGATGGTTGCTTAGGCTTTTATATATATAGATTAGTTTCAGGTGTATAGCATAGTGTTTAGACATTTATATATTTTATGAAGTGATCTCCCATAATTCTAGTATTACCCACCTGGCACTATATGTAGTTATTACAATATTATTAACTATATGCTTTTTTAAAAATATATTTTATTGATTTTTTTACAGAGAGGAAGGGAGAGGGATAGAGTTAGAAACATCAATGAGAGAGAAACATTGATCAGCTGCCTCTTGCACACCCCCTTCTGGGGATGTGCCTGTAACCAAGGTACATGCCCCTGACCGGAATCGAACCTGGGACCCTTCAGTCCGCAGGCCAACGGACCCTTCAGTCTGCAGGCCAACGCTTTATCCACTGAGTCAAACCGGTCAGGGCTAACTATATCCTCTTTACATCCCCATGACTATTTTGTAACTACCAATTTGTACTTAATCTCTTCACTTTTTTCACGCAGTTCCCTAACCCCAATGCCCATCTGGCAACCATCAGTTTGTTCTCTGTATCTATGAGCCTATTTCTGTTTATAACTATTTTTTTTTTACTAAATAACAACATTAAAAAAACATAATCTCTTCAGTTAAATCATTCTGTTGTGGCTTCATCTGATCATTAACAGTGTACTAATGTAGTTTTTTTCTCAAAGTATCTCAAATTCATAATTTAAATAATTACAAGCTAATAGTTTATATGGTTACATAACTGTGTATGCTATGTTTATCATTCTATAGGCCTTCAAAATGATTAAAGGATATAAAAATAGAAAATTTTTCATTGTCAGGGTTTCACTATCATAGTACAAAAGAAAATTAGATTGTAGAAAGAAAAAAAAAGGAAAATTACATGTAAAACTTAAGACTACCTGGCTATCACAGCTATTACAGATAAGTTCATTGATATTAAAATGTCATATTTTAGATCAGTGGTGCCCAAACAAACTTTCTATGAGGATGCAAATGTTCAATAATCTTCACTGACCAACATGGCAGCCACTGGTCACATATGGCAATAAGAATTTGAAACCTTGCTAGTGACTAAACTGAACTTTTAATTTTACTTAGTTAAAATTTTTAATTAATTACAGCTAGTGACTACTGCATTGGATAGTACAGCTCTACATGGAAAGCAGCAGATTCCTTACTCAAAATATTTAGTCTGTGTTCCAATTATCCCACTCTCAGTGAGGGGTCAAAAGAGCCTCCTTAACGTATGCCCTCAGTTGAATATCAGACAATGAAAATTCCATTTTTATTTGCCAAACCTAAACATCTTTTTAAAAAATCTTATTCACCTAATTTTTATTTCAGTATATTATTTTAACTGTTCTTTTTCTTATAAGCTATTGTTAATCTCTTAATGTGCCTAGTATATAAATTATACTCTATCATAGGTATAGATGTACAGGACAAAACATAGTATATAGGGTTGGTACTATCTGTGGTTTCAGGGAGTCTTGAAATGTACCCCCATGGATAAGGGGGGACTACTGTATTCATGTTTTTAATTGTTTGGGAACAGCCAAACCTAAATATATTAGAGAGCTGATCATTACTGCCATTGATCGTATTTATTCTGGTAAAACACTGGTTTTCTAAAATTACTTTCTTCATGTAATGCCAAATGGGCATGGTTTTAAAAAATGGACCTTCTTGGCTTCATCCAATAGACTAGAGGCCTGGTGCACAGATTCATGCACTGGTGGGGTCCCTTGGTCTGGCCTGCATCCTCTTGCAATATGGAACCCCTCGGAGGATGTCGGGACTGCTGGTTTCAGCCCGATCCCCGCAGGCAAGGCCAAGGGACCCCACCGGTATACAAATGTGAGCACCAGGCTGGTTTCGGCCCGATCCCCACAACCAGGCCGAAGAACCCCACCAGTGCACAAATCTGTGCACCAGACCTCTAATCCTATCTAATAAAGAGAGAATATGCAAATTGACCGTCACACTGCCACAAAGACAGCAGTGCCCATAGCCACAAGATGGCGGTACCCAGTCCCCTTAGCCATGCTAGAGTTCCCTAGTCCTTTCAGCCCCACCAGAGGTGGGAGGTGGGAGGTGGCAGGGGCGCGGTGCGGCCAGACCCGCCCTCAGGTGGGTCCAGCCGCTCCTTGTGCCTGCTGCCAGAGTCCCACAGTCCTTTCAGCCTAGCGGGAAGGCAGCAGGCACACGGTGCAGCCGGACCACCCTGAGCCCCCCAGCCACTCAAGGGCCAGCCCAAGGCACAGGCAAGCCTTGGATGGTGGCTGCCCTGCCAATGCCCAAGGCACAGGCAAGCCTCGGATGTCGGTTGCCCAACCACCTACGGCTGGCCTGAGGCGCAGGCAAGTCTCATATGTCGGCTGCCCAGATGACACCTGAGGCACTGGCAAGCCTTGGATGGCAGCTGCCCAGCTGATGCCTGAGGTGCAGGCAAGCTTCAGATGGCGGCTGCCCAGCTGCCCAGGGCCTCCTGAGGCTCAGGTAACCAGGGCTGGCTGAGGCTTGTGCTGCTGGCAGTGGCAGCAGCAGAGGTGTGATGGGGGCGTCGCCTTGCCCTGATCAATGGGTGGCCTCCCGCCCCTGAGGGCTCCCGGACTGTGAGAGGGGACAGGCCAGACTGAGGGACCCACCTTCAGTGCATGAATTTTCATGTACTGGGCCTCTAGTATGCATATAAGATCTTTGGTTAATCTCTTTCCACCCTCCCTCCTACTCCCTTCCCTCTGAGATTCATCAGTCTGTTTCATGTTTCCATGCCTGTGCGTTGAGCATCTAATCCCTGGTGGTCTTAAGCATCAAAGCTACTGGTCGAATGGTGCAACGGTCGGACAGTCACTTAAGCTTTTATATATATAGATTCCTATCTTACTACCAAAATCACTGTAAAGTACAAAATCTCCATTGCTCACAGATGATGTGCTAAATGGATAAATGCCTAATCCAGCTGTGTTTTGTGTAAGCTATGATTCTCAATAACCAATTACTTCGTTAATGAATAATTAGAAATACTGTTTTTAGAGCAATAAAAAGCATGGTATACACTTCTTGAAAGATTGTTCTAATTGCAAAAATAAATGAGCTGACCTTTTAGTAAAAAGAAAGTCTTCAAAAGTATTGGCTAGTTCTGGCCACATACTGTCAAATTTTCCAGAAGAAGCATGCTGCCGGGCAACAGGTAGCCCAATAGAAAGAACTTTGAGGAGAGAAGATACTGCCAGTTTCCATGTGCTTTCAGAAGGGCAGGAATACTTCAAACTGAGAGGAACCCTAAGGGTCTGTGAAAATACAGACAATTTAAGATAAGTATTCATTAAAATATATACATACAACTTTAATTATTTTTATAAAATTATAAGAAAAAAAATAATAGCATAGACATTTCATTTAAAGAAGGATGTTATTTTCCAGAAAGACCAACTCTCCGTTAGTTTTCAAATCCTACTGCCTCGAAAGATACTAGGTGTACCGGTTAATAATAGCGGATTTTGTAACCAAAGAAAACACAATAATTTCAAGAGAAACATCAAACATGCTTTATTCCCCCATCTTTCAGGTAATTTGTGGATACTGTCCCAATAGAACTTTTCTTGTTTTGAGGCAAACCATTCAGAGACTTAATTTTCCACTTCTTCATATGTTTTGAAGTGCTGCTCAGAAAGTGCATGTGCCATTGATTGGAACAAGTGGTAATCTGAAGGAGCAAGGTCTGGTGAATACAGCAGGTAGGTTAATACTTCCCAGGCAAGATCTTTTAACGTGTCTTTAACTGGTTTTGAAGTGTGTGATGGTGCGTCATCATGAAGCAAAATTACTTTGCTGTGTCTTCTGGCACATTCTGGTTGTTTTACGATCAACGCATGGTTCAAATTGATTATTTGTTGTTGGTAGCGATCAGTATTAACGGTTTCACCTGGTTTTAGAAACTCATAATACACCACACCTTCCTGATCCCACCAAACACAGAGCATTGTTTTATTTCCGAAGCGACTTGGCCTTGCAGTCCATGTTGATGGTTGACCTGGATCAACCCATGATTTTGTGCATTTGGGATTCTCAAAATAAATCCACTTTTCATTACCAGTCACAATTCGATGCCAAAAAGACTTGCTTTGATGCCGTTGAAGTAATATTTTACTGATGACTTTCAGTTTTCCATTTGTCTTTCGTTTCGTTTATGTGGCGCACCCATTTTCCTTCCTTTAAAATCTTTCCCATTGCTTATAAATGATCGGAAATTGTTTGCTGAGTAATGTTTAATCATTCTGCAAGTTGTTTTTGAGTTTGACATGCCTCTTCATCCAATAATGCTTGTAATTGTTGGTCTTCAAACTTTTTCGGTTGACCAGGACGTTCTTTGTCTTTCACATAGAAATCACCACTTTCAAAGTGTTTAAGCCAGCATTCACAAGTATCTTGAGATGGAGCAGGTTCACCATAAGCTTCCCAAAATATACGATAACTTTTAGCAGCACTTTTCTTCAAAATAATGAATTAAAACTTCCCGCAAATGCTCTTTTTTTGGCACGAAATTCGACATTTTTAAGTGTAAAAATATCTATAATGTTAACACCTTCAGCAAATTTGATATATGAAGTTTTGAAGCTTGTTGTCAATACAACAAAATAGCATACATAGCAAATCACATATATAACATATGTGTAACTCCATCTATTGAAAAAAATCTGCATTATTAAACGGTACACCTAGTATACTTTTAAATCCTATCTCCAGTGACCCTGAAATAGTAACACTTAAAAAAAAGTTTTTATTGATTTTGAGAGATAGGGGAAGGGTGAAGGAGAGAGCGATACAGAGGAAAAAACAAGAAATAAGCTTTTGAAGGAATGGGACACAGTCAAGAAGAGATGAATTTTTAAAATAATTGTCAACACCAGAAACTAACATAACATTGTATATCTATTCTAATTGAAAAGTAAAAATGACTGTTAAAATTATGCATGATCAATTGAATCAATGGGCTGAATTGTGAATTTCTCCCTGAATGCTCATCAACATCAAAGTATGAGGAGTATCATCCTAAGAAACAGGACCCTCAACTCATTGTCTTATGTGGCAAAATTTAGGAATTGCAAAAAATCTAATGCATATTCACTTAATAGTTTTCCTTTAAGTAACCTCATACTTTAGCCCTAGCCAGTTTGGCTCAGTGGATAGAGCGTCGGCCTGTGGACTCAAGGATCCCGGGTTCGATTCCAGTCAAGGGCATGTACTTTGGTTGCAGGCACATCCCCAGTAGGGGGTGTGCAGGAGGCAGCTGAATCGCTGTTTCTCTCTCATTGATGTTTCTAATTCTCTATCCCTCTCCCTTCCTCTCTGTAAAAAATCAATAAAATATATTTTTTAAAATAAATAAATAACCTCATACTTTAGATAAACAGATTTCTAAGTATTATCCATGAACATTGGAGAAAAGTCACTATAAGTAATAAAATGAATTATATTTTCAATATATGATAAAACATTATTATCTAAAGGGTTACTTCAACAATACTGTCATCATCAAATAAAAGTATAAACATTTTCTTAAAATGAAATACCTTAATGATATTCTGGAGTACTTTCTCATTCACCACTGCTTTGTGACAGGCTGTTTTTTGGTATAAATCCACAACTACTTCTAAAGACCTTTCAGCAAACGGTACATAATTCAAGGCCACCCATTCAGCCTAGAAAGTAATATTTTCACATGGAATTAAAAATAAATGAGATTAAATGAAATTGTATTGCTTTCAAACAGAAAGCTTCTTTGTCTTAAAAGTTCAGGCCTTGGTTTTATGTCAGATTATATTACATGCAAAGTTTTCAAAAAGATATGTACTTCATGAAATAATTTTCAGCTAGGCAAAAATCAAAATTATCGTGAAAAGCACATAGAGCATTCTATCAAGAACTGGAAAAGATGTACTTCGTTATCAATAGGTTAGGACAATTTTAGGAAATTTAACTCACCGGTGCAAATAGTTGGATCTATTGTGATTCCATTGTGTTGCAAGACAAATAGAATGAAAAGAGTTAATACACATTAAAACTACTTTTCGCACCATGTAAAATTATAATTCTTATGTTGTGTGAACAAAATCAGCATGTGCATGCATTCAGAAATTTACCTTTCTCCTAAGCCAAAACAGATTTAAAATTCGCCAATTATGGCTATAAAAATCTTTAATGTAAAATCCAACTAAATTTCACACCAGTAGTAGACTTCTTATTTAATCACACAGATATTTTCATTCTGCATTGTAGTTATCTATTTTAGGAAAGATTAGGCTTAAAGATTTAGAAGTCATTTTATAGTGGGCTGGGGCAGCCAAGAAAGGAACTTTGAAGAAGATGTATTACACAGTAACGTGAAAGGCCAAACTTCCTAGAGAACCATTTTGGAAATGAAAATCATAAGCAAGAAAAAAAGAAACACAGAAAATATTCTACAAATAGTATTTCTTTTAAGCTAAAACTGTTACCAGACATATGAGAGTTTACATGTGAATGAAAAATTTGAGGTAATCAGAATCCCTATTAAGTAGAACTGACTTGCACTTATAAGCCATAAAATCTTACATAGTAAATATAATTTAGAGTAAGTTACCTGATTATATTTTGCATTTGCTATGTGCTTTGTTTCCAGCTGTCCATACTGTGGAGGTTTACAGGAAAATTCTACAAATGCCAGTAACTGGTCAAATATAGCTGGATACATTATCTGCATGTTTTCTGGTCCTATACAGATGGCCTATAAAAACAAAATATGAACAGTAGAATGCATAATCTGAACTCTATTAAGTTCTTTACTGTTACATGCATTTGCTTAACCAAATAACCATAAAAACTGCCTATTTTATGTATCATACAATCTTTTATAAGCCCTGAAGGACATTTAAGCTACTTTATACTATTATTGAGTAAAGTATAGGCTAAATGTATGAATCAACTAAAAAAATTTTTTAAATAAAAAGTGTAATATTGCCCTGGCTGGGTTTCTCAGTGTGTTAGAGCATCTGCCCTCAGATCGAAGGGGTGTGGGTTCCATTGCCAGTCAAGGGCACATATCTCAGTTGCTGTCGATATCAGGCCCTGGTCAGGGCACACGTCGTAGGCAACCAATCGATGTGCCTGTCATGTTGATGCTTCTTTCTTTCTCTCCGCCCTCTCTCACACTTTCATTCTCTCTAAAAAAATCAATGGGAAAAATATCTTTGAGTGAAGATTTTTTTTTTTTTAAGTGTGATATTTTTTATTTAATAGATTGGATACAGGGCAAGCACTTAAAGAGAAATCCCAGGAAGTCCTGAGGTCCTACAATCTGATCATTTATTCAGTAGTACAGGCATCAGACCATTAAGAATGCTTCACTGACCAAGATGATAGTGACTGCTCTTTAAGTGATGAGATCAGTTCTTTGAAATGATAGCTGATTTTTGCACCTTGCCTGGTCCACTGACTTTAACAAGTAATCATGTGCATTATATAATTAGGAAAATAAACCATGAAAAATTGTTTCTAGTAGAAATCTATATATTAATTTTTAACAGTCATATATATTTAATAATGTCCAATATATCTGAATAGACTTGATTTTAAAAATTAAAATATTTTAATATAATTAAACTTATTGCTACAAATAATTTTATAAAACAGAATAAAATGCCCATCTTATCATTGCAGATTTTTAAAAATATATATATTTTATTGGTTTTTTACAGAGAGGAAGGGAGAGGGATAGAGTTAGAAACATCGATGAAAGAGAAACAGCTATCAGCTGCCTCCTGCACACCACCTACTGGGGATGTGCCCGCAACCCAGGTACATGCCCTTGACTGGAATTGAACCTGGGACCTCTCAGTCCGCAGGCTGACGCTCTATCCACTGAGCCAAACTGGTTAGGCTAGCATTGCAGATTTTAATTACCAATTCAAGTATGTCAAAAGTACTTAAATAAATCTTGTCTTTTTATTTTTTTCTAGCCACAAATGTGTATTTTCCTCTCACCCTTTCATATTTCCCTGTTTTTATTTATCTCTGTGAGAACAAATATTTAATGATATTACTTACAGAATGTCTAAAATATATCTGTGCTCTACAAAACAAAAAAACATGATCACTCTACACTTCGGCTACCCTCAAAATACTAAGTCAAAATTCACAGCATTGAAAATTTTAAGGAATCTCTTCAAAAAGTTATTTACATTTATATATAGTTTTGTAATCTGTGGCTTTTGAACTGTCATACAATAGATTAGTTTCATTTTCTTTCAGAGAAGATATAGCCATTTAGCTGTAACTGAAAGTTTAGATATAACTGTCCTAAGATAGAAAGTGGATAAACAAAGTGCTGCCCATAACTAAGTTAGATGTTTTATAATTACAATGTGAAAAAATAACACCATGTCTCAATATTTAGCTATTTTTGCCAGAAATAGTGAATGAAGAACCTGAATGATAAAAAAAAAATTCTCTCTAGCCCTGGGCGGTGTGGCTCAATTTGGTTGGAATGTCATTTCCTTTATTAAAAGGTGGCAGGTTCAATTCCAGGTCAGGGCACATAACTGGGTTGTGGGTTCAATCCCTGGTCTAGGCAGGAGGCAAATGATCGATGTTTCTCACATAGATATCTCTGTCTGTCTGTCCGTCTCTGTCTCTCCTCCTTCCTCTCTCTAAATTCAAAAAGTATATCTTCAGGTGAGGAAAAAAAAATTCTCCCTACTAATTACTTCTAATAGTTTCAACTTCTTCATTAACGTTTTGCTAAGTCTTAACTCTTAGAAGTAAACAAGTAGTAATTACTATGGAAAAGAGACAATTATCCTAAGTGAATTATTTTCAATAACTAAAAAGAAAAAAGAAATAAAAAAAAGCCTGTGTTGATAAGTTAGTAAACTTAGTATCAGAATTTCTCTGGAAATATCTTAGCACCAAATAATGATTTTGACTATGTGCTGGGATTTTCTGTATTCCTTTATAAAAATAAAACATAAGTAGTGTTATAGTAGGTTATAAAGCTATTCTGGAACCTTAAAGTGTATAATATAGAGTCAACTTTTTTTTTTTAACAACAAACTCCATATAAGAAAAAATTATTGGCTTTTTTTCTTCTTTAGTATTCTGAAATTAATATATCACAAAAACCTATAATAAAACTTGATAACAGATTTTAGTCCCAAAACTGAGAATCAATAAGCGATCTGAAGAATATTTCCTATTAGTTCTTAAAATCTGTATATGTGAAAACAACAACAAAAACTGGACATCCAACCTCCGGTACAGTTCAAGGTTTCTCTCATTAAGTAATCTATAATAATTCATTCAGTACCTACCATGTTCTAAGGCCTTTGCTAGAGAAACCGATGATGAAGATAGTAACAGCTAAACTAACAATTGCTGAATGTTTAACTGTGCCAGGCACTAAATATCTTACAAATATTATCCCATTTAATAGGGAAAAAAGTTATAGATTATTTTCATTTTATAGATGAGGTATCTGTAGTATAGAGAAAGTCAGAAACTTGCCCCTGTAAGAAGACATGGTTTCACTTGAACAACTCCAAAGGCACCATTTCACATACAATGCGATGATGTTTCCTGGAGTACCACTCCAGCAATTGTGATGATGGAGGCAGATAGGGTATCTAGCCATCTGACTTTAGGAAGTTTAGCAATAAATGAGACAGATGCAGTCTCCTGATCTCAGAACTTAATAAAAGCAGATAATCAAATTCTCAGGTCCCTCATGTATGCCAAAATGTCTTGACAAAAAAAATCAATTAGCATACGTAACTAAGACAATTTAGTTGGGAACTAGTGATTTGAGAACCAAGAGAAGACTGTGACCCTGAATATAAGGCTAAAGAAATAAAAAAAGGGTTTTTCTGCCCTGGCTGGTGTGGCTCAGTTTGTTGGGCATCATCCTGAGCACAGAAGGGTTTGCATGTTCCATTCCCGGTCAGGGCACATGCCTGGGTTGCAGGCTTGATCCCCAGTTGGGGGCATGCAGGAGGCAGCCAATCAATGTTCCCCTCTCACATCGATGTTTCTCTCTCCCTCTCCTTTCCTGTCTCTCTAAAAATCAATTTAAAAAATCTTTTTAAAAATATAAGTTTTCCCTTTAGGAAAGAAAATAGTTTTTAATCAATAAAATGTTTTGCTGAATAGTTTATTAGGATAAAATCCCAAAGCAAAAACTTGCCAAAACCCATGGAGGAAAATATAAAAACATTCTCACAGATCATGAAATATGTAAATTTTTCTCAGGAAATATTAAAGACTTCCATATTATATTATTTTCAAGTAATGGATACAATAAAAATGAACAATGCAAAATATCAATTGATATAAATGAACAATATAAAGCTTCTTAAGTTTCAGGTTGAAGGTATATGTTGTTTTCTAGTAACTGGGATGAATCATTCCACTTATTGTCTTACTGCTAAAGCAGAGGGTGTTTTTGTTTTGTTGCAATGATATACTTTTTCTCTTGAAGAGAGTTTTTGGCATTTGTTGTTTCTTCTTTATTTTTATCCTCTACACATATATAAAAGTTTGAATCAAACATCTGAATGAGAGTTGTAAATTATAGGCATCCCACAAGGCCTGTGGCTTTTCTTTTCTTTTTTGATAAAATAACTTTTTCATTCCCTCTAGGGCAGTCTATAAGTGATTTCTGAGCATGATCAATCAAGGGGGGGGGAGTAATTACTGAGAACCTACACCCCCCCACACAATTAAAAACAGCTATTTTTATTTCAATTGTGGAAAACTAATATTACTACAATAAATTTTTTTAATGCCAGATTCTCTTAAATTTTAAGTTTCTACACAATTTGTTTCTCTGTATAATAGGATTAAACAGATAAAGAATTACTGCTCAGCTAGACTTCCTCCAGAAGCAAGTAAGAGGTATTGCCATATAGCAGAAACCACCATTCTTCATGTGAAAATGTTCATCATTCCAGTTGGATGTGTCCAATCAGTTAAATGGAAAACATGATTTACAGTACACAAATGGTTACTGATCACACATGTATAATCAGGTTCTAGTTCCATTCTAATCTATATATATAAAAGGCTAAGTGACTGTCTGACTGGTAGCTATGACACACAATAACCACCAGAGGGCAGACACTCTGACTGGTAGCTATGACACACACTGACCACCAAGGGGCAAGCACTCAACACAGGAGCTGCCAAGCTGTGGTGACTTGGCAGCAGTGGTTCTTGAGTGACGCGCCCCGGAACCAGAGAGGAGGGAGCCTGATTCCAGGGTGCATCCATCACCTAAGAACTGCCCTCTCGCAATCTGGGATCCCTTGGGGGATGTCAGAGAGTTGGTTTCGGCCCAATCCACGCAGGCCAGGCCAAGGGACCCCACCTGCCAGAGGGACCCCGCTCACTCCGCAGATGCCCTTCAAGCCGCAGCACTGCCCCAGGTGCAGCCAGCCCAGGTGCAGCTGGCCAGGGAGGGACCACGAGAGGTTGGCTCCAGGGTGTGTCCGGACTGTCTCACCCAGTCCCGCCCCACCAGCCACCTTCTAATTAATTTCCTTTCAATGTGCATGAATCCTTGCACGTGGGCACTAGTATTGTTAGAATGTCATAGCTACTATACTGGAATTGCTATCTCTTTAGTTTGCATTTTATTCTTCAGTATTTTGGTTGTGAATTACACTAACAATTACCTTAAAGTTTAAAGATTTATTTTATTTTGATCTAGTATTGCTTGCTAATTGGAATTTATTCAATGATATTTAGGTCTGTCTGTTTTAATAATTTTTTGCAGTAATAAAACCCACATAGGTAAAAATATAACTTTCTAAAATTTCTGTGAAATACTTTATAAATTTATCCTTACTTTTTTAAAAAAATAAGCTTCCAACAATTCCAGAGCTAGATTTAATTGCAGATAAAAAAATATATGTAATCCCATTGCTTATTAATTTTCTAATTACTTAAGTACCAGACAAAAGCTGTAATCCCAGAAAGTATTATCCTCTTATAAAGAGGTATATGAACAAACCAAAAATGCTGGTGAATAGAAACAATATGCAGGCAGTTTCTTAACGACTCTCAAAACAAACCTGAATTACCAGAAAACGACCCATTTTTAAAATAACTAGATCTGTACAATCCTGAACTTATTATCCCAAATTATATATACATAACAATCTTAACGATCCAGAATTATCAAAAAATACATAGCAAAGTAAAAAAATATGCATTTTTGCTTAGACAGCCATTAAAATTCTATTACCTTTTGGAGAACATCTAAAGCTGTAAGTACAGCTTCCTGTAAACTTGTCAAAACTGCTTCAGTATAAGATGGAAGAATGAAAGGAGATGCATCTGAACTTATTGGGACTGAAACAGCACTGTGCAATATGACCCCTAATTTTTGCAAGTCATCCATGTTGAAACCAGTTTTTATGTGTTGGTAGAGAGCTGGAAATATCTGAATTAAAGCTGTAAGAAAAGGCTGGCTGGGAATAAAAGTCAGTTTATCAAAAGTAATAGGAGGCTTAGTGCTTTCAGATCCAATTCTATACCAGGTATTCCATGCAGCCCACCAGAGATTCAAATCTTCAAGCTCATCAGTAATTATGGGTGGCTCAGAGCTACTATATCTTCCAAGTCTTTCTCCAATGGAATCTGTTCTTACAAATGGCCTGCTCAGGGCAGGGCCTGATATTGACCCTAGAAGGACAGACACAGGTACATTAACTGCAGGTGGTGTCTCAGGCTTATCTGAGTCTCTGACAGGGGACACAATCTGTAAAATTTCCTGGAAGCTTTTCAGTGCAGCCAGAGATACTTCATTGTTTTTGCTGAGTGCTGCTGATTGTATATGGTCAAGAAGAACATCCCATGCTCTTGAAAAGTCTCCTATATTAAGAAGCGAAAAAATATATATCACCATAAAAGTGAACAAATGTTCTCTACTAGACACTTTAGAATCTATTTGCTTTATTTTCCTGCTTAAATTCCTATGGAACTGGAAAAAAACTGCTTAGGTACAAAGGTTATTAACGATGTGAATTAAAACCATTACAACCTGAAAATCCAGTAAATTATTTTTCAGATACAGGAACAAAGGGCACCAAGAAGAGATTAGATAATGGGTATATCAAATAATGTTTTGGTCTTAAAAACAAAACTCTATAAATGTAAGTATACATGTTTATACTATATCCTAGTACTTTTGCCAAAGGAGAAAAGAAAAAAACTTAAGAGGGTAAAAACAAAAGCTGTTTAGTAACATCTTCAGTCTATCTATCTGCCTTTATTAATGATTAAGATGTTATCATTCTTAAATATATTGGAAAAGTTACAAGCTATAACAGTATGAAACATTATTTTATAGGTCTAAATGTTTAAACTGTCATATTCCATTAAACTTTAATTTTCATATTTAAATAATTTATAGTTATACAACTTTTTTTAAAAAAGATTTTTTTCTTGATTTTGAGATAGAAAGGGAGAGTGAAAGAGACAGAAACACTGATGTAATAGTGAAACATCAATCGGCTGCCTCCTGCATGACCTCACCCCCCACAGGGATCAAGCCCACAACTGGGGTATGTGCCCTGACTGGAAATCAAACCAGCAACCTTTCAGTGTACAAGACGACGCCCAACCGAGCCACATTGGCCAGGGCAGTTGTATAACTTTCTTAAACATTTTTCACCCATAATAGTTAGTTACCAGGACAAAATGAATAGACTGTCCTTTCATAATGAGTATAAATTTGATTCCCTCACATGAAAATGAGTCAGCAAGGCATGAGCTGAATGGTAGTTGCTGGTTTCCACTGATCAATCTCTTGCTCTACTACTATGACCAACTAAACATATAATGAACCCAGGTGTAATTTGTTTCTATGAAGTCCAGCAAGAATGACCTTATTCTTAACAGCAATCTGGCCCAATGGTTGGTTAACAAATATTTTTACTTTAAGAGCTGCTTTGTTACTTACATACTTGCACTTAAATAATGCAAAAATCAGAGGAATTGACATTTTTCAAAGTAGGATAACATAAGTAGGTTATGGAACATACATAAATAATTGACTTGATTTTACTTATTTATTTAAAGTTATTTTTATTTAAAGTTATTTTTATTTAAAGTTATTTTTAAAAATGTTTTTCAATTACAGTTGACATTCAATATTATTTTATATTAGTTTCAGATGTATAGCATAATAGCTAGACACATATAATTTACAAAGAGATCCCCCCAATAATTCTAGCACCCACCTGGCACCATACTTGATTTTTTTTTTTTTTTTTTGAGGAAGCATTCAATTAACAGAAAAAGCTAGAAGCAGATCTGGTATGAAAAAATAAGTACCACTCTGTCTATATAGGACAAACACGTTACCAGTTTTGTGCCTCTTTTCTATTCTCTTTTTTTAACTTAAAAATTAAGGTATAATTTTCACATACAATAAAAAACAGATTTTTTTCAGTAAACTATTCAAAGAACTTTGACAAATTATGTTTAAAAACTATCAAAATAGCCCTAACCGGTTTGGCTCAGTGGATAGAGTGTCGGCTTGTGGACTGAAAGGTCCCAGGTTCGATTCTGTTCAAGGGCATGTACCTTGGTTGTGGGCACATCCCCAGTAGGAGGTGTGCAGGAGGCAGCTGATCGATGTTTCTATCTCATCGATGTTTCTAACTCTCTGTCCCTCTCCCTTCCTCTCTATAAAAAATTAATAAAGTATATATTAAAAAATAAATTAAAAAATGATCAAAATAGCTAAACAAAAGCAATTCATCTATTAATATACTCTATGTCTAGGAAAAAGTCCTTTTTCTAAAAGACTAGGATAATTATATATTGCATGTTTATGTTAAAAATATGAACTTCATTCTAAATAAAAAACATTTGTAATCTTCAAATTGTAAAAAATTATCAAAGCAAGACAAACTACTTAATGTCTTCATTTCTAAAAATATGAATCTAGGAGAAACCAAGATGGCGGCATAGGTAAAACACCTAAACTGCTGCCTCGCACAACAATATCAAAACTACAACTAAAAGACAAAACGAGCACCATCCAGAACCACAGGAAAGCTGGCTGAGTGGAAATTCTACAACTAGAAGAAAAGAGGAAAGCATGTTGAGATTCAGAGGAGCTACAAAAGGCTGAGGTACGGAGTCTCGCACGCAGAGAGGAAGGGTGGCTGTGTGCACAGCTGGCTGAGAGTGTGGCTGGCTTTCTAAAGCGGGAGGGACAGAGAAACTCCAGACTGCACTGAACTCCAGTCCCGGGCCAGATGCTGGGAAACCAGACTCATTTGGGGGGAATCTGGACTGTCAGGAAAAGAGAAAGCACACTGAGACTCGGGAACTGCGGAAGGCAGAGGTCTGGAGGCACGCATGCGCAGAGAGGACTGACTGCTGAATGCATGGGAGGCTGAGTGCTTGGCTGGCTTTCTAAAGTGGGAGGGAGACAGAAGCTTCCGACTGAGTTGAACTCCAGTTCGGGGCAAGTTTCTGGGAACCCCGACTCATTCGGGGAGAAACTGGACTGTCTGGCAGCGGGCAAAATTTGAGGGCGGCTTTCTCTCAGAGGTGCTTGCAGCGAATACCAAGGGGGACACTGAGACCCAGGGGCCTCATAGGGCAGGGCTGACGGGAAACCAAGGCTATCTGCTCTGCCCTGAAACTCCGCCCCATCCAAGCTGAGCACAGAGGCTTTTGCAATTTTGCAAGTCTTGTCTCATAAGAGTGTCTCCAGCATAGAAGTGTTCCCAGCATAGACACAGCTGATCCTCACAGCCAATTGGCCTGGAGGTCAATTCCTCCCAGTGATACCAACAACAATCAAGACTTAACTACAACAAGGCTGAGCACACAGTCCACAAAGGAGTGCACCAAGAGTGTCCACCTCAGGTAACTGAGGAGGCTGAGCCACTGGGCCCTATAGGACACCTACCACACAAAGCTACTCTACCAACTCAGGGAAGCAGCAAAAATGCGGAGACAAAGAAACAGATCACAAACCAAAGAAATGGAGCAAAACAAACGACTGGATATAGGGTTCAAAACCACGGTTATAAGGTTTTTCAAGAATTTCCTAGAAAAGGCCGATAAATTTAGCGAGACCCTCGAGGATATGAAAAAGAACCAACAAGAAATTAAACATACACTGACTGAAATAAAAAATATTATACAGAGATCCAACAGCAGACTAGAGGACCGCAAGAATCAAGTCAAAGAGTTGAAATATAAAGAAGCAAAAAACACTCAGCCGGAAAAGCAAAAAGCAAAAAGAATCCAAAAATTTGAAGATAGTGTAAGGAGCCTCTGGGACAACCTCAAGCGCATCAACATCCGAATTATGGGGGTGCCAGAAGAAGAGAGAGAGCAAGATACTGAAAACCTATTTGAAGAAATAATGACTGAAAACTTCCCCCACCTGGTGAAAGAAATAGACTTACAAGTCCAGGAAGCGCACAGAACCCCAAACAAAAGGAATCCAAAGAGGACCATACCAAGACACATCATAATTAAAATGCCAAGAGCAAAAGACAAAGAGAGATTATTAAAAGCAGCAAGACAAAAACAGTTAATTACCTACAAGGGAGCACCCATACAACTGTCAACTGATTTCTCAACAGAAACTATGCAGGCCAGATGGGAGTGGCAAGAAATATTCAAAGTGATGAATAGCAAGAACCTACAACCAAGATTACTCTACCCAGCAAAGCTATTATTCAGAATGGAAGGTCAGATAAAGAGCTTCACAGATAAGAAAAAGCTAAAGGAGTTCATCACCACCAAACCAGTATTATATGAAATGCTGAAAGGTATTCTTTAAGAAGAGGAAGAAGAAAAAGGTAAAGCTAAAAATTATGAACAACTAATACATGTCTATCAACAAGTGAATCTAAAAATCAAGTGAATTAAAAATCTGATGAACAGAATAAACTGGTGAATATAAGAGAATCAGGAGCATAGAAAGGGAGTGGACTGACAATTCTCGGGGGAAAAGGGGTATGGGAGGTGCAGGAAGAGACTGGACAAAAAGCGTACACCTATGGATGAGGACAGTGGGGGAGAGGTAAGGGCAGAGGGTGGGGTGGGAACTGGGTGGAGGGGAGCTATGGGGGGGAAAAAGAGGAACAATTGTAATAATCTGAACAATATTTATTAAATTAAAAAAATAAAATAAAAATCTAAATCTATATTAGTTATTAGCTTTTATAATAAAGTAACTATTATGGAGGTATTAAAAATGATGCTTATTTTTTCAAAACTCAGCAAATATACAGTTAAAACTGGTACATTTCATTGTACATATATTTTACATAAGTTTTCAATATATATATGTTAATCCTAAAATGCAAAATGAAGCACTATAGTTATTTTTGAAAAAAATAATGTGCATGAACACCACCACACAAAAAAGCCTACAGAAAAAGTAAATAGGCTTATGCTTCAACAGACACAGAAAAAAACAAAACAAATATAAAATAAAAAAAATAATAAAATATGTATAGCATGCTCAACTATGTACAAAAGTATTTCTGTTCACTTTTTATATCACCCCTATCACTCCCACCAAAATTGAAGTTACTATAGTCTACACTGGGGTTTTTCAATCTCAGTACTATGGACATTTTCTGTCAGATACTTCTTCGTTGTGCATCCGTTGCCTCTACACCCCAGATTCCAGCAGCACTTGTCCCTCACCAGTATATTTAAAAGACAACCAAAAATGTCTTCAGACATTGCCAAATGTCCTGGAGGGAAAAGGGGGAGGACAAAATTGGCCCTGGTTAAGAACTACTGATCTGCACCAACAGCTTCCTAACCTAACCAGTCTAATAGTGTCCTGCCTTCCTTCCCTGCTGCCATTTCATACCATCCACAGTGACCTTTTAAAACTGCATATCTGATCATGTTATAATAGGAATTAAAACCTTTTAGTAGTTTTTCACTGCTGTTGGATGAAGTTCCAACTTATGAACATGACCTCCAGAGTTTTGCGTGGTTTGGCCTTTCTCTACCTCTACAACTTCATCTGGAATCACACTTTCATTCCAAACCTTCAAACATGCTAAGGTCCTCAACATCTCCCACTCAATTTTCTTCTATCTCTTCTACATGTTCTCTCTGCCTATAAGGCCCTTCAACTTTCATTTTACCCTCACCTAATGAAATATCATATCCTTGAAATCTCAGATAAAATAATGCTTTTCTAGGGAAGACTATCTGGACCTCACTGGCCTGGTTAAATACCTATTATAATGCACCACTTCTTTGTAGCATTTATAATTGTAGCAATTTTGCATTTTTAATGTAGTTATACTTCTTCCTCATGCCCATGACAGCAAGGATGGTGTATTTATTGCTCATTATATTCCCTTGATGCTAGCTCATAGCAGGTAATACTTATTTTCTCAATGAAACCTGCTTATGCACAAACCACACATTAACACAAAGACTGGCAGTTAAGATTATTCTTGGGAAGTAGCATTGTATATGAATTTCAAAAAAAATCTTTTGTATTTTCCAAATTTTCTTTATCATGAATTATCTGTATCACCAGGGAAAGAAAAAAGAAATACACACACACACACACACACACACACCTAAAGGTTGCAGTAAATATCTTCTAGTGTTGAAGATTCTTGCTACTCCAGCCAATGTTAAAACCCATGTCTCAGCCCACTGCTTCTCTGCTGTATCCCTTGAATGATGAATGAGAATATTGCCACCTCCAGATTCAATCTTTTCTTTGTCTGCAGTGGTAGAAGACTCTCGAACTCGGTCCAATAGATGAAAGAGAACCTGAGTATTTATAAAAATACACATAAAAAGTATTGATAACATAGATTAGGAATTATTACAAAAATTATATCTGACAATCTAATCAATCCCTCTTTATTAGAAGAAATTGAACACTAGAAGTATTCTTATATAAGTCATGGAATATGAAAAATTAAAATTAATTAGATCATCTTAGACTGTTGGGTTGAAGTGTTAGTGGAGCATCTATGGGGTAATGTATAAAAAAAGAACAAAACTAATGAGGAGGGTACAGGCAAAAAAATATAATTATGGGAGACATTTAGATAGGAGCTTATAACTGATGCTTCAGGATTAGATGAAGATATGTGGGAAAATGAAACAGGAAATGGTTTCAGGACTTGGAAAATGTTTATATTTAAAGGGTAGATTCAGAGGAAGGAATAAGAAAATAAATTAAAATAAAAATTGAGTAGAGAACCAGAAGCATGCTATGAAACAAACTAAGAAAAGAAATTTCATGGAGAAACTAATCAACAAGGTTAAATGCTACAAAAAAAATGAGTAGGATAAGAAATGAGCATATGGCAAAAAACTTGGCAATTAGAAGACTACCTGTAGCCTGTGAAAAATTTCTGTAGTTCTCAAAATATGGTCTCAAAATCAGCAGCATTAGCATCACCCAGGAGCGTCATACATATGCAAATTCTCAGGCCCCAGGACAAGGGTAAAAAGTCAAACTCTAGAGCAGGGGTGGGGAAAGCCTGGACCATGGGCAGTATAAGGCCTGAGAAATCATTTGATCTGGCCCTGCCAAGGCAACAGAAGGTGGGAGTAGAAATTCAATAAATCTAGGCGCTTTTATTATAACAACATACATTTATACTAAATGAATTCTATCAAGCAAATGACATTATAAGTATCCAAATACCCCTTGGCAGAACAAAGGTTCCGCTCTTGAGGACAGAGTGGTGGCTCAGCAATCTATGCTTTAATAAGTCTTCCAGGTGATTCTGTTACTGGCTAAGGTTTAAGAGACTCTGAAGTAGAATGATCTGGAAATCAAATTACAAGGGATAAGGGAGTACAGGGAAGGTGAGGAAGAAATAAATCCCTGAGAATTAAGCAGCAAGATTAATAATGAAGCTGTTGAAAGGAAAATAGCTATCAGAGAAAATATCAGTTTGCTTTTAAAAACAGTAACAAAAACTTAAGCATGTTTCTGATCTGAGGAGCCAGGGGATAAAGTTGAGACAGAAGACACAAGGGCTTTTAGCTATTTTTATTAGGAAACGTACATTATTAATTTTTAGAGAAGACATTGAGTTCTCTTTATTAAGTTGAGAACATTGTTAAATACAGTTAAGGTTTACTATGCTGCCTATTGTCAAATTTACTGATCTAAAAAATTCACAAAAGCAGTGAAAGGATTATAAATAGAATTTTATTAAAATGAAACAGATGGAACAAAAAAGAAAAGCCTAGCTGTTGACTTCGTAAGAAAGTTTTTTAAAGGGGATAAAAAAGAAAACTATATTTAATGAACAAACGTAGAATTTACCAATTGAAGGTTACTTTTGTTTGATGATTCTGCAAGTAAATTTCAGTTGTTGATATTCTTTTATTCATAACATTTTCATTTGATTATATTTGAATTATGTGTAATGGTTTAGCAATTCCTATTTTTACCACTTGAGAAAATGGGAAAAAAGGGAAAGGCAAAGGCAGAAATCAGAGACAGAGATAAGAGATGAAGACAAAAAAGAGGTTTTAAATATTTAATCTGTTTTACGTAAAGTGCAATTTAAAACATGACAAAGCTAACCTTTTTGGTTTTGTCAAATGCACAGATGCATGGAGTCAAGACAGTCTCTTCAGTAAGTTGTGTTGGGAAAATTAGACAGATACATGCAAAACAATGAAACTAGACCACCACTTACACCATTCACAAAAATAAACTCAAAATGGATAAAGGACTTAAATGTAAGACGGGAAATCATAAAAATCTTTGAAGAATCCATAGGCAGCAAAATAGCAGACAGCCTGGCTGGCGTGGCTCAGTGCTTGAGCGTTGACCTATGAACCAGGAGGTCCCAGGTTCGATTCCTGGTCAGGGCAAATGCCTGGGTTGCAGGCTCAATCCCCAGCGTGGGGCGTGCAGGAGGTAGCCAATCAATGATTCTCTCTCATCATTAATGTTTCTATCTCCATCTCCCTCTCCCTTCCACTCTGAAATCAATAAAAATATTTTAAAAAATAGCAGACATATATTGTAGCAATATCTTTATAAATACAGCTCCTAAGACAATGGAAACTAATCAGAAAATAAACAAATGGGACTATATCAAAATAAAAAGCTTCTGCACAGCAAAAGAAAATATCAACAAAACTAAAAGAGAACTCACTGCAGGGGAGAACATATTTGCTATGTTATATCCCATAACGGTTTAATCTCCAAAATTTATAGGGAACTCATATAACTTAACAAAAGGAAAATAAACAATACAATCAAAAAATGGACAAAGGACATAGATAGACCCCTTTCCAAAGAAGACATATAGAAGGCCAAGAGACATATGAAAACATGATCAAAGTCACTAATCATCCAGAGATGCAAATATAAACAACAATGAGGTACCATCTCACACCTGTCAAAATGGATATCATCAACAAATCAAAAAATGACAAGTGCTGGCGAGGATGCGGAGAAAAAGGAACCCTTGTGCACTGCTGGTGGGAATGCAGACTGGTGCAGCCACTGTGGAGAATAGTATGGAGTTTCCTCAAAAAACTAAAAATGGAACTGCCATTTGACCCAGTGATCCCACTTCTAGGAATATATCCCAAGAAACTAGAAACACCAATCAGAAAGGATATATGCACCCCTATGTTCACAGCAGCACAATTTACAATAGCTAAGATTTGGAAACAGCCTAAGTGCCCATCAGCAGATGAATGAATAAGAAAACTGTGGTACATCTACACAATGGAATACTACACTGCTGTAAAAAAGAAAGAACTCTTACCATTCACGACAGCATGAATGGACCTGGAGAGCATTATGCTAAGCAAAATAAGCCAGTCAGAGAAAGAAAAATATCACATGATCTCACTCATTTGCAGAATATAATAACATAAACTGATGAACAAAAATAGATCCAAAGACAGAAAAGCATTGAACAGACCGTCAATCCTCAGAGGGAAGGCAGAGGTGGAGAGTGGGGAGGGCATTAAGAGATCACCCAAAGGACTTGTATACATGCATATAATCATAACCAATGGACACAGACTCTAGGGGGGTGAGGGCATGTGCTGAGGGGTGGGGATGGCCGGGGAGAGGTCAATGGGGAAAAAAGAGAAAGATGTAATACTTTAAACAATAAAGAATTAAATAAGGAATTAAATAAATAAATAAATAAATAAATAAGAGATGCTACCCAAATTAGATGAAACAAGGAATAGAAGATTAAACTTAAAGTGAAGGGATCTAATATAAGAACCAATTTTCCTTGCCTCTTCACTGAACTTCAAAAAAAAAAAAAAAAGTAAACAGGAATAATTGAAAAAGTATATGTGTGTTCCAATTAAAAGCTGATAACTCAAGCTAGTTTACAATACCTTCCAAATAACAGTGTGCCATGTTGAATGCTGTAATAAGGTCCCATGTGCACCAATTGTTGAAAACAGAGTCTGCCCTGCACTCTTCCTGACAGCAGGTCGGGGGTCCACACATAGTTCACCCAATTTCGCATAAAGACACAACCAAAGGCAATCAAATGGTGGTGCAGGGTGGAATGGCCGATTTAAAACCACTCCTTTCTCTTCTGCCTGCTTTTGCTGTGCTGCCTCTTCTTTATTTAATTCTTTTTCAATAATTTCCCCTCTTTGGAAAAAATAATCTGAAATATTCCACTAAAAAACAAAGTAGAAAATATCACTTTATGCATAGATTTTATTTTAAAGGCATATATAAATATGCAACCCATAGTTGTTTTACTTTTTAGAATAAAACTTCTAAAAATTACTTCAGAAATCTAGAAGAAGGGATTTAATGAAAACATCTCTTCCTCTGTCAAGTGTTTCTATCTGATTTCAGGAGAATATGGGGGAGAAATATTTTGATAACATTAATATTTTTAATAAATTTATTATGAACAATTTTAAGTGCACAGAAAAATAGGGAGAATATATCAATATGTTGATATACCGATCATCTAGATCTAACAATTATTAATATTTTATTTTTACTTTATACCTATTTTATAATCTCTACTAGAAAAAGGCTTTAAAAACATAACCCTAAAACCATTATCATACTAACAAAATTATTAACAATTCCTTAATATCATTGAATAATATTTTGTAACTTCATACAAGAGCAATTACTATTTCCAAACATATCTTATGACTTCATTCGCAACCACAGCAAGGTATGTAAATTAATGAGAATTATATCAATGGTAAAAATGTAGAGTCCAATATCTGTGAACATAAATATAAAATAAAGAAAGTAATATCTAGCAGAAATCAACACTGAATTAATCAACTACTCTTTGGGAACAATTATATACATACAGAACATACCTATGTTTTCCCCCATGATTATATTTTTAATAGTAAAATACTAAGTTATCTAGCTTGTGAGGGGTATTTAAATTTGACTTTTAAAATTCTGAGTTATAATATACATTTAAGAGTCTAAATAACTGCCTTTAAATAAATTTATATTGGTAACAGCTCTCTACATGTTTACTTTGTGTAATGTTTAACAATATCCTAACAGATTTTATTACTTTTATATTCAAAATAAGTAAAATGAGGCTCAGAAGATCAATAATTTAACAATTAACAAGGAGTAAACAGAATTAAAATATACGTCTATCAGTCTGGGCTCTTGAACTATCTTGTGCAATCTCCTTACAGCTAACAAAACAGTGTTGATAAGCTATAGGACTCCGTAAACGGTGAAGCCTTTTATGGAAGTTTTATTTACTAAATAAGTAGTATATAAAAATGTTGCTTCCAAAATAATAATCAATAAACCCTTACACAAGAATCAATTGACTCTTCCTCTTGTATGTACTATTACCAGTTTATTAAACCCTCTCAAGAAAACCATGTAAAAAAACAAATTTCAGCTCCATATGTCAAAATTATTCCAACTAGTTTGCTATTACTGAATTATTTAAATTGTGTCACTTAATCCTTTAAGCAAGATATGTTAGGTATCAGAGTCATTTACATGACTCCTATAGAGCCAAGTATTTGCTTACCATTCACTCTCTAGGTTATATTATTAAAAGGCAATGATACATACCAATAAACCTATTGAAGTTAAACTAATATTAAGTTCTTGATTATGAAGTCCAAAGCTACCTGCAACATCTACAACTATCTGCAGGCAAGTACAAGGCATTGTTGGTAGAAAATCTGTCACAACCAACTGAAGACACTGAAATGCAGTTCGTATCAAGGATTCTCTGAAAACACAAACGATAAGAAGTTTATACTCATGCATTTAAACAAAATGTAAGGGAAAATACATTTCTTATTTGGACCACACAAAATTTTATTTTAAAGTTTGAACAAGAAAATCTTTTCTAATATAGATAACCTAGTACTTCAACATTTTACAGAGATTTTAAAATGATATGCTTATTTAAAATAATTAACAAAAAACTTCACAGATACAGAAATAAAACAGTACACTAGCAAAAGGAAAGGAAAATAAGTATTAATGCCGTATTATTTTTTTGCACTAACTAGCCCAACAAAACTTATGACATTAAATGAGAAAGGAAATTGCCTAGAGCTAACCTCTTACCATTATATCCCCAATATCTAACATTATGCCTAGCACGTATAAATACACATAATGAAATACTCACTGAATGAAAATTAGTTCTTGATTCTTTTATATCTATACTATATCTTATTTTTAAATTCTACATCTATAAAAGAAAAGACTAATTTTGAATTTCATATAAAGAGAATACGAAGTATCTGATTTTTTAAGATAAATTCTGGTGGCAAAAAATAATGATGAAAATGAATTATAATAGCTAATACATTGAGTGTTTACTATGTCAGGCACTTTGTAAGAGTTTTACATGCATTAATTCATTTCATTCATATAACATTCTATTTTGTACCTACATTATAGGTTGGAAGAAGAAACTTCAGCTTCATTTAAGCTATAGCTGATATCTTTTCACTTTAATCATCTCCATATTTTATAGGATTTAAGGAAATTTATAACTACAAATAAATTTTTAAAATAAGATTTCCATAATACTCTCAAGCATCTCAATCATGTAAAACTCCTAAATTAGTCATCAAAAGAAGGTATTACAAATCCTACTGCAGAATTACATACAAATACATTCAAATTTCTGCTCTCTCCACTGCAATGTCCTACCTTAAATTATTTTTTAAATATATTTTATTGATTTTTTTTACAGAGAAGAAGGGAGAGAGATAGTTATAAACATCGATGAGAGAGAAACATCGATCAGCTGCCTCCAGCACGACCCCTACTGGGGATGTGCCCACAACCCAGGTACATGCCCTTGACTGGAATAGAACTTGGGACCTTTCAGTCCGCAGGCTGACGCTCTATCCACTGAGCCAACCCGGCTTCAGCTGTCCTACCTTAAATTAAACAAATCCATACATTTACTCTAAATGTGCTCTTTATTCTGTATTCCTTCTCTCTATGTATAAAAGCCTAAGCGACTGTTCGACTGTTCACTATAACGCACACTCACCACCAGGGGGCAGACTCAATGCAGGAGCTGCCCCTTGGTGGTCAGTGTGCTCCCAGAGCGGGAGTGCCGCTCAGCTGACCGACGGGCACCAGATGCTGGGCTCACAGCTGGCAATGCTGCTATACCAGTGCAAGCCTCTCCCACAGACGTTCCCCCTGTGTGGCCCTCCCCCACCCAAACTGGGACCGGGATCAGGACTGACTGGGCGTGAGCTTGCAGCCGCTTTTCGGTCATGGGTGTGCTGGTATTGCCCTAGGACCGGCGTGCAGAGACCTCAGCAGAGTGGCAGTGAGCTTCCGAGCTGCAGCGGCAGGCGCAGCAGGGCCAAGATGAGCGGCAGCGGTGAAGCGCCTGGCCTGGGCTCAGGCTCCTCCCTGGCTGCCTGCCACTTCGCGCACTACTACATCCCTCAGGGGATGTTGGACTGCTGGTTTCAGTCTGATCCCCACAGGCCACACTGAGGGACCCCACTGGTGCACAAATCCATGCACCAAGCCTCTAGTTTAGTTATATACCTTATGGTAATTTGGACTACTATCCACTAAGCAAAGCCAGAAATCTGCGAATTATTCCTGATTCTGTTTCCTAAAACCCTTTCCCCCTAAAAGTTAATCTGTTAATAAGTAGCTCAAATCCATCTCCTCTCTATTTCTAGAGAGCACTGTAGGCTTTCCCATCCACTCCTCCAGGCTGCTTGACACAGTGATACATCTCATATACATATCAGATACATTTACTCCTCTGATTAAAATCCTAAAATACCTCCTAAGTACATTAAGGATAAGTCCAAATAGTTTATAAAAGCATATAATATCCTTCATAATTTTGGTTCTGTTGCTCTCCAGGGGCATAGGCCCCTGCAACTGGATTACTATACTTCTGTAGCATAAAAAACTATTCTCTTACTAGGATATCCTTTTTATAGGGTTTGTTCCTTTTCCATTGGATTCTACTTTTAGAGCAGGAGCTATTTATCTGTGTAATCAGAATAACTAGCAAGCATAGTATTTGGAATATACTAGGCACAGAACCAATGTTTAATAAATGAACAAATCAATGAAAAAAGGTCACTTACAAGCAATTTCTTAGACTTCCCAATATATGCAGAGAGGTCAAGCCATACATGTAAATTTACTTCTTACCAAGTATTTAACAAAAGAAAGCCCAGTCTTTGGGTGTGCTATAAAGTTTGTTAGATTGATACATTTATCTTATTATAAGAACCTGTATCCTTCTATAAATGTCAAATAAACAGCAATTTTCCCATCCTTCCAAAACAAAAGTGAGTCCTAATAATTTGCTGTAGCCTCTTGAGGGTAGACTTAAGAAAAAGTGTAGAACTTGACTTAAGCAGGAAGGGTATATTAGTATATAAAAAATTACCACTACTACAAGATTTTAGGATGGATTCCTTTTTTCTCTCTGTTACTTTTTTGAATGTTAACTTGAAACACTTACCCTTGATCATTTCTGATTGCTCCCATGACTCCAAGCACTAATGGCCATCCAAGTCCAAGACTATCTCCCTGACTCTGCAAAATTTGCAGCACACATTCTAGTTGCTTGAGTCGGATATCTGGATGGTTAATACTGGACATCTCCTTTAATGGGTTCAGCAAAAGCAACTGCAGCCGCTGAAAAGAGGGCAAGAAAGTAATTAGGACAAGAAGCCCAAAAAGACAGAAAGGCTCTGCTGAGACTTTTTAAGTTCAAAATCACCTCCAATCAGACTGCAATGGTAAACAGAAATTTTATAGTAAAATAAAAAACATTGAATATAATTTTCTAACAGTAATCATTAGGGGTTTTGTCATCTATATCATTTTTAACTTAAGAGAAAATAAAAATCAATCTTTAAGATGTTAGAATTCAGGATAAATGGGGAGTGACCTTACATTAAAAGATAATAATAGATACATATAAAAATAAATCTCACTAAAGGAAATAGATCTATATAATATCTAGCTGTATTCATAAAAAGAAAAACAATTTCCAAATTCTAAAATTACCTTTCATTTACTTTATTAATGTATAGCATATATATTTAAATTTAAAATTCTCAATACTTCTAAAAAATGAATAAGTATAAGAAACAAAGATGACATATAAGCACAAAATCTGCTGGAGAGTTTAAAAAAAAAAAAGCACTCCTATTACTTTCAGCTTCATTTTTAACTTTTTTCTCTCCAAAGATTCATTTATTTGGTTCAATGATTGAACACACATTTGTAAGGTCTCACTATGTGCAAGGTATTAAGCTGGACATTGAAGATATACATAAACAAGGGTTTTCTTTTTTAAAAAATAAATTGCAGTTAGGAAAAAAGTAAGAAATCACTAAAATAAAAACTCTATAAAAATGTAGGTCTTTTCTGTTTTGCCCATCATTTTACTCCAAAAGCTAAAACACTGCCTGCCTTATGTACTTAGTAAGTACCCTATATAATAAAAGGCTAATATGCAATTCGACTGAACAGCGGAATGACTGGTTTCTATAATGCACACTGACCACCAGGGGGCAGATGCTCAATGCAGGAGCTGCCCCCTGGTGATCAGTGCGCTCCCACAGGGGGAGCACTGCTCAGCCAGAAGCCCTGAGCCAGAAGCCCTGAGGCAGCTCACGGCTGGCAAGTGCAGTGACAGTGGCGGGAGCCTCTCTTGCCTCCACAGCAACTGGACACCCCCTTAGGGCTACCGGACTGCGAGAGGGGGCAGGCTGGGCTGAGGGACAACCCCGCCCCCCCCCCGCAGTACACAAATTTCATGCAGCAGGCTTCTAGTTTGATGAATAAATTTGTAGAATACAATTACAATACAGTAAGACAATGAGAGCAATGGGAATAGTTGCTTCATTAAATGCTTCATTCCTACTCAATTTTCAAACAATAAACCTTTAGTATACTTTTAAAAAACTATATAAAATATATATGAATGATTAGGTGAGTCAGGACTCAAGACTAATGTAAACTATGAAAACATAAAATAACTTTGTAAATTACTGAAAAATAAAAATCTATTTTACTGTGTTCATCGTTTCTGCCACTTGTTTTCTCCCTATGTAAGGGTAATGAGAATAAAAACGTCAAAGATAGGTAAGGACCAAAGAAAGAAAAAGAGACTAATAAAATAGGGCTCCAAAATGCAGCCCCAACACTGAAAGACCGGGAGACAAATTCCAGGTAGTTTATTAACTTAGTTCAATGTCATGCACAAGAAAGTTTCTACAACATAAGATAAAGATAATCCTAAATATCCAGGTATATCAACCTGGAGACCCATGGCCTATGTATCATAGATTAAGCAACAAAACCCACTTTTAAAAAATATCAGGCATATGATAAATTAAGAACAAATTACATATGGAAGAAGATGATTTTAAATTAAATATTAAATATATTGACATTCAATATTCAATATTAAATATTCTTAAATATTACATTTAATATTCTTTTTTTTTTTAAGATTTTTTTCTACCTGGTTTTGTGAAAGTGGAGGATCATGGTTAAATGTTAACCCTGCTTTAATAAGTGAAGTTAAAGCTTCTGCTCCCCATTCTCTCATTCGAGAATTTGGATGCTGGCAGACCTGAAGGTAAATATATTGAACAAAAATTAAATATATAACTTGTATACTTAAGCTTACATATCTATTTGAGAAAATAAAAATAAAAATATTACATTTTTATCCTTTCACATTTAAAAAATTACATCAAATATTCATCAATAAGGGTTGAAGGAAATATTGTGTCCAAAATATAAGTAAGCTTACCTTCTGAATAATGGGCAAGAGGAAGCAATAGAGAGACAGAAGATAAAAGATGAAATCAAACAAGTCACAGAAAAGAAAGGATTTTATAAAAGTAAATGTCATCAGAGTAAACAAAAGCAGCAGATACTAATGTCCCCAATTAGGTCTACCCTCATAAATATTGTACTATAATTTTAAAAACCACATTTTTTTCCATTTGAGGAGAATATCCATAATAAAGAAATCTGTGCATGTCCTTTAATAGCTCATAAAAGTAATCCAAATAAAATGGGGGGCGGGGGGAGAAAAGCACTAGCACATTTGCTTTTCTTATTAAAAATAATACCTTTGTCAGGTTACTAAATTAATATCAAATGATCATGGCATCATAAACCAAAACTGCACATACACATGTATACTGATAGAAGCAGCTATCATTAAGCTAATGCTTAAGAATCACCCCAACTTGCCCTGATCGGTTTGGCTCAGTGGATCGAGCGTCAGCCTGCGGACTGAAGGGTCCCAGGTTTGATTCCGGTCAAGGGCATGTACCTTGGTTGCCGGCACATCCCCAGTGGGGAGTGTGCAGGAGGCAGCTGATAGATGTTTCTCTTTCATTGATGTTTCTAACTAACTATCCCTCTCCCTTCCTCTCTGTAAAAATCAATAAAATATATTTACCAAAAAAAAAAAATCACCCCAACTTGAATACTAGAGAATATAAATCCAGATAAAATTCCCTGACACCATCTACAAGTAGTGATACCAAACAGGCTTTTTCACTTGTAGGAGATCTATCTCATAATCCGGGGAAAGGCTGTAAAGCAGCAGTGTTTACTACTAAATCTGTCCCAATTGCCTTGAACTAGCTGAAAATAAGGTTATTAAAAGATTGTATCATAAAAGAAAGAGAACCCAAACTAAAAGCTGAAGGAGACTTCAGAGATTTTATTGATATAGCACCCATTTTCACCCCAAAACAAAAGAATTCCTACAACAAGGCAATTAAATTTAGTCCCTGATAAAAATATATAGATATAATTAATCCTGATTTTGTGTATGGTTATCCAGAGTCATTAGTTCATTGTGTAAGTCTTTATTCTTAACAAAAATAAATAAATATAATAATTTTTAAAAAGAGGTTACCTCAAGTAGATGGCCAGTTAGAGGTCTCCATAGAATTTCTATTCGGTGCATGTTAACTAGACCGGTTTCTAACAATTTAGCAACAGCAAAAAGAGAAGGTTCCTAGAGAGAAAACATTACATCTTGATATTTAAAGAAAAATTTGAATACTTCAACTATAAATGAAACTGAGAACACTCTGACGAGCATGACTATAATTAATATATGACTAGTTAGTACAAAGTTAGCAATAAAGATAATTAAAACCCCAGTCCTCATGAGGTAAGCCTTTCTGCCCACCCTCAAGTATCCAGAATAGCTCCTAATTGGAAAATTTGATTAGAAAGAGAATGGATTAGTGAGGAAAAAATGAAATTCAAAAATTTCAGACACACAGAATGACTAGTCTTCTGGCCAGAAGGAAAGAATTCTGCTATGGGCTGAACTGTGTCACCCTAAAACTCACATGTTGAAACCCTAACCCCTAATGTTACAGTCCTTGGGGGATAGAGCCGATGAGATCATTGACATTAAATGAGGTCATAAGATTATACAATCCTGATACAATAGGATTAGTGTCCTCATGAGAAAAGATACCAGAGAGTTTGCAAGCACATGCTCCCTCTCCTTTGATCTTATTTAAAAACAAATGCATAGATATCAAGGCCTCATCCTCAAAGATTCTTACTCAGGAAGCCTAGAATGTGGCCCTGACATTTATATTTTCAAAAAAATCTCATAGCTGACTTCGATGCACACAAAAATCACTAGTGTAGTGGTTTAAAATGGAACTCTGGAATGAGACATATATGGGTTTAAATCCAAGCGTCACCAGTTACAATATAGGTGATCCCAGGCAAATTACTTAAGCTATTTCATGTTTCATCTATAAAATGGGGATAGTGCTACTAAACCTTACAGAGTTGTTTTCAATAATTAAATAACATACTGTTAGTGTCTGACATTCAGAAAACTATTATTTTGCTTTTTATTCCTTATTATGCTTTATTCTGTTTTATTTTTGTTATTGATATGAGCATGGTAATATGCCTGCACAAGTATCATTAACATCACCTACTTCTAAAAAAGAATTTGCAGGCTTTACCATCAGCTACTTCCTTAACACATTAGCACAAATTCCTAATATGAGGATCAAAATGAGATGACTGGTCACTGTAAAGCCACAGCTAAAGGACACTGATATATACATCTTTAATATCTAGAATATTTAACTAATACTGATAACATCATAATGAACTTTAAAAATGTAGAAAATAGAGGTTTCTACTCATTTTAGTATCTGCATATTTAAAATTTTTATAGAAAGCACTAGTATTTTTTCGTGTGTGTGTGTTGTTGTTGGTTTTTGTTTTTTTTTTTGCCTTCCACCAGTTGTTGTTCTTTCTTTATTGATTAAGGTAATACATATGTGTCTTTATTCCCCCATTGACGCCCAATCCCTCCACTCATGCCCTCATCCCCCTGGTGTCTGTGTCCACTGGTTAGGCTTACTAGAGTATATGTGAGCATACAAGTCCCTTGGTTGATCTCTCAGAAAGCACAGTTTAATAATAGATTCTCTTATGCCTACATCAAAAAACATTTTTGGCACTAGCCAGTTTGACTCAGTGGACTAAAGTGTCCCGGGTTCGATTCCAGTCAGGGGCATGTACCTCAGTTTCAGGCTTGATCCTCAGCCCTGGTCAGGGTGAGAAGCAACCAATCAATGTATCTTTCTCACATCAATGTTTCTTTCTCTCTGTCTCTTTTCTCCCTTCTACTCTCTCTAAAAATCAATGGAAAAATACCTTTGGGTGAGGATTAACAACAACAACAAAAATCATTTTTGCCCGGCCAGTGTGGGTCAGTGGTTAAGCATCGATCCATGAACCAGGAGGTCAAGGCATATGCCTGGGTTGCAGGCTCAATCTCCAGTGGAGGATGTGCAGGAGGCAGCTGATACATGATTCTCTCTCATTATTGATGTTTCTATTTCTCTCTCCCTCTCCTTTCCTCTATCTGATATCAAAAAAACCATATTTAAAACAAACAAAAAAGCATTTTTATAAAATTTATACTTGAATATTTTTTAAATCTTATTGTTGAAAATATTACATATGTCATCCATTTTGAATATTTTTACAAACTTTTTATTTCCCTTCCATTAATCAGCACTTCACTTTACAAAATTAAATCCTAAAATGGAGATGTGAACCCATTCTCAGGGAAATCATCTCTAATCCAATGTTCAATTTGTCAACATTTGTTCCCTCCAAGCATCTCTGAAATAATGAATCTACTCCTACCACTCTAGGTTAACAATAAACTTATAATAATAAAGTATTTTATTCTTTTCAGTCCTCATTGATCTTGACTTCATGTAACATTTTTCCCTTTTGATTTCCATGATACTGCCCTTTCGTACCTACCATGGTATTTCGTACCATGATACTGCCCTTTCGTATCTAAATCCTACCATTCCTTCAATTTCCAGCTCCAATCACACTAATTCATCTGGATTAACTTTAATTCATTTCAGTAGAAATACATACCAAAACTGTCTTATGTAACAAGGTATAAGGATTCAGAGAATCAGTGTTACATCACTTAACACTACCCTATTTATTTAGACTTTCATACTACCTTAACTACCACTTACCTATGAGCCAGATAGTTTATATACTCTTTGAAAGTAAAAATCTTATATTTTCTAACAGTATTATGTATAAGTACTGTACTTGTTGAGTGAATGCATAAATTCTCAAGACATCACCATTTAAACTTGCTAAAGTGTCATTAAAAATAATTTTAAATATTAAAAATATTTAACTTTTGTATTAAGAATTAATCTTAAAAATGTAGAATTACTGAAGAAACTTATTATTTCACTATATTTTATATTATCCTTGCCTAGTTTGGGAGTAAACTATAACACTACATATTTTCAAACACCTGGATGTCTATGTAATTCTCTAGTTATGTGCTATAATATACAAAACACTGCCCTAATAAGACCTTACTAGCTAATCTTTAAATGAGTCACATGAACAAGATGATAACCCACAGTATACAGAATTATAATTAAGGTCTAGGTAGACAACATAATTTTGGATCCTACATTTAGATTTAAACAAATCTGCATTCTCTGTTGTTTAATCATTTTTTGTGAGTCTTCACTTATGTATAAATAGTCCAACTATATTTATTCATTGTAAAATGTAGAAAGCATTTTACTTTAAATAATTTCTAAGATATAAATAAATCAAAATATTCCTGTGCTTTCCAGTTATAATAGGAATGATATCCTGAGTATAAAAAGACATTGTCTCAAAGGTATTTTCTATTCATGTAGTCAATGAACAAAGCAAAAAATTAATTTTCAAGGTAGAGAGTCATTTATTACCTTCAGAAAGAAATAAGCTCCTTATTTTCTATCCCAACAAAGAGAAACTGAGACATATAATCCTTGATTTAAATCATATATTGTCCCAATCATAAATTACAATTGTAAGTATTATTGTGACATTTTATAGAACTTATTTATAAATGTGGTGCTGTTTATTCTTTATAAAAACATTTTGAAAAATATTCAGTACACAAGAAAAATGTACTTATAAAGAAATTATTATTATTTATTTATTTAAAACAATAATACAGGGTAGGGCAAAAGTAGGTTTATGGTTGTGAGTATGTAAAACAGTTTATTCTTGTATTATTATTTATTAACTAGAGGCCTGGTGCACGAATTTCATGCACGGGGGGGAAGGGTGTCCCTCAGCCCAGCCTGCACCCTCTCCAATCTGGGACCCCTCGAGGGATGTCCAACTGCCCGTTTAGGCCCAATCTAGGTAGGATCGGGCCTAAATGGGCAGTTGGATATCCCTCTCACAATCCAGGACTGCTGGCTCCCAACTGCTCGCCTGCCTGCCTTTCTGATTGCCCCTAACCGCTTCTGCCTGCCAGCCTGATCACCCCTTAACCACTCCCCTGCCAGCCTGATTGATGCCTAACTGCTTTCCTGTCAGCCTGATTTGCCCCTAACTGCACTCCCCTGCAGGCCTGGTCAACCCTTACTGCCCTCCCCTGCAGGCCGGGTCACCCCTAACTGCCCTCCCCTGCAGGCCTGGTCCCCCCCAACTGCCCTTCCCTGCAGGCCCAGTCGCCCCCAACTTCCCTCCTCTGCCAGCCTGGGAACCCCTAACTGCCCTCCCCTGCAGGCTTGATCGCCCCCAACTGCCCTCCCTTGCAGGCCTGGTCCCTCCCAACTGCCCTCCTCTGCTGGCCATCTTGTGGAGGCCATCTTGTGGTGGCCATCTTGTGGTGGCCATCTTGTGTCCAAATGGGGGCAGCCATCTTTGACCACATGGGGGTAGCCATCTTGTGTGTTGGAGTGATGGTCAATTTGCACATTACTCTTTTATTAGATAGGATAGAGGTCTGGTGCACAGGTGGGGGCTGGCTGGTTTGCCCTGAAGGGTGTCCCAGATCAGGGTGGGGGTTCCCTTGGGGCGTGGGGCAGCCTGGGAGAGGGGCCTGTGGTGGTTTTCAGGCCAGCCACGCCCCTGGTGGCCCCTGGTATCTGGGGTTTATCTTCTACAATTGAAACTTTGTAGCCTTGAGTGGAGACCAGGGCTCCAGAAAGGTTGGCTTCCTCCAATGCCTGGAAAACTCAAGCCTCCTGCTCGCTCCGTGGCTGCAGACATTTTTGTTGAGATTTATTTATCTTCTATAATTGAAACTTTGTAGCCCTAAGCGGAGGCCAAGGCAGGCCAGGGTAGGAAGAAAGCTTGGCTTCCTCCAAGCCTCCTGCTCTCTCCATGGCTGTAGCCATCTTGGTTGGGTTAATTTGCATACTTTCTCCTGATTGGCTGGTGGGCGTGGCTTGTGGGTGGAGTGCAGGTATAGTCAATTTGCATATTACTCTTTTATTAGACAGGATTATTCTATTACAAACAGTGTAAATCTACTTTTGCCTCACCCTGGACATATCACAAGCCAAATCACTATTCCATCAACATATAAACACCACAAATGGTAAAAACTCAACAGAGTAGTGTTAGCCTACAAGGTTTCGGTCCCATTAGTAACATACTAATATCATGATGAGTACACATACACCTTATTTAATTAAATAATGTGCTATATTTAAAACAAAGAGGTAGAATACCACACCTTATTATTTCCATAGGCCATATCCATTGCTTCTAGGGATAAGGAGCAAAGTGCATTTATTAAATGATGCAATGATACATCATCAAGGTACCTAAAATAAAAAAATGAATAAGACATTCTGATCTAGAATAAATAGCTGATAATAATGTTTCCACCAATTTAAAAACCTGATCTTACTGTGAGCTTTCAAATAATCTTGAAAGTATATTGGAAATCACTGGTAAATCTGTCATCACTGCTGTTGTTAGAACCTAAGAGAAGAATAAAATTAATGTAACATATGAACATTGTGGGAAGCACTAATTGAATAAGAATGACTAGAACTTACTGTACTGGGTCCTTCTACAGCTCTCCCAGGTTTCAAGGCACCACCACTACTAGGCTTTAATCCCAGAATCCATACAAGATGCTGAAAATGTTTTTAAAAATCAAAACAAAGAAATTTATGAGCATAAAAATTCTAATAATGAAAATTAAAACTCGGTAGTAACTTTTACTACCTAAAACTAAAATCAGTAGTAGGCTTCTAACAACCAAATTTAAATCAGCAATAGTCATATAAAATACTTATTACACCAAGCATAAGCATTAGAACTTAGTCTAGAATATAGGCCATTATGAGAAGTATTCCATTATTTCATACAACATAAGCCATTACTTCTTTCCCTTCCAACTTCTCCCTTTTCATATTTACTGCTTATTCCTTCAGCCTGTTCAAAGTACCAATGGACATGGCTTAATTGTTAGCACTTAAGATATAAAATAATACTGACCTCTGATCCACAGACTACCACATACCTGTAGAGTTGCCAAGACAAGTTGCCACGATGTTCCAAGAACAGCCCCATGACAATGCGCCAAGTTAAGTAAAGTCCTCATACATTGGATATTTTTGGATGTTAACTATATTAAAAAAGGATATATTTGCAGACTTGTTATGCATTCTTGAAAATTAAAAGCCTGTACAGCAGCATTATCATCCTATCTAATAAAGGAGTAATATGCAAACTAACCATCACTCCACTACACCAACAAGCCACACCCACCAGCCAATCAGGAACGAGTATGCAAATTAACCCAACAAGATGGCTGCGGCCACGGAGCAAGCAGGAGGTTTGGGTTTCCCCGGCAATGGAGGAAGCCAAGCTTTCCGCATACCCTGGCCGGCCCAGGCCTCCACTCAAGGCTACAAAGTTTCAATTATAGAAGATAAATAAATCCCAACAAAATGGCAGCAGCCACAGAGCTGGAGAGAGCAAGAGGCTTGAGTTGCCCCTGGCGATGGAGGAAGTCAAGCTTCCCTGCGCCCTGGCCAGCCCAGGCCTACACTCAAGGCTACAGAGTTTCAATTATAGAAAATAAATAAATCCCAAGAAAAATGGCTGCGGCCACGGAGTAAGCAGGAGGCTACAAAGTTTCAATTACAGAAGATAACTAAACCCCAGATACCAGGGCCTCAGCTTGGGTCGCCGGGGGGCGTGGCCAGCCTGAAAACCACCACAGGCCCCTTGCCCAGGCCACCCCACGCCCCAAGGGAACCCCCACCCTGATCCGGGACACCCTTCAGGGCAAACCAGCCGGCCCCCACCTGTGCACCAGGCCTCTATCCTATCTAATAAAAGAGTAATAGGCAAACTGACTATCACTCCAACACACAAGATGGCTGCCCCCATGTGGTCAAAGATCCTGCCCCCATGTGGTAACAAAATGGCCTCCACAAGATGGCCAGCAGGGGAGGGCCACTGGGAGGGACCAGGCCTACAAAGGAGAGCAGTTTTGGGTGATGAGGCAAGTAGGGAGGGTAGTTAGGGGTGACCAGGCCTGCAGGGGAGGGAAGTTGGGGGTGACCGGGCCTGCAGGGAAGGGCAGTTGGGAGGGACCAGGCCTGCAGGGGAGGGCATTTAGGGGTGACCAGGCTGGCAGGGGAGCAGTTAGGCATCAATCAGGCTGGCAGGGGAGTGGTTAAGGGAGTGATCAGGCTGGCAGGCAGAAGCAGTTAGGGGCAATCAGGAAGGCAGGCAGGCAAGCAGTTGGGAGCCAGCAGTCCTGGATTGTGAGAGGGATGTCAGATTGGAGAGGGTGCAGGCTGGGCTGAGGGACAGCCCTCCCCTACCCCGTGCACAAATTTCGTGCACTGGGCCTCTATTATTAAAAAATACTAACACAAAAAATACTAAGAAAATAGGTTTGGATGGTTTTACACAGAATACATTCATTTCCTTAAAAGTTGTGTTATCACAGACCGTCAAACCTTAGAGGGAAGGTGGGGGTAAGGGGGAGATATCAACCAAAATACTTGTATACATGCATATAAGCCTAACCAATGGACACAGACAACAGGGGAGTGAGGGCATGAGTGGGGGCATGGGGGGATAACAGGGAGGATAAGGACACATATGTAATACCTTAATCAATAAAGAAATTAAAAAAATAAGTTGTTATCATAGTGATTATGATAATGTCAACTGCATATTTATCTAATTTATTCTAAAGATAACAACCCGGTAAAAGAAAGTAAATAAGTATAAATATACATTTTGGCAAACACAAAAAAGATACAAAAGTTTCCTTGAAAGTTAATTGGCAAACAAGAAAAGAACGAGTACTCTACCATTACTGTTCCTTGAGGCTGGACTGCTAGGGGCTGACCCACTGCCACTACTTGCTGGTGAGATTCACTTGATGGACTTATCATCATAACACTTTGGCCCTGAATGGAATATGCTACAATAGAAACGAATACCTAAGTAATTCAAATATAATTTTTACTTTGCATTCAAAGTAATGTTATATTGTAAGACATTAATTTGACAAAACTAAATTCAATGATGACTTAGTTACCTATATGCAAACATTTTTAAAACTCGGGAAGGGCCAAAACAAAGACAAGTTAAGCAAATATTAAGTAAATTAATTTTCTATGTAACTTTAACAAATTATATAACTTTGGTAGATTTCTTTGTAAGAATTTAAAATAGAATTAGAACTCTATTTGAAACATGTATTCCCAGTAAACTTTTCAATTAAAGTTACAGACCAAAATTTACATTTGCAGTTTAAAAACTGATTATCTTATTGAAATATATTTACACTGCATGGAAGAAACTTGAATGTTGAAAGTATTCAACAAGGAAAAAATTTTTGAATATCAATTTGATATAACTAGTTGCAAACATTATTGTTCTACTAGTTCCACTGGAAAAAAACATGTAAACCA
The DNA here is from genome assembly GCA_026230045.1 of Corynorhinus townsendii. Classification (NCBI taxonomy): domain Eukaryota; kingdom Metazoa; phylum Chordata; class Mammalia; order Chiroptera; family Vespertilionidae; genus Corynorhinus; species Corynorhinus townsendii. Next base: position 158,793,403 of record JAPDVU010000003.1, read on the forward strand.
CCATTTTTACAATATATTATAGTTTACAAAGGATTTCCAGATTTATCTTTACCATTATTGCTTAAAATTAATATTATTTTCCCCTACCCTCCTTTCCACTATTTTTAAAAGATAAAAGAACTGAGGTTCAGGGACATTAACTTCTCACAGAGGTCACAGAATCAGTGAATAGAAGAACAGAGGCTTGAAATAAGAAGTTCTATAAGCTTTTCTCTATGCCATATCAGCTCACTAGATGAAGAGAACTTTGAGTAAACTGAAGTCTTACATTTATTGGAAAGGGTGGCTGCAGTGGTGGTATTCAATACAGTAAGAGCATAATGGGGAGGCAGGGAACCTTTGCATATTGCAGTTATAAAGGCATCTCTTGAAGTTACTAGGCCCAGTCTTCCACAAAGAGCAGCCATAGTCAGTTCAGCTTTTAAAATATTCTCAGTGGCAGCTTCATCTGTGCTGAAAAAATAAAGTATTTCATTAATGTGATTAATATGATTAATTTATATTTAATTACAGTGCAAACTATGTGGAATTAGGTATTCAAGGAAGTTTTAAGAAAATTTATTAAAAATTGTCAAAATCAATATACTTAAGAAGGAATGTTAACTAACATATACCTAAAAATTAAAAATATCAAGCATTTTAAAATCAGTAAATTCTGCGATTCTGAAGAAAAACAGCAAAGAAATTGAATACTATGATTATAATAATTGTAATAGCAAGGCTTGAAATGAAAAAGTCATTCTATAATTTTAGGATTGTTTTTCCTAAAACACTAACAATTCTGGTGGGGAGCAAGGCAAGGATAGAACAGGGCAGGAGAATCAAACAAACAATAATGCCCTGGCTGGTATAGCTCAGTTGGTCGGGCATCAGTCCCTGCACCAAGAGGTTGCCAGTTCAATTCCTGATCAAGGCACGTGCCTGGTTGTGGGCTCGATTCCTGGTAGGGGGTATGCAGGAGGTAGCTGATCAATGTTGTGCTCTCACATCAATGTTTCTCTCTCTCTCTCTCTCTCTCTTCCCCCCCCGCCCTCCTTTCCTCTCTCTTTAGTAATCAGTAAACCATTCTACAAAAACAAACAAAATAAAACAAAGAATAATATTATACATATTTAAAAACTAAAATTAGAAAATAATTCTTAGGACAAATTTAAGTAAACTATTTTAGTGGGTTTTTTTTAATTGTCAAATGCAATATAAAACTTACAAAGACTTAATACCTGGCATCAAGAAGGAGTGAGAGAGCAGCAAGTAGACCACACCAGCAGGCATTCACCATTTCTTCCCAAACAGCTCTATTAACTTAAAACAAAAAATAAACTTCTTGATGATAATTATAGATGTCATAGTACTTGACAATATGTCAAATTCTAAAACCTCCCTGGTCATTTTACAATATATCAAATATTATACCAACAACTCAACTATTCAATACTAAAGCTACTATATTTAAAATATATCTGAATAAAAACTTAAAAACCACATTATAGTTTCAGAATTTAGCAAGCCTTAAAACACAGTTATTTTAAAATATCAATGGTAAGATATTTCTATATACAAGTTTACTTATATCTTTTTAAGTATACATATCAGATCAATTCCTATTCCTTTCCCCTTCACTGGGCCAAATTTTCACCCTATGTGACCAGCTGGCAATGAGTCAATGTAATAAGATTGATTATATACATTGGGGATCAAGCTAAAAAGTAAATATGTTGAGTAAAACGGGATCAAGCTTCTCTCTATGGAAGAAGGGAATTACAAATATGGAAATCTAAAAATAGATCTTGTCATATTAAACTGGAATTGGAAAAACTGGTGTGACCTCTTGATATTTCACAGAGAAATACTTTTTTAAATGTAGAGAGATGTGTGCTTGTGTGTGTGTATTTCCTATTCAAGTATCAAGAAGTATACGTAGTGCCCATGTGTTAGTTTCTAAATACTATTCTCCACTAAAAAAACTAGAACTCCTTGGAAAAATAACTGATTGCTGAACTGGGCAAGAAAAAAACAAGGTAAGCTTGGAACATTTTGTTGTATTAGATAGTAAGAGTGCTCAAAAAATGACAAAAGGACATGAAGCACATGTGCTATCTTGAAAGGGGGTCCCCAGAGGCCCTGTTGAGGATATCTGAGAGTCAAACCAAATAATGATAATCATAGATTATAATCTTTCGAATAAAATAGGAATTTAAGAATTTATACTAATATAAATAAATAAATGAAAAAAATGAGGGAGAAGGGAAATCTCTTTTAAAGTAAAGGTCTCAAAGTATTTCTCCACAAAAAGTTAATAATTAACTTTACACAGAAAAAACATGGTAGGCATCATATTAACCAAATGATAAAAGTTAATGTCACCAATTATGAAACATATTGATGTTTGTTGAATACGGTAAGGATAGCATAGCAACATTTCTGTGGTAGCTCTGCCAAAAATGATTAAATTGAATCTAATTATGAGGAACCAAAGACAAACCAAAATTGACTAGTCCGTACTCTGAAAAAATGTCAAGGTCATACAAAACATGGAAAGAATTAAGGAACTTTCCCAGATTAAAGGACAGTACAGAGTCATAGAACTAAACTTAATATGTGATCCAGGAACATAAAGGGGCAACTGGCAAAATTTAAATGGGGTCTGGAATTCGATGGTAATATTGGATTGATGCTAAATTTCTGATGGGAACTGTACAGTAGTTATGTAGAAAACTGTCCTTAATTCTAGAAAATACATATTAAAATATTAAGGAAAAATGGGCCTCATGTCTGCAACTTACTCAAATGGTCCAGAAAAAAAGTATAGTGACATGTATATAAATAGAGAATGATAACACAAATAGGGTGGTGTTAACAAATGGGAAATCAGGGTGAAGAATATATGAGAACTCTTACTTTTGCAACTTCTCTATAAATTTCAAATTATTTCCAAATAAAATTAAAAATATAGAATCACAATACCATACCTATTTCCTTATCCATTTCATCTGCTGTTGACTGTAATTCTTGCTCTTCTGATGACTGTGTTGTTGAAGAGGTGGCTTCACTGCTAGGCTGACATTCCGTTTCAGTCTCTCCCAACTCTCCTTCAATCATACTAGTGATGCCACGAACAAGATCTAGCAAACAATGGAATGCCACAGACATGGCATAACCTTCTGGTATAGTTGGGGGTTCAACTTTGTCCAACATCTCTAGGCTGAAATTATGAGAAAACCAGAACACTAATGAGAAGCTACAATGATGAAAATACATGAAACTAGTTCTATAATATGTAGATTCTAGAAATTAAATTTAATAGAATAGTAAAAGTAAGTGGACGTTACTGTTTGTTTTCTCTTCCTACATCTAAGACACCAATTAGAAAAATTACAGCCTGACCACTGCCATACTAATTATTTGAATAATTTAGTTTTTGCCTCTCCCCCCAATTGTGCCAATATTTTCATGAATTATTGATATTAAAAAGATAAAGACTGGGGTGGGGGGTAAGAGATCAACCAAAGGACTTGTATGCATGCATATAAGCATAACCAATGGACACAGACACTGTGGGGGTGAGGGTATGTACTTAGGGGGTGGGGGTGGCCAGGGAGAGGTCAATGGGGGGGGGTGTGAAGAGACATATGTAATACTTTAAACAATAAAGGGTTTTAAAATAAATAAATAAATAAAGACCTACATACAAAATAGAATAAGACTTAAACAGACTATAAAACATCTCAAACTCTTACTTGGTGCTTTTAAAAGAAGGTGTTAACGAACCACCTCAAAATTACAACTAAAATACAGAACCACCATCATTCAGAACTGCATGAAAGCTGGCTGAATGAAAGTTCTACAACTAGAGAAGTAAAGAAGAAAGCACATGGAGACTGGTAAGAGAGCTGGAGCCAGGGAACGGGCTGGTCCGACACCTATGTGTGCTTAGTCTGGTGGAAGACCGTCTCTGCGGAGGCCGCATGTGAGGAGCACGGGATCCCAGCCCCACACCAGACCCCCAGCCCAGGCTCCCAGGGCTGGGAAGAGAAGTCCCCATAACTTCAGGCTGTAAAAACCAGCAGGGATTGTGGCTGAGTGACAGAGAGGCTGCTGGAGACTAAGGTGTTTCTTTTAAAGGGCCTACGCACCAACTTACAAGGTCCCTCTTCCTCTGAGCTCCAGCACTGGGCAATGGCTCTGGGGGACTCAAACATATATGGGAGGAACTGGATTATCTGGCATTAGGGCAGGAACTGGGGGGTGGCTTTCTCCCAGATAGGGGTGCTCGCAGAGGTCACTGTTCCTGTGCTGGGACCTCTCCAGTGGTAGGGCTGACTGGCAGCCATATCTGAGTGTCCATCAGCATGGCCCACACTGTTTGCTCCATCCTGGTGATTCCCTGAGACCTCATCCCATCCAATTTTCAGTCCCACCCAACCTGTTTGCAGCAGCTTTTCTATACGAATGGCCTGTCCTTGCTCACGCTTCACTTTGCTAAAATCTTTCAAACAAGCTGCAGCTGTTGTCAGCATGCCCCAAACTGATCAATAAAAGGCCCAAGATCCTGCAAGAGCAACAGCCTGCCTTGCTTCACAGCTGGGCCTCGCCTGGGCATCTCCAAGCACCATACAAATATCTCCTGCAGGGTGGCCCCACACAATGGCTAACTTTGCACCTCTCTGGAGGCCCTAGAGCCAGTGCACCCAGTGGACAGCTTCAGACCATATCAGATTACAAACCTACACATCCACGAGCAACACACTCAAGAGGCAGATTTGGTGAGCACCAAAGCCCCACTGAAGCAAGTCCTGCACCATAGGGGTGTTTTCTGCACAGCAGCTCTCCCACTGTAGTTGTAGCTGGTCCTCACAGCCAATTAGCCTAGAGGTAAATTCCTCCCAGTGATGCCAACAGCAATTAAGGCTCAACTATTAGACTGTGCACACAGCCCACACAGGGCGCACCTAGAGTGCCCAGCTCAGGTGACTGAGAGGCTGAGCCACTGGGCCCTACAGAACACCTACTACACAAGGCCACTCTACCAAACCCAGGAGACATAGCAGCTCTATCTAATACACAGAAACAAACACAGGGAAGCAGCCAAAATGCAGAGACATGGAAACAAGCAAACTATTGGATACAGAGTTCATAACCATAGTTATAAGGTTAAACAAGGACCTTTATAAGACTTTCAAGGATCTAAGTGAGAATGTCAAAGACATGAAAAAGGACCAGTCAGAAATTAAGCATACCTTAACTGAAATAAAGAATAATTTACAGGGATTCAACAGTAGAGGATTCCAAGAAGCAAATCAACGAATATGAGGAAGCAAAAAACACGCAAGCAGAAGAGCAAAAAAAAAGAAAGACTCCAAAAACATGAAGATAGTGTAAGGAGCCTCTGGGACAACTTCAAGCATACCAATTGCATTACGGGGTATCACAAGGAGAAGAGAGAGAGAAAGATATTTACAACCTATTTGAAGAAATAATGACAGAAAACTTCCCCTACCTGGTGAAAAAAATAGACTTACAAGTCCAGAAAGTACAGAGTCCCAAACAAGAGGAACCCAAAGAGGCCCACACCAAGACACATCATAATTAAAACTAGAGGCCAGGTGCATGAAATTCATGCACAGGGGGTGGAGGGGTCCCTCAGCGCAGCCTGTGCCCTCTCACAGACTGGGACCCCTCGAGGGATGTCCACCTGCCGGCTTAGGCCCACTTTCCGGGGAGTGGAAACCACCCACCTGCTCACTGCTCCTTACCGCTTGGCTCTCTGCCCCTTGGCACTGCCACCAAGGCAGGAGAGGCTCCCGCCACTGCCACTGCGCTTGCCAGCTGTGAGCCTGGCATCTGGCTGAGCAGCACTCCCCCTGTGGGAGTGCACTGACCACCAGGGGGCAGCTCCTGTGTTGAGCATCTGCCCCCTGGTGGTCAGTGGGCATCATAGCAACCAGTCGTTCTGGTCGTTCCACCATATTGGTTGCTTAGGCTTTTATTATATAGACTCTAGGCCCAGTGCATGAAATTCATGCATGGGGTGTGAGGGAGTCTCCCTCAGCCCAGCCTGCACTCTCTCCAATCTGAGACCCCTCGGGGGATGTCCAACTGCCAGTTTAGGCCTGATTCCTGTGGGACATCCCTTTCACAATCCAGGACTGCTGGCTCCTAACTGCTAGCCTGCCTGATTGGCCCTAACCACCTCTACCTGCTGGCCTGATCACCCCCAACTGCCCTCTCCTGCTGGCCTGGTCACCCCCAACTGCCCTCCCCTGCCAGCCTGATTGCCATCTGCCCTCCCGCGTCAGTTTGATCACCCCCTAACTGCCCTCCCCTACTGGCCTGACTGCCCCCTAAGTGCCCTCCCCTGCTGGCCTGATTGCCCCCTAACGGCTTGCTCCCCCACACCAGCCTGATCTCACCCTAACTGCTTGCTCCCCCTCACCGGCCTGATCTTGCCCCTAACTGCTTGCTCCCCATCACTGGCCTGATCTCACCCCTAACTGTTTGCTCCCCCACTGGCCTGATTGCCCCTGACTGCTTGCTCCCCTGCTGACCTGATCACCCCTAACTGTCTCTGCCTCAGCTCCCACCACGGTGGCTTTGTCTGGAAGGAAGTCAGACGTCTGGAAGATGTCTGGTTGACCAGGTCTAATTAGCATATTACCCTTTTATTAGTATAGATGCCAAGGGTTAAAGACAAAGAGAGAATTTTCTCTGAAAAGCAGCAAGAGAAAAGCAGTTGGTTAACTACAAGATAGCACCCATATATATGACTGTTGGCTGACTTTTCAAGAGAAACTTTGCAGGCCAGAAGGGAGTGGCAAGAAATATTCAAAGTGATGAATAGCAAGGACCTATAACCAAGATTACTCTACCCAACAAAACTTTCATTTAGAATTAAGGGTCAGATAAAGAGCTTCACAAACAAGAAAAAGCTAAAGGAGTTCATCACTACTAAATCAGTATTACATGAAATATTGAAGGAGAAGGAGAAGGAAGAGGAGTAGGAGGAGAAGAAATAAAAAATATGAACAATAAAATGGCAACAAAAACATATCTATCAACAATTGAATGTAAAAATCAAAATAAATGAACAAGAAATCTAAAAAACAAGATAAACTGGTGAATAAAATAGAATCAGAGGCATGTAAGCATGAACAGACTAACGAATCTCAGAGGGAAAGGAGGAGGGAGTTTGGAAGAGATTAACCAAAGATTTTTACCTGTGGACACAGACAGTAGGGTGGTGAAGGCCTGGGGCAGAGTGGGAACTGGTTGGAGGGGCGACAATAGGGGAAAAATGGGGACCTCTAAAGTACTCTCAACAATAAAGATTAAAAAAATAATAATGAATAAATAAAATAGGTATTTTCAAATCAAATCAATCCTATAAAAAGGAAGATGCTTGCTCACTGGGGAAAAGTATTGTGAGATACTGAGCTCACCTATCATCTCAGATATAATCTGCTAACACAATGAGAATAACAGAGCATCAGTGTGTCAACTTCAAACTTCAGAGCAATTTTTACCATTTTCAAAGGGCAAGAAATCTTTTGTCTTATATCATGTCAAATAGAGGATTATGGTTTTAACTTCCTTTATTTTAAGATATGTTGAGATAATTCAATATAGAGAGAATAAATCAAGGGGGAAAGAATTAATGGTGCTGGAACTGGATGTTCACATGTAAAAGAGTGATATTGGAGCCCTACCTTAAACCATATACAAAAATGAACTTGAAATGAATCAATGACCTAAATATAAGAGCTGAACCTAAAAACTCTTAGAAGAAAACATGGGCAAAAGTCTTCATGACCTCAAATTAGGCAATGAATTGTTAGATATGATATCAAAAGCACAAACAACAAAGAAAAAAAAAAAGACAAATTGAATTTGTTAAAATGAAAAAAAACACTATTGCCCTGGCCAGTGTGCTCAGTGGTTGCAGGGGTCCTCAAACTACGGCCCGCGGGCCACATGCGGCCCACCGAGGACATTTATCCGGCCCACCGGGTGCCGCTGCCTGTCCTGCTTAGCAGCCAACTCGTCCCGGGCCCACAGTGCACATAGGAATTTGTTCATAGTTTTTTTTTTAAACTATAGTCCAGCCCTCCAACGGTCTGAGGGACAGTGAACTGCCCCGTTTAAAAAGTTTGAGGACCCCTGGTAGAGCATTGGCCTGGGCAATGAAGGGTCTCAGGTTTGATTCCCAGTCAAGGGCTAATAAAAGGGTAAATTTTATGGTATATGAATTATATCTCAAAAACAAAATCAAAATCACTAAGAAAAGCTAATAATAAAAGTTATTTCCTATTCCAAAGTGTAAATGTTCCTGAATCATAATCAAGTCTTGATAAGGCAGTAAATTTATTAAAAAATGTAAAATCTAGAATAAAAAATAAAAATATCATGTATAGCTATTATTTATTGAGAAATTACTCTTAACCTGAGACTAGTTTTTTATATATATATATTATCTCATTTAACTCCTCACGAAAACCCTGGATGATGGACTAAGGCGATACAGTTATTAATCAGCAGTTTTTAGCCCAAGTCTGATTCTAAAGCCTGTCAATTTAACCCCTAATAAGTGCCAACTCTGAGCATTGTAAAATTCAGGTAATCAATAAAAATATATGTATATTGCCCTGACTGGTTTGGCTCAGTGGATAGAGCATCGGCCTGCGGACTCAAGGGTCCCGGGTTCGATTCTGGTCAAAGGCATGTACCTTGGTTGCGGGCACATCCCCAGTGGGGAGTGTGCAGGAGGCAGCTGATTGATGTTTCTCTCTCATCGATGTTTCTAACTCTCTATCTCTCTCTCCCTTCCTCTCTGTAAAAAACTCAATAAAATATATTTTTAAAAATATATATATGTATATTATTGATCAAGAAATTTAAGCTCAAATGGGTAAAGTTTTTGGGTCTAATCCTTGTCAGACTAATTAGCCTCATAGAGCCATATACTAAACCAATGAACGTTAGGCATCTTGTTAAACAAACATCTATTTTTAAAGAACATATAATCTATTGGTAAAGTGCAACTAAAACATATAAAAATAGTTCTAAATATAAAAATCTCTAATTCCCAAATTCTATGGTATAGACTTTAAGTGCTAAAATAGGTAAGAGACAAAGGTAATCTATACTTTTTATTTATATCACAAACCTAAAACAAAGCCCACACTTTCTTACCTAACCGTTTCAGTGATATTTTATTAGAATTACTACAACAATTCTACTCTTAAATAAAACGTAACGCATTTATTTAAATATTTTAAACTTAAGGTCATATTGCAAAAAGCGTCACAAGCCCAACTTTGAAGGGAGCCATACTGAAATAAATTTAAAAGAATGTTACCAATACTTATGTCGAAACTACTTATGTCTATATATCAGTTAACTTTTCAAATTATTACACACTTAAAAGTCTAAAAGAACAGAACACACAATTAAGATTTACATGTGTGCCTGGCCTTCAAAGAAAATAGTGAAAATAATTTTAGACGGAACCTCACAATGAATTAAATAGAAAGATACCAATTCAACACGGAAGCTCCAATGTGAACATACTAATTAATCCATGTGCAAAAGAACACCCAATAATTTCTGGCTGAAAAGTTGATATATCTCTACTCTCTTTTCATAAATAAGGAAACTAAAATGTCTAAAAGGTGAACTAATTTGCTAAAGGTCACTCAGTATTAGAAAACCTAAGTTCACAGTGTATGAAATCAAGCCATTACTTAAAACTCCATACAGACAGCTGAATAGGTCCTTAGGTAAAGAAATCACATTTTGTTTTATAATGCTGCTAACAACCTACAAATAGTACAAAACAAAAAATCCAGTCTTAAACAATTTCTCAAAATTTGGCAAAAGAAAATCAGTTCTAAAATGTGTTTTAAATACTAGGTCTAAAATGTAAAATATAATGCAGAGAGAAACATTTTAGGATAAAATATCATTCCCAACAATATATTTCCTTACAAAATAATGCTACTACTACCACTTACTATGTTGCTTTAGCACTGCCTTGTACTGTTATAGTCAGAATAGGTATCCAAGTTCCTCTATATTCAAATGCTGGTAGTAAAGTAACACCTCCACCAATCCCCAACATTCCCGGGTTAGCTGGTGCTGAGACAGTGCCACCTGCATTATTGTTTCCTTTTGGATAAGGGGACAAAAACAAAGATACCATGTTACTACTTAATTACAAATCAATAATATTCAAATACCTGGTCAATTTTTTTAAATTATGCTATAGGAATGGATATTATACAAATAAATGAAATTTATCAATCCTACTTTGGCTATTAGAGATTATCCTAGTTTCACCAAAGCACCATTTCCTTTTTTTATGTAAAAGGTACTAATAAGTAAAAATACAAACTTTATAATACACCTTTCGTTAATCACTTTTTATCAGAGGTGAGAATAAAAAATAAAAAGCCACTGATCAGATAGTAAAAAGTAGAAAAGAAAGAAGGTTAAGGAAAACAAGAGGACATTGACTTCCAAACTTAAATCAAGTTCACCTGTTTTGTTAAAAGAGAGACTAAAAGACCTCCTAACATAATAACCAGACTCTTTAAAGAGAGGCACCAAATGAGGTATCTTCTAAAATGAAGATCAGCATCTAAACTTTTGTTATGTGATTAGCGTAACCAAAAATATATCAGAAAACATATTCTGGAGAGAAATAAACACAGTCAGTTGCCTCTGTGAGCTCAAATTATTCAAGTGTAAGTCTTTACACTCATATATAAAATATTATAAATGCATATAACAAAATGTTATAAAATAGATATAATACATTTACGTGATTAAATTTCTCTAGTCAAATATATCTATAAGACATCTTCTCAGACTAGTGAATACTGTAAACTGTGACAGAACATAAAAATGAAAATATGAATGAGCATTTACCAGCTTGGTTTGTGGTAGCAGGATTTCCAGTAGGAGGAACAAGAAACAATGACTGGATAAAAGAGCCCAGTGCATTCACAATATCACGAAAAACCTTGGTAGAATGTTGTTTCATATCATAGGACTGACAAAATGACCTGTAAAATAATTTTAAATGTTTTTGGGGAAAATGTTTGAACATATTAAAATATTTAGACTTTTTTTTATTATAACAAGTAACATTGATAAATTAGTCTCAATGCTATACTTTAAAACTTCATATTTGAGTGTTTTTACTAACTTAGGATGAAGGTTCAGATTGAGGTTAATGTTCTTAAAAAATTATCTTGGCCATGTTAACTCAGTAAATTCGGCTGGTGACAATTACTAACACACTTTTTACCACCTCACAGTTATTTTGCACACCAACACCCCAACCTCTTCATAAACACACAATCCACTTTTTTTGTTTACAAATCACTAATATTTGGAAATAAGTACTTAATCTTCCAGCTGGCATAAAAACAAACCTACACATTTAATAAAATACTGCTGAGGTTTACCTTAATAGCTGAGGCTGTACACAGAGTCTGTGTATTGATTCCACTGCAACAGCTCGTAGCCACTGTGGTTTATCTGCATCCAGAAATTTCACCAGAAGTGACAGAAATATCTCACATTCAGTTACCTAAAAAGTGTAAAATTTTAAAATTATACTTCTTTAAGGAATCCAAGATGGCGGCATAGGTAAACACCTAAACTGCTGCCTCCCACAACAATTTAAACTGCAACTAAAAGACAAAACGTCTATCACCCAGAACCACGGGAAAGCTGGCTGAGTGGAAGTTCTACAACTAGAAGGAAAGAGAAAAGAGCATTGAGACGTGCACGAGCGCTGAAAAGCTGAGGTACAGAGGCGCGTGATCCGGGCTGGCGGCGGGCGACTGGGTGCTTTGCTTTTTCAACCTGAACGGAGACAAGCCCCCGATTACTCTGAAATCCAGTCTCTGGGGAGACACGGGGGACCCAAACTCCTACAGGGAGAAGCTGGACTGTCTGCCAGTGAGAGTAGCTTGCTTGCAGAGCTGCGCGCAGGAATAATTGTGTATGGCACTGGGGCACAGGACTCCAGGACGTGGTCTGGGACACAGAGCCGGCTTACTAGCAGCCATTGCTGTTTGCCACGCCCTAACCTAGTGACGCCCTGAGACCCCGCCCCACACAACCTACAAACCCACCCAAGCTCCAAGCAGCTCAATTAGCATAAAAAAGCCTGCCCTATCGCAGCTTAACCTAGAAAACTTGCAGCCCGAGTCAGACAGCTCCAAAACCTCCAAACCCCAAGCAAAGAGGAGAAAACTGCAGCTCTCACTGTAGCTCCTGCTGAGTGGCCTCAGACAGTAGCTGACCTGCACCCCACTGGAGATCCAGAAGCCAGTGTACCTAGTGGTCAGTGTGAGACACCAGATTTCAACTCCTCACATCCATAAGTGACACATTCAAGAGGCAGACTCAGTGAGCACCAAAGCCCCACGGAAACAAGTCCTGCCCCATAAGTGTGTCTTCAGCGCAGCACTTCTTCCATTATGGACACAGGGAGTGCTCACAGCTAATTGGCCTGGAGGTCAATTCCCCCCAGCGTACCAACAGCAATTCAGGCTTAACTACACCAAGACTTTGCACTCAGCCCACAAAGGGGTGTACCAAGAGCATCCACATCAGGTGATTGGGGAGGCTGAGCTACTGCCCCCTATAGGTCACCTACCACACAAAGCCACTCCATCAACACAGGGAAGCAGCCAAAATGCAGAAACAAAGAAACATGTCACGAATGAAAGAAACGGAGGAAAGCAAACTACTGGATGACATAGAGTTCAGAACCACATGTATAAGGTTACTCAAGAATCTTCTAAAAACCGCCGAGAAACTTGATGACACTTCTGAGGAGCTTAGTGAGACCTTCAAGGACCTTAATGAGAATGCCAAAAAAATGGAAAAGGATCAGTCAGAAATGAAGCATACACTGTCTGAAATAAAGAATATACAGAAACTCAACTGTAGATCAACATACCCCAAGAATCAAACCAAAGATCTGAAATATGTGGAAACAAAAAACATCCAACCAGAAAAACAAAAAGAAAAAAGAATCCAAAAATATGAAGATAATGTAAGGAGCCTCTGGGACAACTTTAAGTGAACCAACATCCGAATTTTTGGGGTGCCAGAAGAAGGGAGAGAGCAAAATATTGAAAACCTATTAGAAGAAATAATGACAGAAAACTTTCCCTACCTGGTGAAAGAAATAGACTTACAAGTTCAGGAAGCGCACAGAACCCCATACAAGAGGAACCCAAAGAGGACCACACCAAGACACATCATAATTAAAATGCCAAGGGCAAAAGACAAAGAGAGAATATTAAAAGCAGCAAGAGAAAAACAGTTAATTACCTACAAGGGAGTACCCATACGACTGTCAGCTGATTTCTCGGCAGAAACTATGCAGGCCAGAAGGGAGTGGCAAGAAATATTCAAAGTGATGAACAGCAAGAACCTACAACCAAGATTACTCTACCCAGCAAAGCTAGCATTCAGAGTTGAAGGTCAGATAAAGAGCTTCACAGACAAGAAAAAGCTAAAGGAGTTCATCACCACCAAACCAGGATTACACGAAATGCTGAAGGGTATCCTTTAAGAAGAGGAAGAAGAAGAAAAAGGTAAAGATAAAAATTATGAACAACAAAATGACATCAAATACATACCTACCAACAAGTGAATCTACAAATCAAGTGAATAAAAAATATGAAGAACAGAATGGACTGGTGAATATAATAGAATCAGGGACATAGAAAGGGAGTGGACTGACGATTCTCAGGGGAAGCAAGTGTGAGGGGTGCGGGAAGAGATTGGACAAAAATCTTACTCCTATGGATGAAGACAGTGGCGGGGGGTAAGGGCATGGGGTGGGGTGGGGAATCAGGTGGAGGGGAGCTATGGGGGGAAAAAAAGTGGAACACCTGTAATAATCTGAACAATAAAGATTTAATTAAGAAAAAAAAATAATAATACTTCTTCAAATCTAAGAATTATAAATTCCATTCTTATCTTATTTCTATGGACAAACCAATAAAATCTTTTAATTTTAAATAAATTAAAATTCTTAATTGGGAGTGGAGAAAAAGGGAAAAGTAGTTATATATGGAAAAACTAACAGGAAAAAAAAAAATCAGTGTCTAAGTACATCCCTGAAAACTCACAATAGTGATCTGCTAATGTGGTTAATCGTTTATCCTTATTTTTTAGAAAATACTATGTAAGTATCAAGATTAGTATCTATGGCTTAAGACCAATTGTCCCACAAAGATACTTCATTAATTCCATTATACTAGCATGAAGGGTGATGAATGTTTCTGAATTCCTCTAGTCCTTTCCTACAGGATAACAGTCAAGAGATAAGTGATGCTTAAGATGAAAGCATCCTGGTGGAAATACTAATACATGGATTAGAATATTTAAATGCAAGCATGGGATTATTAGTGATAAGATCCTCTGTTAGAGAAATGTATGTGAAGTAGAAAATTACGTTAGACAAGCCAATTTATCCCCATTAATTCCTTTTTAAAAGCAGTAAGTGAAAGGCAGGAGAGAGAGAGAGATTAGCCATTTATAATTAAGTTTCATAAATTCCTTAAAGTTATCTTCCTTAAAAAGATAACTGAGCATGGAGTCTAAACGATTCAAAGGGCAGAGAGGCACCTAGCTCAGATGTTAGAAAGTGGAAAAAATATAGTATACTTGACATGTTGTATCTGTCCCAACACCACTGGGACATTCTAATTTCCTCTAGTCAGTATAGATACATTAACAGAACTAGCCTTTGAAGATCAGTTACCTTCACCCCTACTTTTCAGAACAAAATACACTGGTGAATTTTGGGGAAGAACACTGAGTCTCTAGGGTAGTAGCTCCCAAACTGCAGTCCCTGGGACTATTTCAGGGGCTCTGCGAGGTGATAATTATTTTCCTAACAATACTAAGATATTACTTGTCATTTTCAATGTGCTGACATTTGTACTGATGACACAAAATAATGGTGGATAAAATAAATCAAAATAACAAAAGTAAAATATAAATTATCATTTTATTAAATCTGACCCGTAAGTGCATGTCTTTTTAATTTTCTATGTGGCAAAATGCGAAGTACATATGAAGTACTTTTGCTGTGTATCAAAGCACAATGGCTGTCTGGGGAAAGAACTGTGCCTAGTCACTTTTTTTCCTTATGGAACCCCATTTTAACCAAAAGAGCAATGGCAAACTATAACTATTCAGACTTGTGGGTATTAAGATATTTTTTCAAAAATTAACAAAGTAAGCCTGTCACTTTAGGGGAAACAGCTGACAGTATTTATTGCCAATAATAAAATTTAAGCTTTCAAATAAAAAGCAGAATTTGGAGAAACTTGTATCTGCCACAAAATCTTGATCGTTTCTTAATCTGACAAATGATTGGTGATATTAACATGTGATTCTGGCACCATATAAAGTGCTAAAATATTTACACAACTAAAATAATATTCTAAAATTATGCATGGTAAAAGATATAACTGAAGCACAAGATGAACCAATGAATTTTAATGTAACAGAGTATGAAAATGTCATTAATATGACTTCAGACTTTACACTTCAAGAAAGTGTCACTGGCCTGGACTTAGTGTGGTATCAAAGAAAAATATCCACCATTTTCTGAAAGGCCATTAAAATAATTCTGCCTTTTCCAACTATACATCTTTGTGAAGTCCAATTTTCTTCATATGCTTTGACCCAAACAAAAGAATGAAAATAGAAGATATAAAAATCCAGCTATCTTTATCAAGCCAGACATTAAAGAGAATTGAAAAAAATAAAATAAAACAATGCATTTATTTGTTTGGAAAATATAGGTATTTTTCATAAAAGTAAAATTCAAAAAAATAACATGTAGTGTGGGCTTTAGTATCATCTTAGGTAGTTTTTAATACAATGACAGAAATAATCCACATAAACAAAAGCTCCTCAATATTTGTTAGGAATATAAAGGAGTCCTACAACTAAAAAGTATAAGAATTACTACTCTAGTATGTCCTCTAAAAGATGTATCTTTAAACCAGATAATGAAAACAGAAAAATAAGAGGGTAGCATTCCACATCAATCACATACCTCACCCCACAACAACCATACCTCTAACTTTTACCTTTGGAGAAACTAGAATGTCTGAACCTTCCCATATGTTAAATCTAATGTAACAAATTATAACACTGAGGAAATAATATCTTATATATTTCTGAAGATTCATCTTTGCAAACACAGTCCTAGAGCTGCCTTACTGTTGTAAAAGGAAGTGTTATGAGTTAGTTATCACCCCCAATTGATGAGGAAAGTACAGAAATAGGCCTTTCTCTTCCTTGAAGCAGTAACATTCAATCTTTTCTGTAGCTAGCTGTACTGTTATTTCCCCATTCTTTTTGCCACCCCCCCTCAAATCAAGGAGACCAAGGTCAAAACATGAAGAATATAGAAGCAGAACAAGAAACTTGCACTGGCAGACTTGCAGAGGGGAAATAATAAGAACTAAGAACACAGTGTAGTAATAAAATGCAGTGGGGGTTAAGAGCAAGGGTTTGGCGGCTTAAGAGAATTGCTTAACTTCCCAGCACTGTAGTTTATAAATGATACTAGAGGCCCAGTGCATGAAATCCATGCACTGGAGGGGGGGGCGGGGGGGCGGGTATCCTCTCAGCCCAGCCTGCACCCTCTCCAATCTGGGATCCCTCTCACAATCCTGGACCGGTGGCTTCTAATCACTCACCTGCCTGCCTGCCTGGTCGCCCTTGCCCACCCTTTCCCCCCCGCCGGCCCGATCGCACCTCACTGCCTCTGCGTGCCGGCCTGGTCACCCCTAAATGCCCCCCGCTGCCAGCCAGGTCACCCCCAAATGCCCCCTCCCTGCCGGCCTGGTCGCTCCTAACTGCCCCCACCCCACCAGCCTGGTCACCCCTAACTGCCCCCCCCCCACCAGCCTGGTTGCCCCAAACTATCCCCCTCTGCTGGCCTGGTCGCCCCTAACTGCCCCCCCCTGCCGGCCTGGTCGCTCCCAACTGCGCACCTCCCCCAAGCCTAGTCTCCCCTCACTGCCCCCTCTGCCAGCCTAATCATCCCCAACACCCTCCCCCCTGCTGGCCTGGTTACCCCCAACTGCCCCCCTTGCCAGCCTGGTCGCCCCTCACAGCCCTCCTGCCAGCCTGATGGCCCCATGCAGCCTGCTTGTTCAGTCACTAAGTCATCCCTTGGGCTGGCCCTGGGCAGCTGGGCAGCTGCCATCCAAGGCTTGCCTGTGCCTTGGACTGGCCCTGGGCAGCTGGGCGGCTGAGGGGACTGGGTGCCACCATTTTGTGGCTGTGGGCATGCCATCTTTGTGAGGGTGTAAGAGACAATTAGCATATTCCATCTTTATTAGATAGGATAATCTCTGCCCCTAGTTCCTGACACAATTTCCTAAAATCCTTGTATATAGGAGTGGTAGGAGCATCTTTTCTAATATCTGGCCTTTGCCCACCCTACCTCAACCCCCAGTTCCTGATACAGATCTCCTAAAATCCTTGTGATGTCCTAAGTGATAGGAGCATCTGACACAGCTCCTAAATCCATTGGAATTTTCTGGGTGATAGTAGCATCTTTTGCTCTAATGAGGAAACTCTTAGTGGATGCCAGGATAGGAGATGGTTGCCAGAAAGACCAAACCATGATTAGAAGTGTGGTACTTTCAGACCTACCCCCAATTATCTGGAGAGGGGTGGAAATTGAGTTAATAATCGATGCCTCCATGATAAAACCTGCATAAAAATCCTAAAAGCATGAAGTTGAGGAGTTTCCAGGTTGGCGAACACATCTATATGCCAGAAGGATGGCACACCCCAACTTCACAGGGACAGAAGCTGCTGCTCTCAGGACCCTTCCAGACTATACCCTATGTATCTCTTCATCTTCCTGGTCATCAGTCTCCTTTAAAATATCCTTTGTAATGTATCAGGAATACAGGTTTCCCCTACTATCCCAAGTAAAGAGTTCCAATGAAATCTTTTGTAAGCCAAAGTGGCTTAAAACAAACTGTACCCCCCCACTTAATAGTTCACATTATGCTACCTTGCTTCTACAAAAGATCAACGTTAGTATAGTACTGACATTTTTTGTAAAAGGAAAAATCCTTTACACATGTCTTTCAGTTAATGAAAACAGGTACTAATGTAAGTGAAGAAAAGTGAAATGGCCTAATGCAAACTTTTAGAAAGCGGGGGATACCTCTAGTAAGTAAAATGTTTTCCAGGGTTTTGTGAGCCACTCTAGCAAATTATTTTTACTAAATATAGTATTCTTACTTCATGGGAACCTCCAATTTGTAGCTAAGTATGACAGAAGTTGTGGGTTTCCTGGTGACCCACTACTTATGGATGAAATGTAGGACTACTGGCTATCAGAGAATTGGTCAGTGTGGGGGGGGGAAATCCCCACTTCTGGTGTCAGAGGTATTTTTGAGTATGAGGTAAAACACAGTTCTTTATTCCTGGACATCTGTACATTGATCAATTTGACAGTGTCCCATTAGTCCCTTAGAGTCTCTTAATTCTTTTTTCTTTTTGTTCCTCTGACTTGACAATTTCAAATAGCCTGTCTTTAAGTCTGCCAGTTCTTTCTTCTGCTTGATCCAGTCTGCTGTTGATCCCTTCTAGAGAATTTTTCACGACCATTATTCTTCAGTTTCTGAATTTCTGTTTGGTTCTTTTATAGTTTCTATAACTTTGTTCATACACTATTTTCCTGATTTCATTTAATTGTCTGTGTTCTCTTTTAGCACACTGAGCATCTTTAGGTTGGTTATTTTAAATTCTTTGACAAATAACTAACCAATCTTCCTTTCTTTAATGTCACTTTCTGGAGATTTATTTTGTTCCTTTGATCAGACCCATGTCTTCCCATTTATTTGTATGTCTTATTATTTTCTGTTTAAATTTGGGCATTTGAAAATACAGCTAACACTGTTATTCTTTATAAATTAGTTTTGTACAGAAAAGATCTTCACCAATCAATCTAGCAAGAAATTTTGGGGTCCTCCCAAACCTTTTTTGTTGATATGTTTCTTCTGGGTTTGTATGTGTAATTTCAAAGCTAAAGAGGTTTGCCTGTTTCGACTCAGGAGCTACCCCTGGTGTATGCCTGGAGTATTGCAGTCTCTGGTGCTGCAGCAAGCCATGGGTTTTTAGCAGGGCCATAGGCATCCATGGGTGTTGTCAGTGCTTCAAGAATTAGGTGAGACAAAAAACAGTCCCTTGGGCAGAATGCTGGTTACACATTTTACCCTTCTTTCCCACCTGAAGGAGAAGCCGTAAGTTGGAAATTTTCTCTTGATCAGGCCTATGCTGAGCTGTCAGGACTGAGATGAGGTATAGCAGGTAAGTCAATGAGCTTTCCTACCCACTATAATGAAACTCTTGGCCTTGCACTTGCCTGGAGTGCTGTAATCTCTCAAATGGTTTCTGAAGTTCTCAGAAATGCAATCTGGTCTATATATTGTTGTTCAGTCAGTGTTCACCAGGGGGATGTCACTCTGATTTACATTTTTTCAAAGTTTCTTTGTGGATTGAAACAGACTATAAATATAATACAGAAAATATAATAGCTGACATGTAAAAGCTTTCCATCTTTGGAGAAACTAAGCTACATTTCATTTGTTTTCAGCAAATTCCAATTGAACTTACAAAATTTCTGAATTAATCAATGTAAAGCCTCACAGAACTTCCCCTCAAAAAAAAATTTACTTTTCAATTACAGTTTATATTCAATATTATTATGTATTAGTTTCAGGTATATAGCATATTGGTTAAATAATCATATACTTTACAAAGCGGTCCCCTGACATTTTAAGTACCCACGTGTCACTGTACAGATTTATTACAATACTAGAGGCCTGGTGCATGAATTCGTGCATGGGTGGGGTCCCTCTAGGTGGCCTGCAGGGATCAGGCCAAAACCCACAGTCCCAACAGTGCCTGCAGCTCCTCCCTGGCGCTCCCGCTCGTCCCAGCCCCACTGTGCCTGCCGTGGGCTCGCACCCAATCAGTCCCAATTGGGAGAGGCTCACACTGCAGCAACAGTGCTCGCCGGCCAAGAGCCCTGTGTCTGGAGCCCTCCCAAAGGTAGTGGCCTGTGAGATTGAGCTGAAACCGGCTGTCCGACATCCCTTGAGGGGTCCTGGGTTGCGAGAGGGTGCAAACCAGGCTGAGGGACCCCACCAGTGCACGATTGGGCCAAGGAAGAACCGCAGGAGGGCTCCAGGGTGTGTCCGGCCCATCTTGCTCAGTTCCCAGCCTGCACCCTCTCCAATCTGAGACCCCTCTCACAATCCAGGACTGCTGGCTCCCAACTGCTCACCTACCTACCTTCCTGATTGCCCCTAACTGCTTCTGCCTGCCAGCCTGATCACCCCCTAACCACTCCCCTGCCAGCCTGATTGATGCCTAACTGCTCTCCTGCCAGCCTGATTGCCCCTAACTGCCCTTCCCTGCAGGCCTGGTCACCCCTAACTGCCCTCCCCTGCAGGCCTGGTCCCCCCCCCAACTGCTCTCCGCTGCAGGCCTGGGTCCCCCCATCTGCCCTTCCCTGCAGGCCCAGTTGCCCCCAACTTCCCTCCTCTGCTAACGTGGGCACCCCTAAATGCCCTCCCCTGCAGGCTTGATTGCCCCAACTGCCCTCCCTTGCAGGCCTGGTCCCTCCCAATTGCCCTCCCCTGCTGGCCACTGTGTGGCTGCCATCGTGTCCACATGGGGGCAGCCATCTTGTGTGTTGGAGTGATGGTCAATTTGCATATTACTCTTTTATTAGATAGGATAGAAGCCTGGTGCATGGGTGGGAGCCGGCTGGTTTGTCCTGAAGGGTGTCCCAGATCAGGGTAGGGATTCCCTTGGGGTGTGGGGTGGCCTGGGTGAGGGGCCTGTGGTGGTTTGCAGGCCAGCCACGCTCCCCAGAGACCCAAGCCGAGACCCTGGTATTTGGGATTTATTTATCTTCTATAATTGAAACTTTGTAGCATTGAACAGAGGCCAAGGCAGGCCAGGAAGTTTGGCTTCTTCCATCGCTGGGGGCAACCCTAACCTCCTGCTCTCTCCAGCTCTGTGGCTGCTGCCATTTTTGTTGGGATTTATTTATCTTCTATAATTGAAACTTTGTAGCTTTGAGTGGAGTCCAGGGCCAGCCAGAGTGTGTGGGAAGCTTGGCTTCCTCCATTGTCGGGGAAACCCAAGCCTCCTGCTCGCTCCGTGGCTGCAGCCATCTTGGTTGGGTTAATTTGCATACTCACCCCTGATTGGCTGGTGGGTGTGTCTTGTGGGTGTAACGGAGGTATGGCCAATTTGCGTATTACTCTTTTATTAGATAGGATATTCCTTATGCTGTACATTTACATCCCTGTCACTAATTTATGACTACCAATTTGTAGTTTTTTTTTAATTTTAAAAAATTTATTGATTTTAGAGAAAAAGAGAAATGGAAAAAGAGAGAGGGAGAAACATCAATTTGTTGTTCCACTTATATATGCATTCATTGGTTGATTCTTGCATGTGCCCTGACTGGTAATTGAACCCATAATATTGCTGTATCGTGACAACAGTCTAACCAACTGAGCTACCTGGCTAGGGCCAATTTGTAATTCTTAAGTCTCTTCACCTTTTTCATCCAGCCTTCCAATATCTCCTCCTCTCCAACAACCATCAGTCTGTTCCCTGTACCTATGAGTCTGTTTCTATTTTGTTTGTTCATTTATTTTACTCTTTAGATTGCACATATAAGTAAAATCATATGTATTATTCACTTAGGTCCATCCATGCTGTCACAAATGGTAAGCTTTTTTTCTTTTTTATGGCCGAGTAATATTCCACTGTATATATGTACCACCACTTTTTCATCCCCTTGTCTATTCATGGGCACCTGGATTGCTTCCATATTTTGGCTAGTGTAAATAACACTGCAATGAACAATATGCATATATTCTTTCTAATTAGTGTTTTGGGTTTCTTGTTCCCCTCCATTTTAATTGTATATAATAAACAAAGTTTTGGCTTTACAATTCAATATTATTATTGGAGATTACATCAAATACCTTATATGTTGCAGGAAATAGTGATTGTAATTTTTAAAAAGTTAATTCTTACAGAGAAAAGGGGGTTATGGAATAATTAAGTTCATAAACTTAGATACCCAAAGTTCATTTATATATTATTAATTTTGGTAAAACAAAAAATGACCAACCCAACAATTATTAGTATACCAAAAGACCCTTAAACCGTTGGACCCAAACTATGATAACTTATAGAGTCCCTAGGTAGCAACACATTCTTAAATGATTTGATTTTCAATAGATACTTCTAAACATTGCATTACATACATCAGTGTGCATTACAGATATATCCTCTGTGGCCAGAAATATTAAATAACTATAAATGCTTATAAAAATTACTTCTGAATTTATTTTGCATAAATAGATTTGGAATATGAAAAGAAAGTCTATAATGAGTATATCGTAAATACAGAAAAAAACTTTATTTAAAAAGCTCTCCTTAGAATCCTATGTAATAAAGAGGGATTATGCTAACTGACCCTCCCACCGTCCCAAAGATGGCAGTACCCACAGCCTATAAGGAGGGAATATGCTATTTGACTGCCACATCCTCAAAGATGGGGGCACCCACAGCCAAAAGATGGCGGCGCCCAGTCCCCTCAGCCCCGCTTGGGCAGCAGGCACGCAGGAAGGCCGGGCCCGCCTGCCGCTCTGCACACCTGCCTCTGGAGTCCCCCAGTTCCCTCAACCCCCTAACCCCCCAGGCAAGCCTCGGATGGTGGCTGACCAGCCGCCCAGGGCCACCCGAGGCTCAGGTAACCAGGGCCAGCAGAGGCTTACGCTGCCAGCAGTGGCAGCAGCAGAGGTGTGAAGGGGCGTCGCCTTCCCCTGATTGCTGGGTCGCCTCCCACCCGAGAGCTCCCAGATTGTGAGAGGGGGCAGGCCAGGCTGAGGGACCGCCCCCCCCCTCCAGTGCACGAATTTTCATGCACTGGGCCTCTAGTTTAATAAAAAAACTATCTATACTATATATAGTAAACTATATATACTATCTATATATCCATTAGCTCGTAATGGTGTTACTAACATTTGGTACATTGACTGGTCATAGTAGGTGATAAATCAATCATTTTTGTTAATTAAAACTAAGGTTATAAATGCGAAAAAATTATACAATGCTGAATTTGACTTAACATAAAATTTACAAGAAATATAATACACCATTTTCTCTGACAAATATCATATGAATGTTTAAGAGTAAGCCACTACATGGATAAAATTATGATCAGAACTATCACCCATAAATTTATGCAAAATAGATACAATATTGAACTGGAAGTTAAAATTGATTTCTAATCATAAGAGTTCACCAAATTTTTAATGTCTTAATTTGTTTATATGTATATATGAAATAGTAAAAAAATGAAAAGAGAATAAATTGAAGGTACTATAATTTGCATCAAGTTATACATAATTAGCTAGGAAACTAAATTCCAAAGCCACAAATACTATGTTGCCTTCAGATAATACTCCATGACTCTCCTTAACATTCATTAAAAATACTATATAAACATGGAAAGATTCAAGAAAGAATAGAATGAACCTTATAGTATCTAGGAGAATATTTATAGGTACTCATACAAAAAAGTCTGCTTAGCTGAAGTGAAAAAGCTAAATACACTATAACAGATCATCTTCTAAAAAGAGCACTGCTGCCCAGCCAGCATGGCTCAGTGGTTGAGCATCAACCTATGAACCAGGAATCACAGTTCAATTCCGGTTCAGGGCACATAGCTGGGTTGTGGGCTCTATCTCTCCAGTGTAGGGCATGCAGAAGGCAGCCCATCAGTGATCCTATCTCATCATTGATATTTCTATCTCTCTCTCTCTCTTCCTCTCTGAAATGAATAAAAATATACTTAAAAATAAATAAATAAAATAAAAAGAGCACTGCCTATAACACACAAAAATATATATGAAAATTAGTACTTACCAAAAGACTGTAAAATTGCTTAATCAGAACAGATACAACTCTCAGCAAACGCATGCAGATAGGAAAATATGGTTTTTCAACTGGTGCTGGAGAAGATGAAGTATTGGAACCTTGTCTGAACTTTATATTTGGAGAAAAGAGCTTTATCACAAGAGGACATACTCTTTCTTTTAGAAGGAAACTAAATTCCTGGTGCTATAAAAAAAAAAAAAAGGAAAAGAAAAGCAATTAACTTAGTTTGTACTTAATGCTAAAACAATCTCATTAGTAAATAAACTTCTTAATAATCTCTGATTAAATTAGCTTTATTATAAGTTTATGTAGTTTATTATTTTATTGTTTACAAACAATTCTGAAATTAGCACTGCTCTCTGACAGTGTGAGATCAAAATGCTAATATGTCAGTAAATTTTTTTAAAAGACTCTAAATTAAAACAAATATTAATGACTTTACAATAAGTGATGCTTATTGCTAGGATTTTTAATTTTAGTAGAACACTAGCAATTAAAAATAATAAGAATAGAAGAAGGAAAATAGATTGCACAAATTCAAACAGATTAAGTATTTAAAATAGGCAGCTGAGGAGAGAAACCTTGATTAATAAAGGAAGTATAATAAGTTGTACAATTTATTGATTTTTTTGTGTAAAGATAATTCCATTCATGTGCAGATATCTTAATGAACATAATATTCTGTTATACTTAGATTGCTTAAACAAAACAGAAGATGATGAAAAAATACAACAACAAATAAGCATTTTTTTAAATCTAGAAAATCTTGCAAAGATTTCTTAAATTTACTTATGGTCATAGTATATTATGCAGAAAACCTCCCCATATTTGTTAATTCCTTGTGAAACTAGTCCCATTTTAATGAAACTATAAGGTCCAGTCAACATTTGATGTCTAACCTCAAATATACATTATTTTGTTGTTTTAAAAATTCCAATATCACTGAGGCTAAGAATAATGACACAAACATAAATTTCATCCTCTAACCCTTTAATCTTACCAAAAAAAAAAAAAAGAATAAGGCACAGTGTAATTCATTTGTTCGAAATCACAAATTTTTTAAAATGTATTTTTAAAAGTCAGATTCATTCAAGAAAAAACAATTAGAGGGAAATATCAGACTCATTAGAAAAATACAGATAAAAAAATAAAAATAAACGCTCAGCTGGTATGGCACAGTGGTTGAGTGTCAACTCATACACCAAGAGGTCACTGGTTCGATTCCTGGTCAGGGCATTTGCCGGGGTTGCAGGCTTGATCCCCAGTAGGGGGAGTGCAAGAGGCAACCAATGTTAATGTTTCTCTCTCATCCATGTTTCTATCTCTCCTTCTCCCTTCCTCTCTCTAAAATCAATAAAAAACATTATTTTTTAAAGCCTTGTATAATCTCAACTCCTAGAGATAAATTAGTCATTGTTAGTTCCAAATTAATTCCTTCCAGATTTTTACATTCATTTCAGTGTACTTTTAAAAACTTTATTGAGAGTATTACAGATGTTCCCCTATTTTTCCCCCACTGTCCCTCTCTCCTAGGTTCCTACCCTGTGCCAGGCCTTCACCACCCTATTGTCTGTGTCCAGGGACAAAGCACATATGCATATAAGATATTTGGTTAATCTCTTTCTGCCCCCCTCCCTCTTCCCTCAGAGATTTCTCAATCTTCCATGTTTCCATGCTTCTGGTTCTATTTTATTCATCAGTTTATTTTGTTCATTAGATTCCACATATAAGTGAGACCATGTGATATTTGTATTTTCCTGATTGGCTTATTTCACTTAGCATAATAATCTCCAGGTCACTCCATATTGTCTCAAAGGATCATAGATTCTTCTTTAAAAAAAAAAAAAAATCTTTATTGTTGAAAGTATTACATATGCTCCCTTTTTCCCCCCATTAACCCCATCTAGCCCACTCCGGGCCCTGCCCCAGGCTTTCATCACCCTATCTCTGTGTCCACTGGTTACGCATAAATGCAAACTAGTTCTTTGGTTGATCTCTTCTCACACAACACCATCCCCTGCCTTCCCTCTGAGATTCCACAGTCTGTTCTATGCTTCTATGTTTCTGGATCTATTTTGTTCATCAATTTACTTTATTCATTAGATTCAACATATGAGTGAGATCATGTGACACTTGTCTTTCTCTGACTGGCTTATTTTGCTTAGCATAATACTCTCCAGGTCCCTCCATGCTGTCTCAAAGATTAAGAGATGCTTCCTTTTTATTGCTGCATAGTATTTCATGGTGTACATGTACCATAACTTTTTTATTTACTGATGGGCACTTGGGTTGTTTCCAGATCTTAGCTATTGTAAATAACACTGCTATAAATATAAGGGTACATATATTCTTTCTGGTGGGTGCTTTGGGAATCTTAGGATATATTCCCAGAAGTAGGATCACTGGGTCAAATGGCAGTTCCAGTTTCTTTCCTCCCAAAATGGGATCTTAAGAGTTTAGTGATTTGAAATTCTACTCTCATGTCTACAGTTTCTTTGACTGACAAAATTAAAGGCATAATTAAGGTTATTTTCATACTTTACTAAATAATTTTCTATACTAGTTCATTTATGACTATTACAGACGAGACTTAAAAGTTTTATCTATTTATTTCCCCTCACTAATCAATTACAACTGGGTTTCTTCCGAAATCACCATGAAATACCCCAATTCTACAGAAATTATTCTCATTATATTCATCATGATCTCTGTGGACTGTGCCTTTTCAGTCTTCATCTTACCATATCTTTCTGAAGCACTTGACTTAACTGATTACTTGGTTCATCTTGAAGCTTTCTTTGCTTTTGTCTTTTATGTCTCACTGTATCACATTCACTCCTGCGTTTCTGGCCTCATATTCTTACCTTTTTTTGCTTTAACCATTTAATGTTGAGATTCCTCAGAGCTCCAGAGTACCAGGAGCTGGCTTCCTCATCTGTGCTATCACCAGAGGTGATCTTATTCACTCCCATAGCTTTAACAATTACAATCCAGTGACATTTACATTTATAACCTCAGCTCAAAACCTTATTTCTGAGCTCCAAATGCATAAATTCAACTAATATTTTGCAGTATCTCATGTTGAGGTACCTGAGTGTGTTTAAAACTGAATGATCTATCCTTTGTAATAAAAAGTATTCCATCTTAGCAAGCAGTTCACTGTTCAAGCCTTTTCCCTTACCTACAACATTTCATTGATTTATTTAGCAATTACTGGCTTACTGCTTAATATGTACAAGGAAATGTGGTAGGGAAAGGGGTTCAGGGTTAAGTTCAATTTTGTCCCTGCCCTTATAGAGCTTATTTTCTAGACACAGGTCCTTTTTCAGGGTCACTGTTCTGGAGTATTCTTTTCCTATTCTGCCTGTTTCTCCCACCTCACTACTCTTCCCCCTTCCGGTAAAAGCTTCATATGTTTGATTCATCACCAACTCTCCACCAGTTTGGTGCCTATGTTATTCACTTCCACAGCACTTTTTACACTTTTCCTTCATAGCATTCATCACGTCTCATTATTCAGTTAATATTTTTTTCCAAATTAGACTTGTAAGTGCCACAGGACCAGAATTCTATCTGTTTTATTTCACATCTGCATCCTTGGCACAAAACACATAGACCAGCACATTCTAAGGGGTGATTCTGATTAAATTAGGTAAATAATTAGTGAAGGAAAACAAATATTTATCTCTTAATGAAAAATTTACAGGAACAAATTCTAGTATATTACAAAGAATAATTCTTTTCCTCCCCCCCCTGCATTATAGCAGGAAGAATAAAGTAGAATAAGTCATTTGTATACACAATAAATCTGAAATTAGAAACATTTTTTCAAATATTTTCCTACAAAATCAGAAAACACAATCCAAAGTACAGAAATTTCTAATTAAATTCATGTACCAATTCATTCATTCATTCATACATTTATCAAACACCTGCCATATGCCAGGCACTATTACAGATACAACAGTGAACTAAGTCCCTGCCTCATAGCGCTTACTCTCCTATAAGAAAATATAGAAAATAAGCTAATATGCAAATACATATGTCAGGAGATAATAAGATAAGGGTATTAGCATGGAAAGTTACCATTTTATATAAAGTGTTAGGGAAGGTCTGAAAAGTTGACCATTGAGCAAAGACCTCAAAAGTGTAAGAGAACAAGCCATTTGGGAGAAAAGCATTCCAGATCCAGAAAACAGTAAGTACAGAGGTCTGAAGCAGGAGTCCACCTGGGTCATTAAAGGAACAGCAAGAATCACAGCCTGGCTAAAATGTAATGGTAAAGGGAAGAGTGAAAAGAGGTAAGGTAAAGGAATACTGGGGACTAGACTAGATCATGAAAAGTTCCCTATACCATAATTAGGACTTCCTCTTTTTATTCTGGGAAAAAAGGACATCTACAGGAGCACTTTTACAAAAGACTGAAAAATGTGACCTGTTTTAAAAGACCATTTTGGATGTGGTGTAATAAGCAACTATAACAGAACTAGAGGCCCAGTGCACGAAATTCGTGTACTCGGAGGGGGGTCCCTCAGCCCAGCCTGCACCCTCTCGCAGTCCGGGAGCCCTCGGGGAATGTCCAACTGATGGCTTAGGTCCGCTCCCCAGCAGTCAGATATCCTTAGTGCTGGCGTGGAGACAGGAGAAACTCTTGCCACCGCCGCTGCACTCGCCAGCTGTGAGCCCGTCTCAGGATTTCTGGCTGAGCAGCGCTTCCCCGGTGGGAGCATATTGACCACCAGGATGCAGCTCCTGAGTTGAGCTCCTGTCCCCTGGTGGTCAGTGTGTATCATAGCAACCGGTCGTTCTGCCATTTAGTCAATTTGCATATTAGCCTTTTATTATATAGGATTATATAGGATGAGATAAGTATGGATGCAAAGATACCAATTAGGAAGCTAATGCAATAATTTAGGTAAGAGGTGATGGTGGCTTGGATTAGAATGATTGTGATAAAAGTCATATGAAGTGACTAGATCCTGTACACATTTTGAAGGTAATGGTTTGGATGTGAAGTGTGACTGAAAAGAGAGGCTAAGAAGAAAAACTAATTTGGAATCTGGATCAACATGGATTCAAATCCTAACTCTGTCACTTACAAATCATTAAACCTTAAACAAATTACTTAACCCTCTGAAAGTCTTAGTTTCCTCCTATGAAAAGTAGGAATAACTGATACTTCTTAGGCATTTGTGAAGATTACAGTGAATGTAGTATGTAAGGAATTTGGCAGTTATAGCATGTAAGCAGTCAAAAAATGGTAGCTGTTATGACTATTATTTTATATAAAACTATTAGACTAGTTATATCTAAACATTATTTATGCTATAATAACAAAAAAGGGAATCATCCATAAATATTGTTCATTATTCCCCAAAGCACTGAACACTTGATTAATATATACTAAAAACTGTGAACCATGTAATAAAAATTTCAGTCCCAACTCTGGGCCTAAAGAATCATCTACTATTGTGGCACTGATTCACACATTTTGTAGGTAAGAGCAAGGATAAAATAGATGACTTAGGCAGGCAGCATGGTAGGAAAACAAGGTAGATAAGTAATTAAAAGATCTAAATTTTAGTTCAAGATCTGCTATTAACTAAGGAACCCTATGTAAACCGACTCAATTTTGGACTTTAGTTTTTAACAAGTAAAATTAAAAGTTTGAATTATTTCCTACTGTTTCCCCTATTATCTTTCTGTATTAAAATATTTTATTGCACAACAAATTTATTATGCACTGACTACCTTATTCTGTTTAAAAAATATGTTTTTATTGACTTTAGAGAAAGAGAGGAAGTGAGAGGGCAAGAAATATCAATCAGTTGCCTCCTGCACATACCCTGACCAGGGATGAACTTGCAACCTGGGTCTGTACCATGACCAGGAATCAAATCGGCAACCTTTTGGTACATAGGATGATGCTCAATCAACTGAGCCACACCAGCCAGGGCAACTACTTCTTTTTACTATTTAAATTATCTAAAAGTAGCCCTGGCCAGGTTACTCAGTCAGAGCATCATCCCTTACATCAAAAGGTTACAGGTTCAATTCCCAGTAGGGGCACATATAGGAGGCAACCAATCGATGTTTCTCTCTCACAACAATGTTCTCTTTCTTTTCTTTCTTTTCTCTTCCTTTCTGTCTTTCTTTTTTCTCTCTCTCTTTCTTTCTTTCTCTCTCTTTCTCCCTTCCTCTCTTTCTGAAATCAATAAAAACATATCCTTGTGTGTGGATTTTTTTAAAATTATCTAAAAGCATATAGCTACATATAAAAAAATAAAAATCGATAATTTCTTTCTATTTTAAATATTATAAATATAGCTCACATACCACCGTCCCTCATATATTCATTGACTGAGAAATGCCTGAATAGGCAGTAACCTGGGATTCCTTCTAATGTTAAAATTTCAAGATGCTAGGGCATTTCAACAATGTAAGATAACATTAAATTATTATAAGCCTAAAATCTAAGGCTGTAATTCTTCACATCTTTTAATGTGGGAAAAAATACATGTTGCTTTCTTGAAAAATATCTGTAAAAAATTTAAGATTAATTTTGTTGCAAGATATTACAAATGGCTTACTTGTAAAAAGACTTGTGGAAAATCATTCAGGACTGACTCAAGTAATTCAAGGCCAAATGTTCGAGTCATTTCTGTCATGCCTACTAGCCAGTAAGGGGCATCAGCATTAACCAACTGACAAAGATCCTAGAAAAATAAGTCAAACAATAAATAAGACATTCATATGCTGGAATAAAAGATTTTTTTTTCAAAACTCAGTGTTCATAAAATTTTTAAGAATTTCTTCTTATACAGTTGTTTTCACTCCTTAGAAACTAAACATTGGTAATTCAAATTTTGACAAATTGATTATATAGGTAAACTTTTAAAGAATCATATAACTATTGACAATAGAATACACAGATAAATGAGTGATACAACTATCGACTATATAGAGTACACAGATTAATGAATCATAACTATCAACACTATACAGAGTACACCGATAAATTATTAATCGAATGTTCTTTTAACTAAAATCCACCTAAAATAACCCTTTGATCACAAAATTAATAAAATTTTCAGTACAAATAAATTATATTTTACTTAAAAGGTTTAGTCACAACAAATAATGTAAAAATCAGGTATTTTTATACAAATTATATTAAGTAGACCAATTATTATTTAAATTTTCCTGTTAAAGAAATTATTTTATATAACTAGTCATCCTTAAGTTACCTCTTATAGTTGTGCATTTAACTCATTTTATTTCCTTAAAACATAACATTTTACCATATTAATTAGCTCTTTAATGTTTTAGAACTTTTTTTAGAACTTTGACACTATAAAATTTGACAATCTTAAAAATTGATACTTTAAAAAAATAAGTCACATAAAATTCCAAAATATAAAATTCAAAACTATATATGATAATGAAAATTATTTTTATTAACTGAAATACCTGGAAAAGCATATATGCATCTTTAGCACAAGGCTTGAGAGTACTGACAGATCTTCTGTTACTATTGGCTTGAACCAGTGCTGGTTGTTCTATAATATCTGCAATCAAAATAAAATAAGTTTTAGGAGTTCATAATGACCTTTATATAAATCAAATACTACATACTATTTAAAAGGCATGCTTAAAATAAATGCTGGTTTATAGAATTATAAACTTTAATTATAAGTTGAGAATATGCCTCAAAAATGAAAAAAAATTGGTAATCAATTTTTATACAAAATGTCATAAATACCAGTTCACTGACTTATATTCATTTTAACAAGTTTAGTATCTTTACCCACACATTTGATTTTCCAAGTCTCCCATTATCTAGCCCTTTTATTTCATGAATCTAAAATTCACATGATCTTTAAATGTGCCTTTAAATATTAAATAAACATATAAAAGTTTACCACCATAGTTAATTTCTTTATCATCTTACCATCTTCAAGAGAAGTAACTGCTTGATCTGCCACAATTACTATGTCACTTACAGGCACAGTATCAACTTGCTAAGAGTCAGCTAGATTGGTACTTCCCAACTCAGCACTTCTTTGAGTACTAATAAAACATTACGGCCCTGACCAGTTTAGCTCAGTGGATAGAGCGTCGGCCTGTGGACTCAAGGGTCCCAGGTTCGATTCTGGTCAAGGGCATATGTACCTTGGTTGCCAGCACATCCCCAGTAGGGGATGTGCAAGAGGCAGCTGATTGATGTTTCTCTCTCATTGATGTCTCTAACTCTCTCTCCCTCTCCCTTCTCTCTGTAAAAAATCAATAAAATATATATTTTTAAAAACATTATGCACTGTAAATTGACAGTCTGTTTTGAATAAATGTTAACTTAATGACTACTTGAAAAGAAAGAGGTTCTAAGTATGTCCTACCTTATTAGAAAGTATTAAATGAGAGACCAATCTTAAGTGATGCACAGCTAAAATTCCCAATCTCGGAATTATATTGAGGTTATGAATATATTAAACACTCAAATTGGAGAACTGCCCTGTTTTATCCTCTAAGTTTAATTTCCTAATATTTCAAACTGCTAGAATTCCAACTGCATTTCCCATAGGAAAAATGCAGAAAAAAATCAATAAACTAAATCAGTGGAAGTATTCTAATAAAACAACAGATTCAGAATGCCTAAAACTAAATGTGAAAAATCTGACCAATGGTTAATTTCAGGTTAAGTGAAATAATTATTGGAGTAGGCAGTACTCCAATAATTTTTACCAGTATTAACAAAAGAACATCAAATAAAATGAAATACTACATGATATCAAAAGTTTAAGAAAAAAACTATATAAAGGAAAAAGTAGTTTAATCTTTTGCTCCCTGACTATATAAAGCAGAAAGATTGCTCATGAGTAGCACCTTATAATCTTTTCAGCTAACCATGAAAAAAATTTTACATCTAATAAGGATAATAAATGGGGGAAAAATGTAATTTCTATAGTTAAAATTTAACAAATTATAAAACTATAATCAGATTATCTGCCAGCTCTCTAAAAGGACATGTTTCTAAATTATTAGGAAACTTTTTAAATTACAAAAAAAGGTAAAAAATTACAATATATTTGATAAAAATAGAGAAAAATTAATCTTTACATTATATAAATATTCCTTATTAACACATATTAATAGACAAGGGCAAAAATTCACATGAGGGAAGTCCACTCTTGGGAATTTACACTAAAGAAATAATTCAAATGGAAAAAATTTATGTAGAAAGACACTCAAAACAATACCAAAATTTAGAACACAATGTTAAATGTATAATAGGAGACTAGTTCATTAAATTATAGAATAACAACAAAGTATAATTAGAAATATAAATGAAAATAAAGAGTCAACTTCTAGGATGATAAAAGTATGGGAGGTTTATTTTTTTAATTGCTATTATCAATAAAATAATATTGCTGAGATAAATATATTTTTTAAAGTATTCTTGTTTTTAGGTAGCCTACATTTACAAGAAAAAGGCTAAAAATCAATAAATTATGGATATAAGAATCATCCACTGTCAAAAGTAAACAACTTTTGTCACTTTACCTCTGTGTCGTTCATCTTCAGCAACCATCCTCTCAAAAACAACAGTAACAACTTGTCGCACTGTAGCAGCAGCTGTATTATTGGTAATATT
Organism: Corynorhinus townsendii; assembly: GCA_026230045.1. Lineage (NCBI taxonomy): Eukaryota > Metazoa > Chordata > Mammalia > Chiroptera > Vespertilionidae > Corynorhinus > Corynorhinus townsendii. The sequence goes on from JAPDVU010000003.1 coordinate 158,827,106, forward strand.
ATCTTTTGTGAAATGTAGTCGAAAACAAAGAACAATTGCCTAAAAAAAAAGACAAACAAAACAATTTTCATTTAGTGTGAAATAAGACTGAAGAACGTGACTACTATATTTTATCTGATGTAACCCAAAATTAAATAATTTATGTTTGGCTGTCTCAATCACAGATACTACAAGCTCTACAATAAAACTACAGAGATCCTTATATTTTAAAAAAATTCAACCTCTTAGTAAATATATAGTCACATAAGCTTAGCTAAGGTTATATGAAATACATATAACCTTTAACTAAAAGTTGTAAATACAATTTTTACAATTTGGTTCTTTTAACACGTACATAATAAGGTGCTGTGCTTTATTACCCCAGAATAACTTACTTTACAAATAACAAGTACTCAAAGTTTGTTATATCATCAAATTATCTGTAGAAATACTAAATAAACTTGTTAATCATATAAAAAGATAAAAATTTTTCAAAGCAGTCCTTTTTTAAAATCAACTTTATTAAATTGTAATTTATATGTAATAAACTGTATCACTTCTAAAACTTTTATTTGATGAGTTCTGAATCTTTATTCACTCATGAAATTACTGTCACAACTGAGATACTTTCCATCACCCTAAAAGCTTCTTTGTGCTCTTTTACAGTCCATTTTTCCCAGGCAACCACCCATCTGCTTTTTTAATTATTGATCAGCTGGCATTTTTTATAAATATACTTATTTGCCTCTGGTTTCTTTCACTTGTAATACTTGTGATATTCATCCATGTTGTTCTTTGTATCAATAGTTCATACTTTTTTATTCTTTTTTTTTTTATCCTCACTGACATCTTTCACTGATTTTTAGTGAGAGCAGAAGAGAGAAAGGGAGGAGGAGAGAGAGAAGAGATCAATCAGTTGCCTCCTGAAAACTTCACTACTGGAAATCGTACCTGTAAGTAAGTATGTGGAATGTGCCCTGCAACCCTCCAGTGTACAAGACGACATTCCTACCAACTGAGCCACATGGGCTAGAGCTTTACTTTTTTATTCTTGAGTAGTATTCCATGGCATGGGTTTATCCATTCTTTTTTTTTTTTTCTTCTCTTTTAGTATGTTTCTACTGATTTTTTAGAGATAGAGAAAGGGAGGGGGATAGAAAGAGAAACATTGATTGGCTGTCTCCTGCATGACCCCAATGGGGCTTGAGCCCACAACCCAGACCTGGAATTGAATCAGCGACCTCCTGGTTCATAGGTTGATGCTCAGCCATCGAGCCACACTAGCCTGTATTTATTATATTTATCCATTCATATTTATCCATTCACCTGCTGATCGACACTCAAGATGTTTTGTTTTTGGCTATGTGAATAAAGCTGCTATGAAAATTCACATACAAGTCTCTGTGAGGACACATGTTTATATTTACCTTGGTTAAATAAATACCTAGAAGTGAAATGGCTGCATCATATGATAAGTATAGGTTAACCTCTTAAGAAACTGCTAGTTTTCCAAGGTGGCTTTATAATTTCATATTCCCTTCAGCAGTATATATGAGTTCAGAACTATTCCACATCCTCAACACTTGATATGGTCAGTCTTTTTAAATTTTAGCTATTCTAATGGATGTGTAATGACATCTCCTTATGATTTTAGTTTGCTTTCCCTGATACCTGTTGAGGCTGAGCCAATTTCCATGTATTCAATAGCCATTTGAATATCTTATACTGTGAAGTTTCTGCTGAACTCATCTGTCCATTTTGGGGGGTTGTTTGTCTTTCAAATGAGTTGTAAGAATTTTTTATAAACTCTAGATAAAATACTTACCAGATATTTTTTAATATTTTCCCCACTCTGGGGATATTTTATGATTTATGGATTTTTTTGCCCTACCTAAGAAATGTCTGTCTACCCATGGTAGATTTTCTCCTATGTGTTCTTTTAGAAGTTTCAGTTTTAAAAGACATATTTTTGGCCCTGGTTGGTGTGACTCAGTTGGTTGAGCATCATCCCATGCACAGAAAGGTTGCCAGTTCAATTCCTGGTCAGGGCACATGCCCAGGTTGTGGGTTCAATCCCAGTTAGGGGTGCATGCAGAAGGCAACCAATGTTTCTCTCTCTCATCAATGTTTCTCTCTCTCTCTCCCTCCTCCATTCTCTCCCTCTAAAATCAATAAAAACATTTAAACAGACAAGTAAAAAAAGCAACATTTTTGAAGTAAGACATGATTGTTTAAATTCTATATATTATCATATTAATTATATTAAATGTTTTTAAGAAAATAATTAAGCCTTACTATTACTCTTTACATTTCAAAAGTATAGAATTTATTTTTACTTCATTTTTATCACAAAATATAACATTTCCAAATTAATCTGTATTTATTTATAAAACTATAATCAGTTCTTATTGCTTTGGTAGGTCAAATAATTTTTTATAAAAATTTAAAAATTATATATATACACATACACACACATACATGCACAATAATTTGATAGCTAGAAACCAAGAAGAATTACATTCAACAAAAGTATATACAGGATGGGTCAAAAGTAGGTTTACAGTTGTTCATGTGGACAATAACACAATAATTAATAAATGCTAATACAAGAATAAACTCTGTGTTTTGCATTCTCACAACTATAAACCTACTTTTTCCCCTTCCTTTTTAAAAATACATAAAATATTTTCTAAAGCAGGTTTGAGATTAAAAGAATAAGCTATTCACAATTAAGTAAAATTTCATTATAACCTAAGAACATCGAAAGTAACTAGAAAAGATACTCTTTAGAGACAGTATACTTTTCCACTTGATAAGCCGTCCATCCTTAAAGGCATGCTAATTATAATAGAACTATTAGTAAAAGTCCAACAAATTCCTTAAACAATAAGCCATTAATTAATGACTATTCTTTATATTACTCTCTGTTCTTATGAAATATTTCATAATTAAAAGAAAACTTTTTGGAGAGAGAAATGAATAATAGAGTAACTTATATATTCCAAAGAGGGTGGGAGTAGTAAGAAATGAGAAATACTTATTGTACATGCAACCTTATCTAGTATAAATGCCAAAAGGCAGCTTTTTCAGCTATTTAATGGACAGGTTTAAACTATCTGACTTACAGGTGAAATTATTTTTAAAAGGGGGTAAGAGAAAGTTATCAGAGGAATACTCAAAGCAGTTGTGGAGAACACTGATACCTCAAAATATATTTTTTTCCTCTTCCTCTATTTGTATTTCTCTGCTACTTTTCTTCTTCCATTTCCTATTCATAACTAACCCTGTCAGCTATACCCAAAGGGCTTTGCTTCATCACCCTAAAATGATTTCAATTTTAGTCTGAGGAAAATAAGGCACCAATGGTTTGTAACCCACAATGTCCATTACCACAATAGGTACAGGAAAGTTACCTTTGGTTCAAATCAGGCTTTTCTCTTTCCACACGTTTATTCAAATACTGTGTCAAGCACTTACGAACTTTGTCAAAACAGGTTTCCTACCTTAGAGAGTGCCTCGTCATGAACTACTGTATTGGTTGTTAAAAGAACAAGAACTGTTTGAAGTAGCTTGAGTTCTTCAAGACTATTTTCCATTAGCTGCCAAAGCATGTTAATTATATTTCCAGCTGCAGTCTGTAAAGTAATTATTTTAATTATTGTCAACAAATAAAATATAAGTGCTTAAGTCCCTAAATAAAAAAGGTATACAAATATTACCTCACTTGGAGAAAATTTCTTGATGGCAATAACAAAACCTATGTTTTAGATATATAGATCCAATACATTTCTCAACTAATTTGAAACTTACAACCAATTAAATTTCTTCTAAAAATGAATTTCTTTAAAATACACCATTTCAATATTTGCAAATAACAACATGCAGTTCTGAAATACATAGTCAAAATCAAAGTTTATGTCTACAACAGTATTTCATTTGGACATTGATGAATATGGACATATGCAAATTCCCTATGTGTCTACAGTTTCTTATCTATCTATCTATCTATATATCTATATATATATAAAAGCCTAAGCAACCATTCGACCGGTAGCTATGATGCTCACTGACCACCAGGGGGCAGATGCTCAATGCACAGGCATGGAAACATGGAACAGACTGATGAGTCTCAAAGGGAAAGGGGGAGGGTGAAAAGAGATTAACCAAATATCTTATATGCATGCTAGAGGCCTAGTGCATGGATTCTTGCACCAATGGGGTCCCTCGGAGGCCTGCGGGGATCGGGCTGAAACCAGCAGTCCGACATCCCCCAAGGGGTCCTGGATTGCAAGAGGGCACAGACCAGGCCGAGGGACCACACTGGTGTGTGAATCTGTGCACCAGGCCTCTGGGGTTATCTATATGTTATAGAAAAAAATAAAATTCAACTTCAATTAACAATGTCTTTATAATCTCAATTATTTTTTTTATTCTGACACTATTTTGAATGCTATACTAAAAGCAAAAGAATTTACCACTTCTATTAAAATACTTTAAATAGTACAAAGTTAAGGTTAACAGAACTGCACTTACATGAGGATATAGATTCATAATGATGAAATTTTGTTCCTTGTTTTACCATCATAAAATTAGATACAAACATTTAATTAATGAAAAACCAATTTCACTTCAGATAATTTAGGAAACAGTCATGATTTTCCTTCCTACCTTAAAAAAATTTTTATGACATACTAGAGACCCAGTGCATGAAATTCTTTCATGGGTAGGGTCCCTAGGCCTGGCCAGCGATCAGGGCTTATCAGGGCCTTTCCTTCCCCTGGCTGCCAGCTGCTGCTGCCAGCCGGAGGCTCCCTACGTTCCACACCACCTCCTGGTGGTCACCACACGTCATAGTGAGCGGTCCAACTCCCGGATGGGGACAATTTGCATATAAGCCTTTTATTATATAGGGTATTCTCTTCAGTGATATGAAAATATGCATGGTTCTCTGGGACTACTTATACTTATTAATGACTTAAAAAATGCACTTCCATCTTTATTATTTATGAGTACTTAATAATAAAATAATTTGCTAATCTTTTTAAATTCAGCTATGTCCTTCAAGCACATTGGTAGTCATAACACTGTTTTACATTAAATATCAGGTATGTTTCATTCTCCCCTGTGAAAACTGCTTTGATTTTTAGGTGCATAGTTCAGATAAAATCTTTACATTACCTCAGATACAACTTCATGTGACATGAGTCTCTGAATGGCGGCCAAACATAGCTGAGTGATCTTCGGTTCCTTGGTTCCACAGCCCATTAGAAAAGGTTGAACAACCTCTGAGCTGTTCTCTTTTAATGCTTTATTTAGAACACATATAAAATAAATTATTAAATCTAATTCATCAATAGCAATACATTTTATATAATTACAACCAGTAATGATGATTGAAAAACTTTATGTAAAATTAACTCCAAAATAAAAACCAAGTATAAGAGTTAAAACACTTCAAATAGATGTTATAAATTCATATATAAACTACACCCCTTAACTATAGCTTTGCCATGCCTTTCTCCTGACACTCTATCACTGGTCCTTCTTATGGTGCTATACTCTTTAAGGTTAACTGCTCAGAAGTTCTATCCTGCCTCAGAGAAGCATACCTTCAATAGTGCAAAAGGGAAAACATGAATAAAAATTCATATTATAGAGCAGAAAAAGTAATTTAAAATAGTATATGCATCATTTCCACCATACTTCTGATGTTCAGAAACCCTCTATAATTATATTAGAGGCCCGGTGCATGAAATTTGTGCATGGGAGGGGGGGTGGCTCCCATAGCCTGGCCTGCACCCTCTCGCAATCCGGGACCACTGGCTCCTAACCGCTCTCCTGCCTGCCTGATCACCCCTAACCATTCTGCCTGCCTGCCTGATCACCCCTAACTGTTCACCTGCCTACCTGATCGCCCCTAACCACTCACCTGCCCACCTGATCACCCCTATCCACTCTGCCTGCCTGCCTGATCCTCCCTAACCACTTGTCTGCCTGCCTGATTACCCCTAACCACTCTGCCTGCCTGCCTAATGGCCCCTAACCATTTGCCTGCCTGCCTGACGTCCCTAACCACTCGCCTGCCTGCCTGATGGTCCCTCAATGCTCACCTGCCTGCCTGATCGCCCCTAACCGCCTCTGCCTTGGCCCCTGCCACTGCATCTTTGTCCAGAAGAACTTCGAGCAACCTTCCAGTCTAATTAGCATATTATGCTTTTATTATTATAGATGCCTTGCATTTACATAGCCTAATTTTTCTTCAAGAAATAAGCTCATTAAAAACAATAACATTACTCCTCTTATTAATGAAACATTACTTTAAATTGGATGCACATGCTATAATTCTAAATCTTAATTTAACTCTTTCTACCAAGCTAATTCCTTCAGAAGTTTTAAAGTGGCAACAAAAATTTAAAAGGTTAGAAAATGTGCACACTGAATTATATATAATTAAATTTATAAAATGAAATTAAATCAATACACATTGAATGGCTACACAAAGATAAGACAGGTCTGTCATCCTCAGGGAATTTGAATAAATAATATGGAATTATGAATCAAGAACACATTAAACATATGTTTTTGGTATATGCTTTCAAAGGTACTATACACATCAATTATTTTTGAGGTTAAAACATATAATAAAGACATAACAATCTGAATTTTAACAAGTTTTGCCAAAGAAATTATGAAAAAGTCACCCAGAATAACTATTATAAGAATAAAACCAATGTTAACATGAATTTTATTTAAATTACTACCTTTATGCACCCAAAACTCCCTTTATGGTATGGTAAATAAAGACTACAATTTCTTACAGCATGCTCTGTAAAGCCCCTCAGTATGCCAGAATAAATTGGTGAGTTAGAACAGCTAAGAGATGGCAAAAATGATTTGAGAAGAACAGTTTCCAAAAGGGTTCCCTTGCCTTATTTCCTTGCTTTCTTGAGCATAAAGGTTTTTTTTTTCTTTTCTTTTTTTTTTTTTTGAGCATAAAGGTTTTGATTCAAATCCAGAGACATAAATTTTCCATAACAATATCTCAAAACATTTACATGAATTCTTAAAAGATGACAATAAAGCTCTGATGCGGTAAATATCCTGCCATATAAGAGGCTACCCCTCACTCAGCTGAACATTTCTAATTATTAAATATTGTTCAGGCAAATAAGTTTCAATAGTAACAAGCCACATTTATAATTTTTACAATGTTAGCATGTGTTTCTCATTTGGTATCACAGTAACCAAATAGACCTTATATGGCATGACTTGGCCCAAGAAACAATTATATGGTACAGCCAGAATTGGAAAATGTCTTCTAATTCCTGGTTCCACTATGTTTTCCACATTATGTTGCCCCTATTTAAAGTAAACGACTTCATACAAATGGAAGGAAAAAAGTTAAAAGTATCTAAGAAGAGCCAATGATCTACACTTTAGAGTTGTCTGCCATAAGTCTTCAGATAAATGTAGGAAAGGGATCCTGTCTTCACAGAAAGAAAAACAATGTATTTTCATAGAATGGCTAATGACAATTGTTTTAAGACATATTCATAATCTCTCAAGAAAGTAAAGCAGTGCCAATTAAACTATGATACAGTGCTAACTAATCACTTAAATTTTTCCTTACAATTTCATCCTCTAGCATCTAGGCCATCAAGAGCATTGGAGATGCCTCATTTATTGACAGAGTACTTCACTATTGTCAGATCTTAATAACACCCATGTTTTGATGCTGGTGCTTACTTACCATAAGACATTAACAGAAAGTTTGTGTACAATACTAAGGTGACATTTTACATGGCAATTAAACTTAATGTGATAAAAATGCACATAACAGATGTGCTAATAAGAACAACTACAAATACATTCACATAAGCACTGAAAAGAAACAACTATAACACCACCTGGCCTACAGTGATTCTTAGATGCCATCAATGTCTGATGCATGCCAATTTGGGGAATATTAAACTGTGAAAAAAGTGCATCTTCGAATGAATAAAATAAGGTGAATTATAACGAAATGGTGAATCCATGTCAGTCACAGTTATCCAAGTCTATCAAGCTGAGATAAACTCAATATAGTAATAAAAATAATTTTTTAAAATTTCATTTTAATATAACTCAAAGTAATCAAATATCTCGTCTTCTTCTTCCCACTTTTTGGTTCCTCCCACTTTATATGACAATATAATGGTCAAAAGGGAAGTTTCTATATTATACAGAACAGATGATCAACAACAAAAAATAAATCTATTGATCTATTCTGTCTCTTGAAGCATAATATGAAAACAAAAAAAACACAACATATTCCTCATATCCAGATCACAATGCAGTAAGATAATGATCAGGGGGAGAAAAAGCTACCGGTTTTTTGTGTTTTTTTTTAAGTGATACCTGACCTAAGAAGCAGAAATTAATCTTACTCTTCTATATGAGAGAATAACTACTCTCCTTTTGTATACAATAATTTTAATGACATACTATTTAAGCGTAGTTTTATATAAAAATTTTATGGGTATAAACTCTGAAAATCACATGGAAAAAAAACACTGTCCTGCAATATAAAGAACATTTAACTCGATTAAACCATTTTTTTTATCAGCCCAGGCAAAAAGGAAAAGGTCAACTCTTTTTAATCAAAATTCTCTATTTCAATTTCCATTAAAATTTAAAGATAGCTTTTTGGGGGCTAAAAAAGATTATTTTCTACCTAACTCCCTTAATAGGCATAACTCCTTTGACTGAATAACACTGTATGTTTAATAAATATATTTTAAGTCCAATTTTTATAACTATGAGATCAAATGATGCACTTTCACACACCTGAAAGAGGTCCAGCAGGTCCCCATATCCTAGGGGTTTCCTTGCTCAGAGGAGTTTCACTGCATAATTGCAGTTTTTATCCTGGAAAAAAAGAATTAAACTAGGATGCCCCACTATGAATAACACTAATAGGGACTAATAAAAGTTTTATTATAATGAATTTTAATGGTCATTAAATAACAAATTGTAATTCTTATGAAAGAAATAAAATGTGATGTGGAAACAATTGCTATCCTCAAAACCCTTAAAATCTATTAGAGAAAAGACTGATATTCCTAATATTTAAAAAAAAAATTAATGGTTCAAAAGGTCTGAAAATGTTTTAAATAATTCAAGAACTGAAAGACACATAAAAACATGGAGATTCTCATATTAAAAGTACATTATTGAAAAAGGAAGGATTATTCAACAAACCATGTAGGTACAATTAGTAATTTTGCAAAAGAAACTAAAATCTAGGTCCTCATGTCATCTCGTATATTATTAAGAAGAAAAAAAAAATCAAACTGTAGAAAAACTAGAAAAAAATAGAAACTATGTGATAGGAGAAGGGCTTCCTAAGCAGAGAGCAACAAATCAGAAAATTAGATTATGTAAAAATAAAAAGAATCTAATTAAAAAATTAAAAGGTAAATGACTTGCAGAAAATATACACATAATGGGAATTTAATATTTTTACTATATAAATACCTCAAAAATTTGATGATACAAAAACTTAAAATAAATGTAAAATAAAATAGAATATATTTAAAAAAATGTGTAGTATTAAAGAGAAATGTCAATTAAAATGAGAAGTCATCTGCCTGTTCAATTACCAAAAAGATTTTTTTAAAATAGTAACCTTGCCCTAGCTGGTTTGGCTCAATGGATAGAGCGTCAGCCTGTGGACTGTAGGATCCCAGGTTCAATTCTGGCTAAGGGCACATGCCCGGGTTGTGGGCTCAACCCCAGTAGGGGCTGTGCAGGAGGCAGCTGATCAATTATTCTCTCTCATAATTGATGTTCCTATCTCTCTCTCTCTCCCCCGCCTTCTTCTCTGAAATCAATAAAAATATATTTAAAAAATAAATAAAATAAAAATAATAATCTGGAGAGAAACCAAGATGGCGGCATAGGTAAACACCTAAACTGCTGCCATGCACAACAATTTCAAAACTACAAGTAAAAGACAAAACAGACATCATCCAGAACCACAGGAAGGCTGGCTGAGTGGAAATTCTACAACTAGAAGAGAAAAGCACATTGAGACTCACAGGAGCTGCAGAAGGCAGAAGTAAGGAGCCATGCACGTGGAGGGGGCGGGCAACTGAGTACACGGCTGGCTTTCTCAATCGGGAGGGAGACAAAAGCTCTTGACTGCTCTGACCTCCAGTTCTGGGCCAGGTTCTGGTGACACAGACTCATTTGGGGAGAAACTGGACTGTCTGGCAGCGGGCAAAACTCAAGGATGACTTTCTCTCAGAGGTGCATGCAGTGATTATCATGGGACACTGAGACCTAGGGGCCTCTTAGGGCAGGCCTGAGGGAAGCCATTGCTGTTTGCTCCGCCCTGAGACTCTGCCCCATCCAAGCTGAGCACAGAGGCTTTTGCAAGTCTTGTCTCATAAGGGTGTCTCCAGCACAGAAGTTCTCTCAGCGTAGACATAGCTGATCCTCACAGCCAATTGGCCTGGAGGTCAATTCCTCCCAGTGATACCAACAACAATCAAGGCTTAACTACAACAAGACTGTGCACACAACCTACAAAGGGGTGCACCAAGAGTGTCCACCTAAGGTAGTTGGAGAGGCTGAGCCACTGAGCCCTATAGGACACCTAGCACACAAAGCCACTCTATCAACTCAGGGAAGCAGCCAAAATGCGGAGACGAAGCAACAGGTCACAAATGAAAGAAATGGAGGAAAGCAAACGATTGGATATAGAGTTCAAAACCACGGTTATAAGGTTTTTCAAGAATTTTCTAGAAAAGGCTGATAAATTTAGCGAGACCCTCTTTTATGAAAAAGGATCAACTAGAAATTAAGCATACACTGACTGAAATAAAAAATTATATACAGAGATCCAACAGCAGACTAGAGGAACGCAAGATTCAAGTCAAAGATTTGAAATACAAAGAAGCAAAAAACACCCAACCGGAAAAGCAAAAAGAAAAACAATCCAAAACTATGAAGATAGTGTAAGGAGCTTCTAAGACAGCTTCAAGCGTACCAACATCCGAATTATGGGGGTGCCAGAAGAAGAGAGAGCAAGATACTGAAAACCTATTTGAAGAAATAATGACAGAAAACTTCCCCCACCTGGTGAAAGAAATAGACTTACAAGTCCAGGAAGCGCACAGAACCCCAAACAAAAGGAATCCAAACAGGACCACACCAAGACACATCATAATTAAAATGCCAAGAGCAAAAGACAAAGAGAGAATATTAAAAGCAGCAAGAGAAAAACAGTTAGTTACCTACAAGGGAGCTCCCATACGACTGTCAGCTGATTTCTCAACAGAAACTATGCAGGCCAGACGGGAATGGCAAGAAATTTTCAAAGTGATGAATAGCAAGAACCTACAACCAAGATTACTCTACCCAGCAAAGCTATCATTCAGAATTGAAGGGCAAATGAAGAGTTTTGTGGGGGGCAATGGAGGAATAAGGACACATATGTAAAATAATAATAATAATAAAATAGAAAAAAAAAAGAGCTTCACAGATAAGAAAAAGCTAAAGGAGTTCATCACCGCCCAGTATTATATGAAATGCTGAAAGGTGAAGAAGAAGGGAGGAGGGAGGAAGGAGGAAGGAGAAAGGAGGAGGGAGAAGAGGGAAGGGGGAAGAGGAAGGGGAGAGGAAGGGGGAGGAGGAGGAGGAGGAGGAGGAGGAGGAGGTAAAAGATAAAAATTATGAACAACAAATACATATCTATCAACAAGTGAATCTAAAAATCAAGTGAATAAAAAATCTGATAAACAGATTAAACTGGTGAGTATGAGAGAATCAGGGGCATAGACAATTCTCAGAGGGGACTGACAATTCTCGGGGGGAAAGGGATGTGGGGGGTGTGGGAAGAGACTGGCTTAAGGGCGTAGCAGAGGCATGGTCAGTTTGCATGTTCTCTTTTATTAGTGTAGATACTGATGTGTCACTTCCCTGATTCAAACTCTTTCCATCAAGCTGCTCAGGATATCACACAATGGTAATACCTGACTAGTGTATCTAAATAGACCAAGATGTTTTATACCTCATGTATATAAGTAATCTCCTTTACTTTCTTCTTCTATAACTTATTTGCCTGGCTATCTCTTTTTCAGTCTTCAAGACTCACCTTCACATTCCCAGGATGGACTAAGTGCCTTCCCTATTTCCATAACAAGCCTATCTATACTTCCATCTTGGAATTTACCACATAGTATTAGAATTCTCTATTTAGGGTCTGTCTCCTTCATTAGTCTGTTATCTGGCTGACATGAATTAAATAAGACAAAATGTACTCAAATCATCATAATGGAAAATTACAGCGAAGTAGAAAAACATACTAGACACATATCTGCATTTAATGAGGGCTTACTACTTCACAAATAATGTACTACCTACTAGCAATATAAGGAAGAGTAAGATACTGATCCTGACCTCACAGGGAGTATGACAACTGGCTGGGAAAATTTCTGTGAAAGGACTTCAAAAGACAGGTAAGCTAAACAGTATGGCTCAAATATATTCAAATATATTTCTTATATTTCCATATCGATTATAGGTAAATTATATCAACCATCTTTGTATCACACGTGCTGATTCTTACATAATTATTCCTACTAAGAATATGTTGTATGATATAGTCTATAAATGTTTATGAAATATCACAGGTATATGTATTGATAAGACAGAATATATTAAATAAAATCAGCAGATAATTTACTTTTTAATGTTGGGGGAAAATTACAAAGTATATTTACTTAAATTAGAGACCTTTTAGTAATAAGATCATGTAGAAATGAAAAAGGTGAGGGAATCTGAGAAAAGAACACAAATCATCCTATATAACAAAAAGCTAATATGCAAATAGACCGAATGGTGGAACAACTCAACAACCGGTCGCTATGAGACATGCACTGACCACCAGGGAACAGGGCAGGCGTCAGCAGCAGGCAACAGAGCGCAGAACATGCCAGGTGTCGGCCGTGGTGGGATGGTGGAGCAGGTGAGTGGGGGCACCAGTCACTGTCATCAGGGCAAGCCTCTGGTGGTTACTGAAAATTATTTGTTCCTGTGCGCCGCGGTCCTGCCCGGCGCTTGCACCTAATGCCAGCGCTGGCCCTGCTTGCCCCCGCTGCAGGCACCAGAGCTGTCGCTCACACCCACTGCTGGTGCCCAGCGCCGGCCCCAATTGCCCCTCAGGGCTTCTCCACCTCCCCCTGTTCCTGAGGGGTACTGGGGCAGCAGCCGCTGCTCACACCCACTGACAGCACTGACCCTGCTCACACCCGCTGCTGGCGCCAGCCCCATTTGCTCCACGCCATAAGCGGTGCGAGCAGGGCTGGCACCATCAGCGTGTGGGAGCAGCAGTGGCAGTAGTGGGGCTGCTGGCAGACAGGGGGCTGCGGCAGGAGGGGCCAGGCAGGGGCGTGGAGGATGGGCCGAGACCCGACCCTGTGCCCACCGCAGCCTCGGCCCACAATTCCTTTCAAGGTGCACGAATTTGTGCACTGGGCTCCTAGTACATAATAATTATCTGTGTAAAATTCTACATGTATCTGACAGTAGCTGAAAGCAGCTATGGGTAGATGTAATCCTATAGTTTCATGTAGGCGTTAAATATACAGTTTTAAAAGACATGACAACTTCATTGATTTCTTGTAATATATTCAAAAAGCAGATTCTCTGTTCATGTACTTTTTGTATAGCATATGCCTTCTCAGTCAATTTCAAGTATATTTTAAGATGGGATAATAAAAACAATTTGTAACATATGGTAGTCAAATATAAGATTAAGGCATTTGGCCTTGTAAATGAAAAATTTTATGTTGCTATCCTCTCATTTACAGTTTTGTTTTTAAAAGAAAAAGGAAATTTTGAGAAAATGATCTGTATATTTGAATCAATGCTGACATTACCTGGCATAGCATTCCCACTTATGTCAGCATTCATGACAGCAGGGAAAACAAAGAAAAATAAACATTAAAGGAGGATGCTTAAAAGAAGGGGAGATGTAAAGCAAAGATTTATTCTGCAATGTAAATAACCTTCCCTTGGAAAAAAATCTAAGAAAACTAAATTTGGCTAGAAATTTATACTGAGTATCACTAATCAGACTGATCCTAATTCAAGGTTCTGATTTTTATAGCAACCCATTATGTTTTCTGAATATGCAAAGATCTCTGAGAATTCAGTATCTCACCTCATTTAAGATGCCTCAATTATGTATCTTTAACATCCATTACAGCACAAACATAGTAACCCATAGTCTCTAGCACTATAGAGAAGCAAACATTTCTCAGGAAATTAAAAAAAAAATCAACTAAATTTTTTTCTCAGTATTAACTGTACTCTGAACTAAGTATTTTAGAAACTACATATTGACGAATTTAAACTCTTTTTGTTCTTAAGAGCCTTTGATATTTTTCAAGATGACAGAGGTCTAAAAAAATCTATAAAAATTTAAAGTATCAATTGTTATAAATACTTGGTAAAAAATAAAAAAAAACAGGAAAAAGTTTAAATAACTCCTCAGGTACATAGCTTTGGATACTATGAATATTAAAGCATGAATGATTAATTGTATGTGCATAAAGATTTGATCTACCTTGATTTAGATAAAGCTAAGTGCATTAGGATGAAATTAATAGCTTACTTATATACTAACCTCATACAGATTGAGAAAATTTTTATTACTCATCCTTAAGATTAACTAATTAGATATTTTACGTGGTATACAACTCTGTAACAGGTAGTGATCCCCTGAAGAAATCATTCTTTTTAAAATATCTTCCATCAACTACAGACCCAAAGTAAACTTCTATTATTGGAGAATAATTAAGAACTTACCATAATAACAGCAATGACAGTAGCAAAAGTAAATATGTATAATAATATTCTAATATGATTGATCTATGATGTCTCCAACTTAAAAATATCCAGGCTATAATTTATCTTTAATCATTAATTTTCTCAAAGTAACTAATCTATCCAACATGCATCTCCTAAAATCTACTTGCCCACCCTCCAAATCCAACAATACATACCTCTGCCTTTTCCCTTCACTTCACCCCTTCTCAACATGCACACTGAGCATTATTCAATGCTGTGAATAATGTTATAAAACTATTTGATGTTTTGACAGAATGTTCAAGATCAGAGAAGAGGCTGTGAAAAACAGATGTAACTTAGGAGCGCTAACCCTAAGGGCAAATTTGCAGCAAAGCTGGCAAGCCTATGTGAAACCCACTCTCACCTCCCATTCTTAAACTGTCCCCAAAAGTCTTCATTTCATTTTGTAATACTCTGAGATTCCACCAATTAGAGATTTATTGGTATCCTTTTTTAAAAATGTAGAGATTTATGAGAGTTAGAGATTCTTACTAGTATTTAGACTTTGTGTAAATTAACTTAATAGCACTGCTTTTCTCCTATAACTAGCTGAGACCAACAGCATTATTGGAACTGGAAAGCAGATTGAAGGAAGGATCAGTGAAGTAAGCAATTATTAAGTAGAAACACGCGGGAGGGGTAGCTGGTATGGAAACCTCGCAACACCATGGCACTGCAGCAGAAAGACTGTGGTGGCTCTGAATAACCCTGGGTTTGAATCTGTTTCCATCACTTATCATGTGATCATAGGCAAGTAACTTGATCTCTTTACATCTCAACTTGCTCTACTATAAAATAAAAATATTTCCCCATAAGACTGTCTTATATAAGACAGAGTGGCACAAAAAGCTGACATGTAACAAATTTTTAAAAATACCAGTTTCTTTCTTTTCCACGTTCATTACTGATATAAAAACAGAAAGGCACCAAAGAAAAAGAAGTAGACTATATCAAAATGGTGCCCCCAAAAAACCTCTTCAAAGCTCTTCTTGAACACCAGGTTCAATCATGAGAATGTAAGAAAACACTTGTTTTCTTTCCTCTACCCCACTCCCATTCTTTCTTCATGACTATAATGCCTTAGTCGCAGGACTGAAAACTCATATAGTACTACTAGGTTTATTATAACACTACATTATGACTTGTTTATATTAAAGATAAAATAGATCTTAGAAGGTGGACTGAGAGCCAATCTAACATTCAATTTAATGCAACAAATATTAATTGGATATGTAAGGTGTGTCTTAGGTGATTGACAAAAGGTAAAGGAGAATGAAAAGATGAGTAAGAAAAATCCTTTAAGGAGTTAGTAATTTTATATTTTTTTATTTCAGAGAATTTTATAGCATTCATCTCTGAGAAACCCAGTTAGTTAATAAGTTAAGAACTTTATGCTACAGAAACTTTTTTAATATTCTACTTCTATTAGTCAATTTTTCATTGATTATTGAGTTTTTAATACAAAAAATTACCTGCCAAAATTTCGGTGTTTCGTGCAGCTATTGTTTTAACTTTTATTATTCCTGATTCAGCAGCCTGCAAGAATAAAAATAATTAGAACAAAAGACTTACTTTCAACATGAATTATCTAGGGGAAAAATCATATATGATAGATAAACTCTCGAGCACAGACTCAGTCACTATTATATTTTTATTTTTAAAACTTTGATGAAATGTAATAAAATATGATTAATTTAATTATTCACATTCAAGCTCTGCACTACAGCACGTTGCTTTCTCCGCCTTAAGGCACATGTGGAATACCCTATAATTATCACAGATTTCAATGTTCAGAAAATAAAAAATAATAAAGAACAACAAAATTAGGTTTCTCTTCCCCATCTCACACCTCCCTCCCCACCATAAAAATGGCAAAACACTGCGATATCAAGTAAAACTGTTTTGAATTAGAAGAGAAGCACTTATTACTTTTAGATTACATTTTTTTAAATACCCATTCAGTTTTCACAAAATGTCTAAAACACTACATCATAAGTATGTTTAGTACCTGGGGATCAGATGGCATTTTATGCAATACCACAGAACTGTGATGTCCAATATGGTAGGCCTTGCTTACATGTGACTATTAAGCACATTGTATGTGGCTAGTCTGAAATAAGCTGTGCTCTAAGTTTAAAACACACTACATTTTTGAAGATTTAGTATGATAAAAAAAATGTAAACTATCCCTTAAATATTTATATTGAATGTTGAAGTGACATTATTTTTAACATATTGGGTTAAATAATAAATATTATTAGAATGAATGGTGTTTTTACTTTTTAAATTCAACGTAAAATTATATCTATGGATTATACTTTTGGTCCACATTATATTTCTGTTGGACAATTTTAACATAAATATTGATATATAGCTTCCATCATAGAAACTCAGAATATTTTAACTACCAAGAAACATGCCATGGGGGAAAAGGGAGGACCTATGTAATACTTTCAACAATAAAGATTAAAAGAAAAAATAAAATAAAAAGAAGCATGCCTATTTTCTACTTATTCTGGTCTCCACACCTCTAAAAATACACAAATACTTATATGTCCAAGTTTCCCTATTAATGTGCTTGCTACTTGCTCATGTATTTTATTACCTCTTACTACTTGCTAAAGAACAAATGGTACCATGCTCTAAATGTTTAAAAATAATTACAGGAGAACACCATGTCTTCTGGGTTCTTTGTTTGAAAACCAATAAATAAAATAAATAACACATTGTTGACTACACTATGTGTAGACCTTTGCCATTGTGTTGGCTTCCAACCATGTAAAGCCCTTGCTTTTATTTGAAGAATTCACAACTTCATGAGTTTTGATGCAAGATAGAGGCTATGTTCCACTATTAAAAATGGAAAATGCCAGATATGTGCTTGCTTTCCCACATGTCCTGGCAGCCCACACTTATCTCACTCACATATGGTGGCACAGAAAAGCAAAGAGACAATTCTTTCTGACAATGGCCACAGTGGAGATGACACGTACTTTCCAAGAGCAGTGATGGCAGCAGAACCAGTGGTTGCATGAAGAGGCCAGTGTAACCAGTAGTGCAATCTGAGGCACCCAGTCACTGTTTAGCAGAGACAGCAATAATGATCTCACTGGCATGTTGTGCTGTGACTCTAGCTGTTTAACCTCTCTTTGTTTCTGTACTTTTTCTTAAGGCTGGCTCCATCCAGCCTTCTAAGAATGCTGTGAGCCACTCAATGTCATTTCTATTTATATCAGTCAGTCAGATTTCATTGCTCACAACTAAGAGCCCTAATGGTTACACTTAGGACTTAATAATTTTAAGTAGAAATGTCCCAAATTAAAAGACCATCGCTACTTACTGAAAAATATAGTAAAAATAAAGGGACTGTTTACAACAAATAAAAATAAAGGGACTACTTCAGGAAAAGAGTACTGATTTTCTGATTACTTGGAGCCATGCATATTAGAAGCTTAAAAAAATCCTGATGCCTATTCCTTAAATCAGAATGAATGCCAGTAGGATCCAGGCATAAGAGGTTTTAAAATCTTCAGGTGTTTCAACATGCAGCAATATTTAGAAGGCTTTTGCAATAATATAAGCAAGATATGAGGTGGATAAGCAAAACTTCTCTATTTACAGTCTTGTCCTCCATCCATTCAGTCTCAATTCATTGGTTCCTAACACCCACCCCTACTAGTAATTCTCAAAATTGAGTAGTATAAGGACATCTTTTAAAAATAAAAATTCTCATGGACCGACCAAGTCACTGACAAATTTAAGTTAGTATAAATAACATTTAAAATAAACTTATTTTTATAGCTATTAAATTACAAAGCCAACAAGTCCACAAATTAAATACAAACCAAAATAACACTAATTTAATGTGGAAAATAATGTGTTACTGAAATTAAACCACTGCTAAAAACATTGAGGATAGCTGTAGATTTATAGTGCAAGTTCTTCTGACTTTGGTACTCTTATAGAACCATAAGCAGTGACAGAAACCATTTCTTCCATTACTTTTTTTTTATAGCAACTTTTTAATAGTGAGCTCTCTATGTTTTGTACCTGTAACATTTTATCCCACTTATGTAGATATAAAAATTAAATGCTACTTCCCTTCACTAAAAGCTCCTATGTTATGTTTTTTTAAACATATATATATGTGTGTGTGTGTACACACACACACACACACACACACACACTAGAGGCCCAGTGCACGAAATTCGTGCACGGAGGGGGGGTCCCCACAGCCCAGCCTGCATCCTCTCTAATCTGGGACCCCTTGGGGGATGTCTGACTGCCGGTTTAGGCCCAATCAAGGGGATTGGGCCTAAACCGGCAGTCAGACATCCCTCTCACAATGCTGGATTGCTGACTCCTACTCGCTCACAGCCTGGCAGCCTGATCGCCCCTCGCTGTCTATGCATGCCGGCCTGATCGCCTCTAACTGCCCCCCACTACTGGCCAGGTTGCCCCCAATTGCCCCTACCTGCTGGCCTGGTTGCTCCTAACTGCCCCCCCCCCCACCAACCTGGTTGCCCCTAACTGCCCCCCTGCTGGCCTAGTCGCCCTCAACTGCCTCCCCCCCGCTGGCCTAGTCGCCCCTCACTGCCCTCCCTGCTAGCCTAATCGCCCCCCACAACCCTCCCTGCCAGCCTGGTTGCCTCCAACTGCACCCCTCCAACACTGGCCTGGTCACCCCCAACTGCCCCCCACTGGCCTGGTCGCCTCTTACTGCGAACCCTGACAGCCTAGTCACCCCCAACTGCCCCCCTCTGTTGGCCTGGTCACCCCTAACTGCCCTTCCTTGCTGGCCTGGTCGCCCCAACTGCCGCCCCTGCCTGCCTGGTTGCCCCTCATGGCCCCCCTCGCCAGCCTGGTCGCCCCACGCAGCCTACTTGTTCAGTCGTTTGGTCGTCCCTCACTAACCCCCCTGCCGGCCTGGTCGTAGGCACCCATCTTGTGAGGGAATGACGGTCAATTTGCATATTACCTCATTGTTATATTATATATATTTTTTAGAGGATCTGTGCACAAATTCGTGCACCAGTGGGGTCCCTCGGCCTGGCCTGCAGGATCGGGCCCAAACTGGCTCTCCAACATCCCCTAAGGGGTCCCAGATTGTGAGAGGGCACAGGCCAGGCCGAGGGATCCCACCGGTGCATGATCGAGGATGGGGAGGGACGCAGGAGGTTGGCCAGCTGGGGAGGGACCAGGGGAGGGCTCCAGGGTGTGTCCGGCCCACCTTGCTCAGTCCCAATCAGCTGGACCCCAGCAGGAAGCTAACCTACTGGTCGACTGACTGCCCCCTGGTCATCAGTGCACATCATAGCAAGCGGCTGAGCAGCCTTAGCATATCATTAGCATATTACGCTTTGACTGATTGAATGGATAACTGGACGACCGGTCAGTTAGCATATCAGGCTTTTATTACATAGGCTAAAACACAATTGGTTTTAACATGAGCAAATTTCTCTAACCAAAGTCAACAAAAAAAGCCACAGTACATTACAAAATACTAAGCCAAAATAGCTCCCAATTACTGTATTTTTCCATGTATGAGACACTCCTCACTTTTCCAACCCAAAATTAAGAAATCAGTATTTTAAACATTTTGCTGATTTTCCTCTTAAGGCCTTCTTTTTTGGCATCTTAAGGAGTTGTTCTTCCTGTTTTCTCCACTGTCTGATCATACACTCAGTCGGGGGAGGTCCAAATTGTCTCTCTCTCTGCAGCTCTATTTCCATGCTCTTTTGCATAGCTGATTACATTCAGTTTGAATTTTGCAGAGTAAGACAATCGGTTACCAGTATTTATCTTTTTATTTTTTGACATCTTTATGGGCTCAGAACGCTCAGGTCTCTGTTGCATCTGCACACTCTCCACCTCCACCTCCAATTATATCATCAGCTGATGTCAGTAACAATAAGGCTTGTGATTGGAGAAAGCCTGTTTGACATGTTAGGCAGCTATGCACTCTCACAACTCCCTCCTTGGCTGACTTCTGTATAAGATGCCCCTCGATTTTCAGTCTAACAATTTTAGAAAAAAATAGCATCTTATACACAGAAAAATACGGTAAGCATGTAAACACTATCTAGCTCGCCCTTGAAATCTATATGTTTTTGTTAACCAATGCCTCCCCAATAAACTCAATTTAAAAAAAAAGATATTTCTAAGTGTGGTTGAAATTATTCATAGCCTTTTCTGTTTTGGAGTGTCATATTTGCTGTGTCTGATGTACTGCACTTAAACAGAAATGGCTCTCTCTTTGCTTTGGGATTGAGTTTTAAATTGAATGGGTAGTTATTCAAGCAGTACTGTTATATATGAAAACACTGACTTGTAAGAGACTGATGTGGGGTGGGAGGAGGGTCACTCTGTCTTGCCGCCTGGATTTTGCATTAAGAAGCCCTAATTATCTACATAATAGTGAACCACTTTGCCCTCCATCTCCTATAACATATTTAAAAGAAGAAAAGAAAAAAGAGGAACAATAAATTAAATGGACTTGACAGTCCAAATGCCACTGGACAGTTTTCACAGGTCTCTACAAAAGAGAGCAGTGATAAAATTTGTGTCCCAAACCTTCCTCTCTTACTGGCAACAAGGGGGAATTTTGCAGCTTATACACAACCATTTTTTCGAAGATGTAAATACTGCTTCACAGATTCCAGTAGTTACTTTCAAAATACACGAGGGCTTTTATCCCTTTATGAGTCAGTAACTCATAAGAAAAAAAAAAAGGCTATGAGTGAAGATGTTAATTACCAACATTATCAATAATACCAGCAGAGAGAAACTGGAAGCAAGTATTCTGGAAGTTGTTAAGTAAATTATGGTGCATGGACTATGATGAAAGAATGCATTCATTGAAATAATAAGAAAGACTTGAACATATAGAAAATGTCTAAGATAAAGTATCAAGTGAGAGAAAAATTACCAATGTATGGACACAGTGATTGCAGGTCTATCAGTATATGTGTATGGATGGATGCCAACTGCAAGAGGAGGCAAAAATGAAAGTTGTGAAGATATCAACTGGATTACAGCAGGACCCATGAGAAGACCATCTTGGAATACACCTCATGGGAACAGTTCAGAGAGTCTTTCTGAACTGATAGTCTGGGAGCAAGCAGGACATCAAAAGTTGACTTAAGTGAACCAATAATTCGTAACTGGAACCACATTATTTCACTATGAGACTTTATTTTCCCTTTTGTTCAACATAATTTCAACCTGAAGAGGCAGCATGGAGGAACAGAAATATGGCAAGGAGTCTGGGTTGCATCTCTGGGTTTAAACTCTGGTTTAATCCCTGCTCTGTCATTTATAAACTGAGCAAATTCAAGTCCATCATAGGTAAAATGGGTTTTTTTTGGGATTTGAACAGTTCAATAACTAATGCTTTTCTCTTCCTCCAAGTAGAATCTGAATAAAGTTAAAACCTACATTGGGGAAAAAACAACATTATCTAAGCCCCATTCTTCACTGTCATAAGGTACTGAAAATGAGATCTTCTCCCTACCAGAAGAGCAAACTGACTTGGGCCTCAGTACCCAAATAGTTGACTAAGGGGAGAATACTGTTATGGTAAGTTGAAGACATCTTTTTCACCAAATGTCCCCCTCAACTAGCTAACACTGGACACTAAGGAACTCTATCACAGAACCTTTTTTTAAGGCAAAAATCCCTGCCAACCAACTTTTATCAGACCTGAATGGGCAAGAGGAAAAAAAGTCCAGCCAAGGAAGACAATTTGTACTTTATTATTTATACACTTACCAAATCTACTTCATTAAAAAAGAAAAAAAAATCCACCAAAAAACGTAATTCTGACCCTCACCTCAAATGACCTTTATTTCCTTTGCTCTTCTACCACCCACTCCCTGGACCTCATCATCCTCTAGTGTAATATTACTTGGTATTCTAAAATCCAATGTCCCACTATTGTCCCAACCCCTATCCTTCTAATTCTCTCACTCCCCAAATCCATTGCTCTTCGATTAAATTGCTACTGCTAGTCCCTTAACCCATCCATCTTCTTCCAATCAATCAAAGTTTTATTGAATTTCCTTATTTGGGAATACAATCTAGATCTTATGATCTATCATCACTAAACCATTCTCCCTGCCAAGACATATTCCAATCAATTTCTCCTCCACTTTGCCAATGTGATCCAAAGCTCCTCTCAAACTTCCTACCCATCACTTCTTTCGTCATTAATTAATGACAGCAACAAGCTTGTTTCCCTATCTTACCAAGAAAATAGAGGTCACAGGTAAAACTGTCCACTACTTCCTCTCTCTACTATGACCCTCATACAAATTTATCACATTCGAACCCATGTTTTCCTTTTCCCTTCCTCTGGCAGAAGAGAATGTTCTATCTCAGACTGAAAGCTAGTTCATACACTTATGGCCCTAAAACTCTAGCTATCTGAGGGACCTTGCTCTAGCAAGTATTCCCTTTCACTCCCAAATCCTTAACCTTAGCCTGCCCAGATGCCTCTTTCCCTTTAATGCTTCTGTTTCCCAAAGTTCCTTCTTTAGTCTTAATGCTCTCATTTACACACTCTTCCTGGCCTATCTAATCTACTCTTATGTCTTCTACTATCATGTACAAATTGATACTCCTAAATCTGAAATTCTAGGCCTCCCTCTTAAGTAACAAACCATCATTTTCAAATACCTACTGGTCAGTTCCACATGAATGTCACACATAAATCTTAAACTTAATATATTCATGACTACTCATTTTCCTCCAAAACATTTCCTCCTATATTCATTCTTTTAGTTACCCACTCAGTTTCCCAAGCTAGAAATCGGAGAGGCATCATAGATTTCTTTCTACATATGCAAAGGTCACTATGCCCTGGTAATTATACCAGGTAAATCTCTTTTTAATCCATACTCTCCCTTTTACCCATGTTTACCACAATGCAAGCAACTTCCTGTCTACCTCCACTGTTACCTCAGTGCAAGCAATATCACTTTTAAAAATCTGCTCTCTGCCTCATTCGCAATCCTCTTTAAGTCTTCCAATACTGTTACAGTAAAGTTACTAAATGAGTGATCATACACTCCCTCTATTTTAATAGCTTTAAAAGTTTTAATGGCTCCCATGAAATTTATTTTACATGGAACACAAACATTTGCTGTTTTCTCTTCCCAGAATGATCCACACCATCACCACAACCTTCTTCTGTTGACTACCTTTTCATCAGATAAAGAAGCACTCAACTCAAAATTACAAACTCTATGCCCTAGATCAGTGGTTCTCAACCTTTCTAATGCTGCGACCCTTACGATTAGATGGTTTGACTCAGTGAATAAAACATCAACATGAAGACTGAAGGGTCCCGGATTCGATTGTGGTCAAGGACACATGCCCAAGTTGCAGGCTCCATCCCCAATAGGGGGCATGCAGGAGGCGGCCAATCAATGAATCTCATCATTGATGTTTCTCTCTCTTTGCCCTCTCCCGTCCTCTCTGAAATCAATGAAAATATGTTAAGAAAAAAAAGTACTACAAACTTTGATCACATTTCCATATTCAGTTAGATCCCCTCATCTGTGTTTATAGAGTGGTGCCTGCAAATAGAAAATGACTAAAAAGGTTTTAGTCATTAAATACATAAACAACGTTTCAGAGGACACTGCCTCTGAAGGTCAATGAATATCAATTACATGGAAGTAATTTTATAAAGCTTTAAATTTTTTAAACAGAAATTTTTTCATACAAATATTCTAAAACAAATTAGCTAGTATACTTATGCTAAAAAAAAAAAAAAGTCATACTGCTGAGGTATGAAAATTTATATTTTAAGGACTAAGAAAAATAAGCAGGTGTAAAAAAGAGGGAGGGATGTATTACTGTTATTTAACCACTCCCCTCATTAGAAAATGACAGAATAAAATTATAGCCACTATAAAAACTATTTAATATGCAAAGTATATATTTATAAGTGAAAACAATTAAGATGGAGAAAACTACGTAGAAAATCCAAAGATAAGTAATAACAGTAAATAAGGCACTATTCTTTATCAATATTCGTTTCTTCTGTTTTTCTATCAGATTTGAAATCTTAAAAATTTAAACTAATCAATTTAAAAATATATACAACTAGAGGCTCGGTGCACAAAATTCATGCACAGGGGGGTCCCCTCTGCCCAGCCTGCACCCTCTCCAATCCAGGATCCCTTGGGGGATGTCCGACTGCCGGTTTAGGCCCTAAACCGGCAGTCGGACATTCCTCTCACAATCCAGGACCACTGGCTCCTAATCACTCACCTGCCTGCCTGCCTGGTATCCCCTAACTGCCCCCCCTCCCCACCGGCCTGGTTGCCCCTAACTGCCCCCCCCCCCCCGCCAGCCTGATTGCTCCTAACTGCCCTCCCTGCCAGCCTGGTCGCCCCTAACTGCCTCCCCGCTGCTGGCCAGGTTGCCCCCAACTGACCCCTCCCTGTTGGCCTGGTTGCTCCTAACTGCCCCCCCACACCCCACCAGCCTGGTTACCCCTCACTACCCCACCTGCCGGCCTGGTCGCCCTCAACTGTCCCCCTCTGCCGGCCTGGTTGCTTCTCACTGCCCCCCTGTCAGCCTAATCACCCCCAACTGCCAGCCTGGTCACCCCCAACTGCACCCCCCCCCCCCCGCCAGCCTGGTCGCTCCTAACTGTCTCCCTCCCGCTGGCCTGGTTGCTTCTTACTGACCCCTCCTGCCAGCCTGGTTGCCCCTAACTGCCCCCTTCTGCCGGCCTGGTCACCCCCAACTGCCTCCCTGCCTGCCTAGTCACCCCTCACGGCCCCCCCCCTCCACTAGCCTGGTCACCCCACGCAGCCTGCTGTTCAGTCATTTGGTCGTCCCTCACTAACCCCCCTGCTGACCTGGCTGTAGGCAGCCATCTTGTGAGGGAGTGATGGTCAATTTGCATATTACCTCTTTATTATATAGGAGGATTGCCTGGCCGGCATGGCTTAGTGGTTGAGCACTGACCTATGACCCAGGAGGTCAAGGTTCAATTGATTCCTGGTCAGGGTACATGCCCTGGTTGCCGGCTCCATCACCAGTAGAGGGCGTGCTGAAGGCAGCTGATCAATGATTCTCTCATTATTGATGTTTCTGCCTCTCTCTCCCTCTCCCTTCCTCTCTGAAATCAATAATATATATAGCACCAAGCACTATGGCCCAACTATAAAATGCCTCACTTCAAGTATTGGGGAAGAATACATCTCTTCCAAATAACATATGCAATCAGCACTGTCCTGTATTATTAATCTGCTCACTGCTCTTGAGCCAGATTAATAAGTCGTCAGAATAAGCAGTTTCAGGTAATATTGCGAAGATACTGGGGGAGTGTAAACAATTGAACTAGTATACGGATGAAAATACTTCTTAACCATAAAAAGGCTTTGCCTGAGGGTCTATCAATAACACCCCCCTCCCCAAATAAAAGTCACCAAATAAAACTGAAAACTTATCAGTTCTTTAAAGAACAAAAGCCAAAATTTGGCATTGGTATTAAATTACAAGGAAACTTTTAATTCAACCAAAATATATATTGAAAGTCAAGCCTACCTCCTAAAAAATCGTCACTATTAGGCTAATTACTTCATTCTTTTTTTAAACTTGTGAAACAGTCATTTTTCAATTTCTAAAGGAGGACCTTAAGTATATTAGAAGTATCATTAGTTATGGAATCAAAGTTCTTACATTCAACAAATTCTTACAGAGTATGCACTATGTATACAATTATGTATCAGAGACAATCACAACATTTACTTTTGCCATTACCTCAAAGACTAGGTGCAATTACTAAATATCTCTTTAGCCAGTGTTCAAGTAAAAAAGCTAACGAGATATACTGCAAGTTCCTAGATTAGAAATGAATTGAGTCCTAGAACTTTGTAAGTTACCTGTTTGGAATTCTGAATGCCTTTTACAATAGAAATAATTTAGTAAGTGGCAAATGAATTCTCATACTAGAAGCCTAAAGTATAGAAGAATCACAGTTTTTATATAATTTATAAAGTCGGTTCTATAAATTATTGTTAAAATTATAAAATAGGATTTGACATTTAAGAGCATTTTCTTATAATGGGAACAGCCTAATTTTTAAAATTAGTTATTACTTTCAACAGAAGATGATATAGAAAAAATAAAAAGCAATATCAAAATAAATTTTTTAATATCTGAAATAAAACATATCATAATGATGATCATCTTTCCAAAAGTGGTACATCTGATTTCCAACATTGAGTAATATTTGCTCACTTTATTAACGAAATACTAGATGATGTTTGTTAAAGATGAGACCAAAGCACTTGCAGACAAGTTAAGTTTCCTTGGAAACCTAAAATCACAAGTTTTTTGGTAAGTTCTAACTACAGAATCTTTACAATAAAGGCAAAACATTTAAACAATTTTGAAAATACTTCAAAATTCTTTGGTGAACTTTTAGGGCAATTAGTACATGAAACTGCAGATATACTATACTACATTAAGTAAAAATAAAATAATTGCTTTGACAAAAATATCACTGAAATATCTTATTCCAGAAATGAGGAAATAAATTAAGCAGCATTTTAAAAAAGTTTAAGAGAAATTAAATGGCACCTTAAGAGAAAGAGCCAGTAATGAATAAATGTTAAAAATTTCAATTAAGTATTTAGAGAATTTAATTTGTATAGATGTATTTAATAATATGAGCCTCCTTAATAATACCCTTTTTGCTCTGACAACTTTCCTATCGTAATCTAATCAATCCACCTATTTTACATCTGAAATAAAACTGAAGTTCAGAGAGGTTAAGATGTATTCCTAATACTTTAAACAATAAAAAGAGATGTATTCCTAACACAAACTTCCCACTTTAGTATTGCTCGTAACAAGGTTTAACATGGTTACTGTGGGTCTTCAATACATGTCCTAAGTTAGGTGTATCTGGACAATTTAATAATACTTCATGAATTGATAGAGTTAAGCTGCATGACAACATGACAAGAAAAGCTACTTCCAATGGAGTGATATATACTATAAAGGTGAGGAGCATAGATTTCACCACACGATGAATATGAGCTTTTAGAAGCAACAAACAAATTTTTTCAACTCTGGCTTGGCTTTTCCGAGCTTGGAAAAGGCCAGAAAAGGCGAGGCCAGAAAGGGCTGAATCGGCTCACACCGCGAACTTCATTTCTCACTCCCGAGCACAGGAGAGGAGAGGCAATCAAAGTGCCTCAGACCTCTCCCAAGGAAACGATTAAAAGCGTTTGTGGAACAACCCACCGACTCGCAAATCTGGACAGGGGAAGGCCAAATGAACATTAGACCGGGCTGTACGATGGCTGGGAAGGACCGGGTCTGAGAGGAGCGGCCACGCTCACCGCACCTTCTCCCGACGTCGCCCGAAGCTTACCTCCTTGACAGGTGGGAATTTCTTCTTGCACTCCAGGGACAGGGCCCTCAAGTCGCTCTGCATATTCTCCAGCAGCTTCTTGACCGCTTCGGGGCTGTTGGTGCTGGACATGATCCACCAAGTTCCGAGCCAATTTCCGAGCGGCGCAAACGAACTCCAGCACTGTCAGCTCCCGGGGGCGACAGGCAACTCCCCGCAGGCACCTCTGGCCCTCCCACAGCCCGCCTCTGGGGATTCGCGGGGACTCCACTGGGCCTGGACTGCCCACCGGAGCCAGCCCGAGTGCCTCCGGCAGCCTCCTCGCAACTCCCCCGGCTCCTCTCCGCGTTGCCCCTGCAGTCGCCCGCCCCGCTAGGCCCCGCCGGCTCCGGCCGAGGTGCCCACTATGCGGGCAGGTCCCTCCCGCTGCCGCGGGGCCCAGCCACACAGGTCGTCACTAGCTTCAGCGCCGGCTCCCCAAACCCCACAGACTCGCCGACGCCATTAGCCAAGTGGCCCACAATTCCGAGCGTGGCGGGGACACGTCAGCGGCACTTCCGGGCCGTGGCCACCGCCCCCGCCGTAGCCAACCCGTGTGGGAAGCATCGGGCAGGGCGTGGCCAGGGGCGGGGTCACGCTCAGGGCCGGCTCGGTACCGGGCGGGGGCACCAGCATCCAAGTGGGTTTAGCGCTCCGCTTGCTTCACCTAGATTTGCTTCCTTTTCGGTGATAAGAGTCTGAACTGAGCACCAGCTATTCCATGGCGTATCTTTTTGCGTATTTCGTTGTAAACAAGTGTGTTTCCTTTTGGATTAATCTTCATTTGTCGTGTCCCTCTTCATTTCTGCTCTCTCGAATTTCTGGGCTAGTGTCCCCAAATTAACGCCTACCTCCTTTTAATTTTTTACCCCCTTGAGCACCTATATTGCAGTTCCTCCATAGGGGTGCACTTACTGAGAAGTAGCCACTACCTCTGCCATTTGTAAAATGACAGATAAAACTGCCAGACCCTCCGCCGGCTTTCCATTTCAACCCAACTAAAAGCCAAAATTCCTTGGTTCACCGACCTGGCGCTACACGACCTACCCCTCCCCTTTCACCTCCTGTCCACCTCCCCGCTAAAATGAAAGTTTCAGAAGCGCTGGAATCCCCGCTATCCCTCCGTTTTGTTCCTTGCTGTATTTCGAGTGCCTAGGACAGTGTTTGGCACAAAACAGATGATAAATAAATAGTTGTTGAATGAATGAGTATCCTACTAAAAGCAGAGTTTTGACGCTCAAATAAGGAACCGATGTAAAAGCCTTCATTAGGTCTGCAGTGCCAAATACACGTGAGGCAAAATAAAGATAAAAATCATGTGAGCCCTAACCGGTTTGGCTCAGTGAATAGAGCGTCGGCCTGTGGACTCAAGAGTTCCAGGTTCGATTCCGGTCAAGGGCATGTGCCTTGGTTGCGGGCACATACCCAGGAGGGAGTGTGCAGGAGGCAGATGATCGATGTTTCTATCTCATCGATGTTTCTAACTCTGTCTCTCTTTCTCTCTGTAAAAAATCAGTAAAATATATATTTTTAAAAATCATTTAAGCTTCTCCAAAGATTCTGGTCAGGATGCTTTTGCCCCAGACATTTTACAGCTACTGAATAGGAAGCAGAGAGAGGTAGAGTGAAAACCTGAACCAAGGTAGAGGTAGGAGATGAAGAAATAGACACCTTCAGACAACTGAAAGTTTACAGAACTATGATATTGTCAGTGGGTGGCAGGTGGCAATGGTTGGCTGTAAAATAAAGACTTGTACCACAATTACTTTGTAAACTAAATAATTTCTTTCTTTTTTATTCTGAGAAGCAAACAAGGATGGATGAAGGTGGCAGATGAGAATGAGTAGGATGAGGTACTGTTCTAACTTCTAGAACAGTAATTTGGGCCATTTATGGGTATTACACAACTTCTGGGAACTTTGACAGCTCCTATGGTATAAAGTTTATGTATTAAAAGCTGTGAACTTAACAAAAAAAAATAAGATTAGATGAAATATGTGGCAGACATTATTATTGAGGCCCCAAGGAGCTTTTAAAAATGATCTTCTAATCATTGGCCCAGTATTCTAGAATCAAGTTCCTGCCCTAATTTTTCTTTTGAAATTTAGTTTTTTTTAAATATATTTTTATTGATCTCAGAGAGGAAGGGAGATGGAGAGAGAGAGATAGAAACATAAATGTTGACAGAGAATCATTGATCAGCTACCTCCTGCAGGGTCTGGGATGGAGCCTGCAACCCAGGCATGTGCCCTGATAGGGAATTGAACCATGACCTCCTGGTTCACAGGTCAACACTAAATTGGGCTATTTTTTTATTATTAATAACTTTGGCATGATTGACTCAAAATCAACTTTCTTAGAGTCTTTTACATCTCTGTTATATAAAGTTGAGGAAATGCAATTGGAATTCATTAATTAAAAACAATACTTACAAGGATTTGAAAAGACAATCTTTTCTTAAGGTGCAACTATTACCCATATCCAGTATTCTGTAAATTTCTTTTTTTAAAAATATATTTTATTGATTTTTTTACAGAGAGGAAGAGAGAGAGATAGTTAGAAACATCAATAAGAGAGAAACACCGATCAGCTGCCTCCTGCACACCCCCCACCGGGAATGTGCCCACAACCCAGCTACATGCCCTTGACTGGAATCAAACCTGGGACCTTTCAGTCCGCAGGCCGACGCTCTATCCACTGAGCCAAACCGGTTTCGGCTGTGCATTTAATTTTAGATTTAACTTAGTCTCACTCTATTATTTTTTCCTTTGTCACCCTTAATTCTTTTTCTGAATTACTTTTCCTAAAATCAATTCATTTTCACAGTTTTCTTTGTCTAAGATTTTCACTTAGTCTAGAAATTATTAGTCTTTAATGCCTCTTGGTATATGCTGTCTATGTATTTTTTAAACCACGTTCTCCAAGAATCTCTAAAGCTTTGATATTCAGAATTAAAACTTATAACTTGCTGACTGGTCTAAATTACATACTGACTGAATATTTCTTCATGAAATAAAGAAATAATTACACAGATAAATTAGGAGTAGAGAACCTATAATTTACTATTTCAAACACTATGTTCCTAGACATAATAACAGGTTGCTTATAAGTTTCACATAGCTATTCTCCAAAATTATTTTGTAAAACTTATTTTCTGCCTTTATTGTAACTGCTTTGAGAACAGGTATGATTCTTGCATGTGGTACATCAAAGTTTGGTTTGTGTCGTGTGAAATTGCAGTAACAGAGAAGTAACAAAGAAGGAACAGATTTTTCACAAAATCTTTACTACAAAGTTTCTGGTCCTTCCCTAACTCATTGTTTCAATCAGCTACTGGAACACAAATGGTACAGAAATAGTTCTGCTATGAAGCCTGGCTGATGTGGTTCAGTGGTTGAGCGTCAACTCATCCACCAAAAGGTCACAGGTTCGATTCCCAGTGAGAGCATATGCCTGGGTTTCAACCTCTATCCCCAGCAGGGGGCATGCAGGAGGCAGCCAATCAATGTTGGTGTTTCTCTCTCATTGATGTTTCTATCTCTTCTCTCCCTTTCCCTTCCTCTCTCTCTAAAATCAATCAAAACATATTGAAAAAGAAAAAAAAAGAAAGAAACAGAAGCAACAGTCACCCCTGACAGATGTCCTCCACTCCCAGCAGTTCACAGAGTGTTCTAACCAGCAAAGGGAGGAGCGGGCAGTGTATAGATCTGCCAGGTTCCTCCCACATTACAGAGGTAGAGATTGAAATTCTGCAGCATTTTCACCAACCAGAGGATTATAGACTCCTTCGTTCTGTGGTTGTGATGAATTCTTTGGACATTTTTAATATTAACAACAAATTATTTTAGAGGTGTTTCTTCTAATAGCTGTGCTAGTTGTATGCTACCGTAAGACTTTGTGCCTTATTCTTGCTTTCAACATTGTTCCTGAGGCCAAGACCACACCAGGTGACTACACAGCTAAAATCAGGAACAGCTGCAATGACTAATGACCCTCTACTTTTGCACTGACCGATAGGTGGAGACCATGACCTTGTGCCTAGTCATCCCAGCTCCTTTAAATGACCTCTCTTATTGCCATGTCTCAGTGGAAACCACACTGATGGGGTCTTCGGGGCAGACATCATTCATAGTCTTCATTCTGAACTGTTCTCCTGGACTTGCTTCTCTGTCCTTTGACTCCAGCCTTAGTGGCTGTATAAATTGGCTTCCCTGGGAGCAGGCCCTCAAGAGAGATTTGCTTGCAAGTAATTTATTAAGAATGAGTTTCCAGGAGAAGCCAGCTTTCAGGAAGCAGGGTAAAAGCCAATCAGACAAAGTCCCAGGGAGGACAGGGGAACATTAGGCAATGGACTATCTCACACATCAGCCATTGGCTAAGGTCCTTTGGCTCTCTGAGTATGTGGAGCAAAGAAACCAAAGGCAGTCCTTTGGAGGAAGAAGCACGCTGAAAGAAGGGGAGCAGAGAAGGCAGGACAGGCCCCACAGAAATGATGAAAGGGATAAGGATCTGTACAGAATGCTCACTGCCTTTTCTTCCTGGGCCACTGTCATTCATTACCTCCTCTAGATCAACTCATTCCTGAGATCCTTTTATCCTGGCCTCCACTTTGAAACAGTGCTCTCTCGCCAGGCATACTCTAGCCCAGTAGTTTTAAACTGGGGCAATTTTCCCCTCCCATCTTCCCTAATCTCCCTGTACTGGGACATTTGACAATGTCTGAAGATATTATAGATTGTAACAACTTGGGGAGGGGATACTAATGGCATTTAGTGGGTAGTGGCCAGGGCTAATGCTAAACATTTTACAATCCACAAGGCAGCCCCTCTAAAAAAGAAATATCCAATCCAAAATGTCAATAGTGCCGAGGTTGAGAAACCCTGCATCTAGATTCAGTTTCAGTATTTTACTGCTTTGATCTGTGTTTGAAACCCTGGCTCATAACCTGAGTGGTACCCCAATTCTCTAGGATTATTCTTACGAATCTCCAGACCCCTCCTCAGGTTGAATTAGTCCCTGCAGCCCAGTCTCATGTTATGCCCACCTGCCTGGATCTCAGAATATTGCCTGCTCCCTGTATCTAGGAGCTTTCTCTGCCCACATGGCTGAACAACCAGTTCCTCTGGGTGGATCTTGTTGAAGTCAGTCATCCAACCTGAATATCAATATCATCTGTTGTTAATCTGTTCTTAGATATCAAATGCCACCTCCTGGTCTAGACTTCTTCCGATAGCCTCCACTTAATGTTCTCTTCTGGCCAGTTCTTCCCACTTTTCAACCTATTGCTCTTTCACCAAATGGGCACCTACAGTTTCACATTCCCATCCTTCCATGTTAGCCCCATCTTCATGCAGTTAACACTCCTATGTCTAGCTGCTTTACTAGATACCTCAAAAGAGGTAGGCAGTCATGTTGTTTTAGCTCAATATTTCCTAACTGGAAAAAATCAGGAGAGAGGTGATCCATGCAAAGCAGCCTAAGTTCTCCTCTAAGTCTCAAGAGAGGTAATCATTGCTCTTTATGGAGCAACTGTGTAGGAAGTTCTCTACTAAATGCATTTACAATGTCATTTAATCTTTGCAAAAAGTCCCGTGAGTGAAGAATCACTGTTTCTAGTTTACAGATGAGGAAACTCAGGCTCAAAAAGATTAATGCACTTACTAAAGGTGCTATAGCTACTAAGTGTGAGTCAGAATTCCATCTCAGGCTTTTTGTCTCTAAAACTTGTGCTACTACTTCTTTTGTATTTTAGAAGTTGTCCCATGAAAAATCTGGTGAAGCTTGAGGCCTGCCTCCTCCCTTAATCTATTTCCCAAACATCTTATTGATTGGGACTTATCTTTTAGATGACTTATTTAAGAAGGAAGAATTTTAGATTTTTCATAACATTCAATATATTTCCCTATGTGGAATAACATATATCCCATTTAACTGTAAGCTTATTTTTCTGTCTCAATGCTATACTATAAGTGCTTCAGTGGAAAGGCCCTTGTTATTTATACCTATATTCTTGGCAATTGGCATAGATATATACTACCTCCAGTAAACATTCGTTTTAGCTATATAGATTCTTGTCTTCAATCAAAGAGGAGTAAAGGTACTGAGAAAGTTATCAAAGACAAGAATTCATGTAAAGGAAAGCAAAATAAGGAACTAGGTTATACACATTGGGCAACTTCCACAAAGAGGACTAGGATAAATCAGGTAGAAGTGAGGGCTTTCCTGTACCCGCCACCATACATCTTTCTAAAATAGCGGCTTCCTCCCCTCAAGAAACATTTGGTGAGTGAGTGATTGAGTAAATGAATGCTACTTCTATGATGAGATTTCTTTATTCAGATTTTTAGACCTCAACCATATAAATACCTGGCCATTGTAAAAACAACTGTATGTAATAGTATATGGTGTGTGCCAGAAGTAAATGTCTCCTGTCTTTGAAATAAAACCTGAGTAACAACTCATAATTCTTCTTTTTAAAAAATATATTTTATTGATCCTTTACAGAGAGGAAGGGAGAGGGATAGAGAGCTAGAAACATCGATGAGAGAGAAACATTGATCAGCTGCCTCCTGCACACCCCCCACTGGGGATGTGCTCACAACCAAGGTACACGCCCCTGACCGGAATCAAACCTGAGACCCTTCAGTCCCCAGGCCGACGCTCTATCCAGTGAGCCAAACCAGCCAGGGCTCATAATTCTCCTTGAGATCAATGAAAGCAATGTAGATTCTTAATAGATGACTTTGGTATCTAACTCCCCTCTCCCTCAAACTTCTCCCCATTCTCTCACCTCCAGTCCTCAATACCCCAGGACATGTTATCTGTTCTGCAAAGCAAAAGGAAAAAAAAAGGCTTAAAGGCAGAAATTTAACTGTTGTTTTCTCTTTTTTGCTCCTTCCTCCACAGTTCCATTTCCCAGTTGCCTGCATTTTAAGCCTACCTCGACTGCGAGGCAGACTTACATAATCAGTATTGCAACAGGTACAGCACTGTATGTATTTCTCAGCAATTTATCTTTTTGTTTGTTTGTTAATCCTCACCCAAGGATTTTTCCCCCCTATTACTTTTTAGAAAGAGTGGAAGAGAGGGAGGACGGAGGGGAAAGGCAGAGAGAAACATCAATGTGAGAGAGACACATCGACTGGTTGCTTCCCCGAACTTGCCCGGACCCGGTCTGAATGAACCCACAACCCAGGCATGTTTCCCTTGACTGGAATCAAACCTGCAATCCCTACCCACACAGGCTGATGCTCTAACCATTTAGCACACCGGCCAGGACTCAGTAATTGATCTTGTCTTTTTTCCTTTTCAATGTTAAGTGTACTTTGGTTCTTTTCAAGACACAATGCAAGATCTTTTTTGAGTTACAAGGATTAGAGGTAGGAAGAATGTTAGAGATGATCTAAACTATTTGTTTTACAGAAATGCCCAAGGCGGCAGGTAACCCAAGCTAGTCAATGATGATGTAATAAATGTAAAATTCCTAGCACACTGCTTAAAGTATGACTGGCGCTCAAAAAGCCTGAGCGCCTTTTAATACAGAGCCAAGAATAGCCAGTGACTATTATTCCTCATGACATCTATGCACTGACTGAATTTTGCACATTTTTATTGTAAGACATTGTGGGCAATTGATTTTATTGTTAAAAATTATTGGCAAGGCCAGCCTTTAGTAAAAATGGTGGAATGTGGAGCTTCCAGGGCCCATACCTTCACAAAAACACCAACCAACCAAGCAATTAATTTATTAAAAAAAACTTTCAGGATCAACTTTGCCAGACTCTGGTAAATAGCCAAAGGTTTATAGCAATCAAAAGAACTCTGAATGAAGGAAAAAAGTGACTTAAACCAGTAGGAGAGGTTTGTGGTATTTTAGCTTGGCCTGTCCCACCCACTTCCCCAGCATAGCTGTGAGGCTCTTCTAGAGCACAGTTAATGTGTCCGGTCTGAGTACCTGCTACCAGAAAGAGCGAAGTGGACCTTGTACCCAAGGAATTGTCTGCTATGATCTGTCCGGGAGTTCCCTGAAGGACCCACACACAGTTGCCTTTGTTTCACCTAACTCAGATCTCTCTCAGGGTGGAAACACAGCTAAGTGAGGGCATTCTTTGAAAACACTTTGAAAGGAAAATAACAAACTTAGGAATCCTCTCTTGAATATATAATATAGTCTAAATACATATCTACACACGTAAGTATATGTATATAAATTATATATTCACATTTAGACTATATACATATATGAAATATATAAATATAATTCTATATAATAGCTAATATGCTAATGGTCATGACACCCTCACACTGTAACAACCAATCAGCAGGAGGCTGCGTGCGCAGCTAGGCATGCAGGTGGGCGGAGACTTGACTCTGGAGGATTTGACTGGAGGCGCGGGTCGGTTTCTGGGTCCTGCCTCCCAGGGTGGCGGCAGGGGTGGCGACTGCAGGACTCTTTTTGGGCAGGAGGGCAGGGCTGTGTGCACAAGGAGGGATTCTGGGACTCGCGTGATTTTGTGCACTGGGTCACTAGTTTACATATATATTTGGACTATATTTTTATATTCATATATATATATTTAGGCCAGGAACTGTCAGATTGCTTTACAGAATGGGTGAATGAATCTGATCTTTCACCAGCAGTACATGAGGTTTCCTGTATCTCCACCTTCCCACTAACACTTCACATCATTAAACTTTTTACTTTTTGCCAGTCTGATGGATTAAAGTCTTGTCTCACTGTTATTAATTTGTATTTATCTACTTTGTAATGATTTTGTACATCTCTTTGTGCACTTATTGAATTTGTCCATGTTTCTATTGGTTTCCTCATTGTTGGCTTGGAGACATTTCTCATATATTTTAGATATCAGCATCTCATCAGTATTAGTATAAATGATTTCCCCCAACTTGCTATATGTGTGTTAACTTTGTTCACAAAGTCCTTCAGTGAAAAGAAATCCTTAATTTTGACAAAGTGCAACCTCATTCAGGAGTCTTCATTATTTTCTCAT
This sequence comes from Corynorhinus townsendii, assembly GCA_026230045.1. Classification (NCBI taxonomy): domain Eukaryota; kingdom Metazoa; phylum Chordata; class Mammalia; order Chiroptera; family Vespertilionidae; genus Corynorhinus; species Corynorhinus townsendii. The sequence continues at coordinate 158,864,414 of JAPDVU010000003.1, forward strand.
TTCTTCAACTTAAGGTTTATGCCCTCTGGTGGTCCTTTCCAACCTTCAATTTTATTCAACTTGTTTAAGTTGAAGAGCCAAGAGCTTGCATTATGTGGATTTAAATTTATCAGCCTATGCATGGCTTTCAGAGAAAGGAGCATTTTACCAATTAATATTGATGTTTTTAAATAGCTTTTTAAAGTTCTATGGAGCCCATTAACAAAGCTGGTAACTAAAGTGGACAGTATGGGATCATCAGGGGTAGGCCTGGGTAATCCTTCCAGATGTTTTTAATAAAATATAATATGCCTATAATTAGAGACTGATTTGTCTCTTTATTATCTGTACTCTTGAATCTTTGACCAGTCCGTTTGAATGGGAAGTTCTGTAGGGATAAAATCTAAGAGTTATTCTTCACTCTGATTAGTTGTATGATTTACCTAGGTTTTATTTTGATTTAATTATGTCTTCATTGGTCTTTTCAAACTATAAGAAGGCTTCTCCAGGACCCACAAAAATTCTCCAGAAAGTCCTGGAGAATATGCCCCCAAAACTAATCTGAATTGTGTAAAATTTTTTTTTTATGGTTCAGGGAAATCCTTTATCATATAAGGCAGGCAGAGACCAATGCTTAAAAATTACTTATCGAAGGACAATTGAGGTCCTTCAACTTTCCTTCCTTGAGGTCCAAATACCAGGGCCAGGGTCTTGAGTAACTATAGAAAGCTGGGGAGCCAGGAAAATAGGAATAGGTTTGGGGAAGGGTGGGGAGATAAGAGGTGGGTCAGGACATGGTAGAAAGGGAGCCAGGAAGGAGTTTGGAGTTGCAGATGGAGAAGACGAAAAGGAGGCAGGTATGAATTTCTTGGAGATTGGAATAGATGACGGAGCAATGGTTGAGGAGGACAAGTGGATCCTTGAGAGGTTAAATAGCTTCAGGTAAAGTAGACTGAGATTGTTGAATGGTCTGATAAAAGTAAGACTGAGAAAGCTACTTTTCAGCTTCTTCATAGCAAGAGTAGACCATTATGTAGAGGGGATTTTAGATACTTGGATGCCAGGGTCTCCCACAGATGAACCAACCTGGGAAGATACCAAGAACCCCAGAGAGAGGTCACTGTAGCTGCAAACTACTCTTTGTAAACTTTTGACATTTTTGGAGATATTAGACTGTATTAGTGCCATAGTGGTGGAACATTTAGTTAGGAGGGGAGCCTGGTGGAGTGAGAAGTACTCATGGAATTTGGCTGTTATTCAAATAAACAAAAGAGATCTCACCAAAGATCTAGGAGGATTCCCACAACGCAACAGGAAAAAGCCAGGGAGAATTCCACTCAACAGAGAGTTAGGGATTGAATTCTCTTAAAACAAACCAACAAAAATCAACCAAACAAACAACAACAAAAATCAAGATGACTTCCATTCAGGAAAATTCTCAAACAGAGATGAGCCAAGAATTTCTCTCCAGGATTAAATCCATATTCAAAAAGTGCTGAGCTCGGCTGGTGTGGCTCAGTGGTTGAGCATCAACCCATGCACCAGGTTGTGGTTTGCTTCCCGGACAGGGCCACATGCCTCCATTGCTGGCTCCATCCCCAGTAGGGGATCAATGATGTAGCCGATTGATGATGTTTCTTTCTCACTGATGTTCCTTTTTCTCTATCCCTCTACTTTCCTCTCTTTAAAAATCAACAAAAACATATTTTTAAAAAATGCTGATATGTTTTTAAGGAAAGGTGTAGCAGTTCTTCAAAATATTAAAAATTAAATTACCATATAACCCAGCAATTCCACTTCTGGGCATATAACCAAAAGAACTGAAAGCAGGGTTTCAAAGAGATATTTGTACATCCATATTCATAGCAACATTATTTATAGTAGCCAAAAAGGTGAAAGAAACTCCAGTATTTATTGACAAATGAATGGATAAACAAAATGAGGTATGCACACACAATGGAATCTTATTAGTCTTAAGAAGGAAATTCTGACACAACATGGATGAACCTTGAGGACATTATGCTAAGTAAAATAAGTCAATCATAAAAGACAAATACCACAATACGCCACTTATATGCTGTGTCTAGAGTAGTCAAACTCATAGAAACATAAGTAGAATGGTAGTTGCCAGAGGCTGGCTGGGGAGAGAGTACGGGGAGTTATTGTTTAATTGGTACTGAGCTTGTTTTTCAAGATTGACAAGTTCTGAAGATTGGTTGTACAACAATGTAAATAAACTTAATACTATTGAACCATACACTTACAATGGTTAAGTGGTAAATTTTATGTGATGTATATTTTACCACAATTATATTTTTTTAAATTTTTAAAAGGAGCCAACATAACTTTTGTCTAGGAAGATTCTTAACATGTTAAGCGCCAAGCCTGTTTTGTCTTCCTTTCCATTTAGCCTGCGATAACCGATTTCACCGATATGCTGGTGGCCAGAGACTGACGAGGTCCAAACGGAAAGTATAGTGTCAGTCACTGGTGACTGTCAAGGCGCTTAATGTGTTAATCAAACAGAAAAGAATCAGAAGAGCCCCATTCAATAGAATCAAAGTAATTAATTACTGTGTTACAAGAGACAAATGTCTGGGTGACCAAATTAGTTGTAATTTACCCAATGTGTCATTGGGCTGAATAGTGTCCCCTCAGAATTCATATGTTAGTTCTAACCCTCAGAATGTAATGATATGGAGACAGGGCCTTTAAAGAGGTAATTAAGGTAAAATAAAGTCACATGGGTGTGCCATAATCCAATATGACTGGCATCCTTATAAAAAGAGATTAAGACTCTAACACAACAGAGGGACAACCATTTCAGGACATAGTGAGAAGGAAACCATCTGTAGGCCTAAGATAGAGACCTCAGAAGAAACCAAACCTGTGGATACTTTGATCTGGACCTTCCCAGCCTCCAGAATTGTGAGAAAATAAATTTCTCTTGTGTAAGCACCCAGTTTGTGTTATTTTGTACGGCAGCCCTAGCTGACTGTGGATATCAATATCCTCAATAATACATTTTGGATCTCAAGTTCCCCAGCCAGAAAGGACTCAAGAATTTTTTTCAGTATTCTTTTTTTATTGTTTAAAGTATTACAGATATTAGTACATATATCTCCTTTTTCCCCCCCAGCCTCCCCTACCCCCCGTCACATGCCCTCATTCCCCTCCCCCCCTCCCCCCCAGTGTCTTGAGGACACAAGGATTTGAGAAGCCAGCATGAATACCTGACAAGAATAATTCTTCAAAGTCTTTCATTCATAGTATCATACTTTTTTTTTTTTTACTTGTTGATCCATCTTCTTGTTGGGCATTGCCCATTTGTCCTTTTTGCTTTTTTTTTTTTTCATTAAGAGAGGCAACAGTTTCCAACTAAAAAAACGTATAATTCATGTTCTGGAAGAATGTTGCAAATTAGTAGCTGCCTCTTTTATATTTGCCATAACTTGGTGATCTTTTGGTTTTGAGGGGTGGGAGGGATGATTACCCTCCCTGAAGAATTTGCTGACATGTGATAATTTTCTAATATAGAATGCAATCTGGCTTCACATGTAGCTTTGTAATATGGGTTTATACGTAGTTACCATTCACTACTTTAAAACCACCACGTCTATGTGTAACTAGACAAACCATTCTTAGGGCTAAGATTTATATAATATAAAATTAGGAGTACTGTGAGAGCTTTGTCAGTGGAGAAATAAAACCAAACTGACAAAATACATCATCTGCCAGATGTAAACCAGTTATTTTCTTTCATGGATAATTTGCCTTACAGCCAATTTTGTGCAGCAAAAATGCTTGCAGCAAAGATGTTTAAGGGGAAATTACCTAGAAGCCAGTCAACAACTCCTTTGTGGGTGCCCCCTAACACTATTCTATTTGACAATCTCTTGACAAGAGGTGCCATCATCACTCACTGCTCTGTCCTCTTCATTTTATCCTTTTCTCATTCCACCCTTATTTCACAGCATCCTCTGCCCTTACATCTTGGTTTTCATATCCAGCCTTAATCCTACCACCCTCTGACCCTGGCCCCATATTCATACTCCCATTCTTCCTATTCATATCCATAGTCTTCTCTTCTCTTTTTCAGAGGTATCCCTTGCCTTGTAGCTGTGTTCATTTTCTACTTAAAAAAAAAGTTATTAATTTCAGAGGAAGATAGAAACATCAATGAGAATCATTGATCGGCTGCCTCTTGCACGCCCCACACTGGGGATTGAGCCCACACCCATGCATGTGCCCTGACTGGGAATCTAACCATGACCTGGTTCATAGATCCACACTCAACCACTGAACCAAGCCTGCTGGGCTCTACTTTTTATTATCTTCTCTATCAGTTTGTCTTATCTTTGCCACCAGAGTCCTCTTTGTCATTAGAGCCTGACTCTCCCCATCTTTCTTTCTCAAATCTACGCTCCTCTCCATTGCCAGAGCATTTGTTGCTTCTGGGCATGACCATGCCCTCACTTTCCTTGTTTTTATTCTTACCTCTTGGAACCTCTCTTACAGCAAAGTGCTTTCCCCACTGATTCCACTTTTGTAATGGACTTTCACTTACCTTCACAGCCTGCCTCTTCTCCTCTCCCATAAAGGCACACTCAGATTCTTGCCCCCACCCCCCTTACTAGACCTCAGTTTGTCTGTGAACTACATCTTCTCACCTGATGACAACCTCTCTCAGAACATAAACACCTACCAATCATGGCCCAACCTGTGAATCCCATTGGTTCATTGATCTTTTCTTCCCCAATTACTGATCCTCTTTACACCATCACAAGCAGCCTCTATTTCTTTGCTGTGATTCAATCTGAGTTTATCCTCCACATTAAATGGAGGTAAGCTCCATACAACCTTCCTGACTGGCCTCTTCTCTCCCAGCCATCTCAGACATTGGGGGCTCAAGCCTATCCCTTTCAGCCCCATGGACAAGGGAAGCATTTCTGTTGAGCTCAATTTTCATGTCTGGAAGAAGTTGGTGAAGATGGCTTTAAATATTTCTACCATAGTCAAAGCATCCAGGAAAACGTTGGGGAAAAGACCCCCATGCTTCTCAGCCACAATCAAAGGCATCCCAAGAGTTAATGAATGGGAAAACCCGGAGGAGGAGGAGGAGGAGGAGGAGGAGGAGGAGGAGGAGACTAGAAAGAAGGAGACAGGAAGTTTCCTGAGTATATATAGGGTGCAGAAAACTAAACTTAACTTCAAAGACTGTGACCTTACTTCTATCCAGGAGAGCTGTTTCCATAAATATCTGAGTTTTTTCTTTAGAGAAAAACATGTTAGCAAGAAATTGAGGGATTTCAGGGGTCAAAGAGATCCAAGAAATAGGTCCAAATAGACCCTTGCTTCTCAACTACTCTCAGGAGACTTTTGTAAGAACTAGTGACCTGGAAAATTATTGTATGGTAGATAGGCATCTATGTGGTTTAGGGGCTTCAGTAAGCAAGGAATTCCCCACACCACTAAGCAGGTTAACTGTCCAAGATCTAGATTCAGGATAGGCATGCTTTAAAGAGCAGCTTCCTGGCAACACTGGACACTCAACCCAAGCACCAACCCAGGCCTATTTGATTGCACTGTCCATAGTTTCAGACAGTTTGACTTCTGGGTCTCTGACTGTCATCCCAGAGTGGGGCCAGTAGAGACTCAGCAGCTTCCCAGGTACTTGCCATTGATAAGGAGGCCAGAGAGAGCAATCTGTGCCTGTGGGAGCAAGCTCAACTTTAGGCTACAAGAAAGAGCGAGAAAAAGAATGCAATCCCAACGACGGAGGGAAAACTAGGTGTCTCAAAGCAGGAGAGCATGCTGGGGGTGGGATAGGAGAGAAAGGAAGGATTCCCAAAGTCATTTGGTAAGACTCAGCCAGTTCTGCCAGAGCACACACAGGGTTCTTCCAAAGGAAAATGGGGAAAAACATAAGAAGCTATTTTCAGTGACAAACAGGAAGGGTCAGGAAGTCCCACTGCCAATAGCCAAGTCAGTACCAGGTTCTGTGCAGAGCCCAAGTTCAGATGAAAATAGAGTTGACCTTCTGGGCTTTCAAGATCCTGAAGCTCAAGAGGCGCATGTAAGTCTTGGGGTTAAGTCATGGAAAGAAACAGGTGGAAAGAAACAGGATATTAGGCAGAGCTTTCCAGCATTTGAGAAGTCAGAACAAGGAGGAACTCCAGGTCTATGCTTGGTTTTTCATGGGAAATCCCATGTCTACAAGGCCCTTATCTATCCAGGTAAAAGGAAAGGGACAAGGGCTATATCATGCAACTATCAAGCAGGTCCCGAGGATGGGAGTAGTCCTAGCAAACACAGGGGTGATGAGAACCCTGAAGAGTCATTCTGACAAAAACATCAGATTTCCATGATCAAACAAAGAGATAAAAAGTAATTTCCCTGGAAACATACAGGAAACACAACTTTTTATCACAGTTGAGTTGGGTCTGTCTTCTGGGAATGCATGGCCTGTTATAACAGTTGTGAGTGCAGGAAGCCAAGAACTCAGAGAGCAAGATGATAGATACCCTTTGCTTAGGCCTTCAATATCAACTGGATATGTTCCCATAATGTCCACAACCCCTGAGGGTGTGGTTCCCTCGGTAGTCCAACATGACCTTTACTAGTCTTTTTAAACTTAAGCAAAACCTCAGGGATGTTAAATAATATACCCAAGGTTGCCCATTTGGTGAGGCCTGATGCCTTGAGAGTATTTGGCTTTCATTCCTATTCCTAGTTGAGATTGTATGCTGAACGTAATGCTAGAAAATTTTATTTGCAGTTCCAAGAAACCAAATCTTTGTGGGAAAACAAAATGGAGTCGTATCAATAGAAACTTACTCCAATTTACCTGTTGTTTTTATTTTAAATATTTTTCTTTGATTTTTACAGAGAGGAAAAGAGAAGGAGAAAGAGAAATACTGATTGGCTGCCTCCTGCACATCCCCTTACCAGGGATCAAGCCTGCAACCTGGGCATGTGCTCTGACCTGGAATCATACCAGCAACCTTTTGGTGCATGGGATGATGTCCAACCGAGCCACAGCAGCTAGGGCCCAATTTACCTGTTTTATCATGACAGTACAAATATTCATTTTTATTATGCATCAATTATACAGCTTAAAAATTAAAAAGACTTCACACATCAAATTAAAAGCACTTCAATGTAGGTCTTAGAAAAATCAAAATAAACTGCAGCATACAGCTGGACAATCCTGTCCCTTGCTGGCTAGAACTGACAGCAACCAGACTATCGCAGATTAATTGTGCTAACATAATAATTCTTAAAATTTTTAAAAAAAACTTGATTTCAAAGAGGAAGGGAAATAGAAAGATCAATGATGAGAATCATTGATTGGCAGCTTCCTGCACACCCCCCACGGGGGACCAAGCCCACAACAGGCATGTACCCTGACCAGGAATTAATCAAACCATGACTTCCTGGTTCATAGGTCAAGGCTCAACCACTGAGCCACACCAATCGGGCAGACTCAGATAATGATTTATGAAATTGGAGAAAAAAGACAACATAATCCCTATCTGCTGAAGACAGAAAAAAGGCTTTAAGTGTAAGGCTGTGAAATTATGCTCATAAACACATGTAGAAGTCCTATTCATTAGTATATAACTGGACTCTAGTATCCAGTATGAAATTTTAATTTTCAAGCTTACCATCACACCAAGACTTCTGCTCCAAGTCTTTCATAGGAGCTAGGGGGAAAACGTACACAAATGAGCAAGTATTAATTTGACTTGTACTATTCATTATTCTTTTGCTAAAAATATGTAAATATATCTTATAGTAACTTCGAAAGCTGAATTTGAACATATTCAATTTCATTGAATAAGTTTATGGGCTTATAGCACACTCTAGTTGTCCATACTAGAAAACACTGCCTTATTCTGCAAAATCTGGACGTTTATACCTCCACATCCATTAACTCACTGAATCCTTGCAAGGAAATGATATCATTTTATGGTTGAGAAAACTGAAATTCAGAAGGAAATGTCTTGTTTAGAGCTAAATATGGTAACATGGTTCTAAATATGCTTCCTACCATATTTCACTGTCTCCCAATATACTACCGAAATATCTATGATTATTGATGTTCACTGTTTGAATCTGCAGTATTTCTTCAACTTATACAATAGACACATGGCTCAAAACTGAATGTAAATCTGAATTTTATAAATTGAAGTTTTATCTGATTAAAGCCACTTAATATTTAGAAGTCCTATGAGAATTCCATTTCAAATTAAAGAGAATTGTAATTTCTCCATATTTGCAAAAAAAAATTTTCCCCCTGAATGAGAGCAATTCTAAAATAATCCATATTAGTAGGTGGCTTTCTCTTAAGTAATTTTCAAGACACTGATAATTCACCACAGGAATGAAGAAATTCAGGGGATGAACAAAATACCAGAGTATCTTGAGCTTCCTGTGGGAAATGAGTTAAAAGGACATGATTCAATTAATGCTGATGAACTCAGAAAATTAAAAAGTACCCACTTGATATAATAGAAAGATGTTTCTCACTATAAAGAATTAAATACTTTCACTACTTATAGAGAGAACTCAAGGTCCGAAGAAAGCAGGCCCAGGTGAAAGAGTGAAGGCTCACAAGCAGAACACTTCAATACATGTCTAAATTATTTAAAACCTAGGGTACCTAAGAATCAATACACAGAGAAGGAATAATTACAATGTCTGTTAATGTACACTGTTCCTTTATATTTTAGAAGAAAATAAATACTATAAAAAAGGTTTAAGGAGAGACTTCTGTTTAAGGTGTTACAAAGTTTAAGAAACCTGAAAGATTTTAACTAAGAATTAAAAAGCAATCAAGGTTTAAAACAACAGTTTGGGAAATGTTAAGTATTTTCATTAAAAAAATGTAAGAATAAACATGATGGGAAAAGGCTGTTGGGATGTTTCCGTATTTATTATTTTCTTTTATTTGTGTAGACTTAATTCCATTGCTTTACCAAACTATATAGAACAAGCCAAAAGTTCCTGATATGAAGGAAAATTCTGAGCAAAATGAGCACCAACTTGAACCATGATTTTCTACAGTAAACAGTTAATCAGCAATACAATTTAAACATTCAAAACATTTGATTTTGTGCATATTAAAAATATGCACTTATATTTACAGCATTTCCATTTAAAAGAACAATTTCCAGAGATAACTATATTCTTAGCTGCTTTGTATGATCACAATAGACATTTCTAGAAAAAATGACATTAAAAACCCATTTGATTTATTTTCCCCTTTGAAAGTCTAGTCTGAAATATTATGTCGTTTTAATTTTATTTTAACAATTTATACATTTTCTGGATTCCCTTAATAACCTTTTTTCTTTTCACAACCCTGGTAATTTCCAGGCTCCCAAAGGCAGAGCTGGGATATAATTATACCATGGTAGAATGTGGGATGAGAATGCATATATTTGTTAAAAATAATTTTTGTACCGTTTTACATTACCAATTTTAAAATTCTTTACCCCATCATTAGTGCAAATAAAGCTTGATCAATATTTTAATTTTGCCATGTATATTTATCTTCCCAATTCTGATATTTAAAAACCTATCTATGTAGCTTATAAAAATTTGAATATACTAATTCAGTTTTAAATGAAAGTTTTGTTGCCTGACCTTTTTGGAAATTCCTTTCTTAATACATGGTAAATATCAATTAAGCACATGAAAAATATACAGATTGAATTGAAATGCCCCCCAACCTAGAATAATGCTCATAAAAAATCATATGTATTTCTCATTAGAAAAGTCTGATAAAACAATATAGTATAGTTCTGCAACTTAATATATGTCAGCATAATGCAAACAAACTCTCCTTTTTTCTTTGTCCTCTGGTATTTGAAAGAATTATTTGGGAGTTATCAACAAAATTACATTTTGAAGACAAGCTGTTTAAAAACAAAAACAATTTTATTTTATTGTAGAGTAAAAAAATATTAAAAAATTTTTCTAGTTCACTTTTTTGGCTCCAAAAATGTAATTTTCCTTTCCTGCTCACTCTTCTGAGATTTTAGCAAACTTGTTTTCCTTCCCCTAACGTACAAGAATTCTTCACATTTCTACCTTAAAAAATAAATTGGGAGATGTGTGTTCATCTACACTATACAAGTAGGGAGGGTGGGAAGCAGGCAGTAATGAAATGCATTGTCTGTAAAGAACTTAATAAAACAGATTCAAAGTTAGCCTGCTTTAGATTATCATGATGCATCAGTGACAGTACATTCCTCCTCTCTGGGGTAGAAGGCTTCTATTGGTATGCCTCCCCCACCCTCTTTGGTAAGCCACTGAATGAGTCCCCCTCCTTCCGCAATTTCTCTTCTGGATTCTTATGTCTTCATCTCAATGAAATTACATACTTGATGAAAAAGCACTGTCTTCATACTGTATCAATGGCTTTAGTACTTAACTGATCTTCTTTATGCCCAAATCAATGGTTTTCATATCTAGTTGCTAGGAAGGCAAGAATAAAAGGACTACTGAAACCACACAGATTATAAGAGAAAGTGAGACATTTAAATAAAAGATCAGGCTACTGCTTTTTCACAGTTTAATTAAAGCTAAAGTATAGGTGAAGGAAAAATCCTGAAAATAAGGGTTGCATTTGGGAAAATATAAAAGGTACACTTAAGTTAGATGAACAAGATAAGAGAGAACTGCCATATAACATTTAAATTTAGTAAAAATGGTAATAAATGTACATAAATTGAATTTCAAAAGGGAAAGGTTTATCAATATTCCAGCTGGTATCTTTCTTATTCAAATCTCAAATACTGAGCTGAAGGTACTTTGGAAGCAAAGTTATTAGATTGAAGAAATTAGTAATGAGTATACCACATAGTTCACAAAGTACTGTCCCATAAAATACATGAACTCATGTCAGCACTCAACAATCCTGTGAGGCTCTAACAGTGGGAGGTAGTACATACATTTGAGGAAGAATTATTGACTCCACCACATCCTAATCATGTGAACTTGGGAGTATTATTTAACTGCTTTGTACCTTGGTTTTTCCATATGAAAAATGGGATGACTGTCCCTACCTCATAGCTACTGTGGTAAATGAGAACACTTTAATATAATAGCCGGTCCTTGTTGAGTACTCCATAAATGCTGCTGTTATCATTATTTTTACGGGTAAAAAAACATACTTGGAGAGATCAAAAGTCATATGATTAGTAAACAGCAAAGCTAGAAGTAGAATTCTAGAATGGATATATCCCTACTACCCTATATTACCGATGAAGATATAATTTTAGAGTATAGATTAGCCTTTTGCACATTTTTTACAGTTAATTTTTTGCAGTTGACCATGTCATTTGAGTTTGACAAATTCCACTGAATTAACATCATTTCCAATGAAAAAACATACTTCTTTTAGTGGTAATAGTTAATTACAGGCATTAAAAAGCAATAGTCTCTATGGACAATTAGAGTGGAGACTGGAATCCAGGGCTAGAAAAAGTTAATTTTAGTTTTTGGTTTTTTTTCAACCTCATAAAAGTGGAAATATAGTCTATTGGTTGGTAGAGAGCAGAAAGACTGCAAGCTTTGTAACTGCAGGGATATCTGTTTACTCTCAAGACTCCAGAAGTGATTAGTAGGTACACAAACACTGGTTTAATGAATGTTTATATTTAAAAAATCAACTTAAAACATGCCCTTAAACAGTAGGATTCACTTTGCTCTGACATGCTTTCCTTTCCATCTTTAACTATATGGTAACTATAAAATCTAGCATATAATCAGTCACCTACCCATAAAATAGGGGATTTTTTTAAATCAAAAGATTCAAAGTAAGAAATAAAAGACTAAATAAGGCCTTGAATAGCTTTATTGAAATCTGTATAAATAAACATGCACATTTCAAATGTAAACTCAAGTGAACTCAAGTGCAGACAAAATTTTAACCTCTGTCATGCAGGAGGTTAGTTTACATTTAAAAAAAGTAAAGAAAAAAGAAAAAAACAAAACCAAAAAACCCCACCCCCCAAAAAAAACCCCCACAAAACAAAAAACAAAAAAACAAAGCAGCTTTTAAAATACCAGGATGTAAAACCAGCTTTAATATCAAGGTATAAAGCAAAGCCATGATCAACATACCTCATTTATTTTTCCTGGTCAAATGCATTTCTTAAAACTTTTAAATGCTAACATAAATAAATAATTTACCAAAATGTGCACTCACAGAGTGAACTTTTATTTACAATACACAATTTATAATCTATTGTATTTGATTAGTTCAAGTGAAGAACATTATACTTTTTGCTTTAATAACAGTAGGACACAAAGCAATTTCTCAGGTAGTCGATATGTGAAACGTGCCCCAGCATTTAGATTTTCTATTAAAGGCAGTATTGTATGCCAATTTACAATACATTCTTCTCAACTAGATCAAAGGGAAAGCAGCAAATGAAAAATGTTTCAAATGTTCACACATATTTTTGGCATCCTGGATCCTTAAATGTGGTGAACTAAAATCAAATTCAAGGTTTGTATGCTTTATATACTGTACAGGTTCTGACTCTGGAACATGCAAATGCCAATTCTCTTATAGCAAGTTACCTTCTGAGAAAAGCTGTAAGGCTATGGTGAATTCCATCAGGAACACACAAAGAAAGTTAACAGACCTACCTTTAAAGCCAATTGTCCAATAATGATTTAAAGGCCAGTATATGAAAAAAATTTCTCATCCTAAGCTTGATGTAATTATTACTATGGATACAGAATACTATCAAGTCTGTTCTTATATTACAATAATTGGGAGAGCTAAAAGTTGCCAAATTACCAAAATATGGGGTAGAGAAAAACAGACAGCAAAAATTTTAATTTGGGACCAACACCTGATTAAAAATATGCATTTTAATATTAAGCAAGTAAAAAAGAATATGAGTGTCTAAGAAATAGATCCCAATAGCCGTAAAAAACACATTTAACTGAACAATGACTTCAGATGGAGCATGAAATTTAGAACCTGTTTCCACAGTAGCAGTAAGATGATTTTAATGATACTACAAAAGAAAATAACTTTTTCAAGATTGTTTCTTTTATCGTGATTTGGTTTTTTAATAGGCCCACACTGATTACCAGGAATAGTTTGAAAATTTGTTTTTCCAAGGATACTACTGCAGTATTTATGCCACACTGATACTGCAGCTAAATATTATAGTAGTATATGTGGCAGCCTAATGCACATGAACTAGATTATTCAAAAACTAAGTTCAGCCATAGTTTTCTTGCAGTATTATTAGAGCAAAAAATGACCAACATCCACAAATTTAACATCTGTCATCAATTAACTCACATCCAAAAAATTAAAGAAAACATAATTCATCAAAACAGCAGCAAACTTAAAAGGGATTTATTTGTGATTTCCTATATATATTTAGCTTGTAAATACAAGACTGTAAATGTATTAAGAGACAATTTCTGTTAAAGTTTTCATTGTGTTTCACTTCAAGTACTGCACAAGTTAAAATCTGATAAAGGATTTACATTCGGTTATCTGAAACTCCCCATCTCAGACGTTTGTTTAATGTGGTGGATAACTTCATTTCAATTGATACCACCAGCAAGAAAGTCTCTCTTTTATGGCTTCTAGGACTTTCATTAGTTAGTGTGCATACAATTTTCATTTTCTATATCATTGTCATTATCATTGCTATCTTCATCACTTTCTAATGGGATGCCTGTGGCAGCTGAAGCACCTTTAGTTTCTCGGTCAAGAGGGAAAAAGCCAGTTCCACTGAAAGTGTCTTGCCTCTGGTAGAAGAGTACATATGCTGCTTTGGACTGTTAAAACAAGCAAAGGCTGTTAAAAAGGTCATGATTCTCAAAGGTCACATTAAATATAGTATGAATTTTTACCTGGCAACCAATTTTGGTGATAGGGCATACATCAAGTATAAAAAAACCACAAAGTCAGATGGAAGTTACAAAAACTGATTAAATAAATATAAGATTACTTCTACTTATAAAAATAGAATGGTCACTGGAATTTTAACCTTTTTATTCTCTTCTAAGTTAGTTGGACAGGTGAATAAATGTAACAATATAACAGATTAACCTAGTTACTCTAACATGAAATAGAATTCTATGCCTTCTTCCCTCCTGTCTCTAAGGAGCTTCTTTCTAATACTAATCACATCATTCCATGTTTGCTGTAGAGTCCAACTTCTGTCTTAAGGCTATTGTTCCATCAACTATCACTGTGTATCTTGAAGGAGTCCTTATTTATTGGACTTCTTGACATTAAAGGTCTTCCTCAGCCAGAATGGTAGTCTAATATTTATCATTTACTCTCCTGCAGACTCAATTCACTATGACCTAACTGCTGCCCCAAGCATTTTAATGAAATAGTTTTCACTTGGGTCAATAGCCTCCTATAAAGAAATTAAATAAGTGCCTTTTTTAGTTCTTTTAGTCAATCTCTCTGTAGCATTTTATGCTCTACTACTGCTCTTCCAAGCATCCAACCATTTTTAGCTTCTGTGATACAACTTAGATTTTCTTTCTCTATGGTTTCTTTTGACTTTTCTGTGGGCTCATTAAATCCTGTCCTTTAAAAGAAATCACGCTCTGTCCTAAGCCCATCACTCTCTCAATCTTTATCTTCTCACTAGGTGACTCATTCAACACATGGCTTCAACTGCTACCTAAGACCCACAACCCAAGCTTATAACTTAAGCCAGTTCTTACCCCTGAACTCTAATCTTATTAGTCCAAATACCTAAGGAGTACTCCACATAGCTATCATACAGACACCTCAAACTTCAACGCAAATTTTCTTTCTTTAGTTCCTATTTGGGTAAATTGTAATTTTTCCCTCTTTGCATCTCTATTCTGTATTTGTATCTTCATTTATATCTAATCTTAATCAAGTTCTTTTAATTCTATCTGATAAATCTCATAAATCCATTCTCCCCTTGTCTATACACTTACTACCACTAACGTTGACATACACTATTATATTAGTTTCAGGTGGACAATATAGTAGATTTAGAAGCTTTTATTGCTTAAATTACATGACAGCCTCCCTTCTGCTGGAGGCAGAACATGGCCTTTCTGCTTTTCTCAGTGCCTTTCAATCTATCTTCTATAGTGTTCTCAGACAGATGTTAAGATGCAAATTAATAATGTCCTATTACTTAACAATCACCCAATGCTTCTCACAGCCTTAAAAAAAAATCTAAATAAAAGAAAGTCACCTGTCTAATCCGAGTTCCAAATTTAGCTAATTTCTGCCCCATATCCCTATCAAGAATCTTTTCTTTCAGTAATACAGAATTATTTGCTGTTTCCCTAAATGTCATGTTCTGTCATGCTTCCTTACTTTTGTAGGTACTGTTCTTTTTGTGTAGAATACTTTGTTTCTTTTGTCTAATATACTCTTATTTGTACTTGCAGACTCAGGTTAAACACTACTTTCTCTAGGCAAACTGCCCTGCAGTGGTCCTGTCTCCTTTAACCCCAGATCACATAAGACAGCTACCTCCTTTCAATGTAGCCAAAATATTTAATAGCACTTATCATATATAATCATTAATTTGCTTATCTGACATCTTTAGATTGCAAACCTCTTGAAATGATATTTGTCTTTTAACCTAACTTACAATAGTTTTAAATATAGAAGATACTCAAATACTTGTTGACTAAATGAAGAACCATTATTATTAAGATGCAAGGAAACATCTAATTCATATATCATATATAAACAAAATATTTATTTGAACACAAGATTAGAGCAGTGTTGTCAAAAAGACTTTGAAAAATGATGTAAGCTATTTCAGGATTGAAAAGTGAGAGATATGACTTGAAATTAGAAGTCTAAATATGAACCGGAAGTACAGTCAATTTAGGCATATACACATTTTAAAAAATATTAGAGTTCAAGTCTGTTCTCTATTATAGCTATAGGGAGATAAGCAACAGTACATAATTTATATGTATCCTATATAATAAAGAGTTAATATGCTAACTAGACTGGACGGCGGAACGACCTGTGGGCAGGGCTGCAGGGGCCACAAGGGAGCTGGGGGCTGCGAGGGCTGAGCCCCTTGCACGAATTTCGTGCGTCCGGACTCTAGTATACATATATCACATATGCATAAAAAATAAAACATTTGAAGGGAAACAACTGAAAATTATGTCTCACCAGTTCATCCAATGACAGGTTAAAAACATGTCAAATAAATGGGCCCAGAATTTTATTAATTTACAAAGTTGAATAATTTAATCATTATAAACTAGAACAAATGCTAGTCTCTGCCCTCAAGGAATATATAATTTAAACTTAGAAAAAAGAGTAAAGCAGTCAGCACTTTACATATCAACAGAAAACTTCTGTATAGAAAATATCACATGAGTAAATACTATATTTCTCAATCTTTATAATATTGTGATCAATAAATAAAACTTATAGAAAGGCAAAATTCGTAGAAAAATAAGCTTTTATCAAGCAAATCTTAACTTTCTTCTTATAATATACAAGTCATCTTTTTATCAATCAGTATCTGCTCTGATGGGAAGCAAAACAAATGGCTCTGGCTGTAACTGATGCAAGTGTGACTAGATGTAGCTTCCTAATTTTTCTGCTATTTAGAAAATATTAAAGTAACAAACACACAGGGTTAATTTAAAATATATATATAAAATTTCTTTTACCTAATTATGTAATTTTGAGTTTAACTCTCACAGAGGATAAGATTTTACTTTTAAAATCATATGTACAGTAAGGCCCTTAAAGGACTTTTTTTTCTTACTTTAACATTCTGACTTTAAGTTGTCTAGAAATGTCTGAGCCTATTTTCTAGAGAAAATTTTTTATTATAAAGAGAAGTTATTTTCACTTAGGGGACAATTTTACATTTCTTTAAATCAGAGCAAGTCTCTCTTAGCTATTAGAATTGCTAGCAGACTACAGAATCCCATGGGCCTTTTAAAACAGTGGTTTTCTTGATTTTCAGAAGATAAAAGACATACTTACCACAATCTGGTCTTCAGATGCAGTTGAGACACTACTGTCATCAAAGTAGTACCATTTTCCATCATCTTTATTTTTTGCAAAAGCAGTATCTAATGAAAAAATATAACCACTTCTATAACTGAAATGATTTATGGTTTCCTGGGGGGGAACCATTAAAACCTTAAAATCATATGATAATCATCTATGTAAGGCCTATCTGTTACACATTCAACTGATTTCATTGATTAAAAGTTTTTAGAATAATTTCCTAAAATCTACATGCCTACGATACTTTTCATAAGATGAATTTATAACTTTTTTCATCTCAGGAACAAACAGAACAGATTTGTTATTTTTTTTTAGATGTTATTTTTTTAAACTTCACAGAGTAACAATACTAATGACAACAAATGGTAATTAGCATTTATCATGTACCAGGCAGTGTGGCATGCACCTTCTATGCATTATTCATAAAGAAAGAATTGTCATTATTGTTCCAATTTCAGAGATGGAGAAAGGGAGGCATCTTGCTCAACAGTGTAGCTGTTAGGTAGCAGAGTTAGGATTCAAAGCCAGGTCTGTCTCTGACTTCAAAGTTTGAAATTTTAACTATAATTTAAATTTTCTATGACAAAATTTTCCAACAATACCAGCCCACTAATTTAAGTAGTTTTTACACTAGGATAATTTTCATTCTTTAATACAAGTACAGAGCAAGCGAAAGGTAAAAAGTGATTAATTTGTGCAACTTTCAAAGTTTTGCTTCATCTTGAAGTTAAAAAAATTGCCCCCTTTCCCATTCCATGTTTTGTATAAACTACTTAATAAATGAGGAAACAAAGTTGCAAAACGTCCTGAAAACAGTTATTTGCTGTCCTAACTTCTAAAAAGTAACATTTTATAGGCCACGACTTCTAAATAATTCTGCCCATCACAAAACAAATGCATTGTTCTTCTGAGTGGAGCCTATTGTGGGCCATAAATTTGTCAATCTGAATTCACACCTGCTACCCTCAGAAATGAAAAGAAACATTATTAGGCTGAATAAAAAGACAAAAATCTAACAATATGGTTTATAAGAGAGACAAATCCTACAAAAAGGCACACAGAGTTTGCAAATTAAATGATAGAAAGCTAGATTAACTTTTATAATTCTGAGAAAAACAAAAGAACCTCAAATCCTGGTAAAAGAAACAAAAGAGAAAGTAGAGCTACCCATTATAAACATAAATACAATTAATAATGTAAAACAACACTCAGTAGAAGTCCCAACAAATTCCTCTCAAAAACAGAATAAACATAAAAAAATGACCAGAAATAGTAATAATTTGAATACATTTGGTAATCATAAATTACTAAAGAACTCTATGTTTGAGTAGAAAAATACCTATTTTTCAAGCACACAAACATTAAGAAACAGACCATTTATTAAGCCACATGAAAGCCTTAATAAACCCTCCTATGGATTAATATAATACAGACAATGCCTGTAACAAAATAAAATTCAGAACAAAAGGTTTTATAAAAATCATGTATTTAGAAAAGCATATAGCTGAAAATATGACATACCAAACTTAATCAGATACAGATTAAAGCAGTATTTAAAGGAAAATTTAGAACTTTTATTATAGCCTTCAAGGGGGGCAGTCATGGGGGGAATGGAAAGCCAAAAGCAGTCAACTCAAAAATCTGGGAAAGAACAACAGAGCAAACCCAAAGTAACAAGAAGAAAAATATACCAAAGGGAAGAGAAGAAATCAATAAGATAAAACACATACATGTAATAGATAGGAAAATTTAATAAACTGTAAAGCTAATTCTTTGAACAGAGTAATAAGACAGACTTGAGAAAACCAATTAAAAAAAAGAGAAAAGACAAAGGAAAAAAAAGCATAAGTATTACAAACAACTCTTCTCAAATAAATTGGAAAACATAAGATATATTTTTGGAAAAATAGAAAATGCCACAATGTGCACTTTTTGGAAAAAGAAAACTGAATAGACTTCACAAAGCATGACATAAATAAAAAGTTTAAGGCTGTAAAGCCCAGGTAAGAGAATTTTTACAGGTTAAATAAAATTAGTTAACCAAATCCAACAGGGTATATAAAAAATACTAAAAGATAAGTTGGATTTTTCAGGAATGCAAAGATGGTTCAATGAAAACTCTATCAACTAAAGTGTGTAGACTGGCACAACCATCCTGGAGAGCCATCTGGAAGTACTTGAATTCTCATGACCCAACAATCTCACTTCTGGGTATGTAGCTCAAAAAAATTCTCACAAAGGGGAGCATAAACAATAATGTTTATCAGTCTTACGGTGGTAGAATGTTAAAGGCAATTTGAATATCCATCATGAAGTAAGTAGAGAGATAAAATATGATACATGTAAGTTATGAGTGTTTAGGAGCAATGGACTACATGGACATTTCTTATGTTAAGAGAAAAAGATGAGATTTATAGCACAGTACCAATCATGTAATTTAATAATGATGCATGATCTATAAGAACACATACATTCAATACATTAGAAAGGAAAGGGGAATGGGGAAGGATAGTAGCCCTGAATAGACAAGTATGAACTGAGTATGAATAATTCAATCCTCTATGCCTGGTGTCAAAAAACGTTCAAAAGCAGACTTGTTCATTAATCAATATTTATTGAACAACTACTACATGTAAGACACACCTCATATTTTCCCCTTAAGGAATAATAAATATCTTAAGGAAAAAAGTCTGGAGTTATCAAACATCATGATTTTAGCAGAAAGGTAAACTGTCAACTTACAGTGTCCTCCTCCCATCCCTCCATAGTGGTTGGAAACAGCAATCAAATTATAGCGGCAAGGACCTGCATTTGGATTAATTAGGAATTCCGACATATCCAAGTCACTGTTTTAAAGACAGATCAAATTAGTCTCATGTTCTCCCTACATGTAATTAATTCTATTCCCCTCTGTCAGTGTTGTTTGACATATCTCCAAAGAAATTATTAGGAGACAAATAACTTTATAAAGCAAATCATGTATATACTCCCAAGATTTGAATGTTTTGGCAAAAATTTTCTTAGGGGTTGAGAATTTAAAAATTCTCCAGTGATTGTTGTTATTCAGATTAATGTTTTTATGCTAATACATTTAATTTTTGGCACTAGGAAAAGTATTCATTGCTATTTACCTACCATCTGAGTCCTTTTTGTTTTTGCATTTTTAAAGACATTTTAAGAAATGAATTATTTAAAGAAAAATAAACGGATAGCGAAAAGCAACTTTCTTGGAAATATTATAATAATTTAAATATATCTAACCCCCAACATTTATTCTAAATTTCCTGGTTCTGATAATCTGTATATCCCAAAAGGTCAACATTCTGTGACATGTAATCAGCTATTTATTATCTGCCACTCATGAAATTGGAACATGACCATGTTATAGCTTACCATTACTTCTGGTTACACTTTTTGTACGCGCCTCATTGAAAAACAATAATGATTCTAAACTTCTTTCTCTAATAGGTTCTAGATTATTACTTCTAGTTATGCTTGTACTTATATAGTCAAAATGCCATATTCTTGAAAACTTTGATGGCTCATAATTTTGTAAAAGAGAAAATTACCATTTTTTGGTTCTATAATTGCAAAACATTTTCAATTTTATTTATTGTTATTATTTTTAATCCTCACCCGAGAATATGTATTCATTGATTTTTGAGAAAGAGGAAGAGAGAACGGGGGGAAGAAGAGAGGGAGAGCTGGGGGGGGGGGGGTTGGGAGGGGGAAGAAAGAGGGCGGGGAGAGAGAGAGAGAGAGAGAGAGAGAGAGAAACATTGATGTGAGAAACATTGGTTGCTTCCCATGCACTGTGTTTGAACCTGCAAACTGGGTATGAACCTGCTAACTGGGTATGTGCCTTGACAAGGAATCAAACCTGAGACCTTTCAGTGTATTGGATGATGCTCCAACCAACTGAACCACATCGACCAGGGCAACATTTTAAATTTATAATCACCAATTAGAATAAGCAATCCACAGAATGTTTTTAATACTTTACCACTTATTTCCTTCCAATCACCTTTATATACCTGCCTTAAACATTTGTCTAGTTATTAACTATATCAAGTATATTTGGTGCAGAAATATCATGGAATGTATAAGGATACTATCAATGTTCTTTAGCAAAATGGAAAAGTATGAAGTTCTTGTTACATAATTTTGTTTCATAAAGTCCTTCCTGGACTACATGAATGAGATACAATATTCCTTTTTTGTCCTTCTGAATTCTCAATTATATTCAGTGAAAGCTTAAAAAGAGAGGACTACAAAGATGCTATATCTCCAGACCACTTCATACCTTTCTATGAATATGATATCATACTCTGGACAATACAATAAGAAAACTGAAGGTAGTTGACACAGTAACACTACTATCTTATCCTTCTAAATAAGTTCATTATTGTTTTTATACATTACTTCAATCTTTTCAAAAAAGGATTTTAGGAATAATTGATGATTGATTCCTAGGAAAACAAAATCACCAAGGTCACATGAGTATCTTAGATTTATAAACAGGGACAATGAATCCATAATAATGTAATACAGAATGAGTTTTATTCTTTTTTTTCTTTTTAAGTTTATTTTTTTATTCTCTGAAAAAAATCTCTAAAGTAGAAATAAAAATTGTTATTGTTATGAACTGTTAGAACTACTTGAAAATACACTCAAAAACTGAGACTCTGTCCAATGCTACCTGATGCCTAAAAAAAGTTAGAGCTGTCTGATGTTTATGAAGCATAATCAAAACTTACGTGATAGGAAAATCAACTAAGGTATCCAATTTGTCTCTCATGTATCGACTATAAGAAAATCTCTTGAGATGTACCACAAGTACTGGAGGCAGGGACCATAAATCCAATTTCTTTGTGGCTTGCTGATGTTCTTTACAATTTGGGCAATACCTAAAAATGAAGGGAAACACTTGAAGCTTGATAGAGGCAATTAAAAGAATGTATATTAAAAAAGTTTGAAAAGTTCTACATTTCTTTAGCGAACAGTTATTGTATGCCTAATTATATACCAGACTGACAGGATTTCCCATTATTATTTTTATATTCAATACATATTCCAAATAGATTTAACTATTGTGAACTAATATTTAAATAAGTATTCAAATAAATGATGAAGGTTAGGTTATTTACATTTCAGTATGCTAACTATGCTGAGATATAGTTATTAGAAAAATCTAAAAATTTCTGGGCTCTAATGAAATTAATAATACCACAAAACAAAATTTCCTAAAACAGTTTCTCTCAAAATGGCAGCACTGCTAAAAATTCTCAAGAAAAAGTAATTATTATGAAAAATATAGTAGTGGAATTAAAGCTTAACATTATAATACTTTGACATTTTCATCTCTCTTAATAAAATAATGTAATATAAATAAATGCTTATTATTTAAAATATCAAAGGAAATTTAGTTATCACCTTTCTAACTTGATGACATACCTCAGTATAAAACCTTAAAAAAATTAGAAACAACTATTTAACTTTGTTTCTTACCAGGGATCTTCAGCACCTAGCTTTTCTTTTGTTGTAAAAAGCTCAATACAATCTTTTAATTTCACAAAGGGTTTTTTAGGCGGTTTATATTCCACACTTTCATGTTTTTCAAAATCCTAAAGAGAAGTATTTCTTGAGTTAAGAGAACAAATGAGACAAAACTCATTTTAGTGATACCATATTACTATGAATAGTTATGAAAAACTCGCAAACTTCCTCAAAAGAACCATAAAGCTTATTTCAGCTGAGATTTACACCACGCTTCTAAATAAGTTCTATATACACACCTAAAAACAATTAAAAAGTACAAACAGAAAGCATGTTTAAAACCAATAAATATTTTCTAGTACATAACCAACCAAGTTTATATTGGCAAAATAAATAATTTGGTAGAAGCAAAAGAATACAACAAAATAGTGTTCATGGAAAATATAAAGAAGTAAGAGAGATGACTTACCTCAGCGGCATTTTCATCAAAATATCTTTTTTTCAAATCAGGATCCCAATCCAAAGCAAGAAAAGATCTTTCTAAGGTGGAAAACACATTTTTCTTTAAAATTTAATATGCCTTAATGTTAAAATCAATGTATGTTAATGTTAAGACATATATGAAAATAAACAATCCTTTTTACTTTGATTACGTGATCAGGGCAAATCACTGTTATGAAGCCATTATAGTATTTTAGGAATTAAAAAACCAAAACAAAACTTATGCATAAGTCCAACCTCTATTTAATAAACATTAACATTTATTTTAGTACTAGAAGCCTGGTGCACGAAATTCAGGCATGGGGCCGGCGGGGGGGGGGGGGGGGGGGGGAGGGGAGGTTTCTTCAGCCCAGCCTGTGCCCTTGGACATCCCTGTTGCAATCCTGGATGCTGCATGCACTAGTGACCATACTTTTCATACAGGTGAAAGGCATCTTGCTGTTGTATGGGCAGCTACATTTTTTTGCCCTGATTATAAATAGTACATAACATGATCCTTCTGAGGCAGTAGTACCATTTTCCTTATCTTATGGGTGGAAAAACTGAAGCAGAGAGAAGTTAAGTAATTGGCTTAGTCACACAGTTATAAGTGTCAGAATCAGGGCTAACGACAAAATGTGCAAGCCAGAGTCTATGCATGTCATCTCTACATCATCCTGTTTTTTTCATGTTAGAGTAGCCTTGCCAGGTTTTAATTTTTAAATCTAAGAGACTGTTCCCAATATATAGGTTAGGGTCCATAGACCAGGCTGGCGATCAGGGCTGATCTGTGGGATGACTGGTGGTGGGGAGTGTGTGTGTGTGTGGAGAGGGGGGGTCCCTCGCTGGCACCTGCCTTGACTGGCGGCCTGGCACTGCCCACTCACTGGCCATGCCCCTCACCACCACTGGTCACCTCCCTCTGCAGTTGATTTGCATATTAGGGTTTTATTATACAGGATACTTAGAAATTAAGGCTTTTCATTTAAGATTTTAGATAGGTAAGTAAATATCAAAATTAATGTGTTGAATTTTATAGTTTCCATCTAAAAAATAACATACTTTTTGCTAAAGTTTAGTGTTCAAGCCATTTTTCACAAATACTTACCGTCTAGCCTAAGCTGCCTATCATCAAATCTTATATGCCTAGTATCGTCTTTGATGTAGTTGGTATCAGTATTGCCTAAGTTGTTAAACTGGAATGTAAACAATCGTTTTTTGTGTCCTGTGAGTTGACCTTTGCAAGTTTCTTCGGTACATAATCCATTTTCAGAATCATTATCTCCTCCAACTGAATCTTCAGACTGACTATTTTCATTCTCAGAGGGAAGTTCTTGATCTTGGCTTGATTCATCATCTGGCTCATCTGTTTCCATTTCACCTAATTTTAGATATTAGAAATCTTTAAATAAACTCAATGTTGCATTTAAAAATTATTAACACTAACATTATGTTTCCTAGGCTTGCTGATATCTTTTAGTTCCTTAATCCCCATCCTCTTGACTTCTCTGAGGCAATAATCCAAGTGAAGAGTTTTCACAATTTAGTAGGAAAGTCTTACTTGGTGAGCCTTCTTCATGTATACCATTTGGGCCATTCCCATTAATATTTTGGTCCTTACAGCAATGTAGGGATCCTTCAGTGTCTTCAGTTTCAGTAGATATTTTGACATATCGGCTTAAATAAAATCAGAAATCAAACAAGTTCAGTCCTATAAAGGTAAAAACTTTAAAAAGTTTTCTATTCTCTTAATAAAATAAAACTTTTAAAGGCAATAACTGGAATTCAACTCAAGATAAAGTTCCATATGTGCAACTAACTAATCATTTGTTTTGGCTGTCTTCATAAAAAGTTAATTTGTTCTTCTTGGGTTTAACATATTTTTCTATGTTAAAAGGGTGTGGTAAATAATTTCTCCACTTAAAAATTCTCAGTTAGGTTAAGTATATATATTATTGCTAAGATCATTTATAGATGTGTAACATGATCTTTATGTATGGGTTATGAGACCACAATGATTAAAATAAGTATTTAAGAATACTAGATATGTCAGCGATAAAGGACAAAAGAAAGGGGTCAAATGACATTCTTGATTATCCTAAAATTCAATTCAAGATTTTAGGAAGACAAAGAGTGTTTGCCTTACAATACTACCAACCATGACAGTTTATCCTTTTAAATAAAACTATGTATTTGTATGAGTTCTTGACCTAGCAGTGTGTACAAAGAGATGAAACATTTGACATTTGTTATGATTTTAGAGTGTATATACATGATACATTTTATTATTTTCTTCCAACTATTAACATTTGGTGAAAATGGCTAAAAGAATTCATGCTTCCTGGATGTGAAATTACCTCAGCAATGTTTTACATGATCAAGAAACTGGATTAGACTATACTTTGATTTTTAAATTGCTACCTAGCTAAATAAACTAGAGATAATGCAGACTTATCAAATGTACTATGCACCTTTACTTTCTCTAGCTACTTTATATTTTATCTTGCTAAAGCAGAATTATCTGACACTTACCACATTCTCAAAAGTAGGAGATTATAGAGTTTATCTTCAGTATTGTTTCGTGGTACAGCCATAAGAAAAGGCTGACCAAAAAGTGAAGAACCAGTATGGTGGGTATAACTTGAGTGTCTAAACTTTTCTCGTAGGCAAACAGGAATAATCACATGCTCTGTATCTTCTGTCCTATTAATGTTAATTTCAAACCTATAAAGACAAAGCTGAAAATAAATTCTGAAAACTTTTGTTATTCTTTTGAATATTTTCTCAAATGATATTTTGCAAAATGAATTTCATACTTACACATATATATCATCCCGCTCCATAATACTACTAAGATTTTCATCCATTGTGAATATTCTGTGAAATCTATGATTGTATATATCAGTAACTATCATCTAAAAAAAAATAAAGTTCTATTGAGCTGGTTTTACAACACTGCAAAAATAAACTCCAACTAACATTCTTCAAACCCAGAACCATCTTACCTTATCTGCAGGTACTCCTGATAAAGCAGACAATGCTGTACAAAGATCAAGTATGTTTCCAATTTTGGGGACAATCACTTTGTACTAAGAAACAAAAATTTTAATGAATTTATTATTTTGCAAAAAATATTCAATAGATAAGACCAATGTCATGTTTGCTTCCTCACATTCTCTTGGCATTTGGCTTACAGTGTCTCCAATATAACATCATCCCAGGTGACAATGTCCATATGTTATCTTAAAACTCTTAACAGGATACTGTCTAACTATACTTACTTGTCGAACTGGAAACTCAATATTTCCTATTCTTGGCCTATTCTGAATTTTCCCCCCCGTTTACTAGCTCCCTGTTTTCAGACCCTTCCATCCATACCTCACATGATTCCTCACTTCAACTACTCCATTGCAAAACTTTAGTTATTTGTTATTCAGTTTTATTCTTGCTACACTTTCTTAAGAGAGCTGTTCACACAGACTGTAGAAAACTGCCGAACTTTAAAGATTGGTACACTACAAATTCAGTGTCCTATCTCAACTGGTTCCTCAGCGCTAGCCAGAAGTCTGTGTGTATCCCTTATTTACTTATTCTCTCAGTAACTACTTAAAATCTTCAGCATTCCTTAGGCTTCCTATTTCACCATTTCTCCCTTCATTATCTGGAGAAATTAGATGCTCCTGGAGAAGAAATCTCCAACTTGCTTTCCTCTTACAAACTTGAGTCCTTTTCTGTCTCACTCAACGCATGCAAAGAGAATCAGGGGTTGTCCTTCCAACTCAAGGCTAACCTTAACATCTATGCTCTGAATCCCATGCTCTGCTACTTCCTCTGGAACCTAAGCTCAGCAATTTCCTTTATTTCATTTTATTTTGAGTAGTACACAAACACTGGAATATATACACATCTCTAAAAAAAATCAGAACAAAATAGTCCCTCATTGTTTTCCCCGATTTAAAAAACCAAACCAAATAAACAAAACGAAAAAAACCTTGTTAAAAGCAGTGTTGACACCGACTATCATAACATCCTCACCTCTCATTGACTTATCAATCAATCCACTGTGGCTTCTGTCTTCACCTCTTTTTTTATCCTGTTACAAATGTTGTCAATACTATCATACAACCAAGTCTTTTTCAGTCCATATATTATTGACTTCCCTAGCACGACTGCTGACCACGCCCTCCATTAACTGCTTTTCCCTACACTACTACTTTTTTAAAAAAAATTTTATTATTAAGATTATTACAGATGTCCCTCTTTCTCTCCCCCCCCCGCATTGCCCCCTCCACCTGATTCCAGCCCTGCCCCAGGCCTTCGCCACCCTATTGTCTTGTGTCCATAGGTGATGCATATATGCATAAAATATGTTTAACCTCTTCCTGCCTCCCCATTCCCTCTGAGAATCATCAGGTAGTTCCATTTCCATGCCTCTGATTCTATTTTATTCACCAGTTTATTCATCAGATTTCTTATTTGTTTATTTTGATTTTTAGATTTTATTGATAGGTATGTATTTGTTGCCATTTTATTGTTCATATTTTTTATCTTTTTCTTCTTCCTCTTCCTCTTCTTACAGAATACCCTTCAGCATTTCATATAATACTGGTTTGGAAGTAATGAACTCCTTTAGCTTTTTCTTGTCTGTGAAGCTCTCTATCTCACCTTCAGTTTTAAATGATAGCTTTGCTCGGTAATCTTGGTGGTAGTTCTTGCTATTCATCACTTTGAATATTTTTTGCCACTCCCTTCTGGCCTGCATAATCTCTAGTTAAGAAATCGGCTGACAGTTATATGGGCATTCCCTTGTAGGTAATTAACTGCTTTTCTCTTGCTGCTTTTAAGATTCTCTCTTTGTCTTTAGCCCTTGGAATTTTATTATGATGTGTCTTGGTGTGGTCCTCTTTGGGTTACTCTTGTTTGGGGTTGTCTGTGCTTCCTGGACTTGTAAGTCTATTTCTTCCACCAGGTAGAAGTTTTCTGTCATTATTTCTTCAAATAGGTTTTCAGTATCTTGCTCTTTCTTCTTCTGGCACCCCCGAAATGCAGATGTTGGTACGTTTGAAGTTGCTCCAGAGGATCCTTACACTATCTTCCTATTTTTGGATACTTTTTTCTTTTTGCTCTTCTGGTTGGATTTTTTGTTTCCTCACATTTTAAACCGTTGACTTGATTATCAGAATCCTCTACTCTACTGTTGAATCCCTGTACATTATTCTTTATTTCAGTCAGTGTATGCTTAATTTCTGACTGGTCCTTTCCATTTTTTTTTTTTGGAGGTTTCTAGAATATTTTTGAGTAATATAATAAACATGGTTTTGAACTCTATATCCAGTATTTTGCCTTCTCCATTTCTTTCATTTGTGACATTTGTCTCCACATTTTGGCTGCTTCCCTGTGTTTGTTTCTATGTATTGGATAAAGCTATGTCTCCTAGAATTGGTAGAGTGGTCTTGTGTAGTAGGTGTTCTATAGGGCCCAGTGGCTTAGCCAGTCACCTGAGCTGGGAGCTCCAGGTGCACCCCTTTGTGGGCTATGAGCGCGGTCTTATTGTAATTGAGATTTGTTGTTGGTGTCACTGGGAGGAATTGACCTCCAGGCCAATTGGCTATGAAGACCAGCTGTGACTACAGTGGAAGAGCTGCTGTGCAGGAGATATCCCTATAGAGCAGGACTTGCTTCAGTGGGGCTTTGGTGCTCACTGAGTCTGCCCCTTGTGTCGCTTATGGACGTATAGAGTTGTAATCTGGTATGGACTGACACTGAACACTGGCTCTTGGGTCTCCAGGGAGGTACAAAGTCAGCCATTGTCTGGGGCCACCCACCAGGAGTTACAGAGCGATCTGCAGACTCCTCCTCTTTGTATCAGGTTTGGAAGTACGCAGGTGAGGCCCAGATATGAAGCAAGGCAGGCTGGTGTTGGTGCCGGATTTGGGGCATTTTATTGATAGGTTTGGGGCTCCCGGACCCAGCTACAGCTTGTTTGAGAGATTTTAGCCTGAGCAAGGACAAGCTATTCATATGCAAAAGCTGCTGCACACAGCTTGGGTGGGGTTGTAAATTGGATGAGGCAGGGTCTTAGAGAATCACCAGGGCAGAGCAAACAGAAATGGCTGCAACCAGGGAGGTCCCAGCATAGGAACAATGAACCTTGGGAGCACCTCTGTCTGGGAGAAAGCTGCCCTTGAGTTTCTGCCCTGATGCTAGACAATCCAGTTCCTCCCTGTCCTATTGCTGGAGCTCAGAGGAAGTGGGACCTTGTAAGTTCAGTTCATGGTGCCAGCCTTTTAAGAGGAACAGCTGGGTCTCCAGCAGCCTCTGTGTCACTGAGCCCCAATTAGCACTGGTTTTTACAGTCCATAATTCTTACTGCTCGTAGGGATGTCTTTTCCCAGATCTGGGAACCTGGGGTAGGGGTATAGTGTGGGGCTGGGACCCCTTGCTCCTTCAGGTGGCCTCCTCAGAGATGATCTCCCTTCTGATTAAAAAGCGGCACACATGGGTGCTGGACTAGCTCATGCCTCGCTTCTGCACCTCCTACCAGTCTCAGTGTACTTTCTTTTTTACTTCTCTAGTCTTCCATTCAGCCAACTTTCCAGCAGTTCTGAATAAAGGTTGTTTTGTATTTTAGTTGTAATTTGATGTGGTTGTGGGAGGCGGCGAGTACAGTAGTTTACCTATGCCGCCATCTTCCTCCTCTCCTATACTATTACTTCTTATTCTTTCCTACTTCCCTGGTTACACCTTCTTTTGAGGCTCTCCTCTAATGTCCTTTGATAAGAAAAAGCCTTTGAGAATTTTGTTTTACATGACAAATAATGATACTTTGCACATCCCTCATGCTTTCAAGTTTATAAAAAGTTGTACTAATTTTTAAAATATTTAGCTTATAAAATCTTAATAAACAAACATTATTATTAGATTGTTCTTGAGGCATAAGGACTCAATACTAATTTTTAATGAAAATAGCAAATGCAAAAAAAATTTCATTACTTACCTGCATAGGTTTGGTAAGTGGATCCATTCTAACTAAATAAACTTCCAAGGTACGTTCTTTTTTCATGGGCAATGGAAGTGTCAAGTAACAAAAAGGATCAAATGTTACTGAAATCTTATCACACTTAGGACAAACTAGAGTCGATTTGAAAAGGCCATGAAATATATCTACTATGATAGAATCATTTCTTTTTAAATGGTTTTCCCAGGCTTCTTCAGCAACTACCTATAAGAAAAACAGACACATATTACACAGAGATATTATATTATTAAAACAATGGTGACAATAACATAATTAAATTTACCTTATCTGCCCTTCCATCAGCATCTTTTAATTGTATATATGGTTTTTTCCTAATTCTATTCAAATCCTCATGTAGTCCATCTAACAGGAAAGCTAATAGTTCTTGACAGTCCTGCTGCTGGTATCCAGAGAACTGTGGTGCAAAACGTCCTACCTGTGTCTGTAAGAAAAGCAAAACTATAAAATCAGTTCTAGGGACAAGACTGATTAAAAAAAATTCATAGCAAATTCTTATTATTCATGGATTTCTATTTGTGAATTCATCCACTTGCAAAAGTTTATTTAAGCCCAAATTATCTATGGACACTTTTTTTTTTATCATTTGCAAATATGATAATTACACATAGAAATACATATAATTACATATCTAAAATATTTTAAAATAACTAGTCTGTAAAACAGAAATGTTGATCTGAAGAAAGAACAAGGAGGAAATATGGTAAAGTTTTCTAAAAAGAATTATTAAAATTCAAGATTTCTGGGTCACTAGAAAAAATTACATAGTTCTCATTTTGTTTCTGTGTGTAAAAAGAGGATGAAATCTCATAGAGATAACAGGAATATGCATGTTCACATATTATGTTCCTATTCTTTGCAGTACTAAGTATTTCTTTGATGAGACTAAAAAGAAATGTGAAGAAAGAGTCAGATATAAAAAGCCTATTTACACAGCAATATTTAACAAAATGAAACTCATGAAACTAAACGTGGGAAAGGATTGAGAACTGATTTGTCCAAGGTTTAGAAAGTTAAATGCCAGAAGCTTTTTTATTGTTGCTTTTTAGTTTTAAAGAACTATTATACAGATAATAAAATGTTGCCTACATGTCCTATATAAATGTCATTTAAGATGTTTGTATTAAAATGACTGCTTAATTTTAAAAAAAATTTTAGTAACAAACTAAATTACTTTAGATTGTATTGATTCTAAGAAGTCACTACTTTATAAATTAGAATAACTTAGAAGTTTAAGAATTACACATAACATTTCATTATATCATTACTTTCCTCCCACCCCTCAGAGTCTTTAAAGAAATTTTTAAATTAATCATTTGTCCCATCCCTCCAGCCAGAAAATTTAATACCAGAAATAATACTCTTTATCTATTTATGGTGCTGTGTCCCTTTGCAAGGCTACAAACCATTGTAATAGCTGTGAGAACCAATTTTTGTCCTCTAGGAGTGGAGATAGCCCTCCTGAAAATGTATCTACTATACTAACCTTAAAAGCTCTTGGTGTGACATAACTAAATTTTCCAGACCACATTTGCTTGATCAATTCAGCATAAGATTTAGCTATTTCACCTCTCATTCCTAAGGGATTGTCAAAATTCAGTTCTTCTTGATACTTGTCATTGAGGAAATATTCAGTAAGCGGAGGTGTGTTGCTCAAACACTGCAAAGGATAAAATATATTTTCAAGTTAAAGTAACCACACGTTAAACATGTTAAATATGAAGAAAGAAACAAATCGATTTGCCACAACATATAGAGAAAAATTTAAATGATGGCCTCTTGCACCGAATAAATAACTGTTTAAATAAACACTCAAAATATGCACTCAAATATTCATTTCCCAAATTTCAAATCGATTACTTATAATAAATGATAATGCTAATATTTGTTGCTGTAAAATCTGCATTAATTTTAACCACAGCAAACTACCTTGTTAACTGGGAGGGTAGCTCAAGAGTTTTCATTCCTTCTTTTACTTGATTGGTAGATATTATGGCTTGTCTACTCATCCCAGGCACCTGCAAATTAGCCTGAGTAGGTAAAAACTGAGATAGAGTGCAAGCACAAAATTAACTTAAAAGAGTATTTACTGCTTTCATTGTCAATTCTTTATCACCAAAGAGCAGGCTTTAAATTTTTCATTTGGTCAGATATTTTTAGCTGGAATAATACTGATTAAATGAGTCTGAAAAATAAAGCTTTAGTTATGTGAACTCTGGCTAAGTGTGTTTTTACTTCTTAAAGCTCTTCTTCAATATCTTAATCAAATTTTCCTCTATGGCAAGATTAAAAATATGAATAAGTTACTTGTCCAACTATTTTCTATTTTGAATTAAATAATACAGGATTTAAAATAAAAAGCAGAAGTACAATTTTCCCACAATATTTTATCTCAAGATGGAATAATTTTAAGCTGATAATACCATATAATATGAACCCACCATAACTTTATTGATTAGAGGCCTAGAGTCATTAAGAATATATAATGAATGACATAGACATATAGTCATATAGGTAACTTTTTTTTTCTGAAGGAAGATATTTTTCTTGGAGGAAAGTGGCAAAGTGCTTTAAGTGAAGCTGGTGGTATGTAAAGTAGTGGAAATCCACTCTTTTTAAAAAATATATATATTTTATTGATTTTTTTATAGAGAGGAAGGGAGAGGGAGAGAGAGTTAGAAGCATCAATGAGAGAGAAAAACATCAATCAGCTGCCTCCTGCGCACCCCCCACTGGAGATGTGCCCGCAACCAAGGTACATGCCCTTGACCGGAATCAAACCCGGGACCCTTGAGTCTGCAGGCCGACGCTCTATCCATTGAGCCAAACTGGCTAGGTCTGGAAATCCACTCTTATGAGAACTTAGATTTATATGAATAGAAATCAAAGTTTTTCAAAGCTTGCTCACCACTCACTTGGGTTAACTTAAACAGTCTTGATAGCTATGAAAGGTCCAGACTACTGGATTCATGGTGATAACTTGGATGCTATAATCTATGACTATATACATGTACTGTTCGGCTAAAACCCCAAAATTAGTCATATTCAATTAAAAAAAATAAGTTATGGTATTCTAACTTTGTGGTTTCAATTATAAATCAAATTATGATTATTTAAGTAACCATAATATCTATGTTGGGAAGTTTTTTATATAATAAATATAATACTGTTCAAATTGGTAGTCTAGCCCCCATGTCAAGGTAAAAGGAGGGACTGCCTATACTCATGGTCGGCAAACTGCGGCTTGCAAGCCACATGCGGCTCTTTGGCCCCTTGTGTGTGGCTCTTTCACAAAATACCACAGCCTGGGCGAGTCTATTTTGAAGAAGTGGTGTTAGAAGAAGTTTAAGTTTAAAAAATTTGGCTCTCAAAAGAAATTTCAATCATTGTACTGTTGATATTTGGCTCTGTTGACTAATGAGTTTGCCGACCACTGGCCTATACCATCATGGAATTTGTTACATTAAAGCTTAGGCAATGAAAACCATATAAACAGTTAAAAATATTTGGGGTTGGCTATATAAGCTTTAGAATCATTAATATGCCATTTTCAGCAGAAATTTTTTTTTTATATGAACAAAAAGATAGAGGTAGGTTACAATACAAGAGGCAATTGGGGAAATGATCCCTTTCTACTTAACTCCTTTTAAATCTCAACCTTTCATAATGTTACACACCTTCTGAGTATCATTTTCTCTTTTCCTTTTAATGGTCCTTTTAATTATAAACCAAGCACTGGAGTTAGGGCGAGGCAACCAAGACTACATGGCTATACAGAGCAAAGCCATCACTTAGTATCATCTGAGTATAAATAGAATCAACACTAATCATTGAGGCAAAAGGGAAGTCAGACAACATTTCCAGCAATTATCAATTAGTTTTCAATTCCTTATATCTGATCACAACTCAGGGTTGTACTAAGAATATTCCACTACTGTCTGTAGTACAGTTATACAAAGAACCTAATTTATGGCTTTATGAAACACCTCAAATAACCAAGTTGTGCAAACATAAATTTTTGAATATTGTTTGTACTTAATTATTCACATATATCCTTATCTTCCTAATATAACTGAAAATTTCTTAGTTTACTAATAGCATCAGAATGATCTTCTATATATGTTCCTTGCTATAATTTCTTTAATAGCAATTTCATATTAAAATCTTAGATCTCTAAAAGAGTCTATCTTTTGCCCACCCATGTAGCTTCACCCCTTACCAATACCCTTTTTTAAAGAACTCCATCCCAGCCTTACTTGATTACTTATGGTTCCATGACCTCCTTGCACTCTATGTTTGCAACATTACTCCAGCTATATAAAATGTTCCTTCTTTGCCTTACTTCTACTAAACCATCAAGATTCAAAAATCCTGCCCAACTGGGTGACTCAATGATTGAGCATCGACCTATGAACCAGGAGGTCACGGTTCAATTCCCAGTCAGGGCACATTCTGGGTTGTGGGCTCGATGTCCGTGTGGGGCATGCAGGAGGCATGCAATCAATGATTCTGTCTCATCATTGATGTTTCTATCTTTCTCTCCCTCTCCTTTTCTCTCTGAAATTAATAAAAGTATATTAAAAAAAAAAAAGATTCAGGAATCCTGTCTGGGAAGCCTTCCCTGACTCCCTTACATAGTTTCCTCATAGATGTTTCCACAGTACTTAGCACTCACTTATATTACTTCACTTATTTAATGACATATTGTAACTTTAATTTTTAGTTTGTCTGTCTTGCCGAATGGATTGAGACCTCCATGACAGGAGGAATCATGATATATTTTATATCTCCAGCACTGAGCATCCATGTCACTTGGCACTTATCATGCCTACAATAAACGTATGCTTAATAAAAATGTTTTTGCCTAGCCCAGGCAGTGTGGCTCAATCGTTGAGCTTTGACCCATGAACCAGGAGGTCACAGTTTGATTCCCAGTCAGGGTACGGGCCCAGGTTGCAGGCTTGATCCCCAGTAGGGGGTGTTCAGGAGGCAGCTGATCAATGATTCTGTCTCATCATTGATCTCTCTCTCTTCCTTTCTCTGAAATTAATAACAATACTTAAAAAAAAGTTTTTGCCTATGTTTACTAATATATTATGCTCTTTTAAAAAAAAACTCCTTTCTTTCACTGTTTGGCACAGAGTACTCAAATTTTTGTTGAAAAAAATTACTGAGGCAAAAATATATTTGCTTATAATAAATAATACCAAATTTCTCCAAGAACTTGTACTTGAATACTAAAATCAAAAGAACCACCACCACCTATTACACCCCTTTGTCTGACTTTCATTTAGTTCACTATCTGCAGTGTGTCTCTGAATGGATTTTTAAAAAGTCCCTGACAGAGACCAGTGCTCATTTTCATAGTGACACATGCCAGTTTGTAACTGAATATAATTCAATGTCAACAAATTAAACAACAAACATAGTTTTAAAG